>CM060919.1:768679659-769929659 GCA_030737875.1 Allium sativum | reverse complement strand
TCAAATATTTCTTTTTCAAAATAGTTGTTATTATCAAAATATTTCGTTCAACACATGACCAATCTCAATGAATGAGTGCTGTCAACACATGAACTTTTATTTTATAATATTCTTTATTTTTCAAATTGGAATGAGGCCCAATCAATTACCATATAAAGTTAATTATATGGATTTTCATACAACACATGTATATAATAGCATGGAAAAATAATCAACCATCAACCAAAGTGCACTACACTGTATAAGCATCAAATATAGATATCTAACGCTTAAAACAGCATGTCAATCAACCGATCGACATATTTAATAAATCAGGATGAGTGAACCTCAAATTTCATCCCAACACCCGTGTGGGGTTTCAAACAATCAAACACATATTTTATTTGTGCAGTTGGGCGATGTGTAAAATTTATCGACCCAATCAATGTCCTTCAAATAGGTGTACATAAACAAACCGTCTGGTTTGTAAATGAATATTTATTTTATCCACTTTCACTATATTCATATTCACGTTAAAAATTATATTTTTAACGATAAAACATTTTATTCCAATATATGAATTTCTATTATTCATTTACACAAATAAAATGATATTTTTATTTTCTAACATATTTTAGAAAATTTCGGCGGCATAACGGCACGATACTAGAAACGGGACAAGGCCTAGCCTTATCCCCGGTCTAGTGAAGGCCCACGCCATTCACACATCAATCAAATCACCAAACAACCAAATTCAAATCAAATCATATAACTAAGCTATGCAACCAAACAAACAAGTCCATGGTCTGTGGACGATTGTGTCGGGTGCTACTAAGCACCGTCTGCATCCTAGTATATATATATAAATAGAAATGAAATTGAAAGGTGAGAAATTCTCACCTATAGCTATCCCAGCTCCACGGCACTCCTTTCAGAGAAGTCTTCGTCGTCATCGCATCCTTTTTCATCTTCGTTGCTCGCTTTCACTACCTATGTAAAAATCGAATTTTTACTTCGCTATTCCATATATAAAAATCATATTTTTATTTCGAAGTTCAATATATAAAAATTCTATTTTTATTTCGAAGTTCAATATATAAAAATCATATTTTTAATTCGAAGTTCACTATATAAAAATCATATTTTTAATTCGAAGTTCAATATATAAAAATCATATTTTTAATTCGAAGTTCAATATATAAAAATCATATTTTTAATTCAAAGTTCAATATATAAAAATCATATTTTTAATTCGAAGTTCACTATATAAAAATCATATTTTTAATTCGAAGTTCAATATATAAAAATCATATTTTTAATTCGAAGTTCACTATATAAAAATCATATTTTTAATTCGAAGTTCACTATATAAAAATCATATTTTTAATTCGAAGTTCAATATATAAAAATCATATTTTTAATTCGAAGTTCAATATATAAAAATCATATTTTTAATTCGAAGTTCACTATATAAAAATCATATTTTTAATTCGAAGTTCACTATATAAAAATCATATTTTTAATTCGAAGTTCAATATATAAAAATCATATTTTTAATTCGAAGTTCAATATATAAAAATCATATTTTTAATTCGAAGTTCAATATATAAAAATCATATTTTTAATTCGAAGTTCAATATATAAAAATCATATTTTTAATTCGAAGTTCACTATATAAAAATCATATTTTTAATTCGAAAAATCGAATCTTTTCTAGTTTAAAAATCACAACTTCTATCATATAAAAACCCAACGTTATACAATTAAAGATCCTAACTTTCCTTATTTAAAAGTCTAATCTTTTTCTTTTTAAAGTCCTAATCTTTTTTCCTTTTAAAGTTTAAATTTAAAAGTCAGTTTTTAAATCTGAAAAAAAAATTAGTTTTAAACTTCTTTTAAAATCGAAATTAGTTTTAAACCCCAAAAAAAAAATCGAAATTTTCAGATAAAAATAAAAATAAAATAAAATAAAGTAAAGTAAAAAAAAAACCTTACTGTATCGAAGAAGGGGGGCATCGACTTCGTCGGAGCTGGCTTCGGGGGAGGGCGGGCGTCGACTTCGGCGGTAGGAGGAGGAGCAGGGTGGGGTCTCGACTTCGCGGCGGCGCAGGGGAAAAGGGGGCGCGGGGCTCGGTGTCACAGGCGAGAGGGGAAGAGGGGGGGGGGGGTTAATCGATGAGGCGCGGTGGTCCTCCGATGGTGGCGGCGGTTTTCGCAGTCGCCTTCCCACTTTTTTTTTTTTTTTTTGATTTTGATTCTGTCGATTGAACGGGGGGGGGGGGGGGGGGGGCAGAGGGAAATAAGGTGGGGAAAGGAATTTTTTTATTTTTTTATTTAATTATTTAATTCAATCTAAAGTTGACTTTTACATACGATCCCTGAACGAGGTCCACCGCCTGTCGTCCATAGCGTTTTACCCCCATTCCGAACACAATGGGATATGTATCGTAGGCTGATTCGGTCGTTTCGATCAGTTTCCGTTAGATTTACATTTAAATCGCTATATTGAATTTTAAACGTACATTTCAAATTACCGGGGTCACATGCTAACTAGAAAAATTCCTGAAAAATATTTTCTAGCTTCGTATTGACGATACGGTCCTAACAAAACTAGTTTCGTCGAATTCTGAGACCGTTGGAAAAATGACCAATTTCCAGTCGATTAAAATTAACTGAAACAGGTCAAACGCGTTTTCCTTTACCACGCTCACATATTGATTCGAAAAATTATGAAATTTGAAACCTAGCAATAACTTTACATCACGGACCCAACAAAACTGGTTTCGTCGAAATCCGAGGTCGTTTGCAAAATGTCCATTTTTAAGGGCCTGAATTCCATAGCGACTATTCAGAATTTTCAACTGGACATATCTTTTGATTCCCGCTATGAAATCTTGATTCTTCGGATTCGTTGGAAAGATATTATCAATTAGATCCTAATGTTTTTGGTTTCACTAAAATCCGGATTGTTTTGCACCCGGTACATCCAATTGAAGTTTGAAATCGAATTATCGAACTACCGCGCCATTTTCAATTCTATTTATAATTATATATAAATATTTATATTCTAACGACGACGCGTATAATATATACGTTCGAATTCTATTCAAAATAAATTTCTCGCCGATATTATTTAAAATAATTCATTTTAAATAATCAAAATTCGCTAAAATAGCCAAAATAAAAATTTTAAACTGGCCCAGATTTTCGGGTTATTACAATCTCCCCCACTTAAAACTTTTCGTCCCCGAAAAGGAACAAAGTCGAAAGTGGTTTGATTAATCAACTCTACGCTCGATCTGGCTTTCATTCTCCAACTTTTCAGTTTCTGAGAATTTTCAAATTTTCAAAAATTTGGCTAACACCCTAAATTTTCGAAAAATTTCGCCATAACCTCCCCTGCACCGGGAGCATCGGGGAATTTCAAATAGCTTCCCCGGTCCTTTGGATCTCAAAAAGAAAAAGAAAAAGCCAAGCGGCTAGCCAATAGGCTCACAAAATCATCATCACCCAAACAAAACAGGAAATTATGTAGTAAACATGTACCTATTTGTCGGGCAAACAAATTTTATTCTCTGGCTCTAGCCTCCTTGTTATGACCTGTTCAATGTAAGTACATATATATGCAAGCAAATGCGACCGATTATCAATACAATTCAATATTTGGTTCAATTAGGCTAAATGGATAAAAATTAGCAAACAAATAATCAAACAACACAAACATCAATCAATTAGTGAATTAGAGTCGCAAATTCATAATTTTGATACATATACAAAAATCATGTTTTTGATGCCAAATCACAACAATAAGCCCTATCTAATTTTGGGTTCTCACACCAGTCAATAGGAAATATATAGAAATCTCACTTTCGTCACTTGAATATAATTACTGATAATGTGATCACAATTATTAGCATCATCCCCGGGCGACTAGAGTGTGATTCTATATCTATCCAGTATATTAAAACTTCGAATACACGTGGATCAGACGTATACCCAAAATCTCTATATACTGCATTGTCCAAATCAATATAAATAAATAATCAAATACGAATAGTTGATTTAAATTTTCAAAACAAAAATTTGTTTTCATTTTCAAAAATATACTCTTCACACTCGTTCTAGGATACTACTGATCCCATCTCTAACGAGTCATTCCCGTTGGATATTACTAATCCAATATCTGATGAATTCTTTCGTATGGTTCTAATGTGTCTTGCTCTCTGAGCTTTGTAAACCAAAGCTCTGATACCAACTGTGACGACAAGGAATTTCGCTCGGTCCGAACCAGTCGCTAAACCGACCCAGACCGTTCGAAACGCCCTATCGTTTAGAACAGGACAAAACAGAACGCATACAGAAGAACATTTCATTGTATATTACAACAATGCCTCAGATTACAAGAATATACAGAGTATGAAAGAATATTACACAGTAATAACAGAGATTTAAATTACATTTAAATACATAGCAGCGGAAAATAATACAATACACAACTAGAAGTAGATATACGGATACAAAGCTTTCCGGATATCGTTCCAGCTGTAAACTAGGATCCTATGAATATACATCTGCAAAACCAAAACTACTAGCTGCCCGTGTCAAAATAAGGGCACCCAGAGTTTAGGTTAAAACAATAAACTCCAGGTCAGTCATGTGACTGGTGTGAGAACTAAAACAGTTATTAATCTTTATTTTAAAGTCAGGTAAATCAAGGGACCACGCCGTATAACACAGAACGGGTTTCCTCCCAAGAATACCAGTGCATAAAACAAACAGCGCAATGCTAAATAAAGAAAAATGAAGCTGTTATAAGACCCAGGTCCTATCACACAATGCAACGCAAGCCGGGGGATAGGGTTTTCCCTTATAACAGCCAAAGAATGCTTGATACGTTTAAAACAAATCATTTGATACTATTATAAGTGCATAGTGTATAAAACAACTTCAAATCATAAGTATCAATCATAGGCGACATGAGCGTCCCATGCCACTATGTCGCCATATATAGGTTTACAAATAAAACCGCAAAGTCACGTATTTGGAAATTGGATTTCCATCTATGAACCGAGGCAAAAGATAGTCCTCAACCGATTCGAGACGCTCTAGCCCGCCCCTCAGGCACAGCCGCAACCGTACCTTGGATCGTCAGGGCCGGTCCACCGATGTGGATTATAATGCCTGAACAATACGTTTCTCCGCCCTTTGGGGCGTAGGTGAGCCAACTAAATGACTCCATCGGACCCGGATCGTCCGATCAAACCGAGGCGCCTCGCAACAGCAACAACCATATAAGTCAAACTCGTCAGGGCGTGTAAAACCACTGACGCCACTTCTAGCTAGAAAGAAAACGCATGTCCCCCCTGAGGTCCGTCTCCCGTTTTTGGTTCATACCGGGTGTGAAACTCGCGAAGTAAACGTTACACAAAGCTACGCCACAAAGGCCGTGCTTTGATCATCACCACAAGACTTTGCTTTTCAAAAGAAGCCTTGATCAATTGCCACTTAGGCATGCCACAAAGGCAATTCACTCCATGCGTTTGATATCCATCAATATATAACCCCTGAGCTCGTACGTCTCAGAGAAGGGCGTTAAGCAAGAGAATAAGTTCTCCGCCGCCAAACAGATATATATTTAAAAGAAATCAATCACATGGACTAAAATCCAATGTCAGACACACAGTCCATTTACAAGTCCGTTCTGGGTCTGAACGAAGCCGGAGGCACCTAGTACCCCGCATATCCATCGATCTCCAAGTACGTCCCGACGATCACCAACTGTTTCCATCTTCTTGGGTGTACAGCCCAATCAAGATCATCAGTAATCACCCAAACGACGTGAAGACTTCTGGTCTTCGACCACCGTCTTCATCTTCGACTTATCGTCGTATCAGTTATTCAAAATGGGATAAACCCGGTCTTTCCGAATAACTCGCGTATTATTTTAAATAAGTGTTACACAAACACAACATACGCCTCATTCCAATTCATTAGTCACTAACCGTAAATTAATCAAGAGAATAATTCCCCAAATATTAACCCCGAAGGCCGAAACCAACATCAGATCAATATCCAGAAAACCATTCTGCTTGGCTAACCGACAGTTAGTTTCTAAATTCCACATTCATAGGGAAAGGTTCCCATTAATTTTATCCAAGATAAATTCCTTGAATTTATTCTTTATTCTATTCTTTTGAATTTCGATTCAACTAGCCGGGATTAACGAAACTTACCGAAGTAATCCTTTGTTTTAATTTCCCAATCCCAACCTATTTATTCCATGAAGTAAAACTGGTAATACCTCATATCTAACACCACAGTGTTATCGGTAAATTCAATTACCATTTCACGTTCAAATCTAATTAAAGATTTAACTATCGCCTGGAGCAAAACTGGTGATACTCCATTCTCGATTATTTCAATCTAATTAAAGATTCATTAAAACTCCACTTAGTTTTAATCGTTAACTTGGTTAAAGAATCAGTGTCATTTAAAACACGGTTCACGATAAACCCAAAATCACATTCCATTAATTATCGGGTTAAAGAACGAGTGTTATTTAAAACACTGTTCACGATAAACCCAAAAATCAATACCAATTCAATTCCAATTAAATATTATTTAATTGGTACACTTCATTAAATCTAAATAAAAAGATTTAATCTTTTCTCAAATGGGTTCAAGAACAGTGTTAGTGAAGACACCATTCACGACAAACCCAAATCACATTTGATATTCAATACAAGGCTCTGAATAGAAAATATCTCGGCTTATATTCAATATCAAATTCTACGATTAACAAATGTCGTATTGAAATAACGATATAAATGTATATCTTTCAAATTTCCATAACAACATCTGTATAATCACGAATTCCAGCATCGAAATATTCCGAAGACAATTTCGATTCAAATCCACTCCAATGCAATCATTGGAAATTTTGGTTATTTTTAAAACCCTTTTCAAATTCAATTTATTTATTTTAAAAATAAATAGAATTATAATTCTAGTTCAAAACTAGTTCATTTCGATAAAAATCTATTTTTATCTCTTCAAATATGGAGTTTTTCATCCCAAATCTTCACAAATCATTTCTTATGATTTTACACAAATTATTACTATTTTTAATAATTTTATCAAGGCCCGTACAGTCGATTTCCATCAACGGCCATCGAACTGCACTTACAGCGACCTTTTTCGAATTTGATTTGGACGTATCTCCAAATCCAACCGTTAGATTTAAAATTTCAAATATTCGTTAGAAAGCTCTTTTCGATACGAACCAAACGGTTCCGGTTTTAGGAGAATCCGACGGTCGGATCTCCCGTAATGTCCGTTTGAAATAAATGGTCGAAATTCACGAACTGCCACGGCGCGGCGCGTTCTATTCAAGCCATTATATTATATATATAATATATATAATATATATTTCGTCGATTTCTATTTAAAACGAATTATATAAATAGTTTTAAATTCGTTTCAAAAGCAATTTCAACTTCCTTTTCAATTCAATTCATTTCGAAATCGTTTTCAATTCAATTCATTTCGAAATCGTTTTCAATTCAATTCATTTCGAAATCGTTTTCAATTCAATTCATTTCGAAATCGTTTTCAATTCAATTCATTTCGAAATCGTTTTCAATTCAATTCATTTCGAAATCGTTTTCAATTCAATTCATTTCGAAATCGTTTTCAATTCAATTCATTTCGAAATCGTTTTCAATTCATTTCGAAATCGTTTTCAATTCAATTCATTTCGAAATCGTTTTCAATTCAATTCATTTCGAAATCGTTTAAAATCGATATAAATATCGTTCACGTCAAAATGGCGTCAATCTAATCAACACGGCTTCAAAAATTTCTATTTTCAAATATTCTATTTCAAATATTTCTTTTTCAAAATAGTTGTTATTATCAAAATATTTCGTTCAACACATGACCAATCTCAATGAATGAGTACTGTCAACACATGAACTTTTATTTTATAATATTTTTTATTTTTCAAATTGGAATGAGGCCCAATCAATTACCATATAAAGTTAATTATATGGATTTTCATACAACACATGTATATAATAGCATGGAAAAATAATCAACCATCAACCAAAGTGCACTACACTGTATAAGCATCAAATATAGATATCTAACGCTTAAAACAGCATGTCAATCAACCGATCGACATATTTAATAAATCAGGATGAGTGAACCTCAAATTTCATCCTAACACCCGTGTGGGGTTTCAAACAATCAAACACATATTTTATTTGTGCAGTTGGGCGATGTGTAAAATTTATCGACCCAATCAATGTCCTTCAAATAGGTGTACATAAACAAACCGTCTGGTTTGTAAATGAATATTTATTTTATCCACTTTCACTATATTCATATTCACGTTAAAAATTATATTTTTAACGATAAAACATTTTATTCCAATATATGAATTTCTATTATTCATTTACACAAATAAAATGATATTTTTATTTTCTAACATATTTTAGAAAATTTCGGCGGCATAACGACACGATACTAGAAACGGGACAAGGCCTAGCCTTATCCCCGGTCTAGTGAAGGCCCACGCCATTCACACATCAATCAAGTCACCAAACAACCAAATTCAAATCAAATCATATAACTAAGCTATGCAACCAAACAAACAAGTCCATGGTCTGTGGACGATTGTGTCGGGTGCTACTAAGCACCGTCTGCATCCTAGTATATATATATAAATAGAAATGAAATTGAAAGGTGAGAAATTCTCACCTATAGCTATCCCAGCTCCACGGCACTCCTTTCAGAGAAGTCTTCGTCGTCATCGCATCCTTTTTCATCTTCGTTGCTCGCTTTCACTACCTATGTAAAAATCGAATTTTTACTTCGCTATTCCATATATAAAAATCATATTTTTATTTCGAAGTTCAATATATAAAAATTCTATTTTTATTTCGAAGTTCAATATATAAAAATCATATTTTTAATTCGAAGTTCACTATATAAAAATCATATTTTTAATTCGAAGTTCAATATATAAAAATCATATTTTTAATTCGAAGTTCACTATATAAAAATCATATTTTTAATTCGAAGTTCACTATATAAAAATCATATTTTTAATTCGAAGTTCAATATATAAAAATCATATTTTTAATTCGAAGTTCAATATATAAAAATCATATTTTTAATTCGAAGTTCACTATATAAAAATCATATTTTTAATTCGAAGTTCAATATATAAAAATCATATTTTTAATTCGAAGTTCACTATATAAAAATCATATTTTTAATTCGAAGTTCACTATATAAAAATCATATTTTTAATTCGAAGTTCAATATATAAAAATCATATTTTTAATTCGAAGTTCAGTATATAAAAATCATATTTTTAATTCGAAGTTCACTATATAAAAATCATATTTTTAATTCGAAGTTCACTATATAAAAATCATATTTTTAATTCGAAGTTCAATATATAAAAATCATATTTTTAATTCGAAGTTCAATATATAAAAATCATATTTTTAATTCGAAGTTCAATATATAAAAATCATATTTTTAATTCGAAGTTCAATATATAAAAATCATATTTTTAATTCGAAGTTCACTATATAAAAATCATATTTTTAATTCGAAAAATCGAATCTTTTCTAGTTTAAAAATCACAACTTCTATCATATAAAAACCCAACGTTATACAATTAAAGATCCTAACTTTCCTTATTTAAAAGTCTAATCTTTTTCTTTTTAAAGTCCTAATCTTTTTTCCTTTTAAAGTTTAAATTTAAAAGTCAGTTTTTAAATCTGAAAAAAAAATTAGTTTTAAACTTCTTTTAAAATCGAAATTAGTTTTAAACCCCAAAAAAAAAATCGAAATTTTCAGATAAAAATAAAAATAAAATAAAATAAAGTAAAGTAAAAAAAAAACCTTACTGTATCGAAGAAGGGGGGCATCGACTTCGTCGGAGCTGGCTTCGGGGGAGGGCGGGCGTCGACTTCGGCGGCAGGAGGAGGAGCAGGGTGGGGTCTCGACTTCACGGCGGCGCAGGGGAAAAGGGGGCGCGGGGCTCGGTGTCACAGGCGAGAGGGGAAGAGGGGGGGTTAATCGATGAGGCGCGGTGGTCCTCTGATGGTGGCGGCGGTTTTCGCAGTCGCCTTCCCCCACCCCTTTTTTTTTTTTTTTTTTTGATTTTGATTCTGTCGATTGAACGGGGGGGGGGGGGGGGGGGCAGAGGGAAATAAGGGGGAGAAAGGAATTTTTTTTATTTTATTTTTTTATTTTATTATTTAATTCAATCTAAAGTTGACTTTTACATACGATCCCTGAACGAGGTCCACCGCCTGTCGTCCATAGCGTTTTACCCCCATTCCGAACACAATGGGATATGTATCGTAGGCTGATTCGGTCGTTTCGATCAGTTTCCGTTAGATTTACATTTAAATCGCTATATTGAATTTTAAACGTGCATTTCAAATTACCGGGGTCACATGCTAACTAGAAAAATTCCTGAAAAATATTTTCTAGCTTCGTATTGACGATATGGTCCTAACAAAACTAGTTTCATCGAATTCTGAGACCGTTGGAAAAATGACCAATTTCCAGTCGATTAAAATTAACTAAAACCGGTCAAACGCGTTTTCCTTTACCACGCTCACATATTGATTCGAAAAATTATGAAATTTGAAACCTAGCAATAACTTTACATCACGGACCCAACAAAACTGGTTTCGTCGAAATCCGAGGTCGTTTGCAAAATGTCCATTTTTAAGGGCCTGAATTCCATAGCGACTATTCAGAATTTTCAACTGGACATATCTTTTGATTCCCGCTATGAAATCTTGATTCTTCGGATTCGTTGGAAAGATATTATCAATTAGATCCTAATGTTTTTGGTTTCACTAAAATCCGGATTGTTTTGCACCCGGTACATCCAATTGAAGTTTGAAATCGAATTATCGAACTACCGCGCCATTTTCAATTCTATTTATAATTATATATAAATATTTATATTCTAACGACGACGCGTATAATATATACGTTCGAATTCTATTCAAAATAAATTTCTCGCCGATATTATTTAAAATAATTCATTTTAAATAATCAAAATTCGCTAAAATAGCCAAAATAAAAATTTTAAACTAGCCCAGATTTTCGGGTTATTACAGTTACCGCTACAATGAATAAAGTTTTAAGTACTGTTTTATATATGTCTTGTTGTTAATTTTATGTTCTATACACACTTAAAATGCTCCATAGAAGTTATGCATTCCCTTTGTGAGTGACATTAATGGACATGGGGTGTCACACATTCCACCATGTCGACTATAATAGATGAGGGCGTCAATCAAAAATTGTTGTCTATAAATAGTAGTGAAAGGACACCATAGAGGTAAATGGATTTTTCTTGCTCATTTATCACTTCTTACATCTTGTAAACACTAAATCAAATTGAGTATAAATTTGAGTAAGTGTAATTGTGTGTGATTTTATGGACTTATACTATAAGGGCTGATATTTTTGACTACATAAAAAATATTAAATCCAATAAAGTTTGAATCAAACGTAAATTAAAAAAATTTGTGCTTTATTAGTGAAAATTTATTTGAAAATAAATTATGATCTTAATTAAAATTATTATTTGACTAATTTCAATAAGATAGTAGCACCCAAACATCCATTATGATTTCAGTGTTTATCTGTAAATAATTGTTCATTTGAGAAATTATAAATGTAAATTTTAGGAGGATAAAATGGATGTTATTTAAATAAAAATATATTGTTTAATTATTTCCATTGATTTACATTAGTTTTAAAATTTAGTATTGGAATTTGATTGCGATTAACTTGATATGAAATATTTCAAGTTCATAAAATAAATTTTGAATTGGAATTAATGTGTTTAATTAAGAAATTTGTGTTTTTATCGAATTGGAATCTATGAATTTAGTTAAGCGACGTGCATTTTGTGTCAAATTAGAATGAGCGTTTTAATGAAAATAATGCAATGCTTTGAGATTAATAAAATGAATGTTTAATTTAAAGTTAAATAAAATGGTATAAACAGAAAATTTTAGCAATAGTTGTAATGGCGCACTAATTCTATTGTAAAAATTTTAAATTAAGATAGCCCTTTGAAATGGAAATAGTAAAGAAAACTTGAAAAGAAGATATTTATGAAAATTTTAATAGTTTCATTACATTTAGAAATATTATAACATATATTTTGATATACAGCGCAATGTAATTTAGTTCTAGAGTGGAAATGGGTTCTTCAGGTCTTTACGTTCACACTGGTCCTTTATGCCTTCATTCTACCTCTATGTATATGGTTATGTGTAAATGCTACAATGACAACTAGTTTTTCTTCCTCGATCCTAGAATCAATAGATTCGATGTTAATGGCAATTAGCCAATCAATTAATACAATTATTAAAATTCAATCTCTTTGAAGTATGTTGAATTATATTTCGTTGGAAAACTCTCGACGAATGGAGTTCATGGCTACGATTTGTTTTTTGCTCCATTTGGCTAGAAATAGATGACCTTTTCTGGTTATTCGTTTCAGGGCCATCGACGATTTGACAATTGGAAGGTGCTTCATGGTATAGGAAGCCTAAAGGAGTACATTCAATTGGTTAATTTGAGTTGGAAGGCTCGATTTGGGCAGAAATTAACAAATTTGACTAGGGTTTGTTGTTGCGACGCTGCAACAACCCGCATTTTATGTATTGGAGGATCATAAAATATTTTTATTTTGTTCCCTGGGGGTTGGATCATTTTCATATTTTAATATATTGGTTATGGGGATGTGACACATGTCCATAATTTTTACCAATTTTACTTGTGACCATTTCTCCTTTCAGTCTTGTACAGGGCATAACTTTTGACTTGGATCGAATCAGGTACTGAGGCCTATCTCATTGGAAAGGAAATGTTGTTGCCAATTCCGTGATGTTTCCAATTCTGTAGAGTGGTCACATTAAAGATTTCGTTTAGCAGTTTGAGAGGAATCGCTATATTAGTGTTTCACAGTTTGTTGTCCAGGTTTTAAGCCACAATGAGATGATTTGGAGAGGCCCATTAGTAGGCTAGTGGGAGGCTATAAGTAGGGGGTTAGAGGCATGGATAATAGTTTACTTTCTTTATTCTCTCATTTGGTTGAGCTTGTGATTCTCATTTCTCAGTCAAATACACCTTTCCACCATTAAAATCTAAACTTAAGGAAGAAGATCGAAGATCTACATTGTTTGAAGCTAGATCTACATCAATCTAATAGAGATTTCATCAAATCGAAGAGTTTGAAGCTAATTCTTCGCTATCCAGATTTCGATCTAAGTGTTTTTGTGTTTTTTTGAAGATTTGGTGAGTGATATGCATCTCTCACACGGATTGAACCAAGTATATGAGTTGTTTGATCATAATTTCATCATTTCCAAGTTGTTTCACCTAGATCTACATCATGGTAAGTATATTTTCATATGAATCACCATAGGATCTTATCTAGAAATTTAAAACCGGTAATTTCCATATGATTTCATATGTTTATGCAAGTTAGATCCGTCATTTAAGTTTATGCATTGATTTATCATGACTTGGTGAATTTTATATGATTATTGATGAAAATGGTTGTTTTGATGTAGTTGATGATTTCATGGCATGCTAATTGTTGAATTGGATGATTTGGACGATTTGTTTGAATTGACATTGTCGTTTGGCGAAGATTTGGTCAAAATTGAAGTTATTTTGGTCAGATCTGGAGTCGGATCGTTTTTCTTGAGTCAGGTCGTGTAGCTTGTTCTCCAAGAAATAGACTTGGACCGTTCGAAGGAAGCTTAACCGCTGGAAGGAAGTCAGGTCGTAGGGAATGATCTGGGGATGGGTCGTCAGCTTGTTTTGGTGTTCAAAGTGATGGGTCGTGGAAGCTCTAAGGGCGTAAGATGTGCAGCTGAGGGAGCTGGAAATGGGTAGCGTTTGCAGGTCTTTATAACGACCGAAGATGTTAGGTCGTTGGGAGCAAAGCAGGATGGTGGCTTTGGGTTGGTTGTGGTTGGACCGTGAAACCAGGTCGCAGAGGCCTTTGGATCACTAGGTCGTGGAGGCTTCGTAGGCAAAACGGTCGGGGTCATCAGGTCGTGGGACGACCTAGCAAGATGGGAACGACCTAAGGGCTGATGATGTGTTAATTTAGGCCGTGTGAAGGGTAGGTCGTGGGACGACCTAAGGCAGACAACCTGACTATGTTGAACCTTGTATTGATGTTGTTTGGTTCAGTAAGGAATGTTACTTTGAAGTAAATTCAAGGAAGAATGTTCGAAGTGTGATGAGATGTTCGTTGATCGATGAAATGCAAAGAATATGCAGACAACTCAAGGGTGTTGAGTTGGGGATAATGGTTGCTCGAGGGGGACTTGAGCTCGTGAATAGTTGTCTGTGATGACGACTAGAGATGATGAAGGCCAAGAGGTTATCGTTGTCGTAGGTTTTAGTGGACTCAAAGCAGGGGTATAGTTGACAGTCACGATGGGCCTAGAGATACGAGTCGCGAAGGCATATGGAGTTTTGCTAGAACTAGGATTTTCCATTAGCCCTTGACGGAAGACGAATGTTGGGCCGGTCATACTATCAGCGATGGTTTCAAAGCAGGATTGGTGGTGATAGCTAGAGTTATGGATGATGATTTTTTATTTGTATCGTCTTATGTGGATAATTCGACATCGAAGGAGATATCTCTTTAGTGCTTGTCTGATATTGGTTTAGGACTCTAGGGCTTGTGCTTGGGAGACATAATGTCGATTAGAATGGTCTACGCTTGATAATTGATTGTTATGAATATACATTATTTCTGAATGGTTACATGTAAAGGCTATTACTGTCGGATGTGGGGAAGACGGATGTGGGTTCTTCTCTGATGATGTTGGTATATTAGTTGATTAATCTACCTATTCTCATATACTTTATTGATGATGTTAGATAGTTGTTTTATCACTCACTAAGACTATTGTCTGACTCAAGGTTTTATGTTTTCCTCTTATTACCTTGGGTTGTTCATCCTGATGTGGATGGGCAGACTGAGTAGTAGGTGACAGGTGATATCTTAGTGAGGACGATGATGTTGATCAATGGCGAGCTGGAGGCTTACTTACCAGTTCTTATTACTATCTAGTATTTCTGTTTCCGCTATTGCTTTATTTGATATATGCTCTAAGTGATGTAGTGAGGACTTTTGTACAGAGATATTGATACGATTCAAGGATGTACGGATATGCTATGGAAGTTTTAAGTTTCTGTGCAATTGTATTTCACTATTATTACATGTTGTATATGTTTTATTATATTTTATCCTTGCGCTGTAAGTTATACGACAGGTTTAACATTGTGCTATTCAACTCTGATGATCGTCCATAGCTTCCTGGCATGTATTTCAGTGCATTATTCTCCTTGTTTAGTGCATGAGTTATGGGTGGTCGTCACAAACGCGGTCACCTGAGACTGTCGGAATCAACAACAATGAGGGGGATGGGACGTCTCTAGAAGGGAAGGTGAGAATGGGTTCTGATCAGGTCAGATTGGCTTGTTGTAGCATGTTGTAGAGATCGAAGTGGCACAGGTTTCATCGTGTAAATGAAATTATGAGTTTTCATTTACTAAAGCATAGAAATGTGTGAGCAAGAGAAGCATTATTATGTGTGCTGATATAGCATCTTAATATAAGCCGGTCTCTCCTTTTTATTTGATTTGTTAAATTCAAATTGTAATGTTCTAACCTGAATATTTTTTGCATATGAGGTTCGATGACGAGCGGTTTCTTCCATTGGACTCGTTTTGAAAGTCCGAACAAGGAATGGTAGGTCGAGATTGGACACCGCTGAAATATCGCATTAGTTCGGATTTTAATTGCACTTAAAATCGAACGTGAGTTTTTAAACTTACTCACGAAGCACTAAAATTTTCGTTGCAAGTAAAACAAATTCATGATATTATATGATCTATCTAACTGCCATTTGAGACGTTAAATTGACACTGAAATTTGATATAATTACCAGTTGCCATCCGATATATGATAGATATTGATGTGATATATTATTTGATTGGCCGTTTGAAATTTCAATATATATATATATATATAAGTTGAACTTAAATGGATTAAATTTGTTTTGACATTGAGTGCCACTAAAACGAATTGCTAGTTAAAACATCAACAATCTATAAGTAATGTCCTTATGATATACTGGTTGTATTGGATGATGTTGATTGCATGTATATGTTTATTAGTTGATGTGATGAATAATTGGGTGTTATTTCTAAATTGAGTATTATGTGTCATTATCACAACCGTTTATATCATTGAATTATATAAGTAGTTATATGCATCATTTGGACACTAAATATTTGAACTTGAGAATCGATTGATATGAAATATACCTATGATATTTAATATGAGTTGAAACAATGTATGCTTATGTAATTGAAATTTAAATTAAATGATCACTTGGCGATGGGGTAGAAAATTAAATTATAAATACCATTTTTCTCAAAAGAAATATCTTCAAATTTATAAATATGAAATTGTTAAATCAAATTGATTAATAAGATTTGACTTAAATTCATTGATTTTTACTCTAAAAAGTTGAAATTAAGATTTAAGTTGAAGTTGCGAAAATTTAGTATTATAAATGTTGAGTCTAAATATTGTAATTCAAAGGTTTGAAACCAAATTAATGTAAATGTGGAATTTAATTTTTGAAATTGATTCAGTATGAGTGTAGAAATTGGAATTTAAGTTGAAAATCAATTTAATATAGTATTTTTAAATTGAAAATTTATATTAGCTTTGTTTACATTGAAGTTGATTTTGAAATTGTAAATTGGAATTTGAATTGATGTTTAGTTAAAGCTTGAAATGATTTGCAATTTGATTTAATTTGGAGTATGAGATTTTGTACCGACCCGCCCCTCCCGGACGGCCTAAACCGAGCATGAAGGCGGGTTTCTTTGAGAACATGACTCATCAGAACAAAAATAGGATAACATTTCATTGTTGTTACAACAATTTACATCAGAGTACAAGATATCAGAGTTCAAATAAATAATTTACAGCCGAAAAATATCATAGATTTAAATTACATAACAGCGAAAATATAATACATAAGTATAATGTGCAGCAGAAAACGTCAACTACCATAGCTGAAAGAAATAACAGATACACAGCTTTTTGAATATAGCTCCAGCCGTAATCCAGAGTCATGTGAAAAGATATATCTGCAAACCAAAACTACTAGCTGCCCGTGTGGAAAATATGGGCACCCAGAGTTTAGGTGGGAAACAATAAACTCTGAGTTAGTTATGGGACTGGTGTGAGAACTAAAACAATTAATAACTTTATTTTAAAGTTGGGTAAATCAAGGGACCATGCCGTATGGCACGGAACGGTTTTTCTCCCAAGAATACCACAAAACAAACAGCGCAATGCTAAAATGAAAAATGAAGCCATTATAAGACTCAGGTTCCATCACACAATGCAAACACAAACCAGAGGTTAAAGTTTTACCTTATAATGGCCAAATATGCTTGATACGCAAATTTTATCTTTTATTATTATTAGTGCATAGTGAAGAAATCAACTTCAAATATAAATGTATCAATCATAGATGGCATAGGTACCATAATATTATGTCGTCATATAGGTTTACAACTAAAATCATAAAACCGCGTATTGGAAATTGGATTCCATCTATGAACCAAGGCAAGGGATCGTCCTCCTCCGATTCAAGCCAATTTAGCATATGACTCAGGATTCACCCGCAAGTACACCTAGAGCGGCATAGCCGGTCAGCCATCGCTGATTAGTAATACCTAAACAATACGTTTTCCAGTCCTTTGGGACCTAAGATCCTGGTCAGTATGTCGACCATCAAAGGCCTTTTAATCGTCCAAATCCGAGGTACCTAGCAATCAATCATCCAACATCCACATAAGTAAAATATCTAAGCTCCATACTATGACACCATCTCATAGCTAGAAAGAAACGCATGTCATTTATTTCTATGTTGTCCTCATCCCGTTTGTGGTTCATACCAAGGTGTGAAGCTCGCGAATTAACGCTATACAAAGATAGCTATGCTATATTAAAGCTGCGCTTTGATCATCAACCACGAGACTCTACTTTTCAACAAAAGCCTTGATCCATGCAACTCAGTATGCCACATTGTTAATCTATATTATACCATTGATTTCCACCAGTATATAACCTCTAAGCACCTACTTCTCAGAGAAGGGTGTTAAGCAAGAGAATAAATTATGCACCACCAAACAGATATATATTTAGCAGAGATCAACGAATACAACGCGAAATACAATGTCAGACATACAATCCATTTACAAGTCCATTCTGGGTCTGAATGAAACAGGAGGCACCTTATTCCTCATCCCATATGTCCAATAAAGGAGAGAGGCCCTCGTATATCCTGTCGATCTCCAAGTATGTCTAGATGATAACCACTTGTTACCTTGTCTTGGGTGTATAACCCAATCAAGACATCATTAATCATCCTAACGATATAAAGATCTTCGGTCTTTAACCACCGTCTTCAGATCTATGACTTTTAATCATCGTATTAGTTATTTAGAATGGGTTAAACCTGATCTTCCCAAATAACTCGCGTACCTTATAATCATGTGAAATATAAGCACATCACACGCCTCATTCCAATCCAGAATATTCTTTTATTCGAATATTCTTAGGAATCATTTCAAAAGATTTTATAATATCTTTTCACAACTTAAACCAAATCATGGTTTATCAACTAGTCGGGATTAACGAGCCTTACCGAAGTAATCATTCATTTTATTATTCCAATCCCAACCTATTCATCCAATGGAGCAAAACTGGTAATACTCCATATCTAACACCCATTGTGTTATCGGTAAAATTAATTACCATTTTACGTTTCAGATTTAATTAAATACTCAGCTATCGCATGAAGTAAAATTGGTGGTACTTCATTTTCGATCATTTCTTGAATTCGGTAAATTTAATTACCTCATTCACATTTCAGTCTATTTAAAGATTTCTTAAAACTCCACATAGTTTTAATCTTCAAAAATCATTATTTAATCATTATTCAACTTTAGGAAATTAATTCTATATTTAACTGGGTTAAGAACCAATGTCATTTAAAACACAGCTCGCTATAAACCCAAATAATCTTTCATTCTAATGAAACCTTCACAGAAATCAAATCAGTCATAATCGATATAAATTTCTGTGTCAGACTAATACTGTAAGTGGAATAATGGCAAAGCCTTTTAAATTCCATAAATAGTAGCGGTCTTCCTTCATAGAAGCTCATCTCGATTATTAAATCGAATTCCATTCAATTCCAGATTAATTTATTAAATCGAAAAACTTTACTTTGGAAAATTTCATTAATTAAAATATTTATGAATTCCATATCATAAACTCACTATTAATTGCGTTAAAGAATGAATTTATTTAAAACATTGTTCATGATAAACCCAAAATCCAATTTCAATTCAATTCCAGTTAAATTAATTAATTGGTAAACTTCTCTAAATCTTAATTAAAAGATTTATTCTATTCTCAACTGGGTTTAAAAACAGTGTTATTGAAGACACCATTCATGACAAACCCAAAATCCAATTTAATGTTAAATACAAGGCTCTGAATAGAAATCTTATCGGATTATATTCAATATCAAATTCTGAAACCAATAGATATCACATTGGTAACAATAATATCTATAGCTTCCAAATTCCTTAACGATACATATAATCAATGAATCCAATATCAAAATATTCTAAAGATTATTTCCATTCGAATCCATTCCAAATTATATATATTGGAAAATTCTGGTTATATCAAAACCATTTCAATTCATTTCAGTTCTTTACTTAAGTTGCTAAACAACTTATTCTGATCAAATTATCTTTTAACTTTACAAATGTGGAATATTTCATCCAAAATCATTTCAAATCATTTATTATGCTTTTACATAATTTATTCATATTTTTAATAATTTTAATAAGGCCCTTACAGTCGGTTTCCAATATCGGCCACAGAACTGCATCCATAGCGACCTTTTCCAAAACCTTTTTGGACTTGTCTTAAAATCTAATCGTTAGATTTCAAATATCTTATTATCATTTGAAAGTTCTTTTCGATATGAACCCAACGGTTCCAGTTTTAGGAGAATCCGACAGTCGAGTTTCCCGTTACGTCCATTCAAAGTCAGTGGTCGAAATTCGTGAACGGTCGCTGTGCGATACACTCTATTCAAACCATTTAAATATATATAATATATTTCATCAATTTCCATTGAAAACGTATTTTATAAAACGTTTATTAATTCGTTTTAAAACGATTTCAACTTCATTTCAATTTATAAATCAAAATAGAACATTCATATTATTATAATATTAAATTAATAATATATTCAAAATATCACATTTTGAAATCAAATCATTTCGATATTTGTTACTAAAATGAATAAAATCGATAGACAAATCCGTTTGAGTTAAAATGGCGTATATATACTTAACTCGGCTTCATATTCATTTCAGTTATGAATATTTCAATATTTTCATGTCCATCCAAAACCGGACATCAGAATCATATTTTGATTCTTCATTGAATATTATATTTAAAATATTCGTTATTTCCGAATTGGAATAAGACTCAATCAATTAACATATAATTTTATTTATATGAATTTCGCACATCGCATGTATTTAATAATAGCTATAAACAACTATTAAACATTCAATTCACATCCAAAGTACAATTTACAACTGTATAAGCATTAAATAATTAAATAACGCTTATAACAGTTTGTCAATCAATCGATTAACATCAAATCTAGACACATGGGATTAGTGTAAATCAAATATCATCCCAGTACCTATGTGGGTTTTCAAAAAATAATTATCCAATTATTATTTGTACACTTGGGCGATGTGTAAAATTATCGTTCCAACGCCCACGTGGGGATTTCATCACATTCTATGTGAATTTATCTATTATTTGGGATACAGATGGGTAAATTGTCATCCCAAAATAATTCATAATATAAACATTTTATTTAACAACGCATATATAAACAGTTTAATAATAATAGCATTTAAAACTGTAAACATCCATCAATCACCAAACAAATATTGCAGTCACAGGAAATTAATATATATTCAGTTATAAAAATAAATAAGTGTACAAAATATTTTAGTGAGAGAGTTCTCACTATTGGTTTCCACTCCGTCAGTCTTTAATTGACGATTTTAGTACTGTTTGAGTTCAAATTTGCATCAAATTCTAACTTGCTTCGTTTTTATTCTGGTCAGTTCCATGTTGTAGTGTTTACTGCTACGATTCCAACGATGTCTGGTTTGTTAATTTCTGTAATCGTTTGCAAAAGATATAATGTGGATACCCAGTGCCAAAGGCTCTTGTACTCAAGCACGAGAGGACTTCCCAGGTCAATCTCCCATCCTGGTACTATTTTCACGGCTTTCCGGGCACTAGGGGTGGTCGATTAGTGTGCACAGCCTTTCCCTCACATATGTGAAGAGGCCGGGACTCGAACCTACGCGCTCCAAATTACCAGCCGGGTAACCTTAAAGTCTGCAAAAGATATGATATTATAAATTTTAATACATCATTAAAATAATTAAATTAATTAGTATTTTCTTAACCCTTTCTTTAATCTTCTGTTAAACCATTCTTATTTATTCACGAATGACGCAAAACCCTCGCTTCAAAAACCTCCCACCACACGATAAACGAGGTGATCAGTCGACGATTTGGAACCCCCCACGACTTGCCTCCACGCTAGCTTCCTCCTCCTAGCATCGCGGTCAAATCGACAGCCTGAAGGGCCACGAAATCTAGCATAAACGAGGGTGAATTTGGCCCAAAAATCGAAAAATCCACATCAAAAAATCAAATTGTGACCGTTGATATTCTAGATCTTAGGGTGCTCTCCGATTTTGCTTCATGAAGTTTATAGTATTCTGCGTAGATTTGGAGAAAATGGAGAATCGATTTCAGAAGTTTATGGCCATTAAAATGGGCCTGGCGCCGACAGTGTTATGAACATAAGAGATTAGGGTTTGCGATGGAATCAATATATATATATATATATATATTAATATAAATTAATATTTAATTCCTAGTTTATTTCATTTTTTATCCGAACTCCAAATGAACCCCAACGACTGTCGCCCCTAACCAAATGCCCCCATTTCGGACACAATGGGATATGTTTCGCAAGTCAATTCGACTGATTCAATCGGTTTTTATTAAAATTAAAATATAATGTTATATATTGAACTTGAACATACATTTTAATTTGTCACGGCCACGTACTGACTCCTAAAATTATGAAATTTGAAATCTAGCTATATTTTACAAATACGGTTCTAACAAAATTAGTTTCTTTGAATATTAATTAGCAAAATGACTATTTTTAAGGGCTTAAATAATATTAAAATAATTAGTAAAATCCATAGCGACTACTTGGAATATTAATTTGGCCAAAACTTACACTTTATAAAATGAAATCTAAACTTCTTAAATTCGTTAGAAGGATATTATTAAATAGATTCTAACGATTCTTGTTTTATCATAATCTGACTTATATTGCATTTTAAAAATTCATTTAAAGTTCAAAACCAAATATTCGAACTACCACGACGTTATGTGCTCGTTTTAATTAAATTTTAAATTCTTATGTTCGAACTTCATTAACAAATAAATTTTAAGTCGTTATTTATTAAAATAAATCATTTTAAATATTTTAAATCCATTAAATCAATTAAAAATAAATTTTAAATTAGTTCCAAAAATGCGGATTGTTACAGATTTGAAATGCTTTAAAGTGAAATTTTGAGAATTTGGCATTGGGTATATATGGTTTAAACGAAAATAAACTATTTCAAATTAATATTATTTGATTTCAAACTATTTTCTATTAAAAACTAAATTATTTCAAATTATTTTAAATTCAAACTATTTTCAGTTAAAACAATTTTCAAATCCTAAATAGCTTAAGTTCAACAATTTTATATTATAAACTACTTTAATCGAAACTAATGTATATTCAAGACTATTTATACCTATGAAAACCATTTTAACTCAATTCTATTTTTGATCGAAGATGTTTGGGCCTAAAAGCATTTGCATGTTAAAGCTTACATTTGAATAATGATACTTATTCATTAAAGTCTGGAATTGAGATTTAAACCTTGTAATGTACTGATTTGTGATACGAATATATGTTAATGTGGAACTAAAATTCAAACCTGACATGAAACTGATTTATGACTTGACATATGATTTTTTTTTTTGAAAAAGACGGGTGTGTAGCGTGGTACTACACAGCCGGTTAATAGTTTATAATATATATAATATTTAATCCAGTTGACATGCCCAACTAGTGGCTAATAATCCAATATTACTACAATATAATCCCACAAAAACCTAAATTCTAGATAATAACCGTAATACACCACATAGTAACATTCTAATATAAGTACCATACCCAACAAAAGACATAACATATCTGAGCATTCTGAAGCACCAAAAACCAACATTACCTACGCCAAAGTGACCAAACTTTAATGCAGATCTGGACACGAACTTCCCTGGTTTGAACCTACCGATTCAGCTGGACTTTGATTCTGGGGTAAAGTAGGCTTGAAACGAGTAGAAGAAGAGCGACCTGTCCAAGGTTGAAAGAAGTAGAAGATGAGTCTACATATCCCATCAATGTGTTTCAATGGTTTGTTAAAAACTGCAGCATTTCTCTCTTTCCAAATGCACTAACAATATATGGATAAAAAGGAATCTAATGCAGAATTAGCTGGACTATATTGCCAATGTTCAAACACTGATGAAAATTCAGGGATACTGGAGGTAGCCAGGATAGGGTAGGAGACATCACAGTCAAAGAACATATGATGGATAGTTTCTTCATGCTTGGAACATAATGCACAACTGGAATCTGTGATCAAGCTAAGACGATGTAATCTAGCTCAATTATTGATCTTCTCATGAATAAGGCACCATTGAAAAAAGGGAACTCTAGGTGGCAAGTGGTTTTTCCACACTCTTGCATATGAGAATGACCATCCAGAGAAGTTAAGGTAATGATATAAAGATGCCATAGTGAAACTGCTGTTAGGTGATAATGCCCAAAAATAACTATCAGAAGCATTAGATAGACAAGTTTGAAGTAGCAAACAAGAGATGTCAAGAAGATTGTGAAAAACATGGAAATCAAAAATAGAAGAGATACAAAGGTTATCTGGTCCTGCATTAAAAGTATTTGTAATAGAAACATTCAAATGAGAGGACAAAAAGTAAAGGGAAGGGAAAGCGTGAGAGAGAGGAAGTTGATCATGTTATATATCAAGCCAAAATAAACATGAAACACCATTGCCAAGTTTGACATGTATTAATCTTTTTATTCGTGGTAATGCTGAAATAACACCAGACCAGAAAGGACAAGGTTTTGCAGATGGCGGAAAGTGAATTACATAATGTGGGTTAAGAGTAGTATAAAAGAGAATCCAATCTTTCCAAATGAAGACACCTGGAGAGACGAGACACCATAAGCATTTCGATAGCAGGGAAGTGTTAAAATTTGAGAGATTTACAATACCAAGACCCCCTTATTTCGGATGTAAACATAGAGTTTGTTAATTAACCAATCTCTTGGTATTATTGCCATTCCATAAAAATGAACTTCTAATTGAGTCAATCTTAGAAATGACCCATTTAGGAAGCCTATGAAATGCCATCTAATATGTGGGAATTGCAGATAGAACGGATTTAACTAGAACAAGATGACTCGCAGAAGATAAAGAGTTAGCCTTCCATGAAGCTAATCTCTTTTCAATCTTATGAATGAGTGGGTACCAATCGGATTTCAATAGTTTAGTGGGTCTAAGGGGTATACCAAGATATACTATTGGAAAATTTTCAATAGGAATAGGAAGGAAGAAATGATAGGGCTAAGGTAATCAGATCTACCGAACATAATTATAGAACTTTTGGAAAAGTTGATTGAAAGACCAGAAATAAGTTTAAAAACATATAAAATAACTTTGAGACAGTGAATGTGCTTAAGATCAGGAGAGGAAAAAATGATGGTATCATCGGCAAATTGTAAATTTGATATTGATAGAGCTGAATTAGGGAGATGAATGCCATCAAAAAAATTATTGGCAACTGCTCTTTTCACCATTTGATTAAACACATCTGCAATGAGTACAAAAATGAGTGGTGATAACGGATCTCCTTGCTGAAGTCCTTTGGTTGATTTAATTAGTCTACCAGTGCTGCCGTTGATGGAAATAGTTGAGAAACTGGTCTTCAAAATGCATTCAATCCAATTGCACCATTAAAGGGGGGAAGCCTCTATGTTTCATCAGTTGTAGAATGAAGTCCCAGTTAACAGAATCAAAAGCATTAGAGAAATCTAATTTAAGAAGAACACCTGGAGTATATGTATTGTGACAGAACGAAATAATCTCTTGTGCAGCTGCGATACAATCGAGAATGTTGCGTCCATGAATGAAAGCAGATTGTTCAAAACCGATAAGAGGAGAGATGATAGATTGAAGACAATTCGCAAGAACCTTAGTTATGATTCTGAAGGTGGTGTTGAGCAAACTAATAGGATGAAAAGAGGATAGAGTGTTAGCTCCCGTAGATTTAGGAAGCAAAACGATGTCAGCGTAATTTAATCTGGATATTAGATTAGGGTTATCATAGAATTCCATGCACATTTCCACAATTTCGAGCTTGACAGTAGCCCAAAATTATTTGAAAAATGAAGGCCCAAAGCCAACAGGGTCGGGGGTTTTATCATCGTCCATTTCGTTAAGAGCAACCCAAATTCCATTTTCAGAAAATGGTTGATCAATGGGAATTAAAGAGGGGTTAGGGTATAAAGAATGCCAATCAATAATTGGAAGAGTGGAAGGAGTACTACCAAGGATGGAACGATAGAAATTGTAAAAAAGATGAAGAATATACTCTTGATTGGTGTATGGTTGGACATTATGAATAATTTATGTTATGTTGGTTGCTCTTCGTCTTCCATTTGCTAATCAATGAAAGTAATTTTTATTTCGATCTCCTTCATTAATACACTTGTCTTTTGATCTTTGTATCCAACCAATTTCTTCCTGTTTAAGCAGCCTATCCAACTCAGATTCAAGCTCCTTTAATGTGTTGCTCTCATCATCATTCAAAGTGCGAGACTCCTCCAGAACGTTGAAATCTAAAATAACATCTTGTAAATTGGATATACGTGTGCGGATGGACTCCCAAATCGATTTAGCCCATGGTTTAATCAATTTTCTTAATGATGTCAATTTCAATACAATTCTATGTGTTGCGGATTGAGATTGAAAAGGTTGCACCCAGTTTTGACAAATTCCGCAAAGGATGGTTCAAGAAGCCGTAATCGTTCAAATCTATAATGCCTTTTAGAGTTAGAAAGAGAACCAGAATCAAGTAGAATGGGACAGTGATTAGAAATACTTGTGGCTAAGCCTTGAACAAAAGATAAAGTGTGTTTCTCCTCCTAGGCAGCATTGAAAAGGAAGCGATCAAGTTTAGCAAGGGATGGATCAGATATATGGCTAGACCAAGTAAAAGAACAATTGGTAATAGGAAGATCGAGCAAGAAACAATCAAAAGATAAAGGAATTGAAAGCATCAGAATCAATCGAGATATTGCTTGAATTTCTTTCATACACATTTCTTTTGGTATTAAAATCTCCTCCAATAACCCATGGTCCAGTAAAGGTATTGGCTAGTTGTTTGCACTGTTCCTATAGATTTATTCTCTCATGAGTATCTTGAGGTCCATAAATATTGGAGAAGAAATAGATGGTATTATAGGCAATGTGTCTAAGAGCAACATGTAATGTAGATTGACTTGAGAAAGATTGATGAAGGGACTAAACAGATTCATTCCAAGAAGTAATGAGACCCCCTCTAGTTTCTAAAGCATTAACATGACTCCAGCCAGTCAAGAAAGAACCACATATGAGTCTAAAGTGACAACAAAACGGGTCACAAAGTTTGGTTTCTTGCAACAAAAGGACATCTAAATTAAGCGGGCACAAAACAAGATTAACAGCATGACATTTTGAAAGATCCCCCGAACCCCGTACATTCCATGTGACTATTTTCGTTGATGCTTGTTAATACGCTCCTGCTCTAAAGCTTGCATGGGTTTGTAGTGTGATTCACATAAACTCACAACCATGCAACTTGAAATTCTTTTATTTAAATGCTTATTAGTAGAAAAAAACGACAAGAGTTAAAAAACTACCAGTGACATCAGGATTATTATGTCTGCCACTTCAACAAACAAAGATAGCAGAGAGATATTGCGGCCAGTCTTGATCATCAGTCCAGGGTTGTTGTGGTGGAGGGAGATTAAGCGGAAAAGACTGGATAGGAATCATGGCAAGATCAAGAGGAGGAAAATGAATTCCTTATGATATGGATATGATCTGGTTCAACGATGCAGTCATGTCAACATGCATTTCCTGATTTACTTCATTTGAGTCTAATTGCTCCACCTCCTGGTTTTTGAGTAGGGGGGAGGGGTTAATATTCATGTCTTCTTCCTGGAAAATAGGTGGTAAAGGGGGTAACATTGCAGCCTCATCGATCATAACATCAAACCTATCTTCTGAGTTCATTTCTTGTAAATTGTCATGAAAGCATGGGACAATTCGTTAATCACCATTTCCAACAAAATAACGTTTTCGGTCTTGTACCAGGGTGAGCATGACTAGTACGCTGCACTTTGATGATATATACTGCATTATTGAATCGCGCAGCAAAAGTACTTCTAGACCCTATTCCCTCATAAAACTGTAGCTTGACGAAGAATTCTCTATGATCAAAGTGGCACCAATCACAATCATCAACTGCTATAACACGTCCTATGAGCTTCAAAATTTCCTTCACATCATTATCATTAGTCTTCAAAAATTCAGGAAAGCCTTCAACTTTAGCCCATGTTTCAATCTCCAGAACAGGCAGTGGTTCTCTATCTTCATCTTCCCAAGCTTCTGAAAAAATCGCTGCACCTAGTTTTGTCATTATTTTCAGCAATGAGGAGTGATCCCTTTTGCAGTAAGTAAGGCAATAAACAAGGAAGGAATTGTTTGAAATAAACGTCATCGGCCAACAGTCATGCTCGAGATTTACTTGAAGGGCATAATGTAGAGTGTCTACACTCCATTTTAAGTAAGAGTTTTTGCAACAATACACTTCGATAAATCTGCCATTATAAAATAGTTAGGAGCTTTCGTTTTAGTGGATAAATATGGAGGAGAATGGTAATTAGTGTTAGGAGAATATTTATAATTCAAATTTTCATGGTAATTATGGTGACGGGTGGCTTCGCGAAGCGATACTTGATGTGATGTTTCCACAAATTGAAAGATTTCTTGGGGACCCACTGTTCTCCTTTTTCATAATTTTTACTACCAGCACTTGGTGTAGAATCCAAAGCGTTCAAGTTTCTATTAGTCATTTGACAATGTATCACTGAGTGACCATAAAAACCGCATTTATAGCATATTTTTGGATCCCTACAATTTTTGTCCATGTATCCCTTGCATGCACACTGCAGACATCGTTTTTCATTTTTCAAAAAGGTGACGGTTTGGAAAATGGATTTATTGACTAGAAGTGGGTTTCTCGGCTTTTTTTGGAGGGGTATTTTGGGGGTAAAGGAGGAGGAGTGGTAACGACCTGAGCGTATGATTTGACTGTTGGTTCAGTAGGAACGTCAGATAGGACATAGAAACGATTAGAGGAAGAGGGAAAGAAAGATCGAGAAGGATTTGGACAAGAAGGATTAGAGACCGACTCAGGTAAGGGACGATGACTGAGAGGGATAGAAGACGAGTGATTAGGCAAAGAGAGTGAGCGAGGTGTTGATAAGGGTTAGAGATACTCTGAAAAGAAGGATAACGAGCATGAAGTTGAGGAACAGAACGCAAATGAGGGGAAGAAGAAGGTGATGGCGATGAACGAGGGAGGAGGAAAGGTTTGTATTTGGCTGGAAAGCGAGAAAGAAAAGGTGGACTTGATGGTAACATGGACACCATTAGAGCTACACAAGAGAGAGAAAAGAATTCTTCCTGAAATCTAAAATTTAAAATATAAAATATGATGTTTTATTGAAAGATAAAATGACCCTAGTGTGTAAAATAATGATTGGTTGTTAAGAGAATGGGAATGGATATTGGCATACTCTCAGTCAATATTGGAGCCACTTTAAAAACTATGTACGTGGAGGATGTTTCATAATAAAGTGTTTGAATTAGCGAATGTTTACTGGAATGAAGTAAGTGAACGATGATAGATAGCCTCAACACATGTGTAAAAATTGAAATGACTAAACCACGAGCCTACATCTGGCTATTGAGGATAACTACCTATAGTGGACACACCTCTTCACTTTACTTACCTGAATTGTCATTTGATTGGTGTAACTTGATTTAGTTTTAGGGCATTTTAGACGGTTGTTGGTATGGATTAAGACCAGCCAGAAAGGGTATATGTTATAGTCCAACCTTGGGCATTGTCTTACGTGCCTTGTCATATTTTATCCATATATGGGACCATTATGATTTTGATCTATATTGTACCTATAAGGGACCAGTTTGTGGTGGTGTTACGGTGCCCGCCTAGACTACATGCATATAAAATTTGTTAATGGAGGATATGGATAACGCCTTAACATTATTTTATACTTTGTTGATTGACATTACACATATAGTGTAATCTATTATATATTACTTTAACTGATCCTTAGGAGACGGAAAATCCGGTAACTTCTCTTAAGTTTCTTATACCTTTACTCCATGCTATTGATTTGAATTACATGAGAAATTTTAGTCTTGAATCAAGTGTATTGTTTTTCATTATGCTCGGGTCATCTTAAGAATTTCAGTTTAGCCAAAAATGTTATTTTAAAGTTGAAGAAGAAGATTGACGGTTCATATTGACTAGTATTATTCCACTACATTATTTGCTATGTTTGTTGATTGTTTAACTTTGATATTGTAATACAATGTATACTATAAACAAATTTATGATTTAATTATATGATTATTATATTTTGTCTTTCCACGGTGAGATTTCGTGTTTGATTTCTTCTCATCTCTTTGTTTCTTATATTTAAATCCCATTAACAATTCATCTTTTTGAATGGTATAGGTTAGATATGTGTGGTTTATTGTTGATCTGAACCATTTAGAATGATCGATAATTACATATACTTGAACTAATGTGCTTGTGTAGTTTATCTTGAGCAATAAAGCATACTTTGCCTTTCCTTACATATCAGATTGATTCTACTTGCATATCAACTTTCTTAGAACTAACATATACTTTTGAGTGTAGCATAACATATTGACTTTGAATCAACATGTAACAATGAGTGATTATAACATGAATATGCATATGAACTTTTTTCTTGTCTGGTCTAATTCATTCAAGACGACATAGAATCTCACGAGCCTAAGCTTCCGTAAGCATCTTTTGGGGTTAATAATTTTTCTCATTAACATTTTTAGCGCTAAAATGTAGGGCTCGAACCTTTGACTCTATGGAACTTCACTAAGCTGCATAATTAGCGTTCAAAGAAACTACCTAGTCCAAGCATATTTCATTTTCCAATTCTAAACAAACTTCTTGAAGACTATAACTTTCTCTAAACAATGATTGTTTAAGCGAAAAGTAATTTGATCATCCCTTCTATACCAAGTTAAATTGGATATTTTAGGGTATAAAGAACAATTGCTAAGAGTATCGGCATTACACATAATGAGAAATAAGGGAAGACAGGTGTGCTTCTATAGTCTTGATAAATGGAGTATTAATACCTTTCATGTAGGACCAACTCCAATTTTTCTTTGGGAAAATAATATAGTGAAGATGTTCTTTCTTAAGCATGAGAAGAGAAATTAAATCAAAAGCTAAAGCGACCATTTTTTAAAAGGAAGTAGAAAAAGACTTCAAAAATGTCACCATAAAATAGAAAAACATGCTTGATAAGTCTTATAAACCATTCAATTTATTAAAATTAAAATATGTTGATGATAAGTTCAACACAAGTTCCAAAAGACACAAATACCTCCCAAAGGAAGCTTCTTCCAAAATTCCGAACGTTTAAAAGTATACTCTCTAACCACTTAATATGAAAACATTTATTCTTGACTCATGAAATTTTTAACTAATGTCTTTTAGAAAAGAAACCTCCGATGAATAGGGAAAATTTTAAGGGGGAGGGGGTTCTTATTGTTATTATTATCTGGCCTACGAACATAATATTAACTAGTATTACCGTACTATAACAACCCGGAAATTCTGAGCCAGTTTAAAATTTTTATTTTAGCAATTTTAGCGAATTTTGATTATTTAAAATGAATTATTTTAAATAATATCGACGAGAAATTTATTTTGAATAGAATTCGAACGTATATTTTATATAGATCATCGTTAGAATATAAATATTTATTTTAAATTATAAAAGGAATTGAAAATGGCGCGGTAGTTCGATAATTCGATTTCAAAATTCAAATGAATGTACATGATTCAAAATAAACCGGATCTTAGTGAAACCAAAAATATTTGAATATAATTGATAATATCTTTCCAACGAATCCGAAGAATAAAAATTTCATAGCGGGAATCAAAAGATATGTCCAGTTGAAATTTCAGAATAGTCGCTATGGAATTTCGGCCCTTAAAAATGGCCATTTTGCAAACGACCTCGGAATTCGAAGAAACCAATTTTGTTGGATCCGTGATGACAAGTTATTGCTAGGTTTCAAATTTCATAATTTTTCGATTCAATATGTGAGCGTGGCAAAGGAAAACGCATTTGACCAGTTTCAGTTGACTTTAATCGACTGGAAAATAGCCATTTTTTCAAACGGTCTCAGAATTCGACGAAACTAGTTTTGTTGGGATTGTATCGTCAATACGAAGCTAGAAAATATTTTTCGAGAATTTTTAGAGTTCGTATGTGGGCCCGGTAAATTGAAATGTGCGTTCAAATTCAATATATAGAGTTATATTTTGTTTTTGACGAAAACTGATCGAAATGGTCGAATCAGCCTACGATACATATCTCATTGTGTTCAGAATGGGGGTAATTAGCTATGGACGGCAGGCGGTGGGTCTCGTTTCGAAGTCGAAAATAAAAGTTGCTTTTTGAAGTTAAATAAATAAATAATTAAATATATATAAAACCCCCTCAACACTCTCTCCCCTTTCATTAATTTCCAGATCAGAAAATCGAAAAAAAAACCAATTATCCTGCCGATGCCCTCCCTTCCAGCGCGCCACCGCCGCCCTCCCAACGTCGAAGATCATCCGCTTCCTCCCCTGCTCTACCCCCCCTAATCGACGCAATGAGCCATTTCTCCCCCCTTGGTCGCGAAATCCAAGATGCGAGACCCCCTAAAGCCCCACAGCAAAACCGGCCACCACCTGACTGGCGCCACCCCCCTTCGACTTCCCCTCAGCCCAGCGCCTCCCACTGACCCCCCACCACCACGCTGCGCCCTCCTTCCCCCTTTAAAAGTAAGTTTTTAATTTATTTATTCCTTTTTGCTTTCTCTATTTTTATATATGTATTAAAGGAGTGGTTAAGATTTTGGTTTGCATATAAATCGTTGGATTTATTTTCAGTTTTGATGTAATGAAAATAATAATGCGATTTTTATTTAAATTAAGTTAGGATTTATTTATATATAAAGTTATGATTTGTTTACATATAAAATAAGGAAAAGATTATATTTTTAACTATGAAAAGCAAAGATTTTTAATCAAAGAAAGAACGGATTTTTAGTATATGTATCAATATATAAAGAAGTGATCTTTATGGTGTATACAACGTAATAAAAATATAATTTTTATCTATGTAACATAATAAAAATATGATTTTTATATAGTAGAGATAATAAAAATATGATTTTTATATAGTAGAGATAATAAAAATATGATTTTTATATAGTAGAAAGAATAAAAATATGTTTCTTATATTATATAGATAATAAAAATTCAATCTTTGTATCATAGGAAGAGTAAAAATATGATTTTTATTCATGTAAAGTAATAAAAATATAATTTTTATTATATTACTAGCAAGATAAAAATAGAATTTTTATCTATATAGTAGCGATGTAAAAATAGAATTTTTATCTATATAGTAGCGATGTAAAAATAGAATTTTTATCTGTATAGTAGCGGTATAAAAATGTGATTTTTATCCATAAAGAGTGATTATAAAAATGTGATTTTTATATACATAGCAACCATATAAAAATGTGATTTTTATATATGTAGTGAACATGGGCAATGAAATTGACAAAAGGCGAGCGACGAAGATTTCCCACATAAGAAGAGTCGTGACGTTGGTTTAGCTAGTCGGGTGAGAACTTCTCACCTTTAATTTAATTTATTTCTAGTTTGAAATATATGCTAGGATGCAGATAGTTTTTAGTAGCACCCGACCCCCGTCGTCCACAGACCATGGACGGCTTGTATGCTTGTTTGTTTGATTTTGATGTGTAGTTGATTATGTGATGTGATGTGAAATGAAATAAAATATTTTATAGTGGAAAATATTATATAGTTAAAAATAGAATTTTTAACGTGTATATGAAGTGAAATAAATCAATATAAACAAATCGAGCGATTTGTTTATATACACACATTTGACTGATATTGATTGGGACGATAAATTTTACACATCGCCCAACTGCACAAATAAAATATGTGTTTGATTGTTTGAAACCCCATATGGGTATTGGGATGATATATGACATACACTAATCCCAATAATTAGTTGGATGTCGATCGATTGATTGACAGACTGTTATAAGTGTTAAATATTTATATTTGATGCTTATACAGTGTAGAATGCACTTTGGATGATGGTTGATTATTCGTCATTGTTGATATATACATGCGTTGTATGGAAATCCATAGAAATAAAATCTATGGTAATTGATTAGGCTTCATTCCAGATTTGAAATAGAAATATTTGAAATAGAATATTCGAAAATAGAAATATATGAAGCCGTGTTGATTAGATTGACGCCATTTTGACGTGAACGATATTTATATCAATTTTATTCATTTTATAATGAATATCGAAAGTGATTTCAAAATCTGATATTTTGAAAAGAATTAGAATTCGAATTGAAATTGAATAGAAATGAATTCGAATTGAAATTGAATAGAAATGAATTCGAATAGAAATTGAATAGAAATGAATTCGAATTGAAATTGAATAGAAATGAATTCGAACTGAAATTGAATGGAATCGAAAACGAACTGAAATTGAATTAAAAATCGATTTGAATTGAAATCAATTTGAAATGAATTCAAATCGAATTTATAAGGAAAAATTCAATTTTGATTTGAATTTGAAATGAAGTTGAAATCGTTTCGAAAACGAATTTAAAACGGTTTATAAAATACGTTTTAAAAGGAAATCGACGAAGTATATATTATATTTATTATATATAAAATATAATGGCCTGAATAGAACGCGCCGCGCCGCGGTAGTTCGTGAATTTCGACCATTGACTTCGAATGGATATTATGGGAGATCCGACCGTCGGATTCTCCTAAGACCGGAACCGTTGGGTTCGTATCGAAAAGGGCTTTCTAACAAATGTGGGAAATTAGAAATCTAACGGTTGGATTTGGAATTATGTCCAAATCAAATTTGTAAAAGGTCGCTGTAAGTGCAGTTCGATGGCCGTTGATGGAAATCGACTGTACGGGCCTTGATAAAATTATTAAAAATAGTAATATTTTATGTAAAATCATAAGAAATGATTTGTGAAGAATCGGGATGAAAAACTCCATATTCGAAAAGATAAAAATAGATTTTTATTGAAATGAACTAGTTTTGAACTAGAATTATAATTCTATTTATTTTTAAAATAAATAGATTGAATTTGAAATGGTTTTAAAAGTAACCAGAAGTTCTAATAATTGAATTGGAATTGATTTGAATCGAAATTGTCTTCGGAATACTTCGATGTTGGATTTCGTGATGATACAGATATTGTTATGGGAATTTGAAAGATATATTAATATCGTTATTTCCAATACGATATTTGTTGGTCGTAGAATTTGATATTGAATATAAGCCGGTATATTTTCTATTCAGAGCCTTGTATTTAATATCAAATGTGATTTGGGTTTGTCGTGAATGGTGTCTTCATTAACACTGTTCTTAAGCCCAGTTGAGAAAAAGATTAAATCTTTTTATTTAGATTTAATGAAGTGTACCAATTAAATAATATTTAATTGGAATTGAATTGGTATTGATTTTTGGGTTTATCGTGAACAATGTTTTAAATAACTCTTGTTCTTTAACCCGATAATTAATGGAATGTGATTTTGGGTTTATCGTGAACCTTGTTTTAAATGACACTGATTCTTTAACCAAGTTAAATATTAAAACTAAGTGGAGTTTTAATAAATCTTTAATTAGATTGAAAAGATCGAGAATGGAGTATCACCAGTTTTACTCCAGGCGATAGTTAAATCTTTAATTAGATTTGAACGTGAAATGATAATTGAATTTACCGATAACACCGTGGTGTTAGATATGAAGTATTACCAGTTTTACTTCATGGGATGAATAGGTTGGGATTGGGAAATTAAAATAAATGATTACTTCGGTGTGGTTCGCTAATCCCGACTAGTTTGAATTGATATTCAAAGGAAGATTAAAGAATTTATCTTTGATAAAATTAATGGGAACCTTTCCCAAAATATAAGAATATTTGAATAAAAAGAATATTCTGAAGTGGAATGAGGCGTATGTTGTGTTTGTGTAACACTTTAATAATACATACGCGTGTTGTTCAGAAAGACCGGGTTTATCCCATTCTGAATAACTGATTCGACGTGGTGTCGAAGATGAAGACGGTGGTTGAAGACCGGAAGTCTTCACATCGTTTGGGTTATTACTGATGATCTTGATTGGGCTGTACACCCAAGAGGAGAGAAACAGTTGGTGATCGTCCATACGTACTTGGAGATCGATGGATATGCAGGGTACTAGGTGCCTCCGGTTTCGTTCAAACCCAGAACGAACTTGTAAATGGACTGTGTGTCTGACATTGGATTTTAGTCTGTGTGATTGATTTCTATTAAATATATATCTGTTTGGTGGCGGAGAATTTATTCTCTTGCTTAATGCCCTTCTCTGAGACGTACGAGCTCAGAGGTTATATATTAATGGATATCAAACGCATGGAGTGAATTGCCTGTATGGCATGCCTAAGTGGCAATTGATCAAGGCTTCTGTTGAAAAGCAAAGTCTTATGGTGATGATCAAAGCACCGCCTGTGTGGCACAACTTTGTGTAACATGAATTCGCGAGCCTCACACCCCGATTGTGAACCAAAAATGGGAGAGAACCTCAGGAAGGGCAGCGTTTCCTTCTAGTTAGAAGTGGCGTCAGTGGTTTTACACGCCCTGACAAGTTTGACTTATGTGGTTGTTGCTGTTGCGAGGCGCCTTGGTTAGATCAGACGATCCGGGTCCGATGGAGTCATTCGTTGGCTCATTTACGCCCCAAAGGGCGGGGAAACATGGGCTAGATTGTCTCGAATCGGTAGAGGACGATCCCTGGCCTCAGTTCGCAGATGGAAATCCAATTTCCAATACGTGACTTTGCGGTTTTGATTGTAATCCTATATATGGCGACATGGTGGGATGGGGCGCTTACGCCGTCTATGATTGATACTTATGATTTGAAGTTGTTTTGACACTATACACTTATAGTACTATCAAAATAATCTGTTTTAAACGTATCAAGCATTCTTTGGCTATTATAAGGTAAAAACCCTATCCTCCGGCTTGCGTTGCATTGTGTGATGGGACCTGGGTCTTATAATAGCTTTATTTTTCTTTATTTAGCATTGCGCTGTTTGTTTTATGCACTGGTATTCTTGGGAGGAAACCCGTTCGGTGTTATACGGCGTGGTCCCTTGATTTACCTAACTTTAAAATAAAGATTAATAACTGTTTTAGTTCTCACACCAGTCCCATGACTAACCCGGAGTTTATTGTTTTAACCTAAACTCTGGGTGCCCTTATTTTGACATGGGCAGCTAGTAGTTTTGGTTTTGCAGATTTATATTCACAGGATCCTGGTTTACAGCTGGAACGATATCCGGAAAGCTTTGTATCCGTATATCTCCTTCAATTATGTTTTGTATTATTTTCGCTGCTATGTAATTTATCGTAATCTCTGATATTTATCGAATGTGTAACATTTATTCATACTCTATATATCCATGGATATTCTGATGGAATTGTTGTAATAAACAACGAAATGATCTTCTATCTGCGTTCTGGTTTGTCGTGTTCTCAAAACAATCAGGCGTTTCGAATGGTCTGGGTCGGTTTAGCGACTGATTTGGATCGAGCGGAATTCTCGATCGTTACATTTTGGTATCAGAGCTTTGGTTTACAAAGCTCATATAACAAGACACGTTAGAACCATACGAAAGAATTCATCAGAAATTGGATTAGTAATATCCAATGAGAATGACTCGTTAGAGATAGGATCAGTAGTATCCTAGAACGAATGTGAAGAGTATATTTTTAAAATGAAAACCAATTTTGTTTTGAAAATTTAAAATCAATTATTCGTATTTGATTATTTATTTTATATTGATTTGGACAATCCAATATATAAAGATTTTGCACATGCGCCTAGCTAGCGTGTATTCGAAGTTTTAATATACTGGATAGATATAGAATCACACTCTAGTCGCCCATGGATGTTCTGATGTGGTTCGAAACATCATCAGAATTTATTTTCGAGTGACGAAAGTGAGATTTCTATATATTTCCGATTGACTGGTGTGAGAACCAAAATTAGATAGGGCCTATTGTTTTGATTTGGCATCAAAAATGTGATTTTTGACTATATATCAAAGTTATGAATTTGAAAAGATAACCAACAAATTGATTGCTGGTCGTGTTGTTTGATTATTGTTTGAATTAATTAAATGTTGAACCGTTTAGCCAAATTGAACCAAATAGTGAGTTGTATTGGAATTTAGTCGCATTTGCTTGCATATACATGTACTTACACTGAACAGGTCATAGCAAGGAGGCTAGAGCAGAAGAATAAAATTGTTTGCCCGACAAATATGTACATGTTTACCATAATTTACTGTTTTGTTTGGGTGATGATGATTTTATGAGCCGCTTGGCTTTTTCTTTTGGATTGAAGAAGGCCATGGGAGGCTATATGAAATATCCCGAAGTCCCCGGTGCAGGGGAGGTTATGGCGAATTTTTTCGAAAATTTAGGGTGTTAGCCAAATTTTTGAAAAATTTGAAAAGTTCTTAGAAACTGAAAAGTTGAAGAACTTAAGCCGTAGTGAAAATACTGGAAGTTGAGTTGATTAGTTAAACAACTTTTGGCTTCGTTCCTTTTTGGGGACGAAAAGTTTTAAGTGGGGGAGATTGTAACAACCCGAAAATTCTGAGCCAGTTTAAAATTTTTGTTTTGGCAATTTTAGCGAATTTTGATTATTTAAAATGAATTATTTTAAATAATATCGAAGAGAAATTTATTTTGAATAGAATTCGAACGTATATTTTATATAGATTGTCGTTAGAATATAAATATTTATTTTAAATTATAAAGAGAATTGAAAATGGCGCGGTAGTTCGATAATTCGATTTCAAAATTCAAATGAATGTACATGATTCAAAATAAACCGGATTTTAGTGAAACCAAAAATATTTTGAATCTAATTGATAATATCTTTCCAACGAATCCGAAGAATCGAAATTTCATAGCGGGAATCAAAAGATATGTCCAGTTGAAAATTCAGAATAGTCGCTATGGAATTTCGACCCTTAAAAATGGCCGTTTTGCAAACGACCTCGGAATTCGACGAAACCACTTTTGTTGGATCCGTGACGTCAAGTTATTGCTAGGTTTCAAATTTCATAATTTTTCTAATCAATATGTGAGCGTGGCAAAGGAAAACGCGTTTGACCAGTTTTAGTTGATTTTAATCGACTGGAAAATAGCCATTTTTTCAAACGGTCTCAGAATTCGACGAAACTAGTTTTGTTAGGATCGTATCTTGAATACGAAGCTAGAAAATATTTTTTGAGAATTTTTAGAGTTCGTATGTGGGCCCGGTAAATTGAAATGTGAGTTCAAATTCAATATATAGAGTTATATTTTGTTTTTGATGAAAACTGGTCGAAATGGTCGAATCAGCCTACGATACATATTCCATTGTGTTCGGAATAGGGGTAATTAGCTATTATGACGGCCCGCCTCGCACCAGCCTGCATTTCCTCCAAAAGTGCGCTGTACACATGCCCGACTAGCACAAGACGGTCGTCATAAGAAAGGAAAGAAGGGAATGAACTAATCAAAGAACCTGTAGAATGTCTCACAGCGCATGGAATAAAATATAATAATAATAATGTACTTGACATAAAACAGGCGAGACAGTGCATAAGCTGATAACTAAAACCAACATCAATCTCAAAGCAGCGGAAATCCAAATACAGCTTATTACAACTTTTCAAAATCTACTGTCTCTGAACAACAGAAAGCCAAAATAGAAGATACACCACCAATGCCCAAGTAGTGATCTTCAACAACATAGGGAGAATATTATGTATATAGTACGTGGAAGCCTCCTGCTCGTCTCCGGATCATCTACCCGTGCATCACCAGCTAACCTGTCTCTAGTCTGCTCGTGTGAGCACCCAGAGTAATAAGAGGAGACATAAAACTCTGGGTCAGACATAAAGCCTGGTATGAGCGATAAGCATCTAAACAGAATAATAACAGGTATACTAAACCATACCTGAACCTGGACCTGCAACCAAAGAGTCAGTACCACATACCGTACAATACCCCAAGGTGCCATAATAAATAGTGTAAGAATACGGGGGTGGGGTGTGCATGTCAAAATGGGAGCAAGCAAATCATCCATACCAACCATCCTCACATCTCTCACTCAGTGCGTAAAGCGTACGATATCTACCACTTTGGGACACTAGACAAAATGAGGTAACGACGAATCCCGACTTGTAGAAACCCTGCTGTGACCAAGCCAAACACTTGGAGTCATGACCAAACATTTCAATGACCCACTTCATTGGTCATAGCCCTTGGTTCTACCAATGCCGTAATGGCCCTGAACCCGCCTTCGTACCTCCTACCATAGTGGTCCAAAGCTATAGACGTCGATAACCCCTTGGCACGCGTCCCGCAGCAAAGCCCAACCATGAAGCGAACTCGTTGATTCCCATCTGAATCCTGAGCTCTAACTTCTCATTTGGACTTCCTTTGCATCTCGGGTTTGGTCGAATTGGAGTGGGTCTTCAGAAGAGTTGTCGCGCAGTAACAGTCCTAGAATTCGGTTCGGTTCGGTAGTCATCTTCTCCGTCGGTTCGGTTCGGTTGTCATCATCTTCGTCGGTTCGGTTCGGTAATCGTCTTTTCCCTTCGGTTCGGGTTCTCCACTTTGCTCGGTTCGGAAGTGTAGTGCCTATTCTCTGCTTGGTTCGGTGGTTGCTCCCTTCTAAGTTCCCATACCCGATCCTGTCCTTCTCCAATTGCCGATCCGCTCCGCCCCCTTAGCTTACCCCGATCCGATCTGCTCCGATCCGATCTGCTTCACAGCTCCGATCCGATCCGCTCCCCAGTTCCGATCCGATCTCCCTTGTCCACTCCAACTCTAAGCAAACAGCCTTCCTTCTCGCCGATCCTCCTCCAGTGACAAGCTCCGATCCAGTTCAGATTCCCGTGGTCAGTTCACAAATCCGATCCGACCCTCTACTCCGATCTGATCCGGTTCGGAACCTGCACATTTCTGCAACTTTCCAGCGAGCTTTCTACGCCATTCGACGACGTTTCGAGCAATTTAACTATTCTAATCAATCATAAAACATACCATAGAGTCATAGCAACATGTAATAGCGACCACAAACAGCAAACAACAATTCAAATGAATCAAAAAGTAACTAAAACTTCATATTTTCCCATAGTCCCTCTTAATCATGTTTAAGCACATACTTAGTAAAACTTAACCAAATCGTCTAAATTTTATAACTGAGACATGAAATATTGTTTAAGAATTTCTAAACATTTTTCCAGAATTTATTGGTGTATAAATTCGCTAATCTTCACTAATCACCCTTAATTAACTGTAATTAGTGTCAAAACGATGCTATCACTCACCTTGGCCACAAAATAAATCACCAAATCTGAAATATTCTCTGTTTGGGTCGAATTCCTATGTATAGCAGCAGCTCCAACCTTGCTTTGTTGCTATTTGGCCTTGTTTTGATGTAGTTTAGGCTTAATCTTCACTAAAAATGTGTTTTGGAGTGGTTTTAGAGGATGGAATCCATTACTAAGGTCTCAAGAAGGTTTGTGGCGGCTCAAAACTGAAATGAAAGTGATAACCTAACCCTAATCAGTCCTCCTATACCTCTAAACCCGAAATTCCCCTTGGGCCTAGCTGCTAATCACCCGGTTAAGCCCAATTAAGCTGTATTTCACCATTTGAAACTTGTTTCAGCCATATCTCCCAAACGGTAAGCCCGTTCGGCTAATGTGACCACTCTACGGAAAGAGAAACCATCATCCGAAGCCAATGGAAGTGGTTTCAGGTCAAAATTCATTTCCAGTCAAAAGTTATGACCAAAACAGTGCCAACTAGGGGTAAAATGGTCATTTAAAAATCGGGAAAAATCATGAACATGGGAAATGACCACAATAGTCGTCTCCCAAAGTTACATGACCATACGACTTCGTATGTGAAAGAAATAAATAGAATGCGGGTTGTTACACTCTCCCCCCTTAAGAAATTTCGTCCCCGAAATTCCTTAACCCAAAACATACATAGGATCCCGCATGCCTAACAACCACATACAACAATCAAACATGCAAAGCAAGCAAACAAGTCTATCCTAGCATGCGGAAAACTAAATCGATAATAAAATCTTACCAGACAAAGAGTTCTGGATACTTCTTCCTTATGTCATCCTCTGTTTCCCAAGTACAATCATTCTCGTCTTCGCTCCACTGTACCTTGACTAGCTTCACCGACTTCCTTCGAAGTTGCTTCATGTCGTGTGCGACAATACGGGCCGGCTTGCGGTTCCCAACCGCCTCGGGTTCTACTTCGAAGTCCTCTAACTGATCAGGTGAGATAGTCATATCTGAGTCATGAACGAACTTCCTTAGTTGGGAAACATGAAATACGTTGTGAACTCCCGCCATCTTCTCCGGTAAGTCAATTCTATATGCCGAATTCCCGACTAGTTCAAGAACAGGGAATGGACCAACAAATCTTGGTGCTAATTTGCCTCTCCTGCCAAATCGTATTACGCTCTTCAACGGAGAAATCTTGACAAACACCAAGTCACCTACGAAGAATTTTAAGTCTCTTCTTCTCTTATCAGCATAACTTTTCTGCCTATCTTGGGCAGCCTTCATTCGTTGTTGAGTGGTATTGATTTTATCCGAAGTTTCCCTCACCACATCTGGTCCAAGCATAAACTTCTCGCCAGTCTCTATCCAACATGATGGTGAGTTACATGGTCTTCCGTACAAAGCTTCAAACGGAGCCATACCGATACTGGATTGGTAGCTATTATTATATGCAAACTCTACTAGATGCAAATGGTCATCCCATGCTCCACCAAAATCCAATATACACGCTCTCAAGAGATCTTCCAAAATACGATTCACCCTCTCCGTCTGACCGTCGGTCTGAGGATGATATGTGGTACTGAGATGTAACTCTGACCCTAGCGCCTCTTGCAAGCTCCTCCAAAACCCACTAGTGAACAACGGGTCTCGGTCGCTCACAATGCTTTTAGGTACTCCATGAAATCTCACTACCCACTTCATATACAATTCTGCTAACTTAGCTGCCGTTCTAGTCGACTTGACTGGTATAAACCTTGCACTTTTAGTCAGTCGATCTACAATTACCCAAATGCTGTCATATCCCGATCTAGTCCTTGGTAACCCATCGATGAAATCCATCGAGACTTGCTCCCATTTCCATTCGGGAATTTCTAAGGGCTGTAACAACCCACTAGGCTTCTTTTGCTCGGCTTTAACTAGCTGGCAATTCATGCACTTGGATATAAACTTCCCAACGTCTCTTTTAATCCCTTCCCAGTAGTAGGTCTGCTTCATATCTCGATACATCTTATTACCACCGGGGTGTATGGTCAGCCTTGAGTGATGACATTCTCTAAGCACTTCATCCCTCAGTCCATTGACATTGGGTACAACAAGCTTTCCATTCCTTCTAAGCCATCTGTCTCGATCAAGCCCATACTTGTTCATCTCCTCATCAATACCCATCTCTAACTTGGAGATGATTTCCAATAGGTTAGGGTCGTCCCTCTGACTAGAGCCGATCCGTTCAATCAAAGTGGGTCTGATCGTCAAACTTGCTAACATTTCTGGATCCAATTCACACTTTGGTCTGAAATCAAACCCCGCGATAAACTCCAGTTTCTTCCATTCAAGGAACATAACCCCTAAGCTGGCATGTCTTCTACTCAATGCATCAGCCACCGCATTGCCCTTTCCCGGTGTGTATGCGATGTCAAAATCATAGGAAGCTAAGAACTCTAACCATCTCTGCTAACGGAGATTCAGATCTTTCTGAGAGAAGAGATACTTTAACGACTTATGATCAGTAAACAGCTCAAATCTCTCTCCCAAGAGGTAGTGTCTCCACATCTTTAACGCGAACACGATCGCTGCCAATTCTAAATCATGGGTAGGGTATCTTCTCTCGTGCGGTTTCAATTGCCGACTTGCATAAGCTACAACCCTACCGCCTTGCATCAATACAGCACCCAGTCCGGTACCACAGGCATCCGTGTACACCGTCATCTCTTCATCCCCCTTAGGAATGACTAACACTGGTGCGCTTGTCAACTTGTCCTTTAGACTCTTGAATGCATTCTCGCACCTTTCATCCCAGATAAAAGCTTGATTCTTCTTGGTCAACTGGGTCAATGGTGCTGCTAACTTGGAGAAACCTTGGATAAACTTACGATAATATCCAGCTAACCCCAAGAAACTCCTTACATCTGTTGCATTCTTGGGCGTAGGCCAATCCTGTACCGTAGCCACCTTTGCTGGGTCCACGGCAATACCATTCTCTGATACAACGTGGCCCAAGAACCTCACTTCCCTCTTCCAGAAGTGACACTTAGAAAACTTTGCTTTCAATTGGTGTTTCCTCAACACCTCCATTGCTACTCTTAAATGTCCCTTGTGTTCTTCCTCTGTCCTCGAATAGACCAAAATATCATCAACGAACACAAGGACAAACTTATTCAACTGATCCCTGAATACCCTATTCATAAGATCCACAAAATATGCTGGGGCATTGGTCAGCCCAAATGGCATAACCAACCATTCATAAAATCCAGACGGCGTTCGAAATGCCGTTTTAGCTATACTCTCAGCTTCCACTCTAAGCTGATGAAAACCTGTCGCGAGATCCAACTGAGAAAATACTCTCGTGCCACTCAACTGATCGAACAAATCATCTATCCGCGGTAGAGGATACTTGTTCTTCCTCGTCACTTTATTCAACTCGCGGTAGTCTACACACAAACGAAGGGAACCATCCGCCTTGGTAGCAAACACAACTGGTGCTCCCCATTCAGAAACCTCCTTCTGATAAATCCCTTCTTCAAAAGATCGCTGACTTGCACCTCGAGCTCTCGCTGCTCTCTTGGTGCCATACGACGAAGTGGAATCACTATAGGCCTGGCATCTTTTACCAAATCAATACGGAACTCAATCTCTCGGTGTGGTGGAAGTCCGGTCACTTCTTCGAAAACCTCCGGATACTGGCCAACCACGGGCAAACCTGACAACTCACTATGCGGAATGTCGAGGGAGTTTAGAAAACTAGCCAATGCCCCCTTACTGGGTAGACCACCAAACACTATCCTCCGCCCAACATCCGCTCTAGCTGTCACCAACAAGCCCTCACAGTCTACCACCACCCCGTATCTTTGGAGCCAATCTACTCCCAAAATAATGCCAAACCCAGTAAAGCCCAAAACAAAGCAATCACAAACAAACATGCATCCATGACTCGATAAGACCACATTACGACAAATCATGCTAAGGCTAGTCGAACCACCAATCGGGTTCGTCACTACTAAAGGTCTATCGACAATCTCGGGCTCCAATCCCAACCTATCTACCAGGTCACTAGATATGAAAGAACTGGAAGCTCCGGTATCAAACAAAACTCGAACAAGAACATCATAAACAGAAAGCATACCTTGAATGACGACATTCTTTCCCTTCTCCGCCGCTGTTGGGGCATTCGACGAAGAAGGAATAGCATTAAGAGCGTAGGCTTTCACCATTTGCTTTTCCTTGGGGGCTGTGGACACTTGTCCTTGTGATGTCCCATTTGGCCACAGTTGAAGCACTTCCTATCCGCTGGCTTGGCCCGACAATTACTAGCATAATGGCCCTTCTTACCACAGCTGAAGCACTCCACATCTTGCTTATTCTTTTTTTTCTGGCCATCCTTAGCCTAATTCTGCTTTCTCTTATTCTGGGAACCACCTTTGCCTCCACCACTAACTTGTGGCTTTGGCTCATCTGCGGATGCAACCTCAGTCTTCGACTTAGGGTAGAGACTTTCTGATCTTAACGCTTTCCCCACAATCGATTCAAACGTCTCATCGATGTGGTTAATAAGTTTTTCCCCCAAGTACTGATCCAATCCAGTTATGAATTTCTCATTCTTTTTCTCGGCAGTATCTATAAGAGATAACCCATATTTTGACAAAGTGTCAAATTCAGCAATATACTCCGAGACAGCCCTGCCATTCTGCTTGAGCTCCAAGAATTTCTTAAACAACATTGACTTCTGAGCAGCTGGAATGAACTTCTCACTAAAGCGAGCCTTAAACTGCTCCCAAGTAATCTGGTCTTCGGGAGTAGCTGCCTTTATAGCATTCCACCAATTCATTGCCCGCCCTTGCAGCTGACGGGACGCTAGCTTTCTCTTCATCGCATCCTCGATACCCAAATCCTCGAAGATACGTTCGCAACTATCCACCCAATCCTGAACATCCGTAGCCGACTCCGTTCCATGGAACGACTTCCCACCAAGGCTAGTATAATCCTTATTCAGCTTGGCGAAGTCGATTCTTGGTGCCTGCACTATTGGACCACCACCATTTCCACCATTGGGAGCTGCCCTTTGTACATCTCTAAGCATCTCTCTCATGAGGTCAGTAAACATCGTCCTCATGTCAGCAGCATTCCCATTATTGGCCCCTCTACCGGTACCTCTAACATATCGGCTCATCGTCAATCTGAAAAAGGAAATGATTAACGACTCCATAGTGGTGCTAGTGCAGTACGATTTCATCCTTATACTACTAATAGTATATATATAGCTTTTGAAAACCAAAATAATCACAAATACGCTCTCTCGTATACGTATACTATCTCTCCCTGATAACTTCCCTAGGTTAACTACGCAACCTAGCGCTCTGATACCAAGTGTGACGGCCCGCCTCGCACCAGCCTGCATTTCCTCCAAAAGTGCGCTGTACACATGCCCGACTAGCACAAGACGGTCGTCATAAGAAAGGAAAGAAGGGAATGAACTAATCAAAGAACCTGCAGAATGTCTCACAGCGCATGGAATAAAATATAATAATAATAATGTACTTGACATAAAACAGGCGAGACAGTGCATAAGCTGATGACTAAAACCAACATCAATCTCAAAGCAGCGGAAATCCAAATACAGCTTATTACAACTTTTCAAAATCTACTGTCTCTGAACAACAGAAAGCCAAAATAGAAGATACACCACCAATGCCCAAGTAGCGATCTTCAACAACACAGGGAGAATATTATGTATATAGTACGTGGAAGCCTCCTGCTCGTCTCCGGATCATCTACCCGTGCATCACCAGCTAACCTGTCTCTAGTCTGCTCGTGTGAGCACCCAGAGTAATAAGAGGAGACATAAAACTCTGGGTCAGACATAAAGCCTGGTATGAGCGATAAGCATCTAAACAGAATAATAACAGGTATACTAAACCATACCTGAACCTGGACCTGCAACCAAAGAGTCAGTACCACATACCGTACAATACCCCAAGGTGCCATAATAAATAGTGTAAGAATACGGGGGTGGGGTGTGCATGTCAAAATGGGAGCAAGCAAATCATCCATAGCAACCATCCTCACATCTCTCACTCAGTGCGTAAAGCGTACGATATCTACCACTTTGGGACACTAGACAAAATGAGGTAACGACGAATCCCGACTTGTAGAAACCCTGCTGTGACCAAGCCAAACACTTGGAGTCATGACCAAACATTTCAATGACCCACTTCATTGGTCATAGCCCTTGGTTCTACCAATGCCGTAATGGCCCTGAATCCTCCTTCGTACCTCCTACCATAGTGGTCCAAAGCTATAGACGTCGATAACCCCTTGGCACGCGTCCCGCAGCAAAGCCCAACCATGAAGCGAACTCGTTGATTCCCATCTGAATCCTGAGCTCTAACTTCTCATTTGGACTTCCTTTGCATCTCGGGTTTGGTCGAATTGGAGTGGGTCTTCAGAAGAGTTGTCGAGCAGTAACAGTCCTAGAATTCGGTTCGGTTCGGTAGTCATCTTCTCCGTCGGTTCGGTTCGGTAGTCATCATCTTCGTCGGTTCGGTTCGGTAATCGTCTTTTCCCTTCGGTTCGGGTTCTCCACTTTGCTCGGTTCGGAAGTGTAGTGCCTATTCTCTGCTTGGTTCGGTGGTTGCTCCCTTCTAAGTTCCCATACCCGATCCTGTTCTTCTCCAATTGCCGATCCGCTCCGCCCCCTTAGCTTACCCCGATCCGATCTGCTCCGATCCGATCTGCTTCACAGCTCCGATCCGATCCGCTCCCCAGTTCCGATCCGATCTCCCTTGTCCACTCCAACTCTAAGCAAACAACCTTCCTTCTCACCGATCCTCCTCCAGTGACAAGCTCCGATCCAGTTCAGATTCCCGTGGTCAGTTCACAAATCCGATCCGACCCTCTACTCCGATCCGATCCGGTTCGGAACCTGCACATTTCTGCAACTTCCCAGCGAGCTTTCTACGCCATTCGACGACGTTTCGAGCAATTTAACTATTCTAATCAATCATAAAACATACCATAGAGTCATAGCAACATGTAATAGCGACCACAAACAGCAAACAACAATTCAAATGAATCAAAAGGAATCAAAAAGTAACTAAAACTTCATATTTTCCCATAGTCCCTCTTAATCATGTTTAAGCACATACTTAGTAAAACTTAACCAAATCGTCTAAATTTTATAACTGAGACATGAAATATTGTTTAAGAATTTCTAAACATTTTCCAGAATTTATTGGTGTATAAATTCGCTAATCTTCACTAATCACCCTTAATTAACTGTAATTAGTGTCAAAACGATGCTATCACTCACCTTGGCCACAAAATAAATCACCAAATCTGAAATATTCTCTGTTTGGGTCGAATTCCTATGTATAGCAGCAGCTCCAACCTTGCTTTGTTGCTATTTGGCCTTGTTTTGATGTAGTTTAGGCTTAATCTTCACTAAAAATGTGTTTTGGAGTGGTTTTAGAGGATGGAAGCCATTACTAAGGTCTCAAGAAGGTTTGTGGCGGCTCAAAACTGAAATGAAAGTGATAACCTAACCCTAATCAGTCCTCCTATACCTCTAAACCCGAAATTCCCCTTGGGCCTAGCTGCTAATCACCCGGTTAAGCCCAATTAAGCTGTATTTCAGCATCTGAAACTTGTTTCAGCCATATCTCCCAAACGGTAAGCCCGTTCGGCTAACGTGACCACTCCACGGAAAGAGAAACCATCATCTGAAGCCAATGGAAGTGGTTTCAGGTCAAAATTCATTTCCAGTCAAAAGTTATGACCAAAACAGTGCTAACTAGGGGTAAAATGGTCATTTAAAAATCGGGAAAAATCATGAACATGGGAAATGACCACAATAGTCGTCTCCCAAAGTTACATGACCATACGACTTCGTATGTGAAAGAAATAAATAGAATGCGGGTCGTTACAGCTATGGACGACAGGCGGTGGGTCTCGTTTCGAAGTCGAAAATAAAAGTTGCTTTTTGAAGTTAAATAATTAATTAAATAAATATATATATAACCCCCTCAACACTCTCTCCCCTTTCATTAATTTCCAGATCAGAAAATCGAAAAAAACCCAATTATCCCGCCGACGCCCTCCCCTTCCAGCGCGCCACCTACGCCCTCCCAACGTCGAAGATCATCCGCCTCCTCCCCTGCTCTACCCCCCCCCCCCCAATCGATGCAGCGAGCCATTTCTCCCCCTAGTCGCAAAATCCAAGACGCGAGACCCCCTAAAGTCCCACAGAAAAACCGGCCCCCACCTGACTGGCGCCAACCCCCCTTCGGCTTCCCCTCAGCCCAGCGCCTCCCACTAACCCCCCACCACCACGCTGCTCCCTCTTTCCCTCTTTAAAAGTAAGTTTTTAATTTATTTATTCCCTTTTGCTTTCTATCTTCTTATATATGTGTTAAAGGAGTGGTTAAGATTTTGGTTTACATATAAATCGTTGGATTTATTTTCAGTTTTCATGTAATGAAAATAATAATGCGATTTTTATTTAAATTAAGTTAGGATTTATTTATATATAAAGTTATGATTTGTTTACATATAAAATAAGGAAAAGATTATATTTTTAACTATGAAAAGCTAAGATTTTTAATCAAAGAAAGAACGGATTTTTAGTTTATGTATCGATATATAAAGAAGTGATCTTTATGGTGTATACAACGTAATAAAAATATAATTTTTATCTATGTAGCATAATAAAAATATGATTTTTATATAGTAGAGATAATAAAAATATGATTTTTATATAGTAGAAAGAATAAAAATATGATTTTTATATTATATAGATAATAAAAATTCAATCTTTATATCATAGGAAGAGTAAAAATATGATTTTTATTCTTGTAAAGTAATAAAAATATAACTTTGATTATATAATTTTTATCTATATAGTAGCGATGTAAAAATAGAATTTTTATCTATATAGTAGTGATGTAAAAATAGAATTTTTATCTATATAGTAGCAATGTAAAAATAGAATTTTTATCTGTATAGTAGCGGTACAAAAATGTGATTTTTATCCATATAGAGTGATTATAAAAATGTGATTTTTATATACATAGCAACCATATAAAGATGTGATTTTTATATATGTAGTGAACATGGGCAATGAAATTGACAAAAGGCGAGCGACGAAGATTTCCCACATAAGAAGAGTCGTGACGTTGGTTTAGCTAGTCGGTGAGAACTTCTCACCTTTAATTTAATTTATTTCTAGTTTGAAATATATGTTAGGATGCAGACGGTGTTTAGTAGCACCCGACACCCGTCGTCCACAGACCATGGACGGCTTGCATGCTTGTTTGATTGATTTTGATGTGTAGTTGATTGTGTGATGTGATGTGAAATAAAATAAAATATTTTATAGTGGAAAATATTATATAGTTAAAAATAGAATTTTTAACGTGTATATGAAGTGAAATAAATTAATATAAACAAATCGAACGATTTATTTATATACACACATTTGACTGATATTGATTGGGACGATAAATTTTACACATAGCCCAACTGCACAAATAAAATCTGTGTTTGATTGTTTGAAACCCCACACGGGTATTGGGATGATATATGACATACACTAATCCCAATAATTAGCTGGATGTCGATCGATTGATTGACAGACTATTATACGCGTTAAATATTTATATTTGATGCTTATACAGTGTAGAATGCACTTTGGATGATGGTTGATTATTCGTCATTGTTGATATATACATGCGTTGTATGGAAATCCATAAAAATAAAATCTATGGTAATTGATTAGGCTTCATTCCAGATTTGAAATAGAAATATTTGAAATAGAATATTCGAAAATAGAAATATATGAAGCCGTGTTGATTAGATTGACGCCATTTTGACGTAAACGATATTTATATCAATTTTATTCATTTTATAATGAATATCGAAAGTGATTTCAAAATCTGATATTTTGAAAAGAATTAGAATTCGAATTGAAATTGAATAGAAATGAATTCGAATTTAAATTGAATAGAAATGAATTCGAATTGAAATTGAATAGAAATGAATTCGAATTGAAATTAAATAGAAAAGAATTCGAATAGAAATTGAATAGAAATGAATTCGAATTGAAATTGAATAGAAATGAATTCGAATTGAAATTGAATGGAATTGAAAACGAACTTGAATTAAAAATCGATTTGAATTGAAATCAATTTGAAATGAATTTAAATCGAATTTATAAGGAAAAAATCAATTTTGATTTGAATTTGAAATGAAGTTGAAATCGTTTCGAAAACGAATTTAAAACGGTTTATAAAATACGTTTTAAAAGGAAATCGACGAAGTATATATTATATATATAATATAATGGCCTGAAAAGAACGCGCCGCGCCGCGGTAGTTCGTGAATTTCGACCATTGACTTCGAATGGATATTATGGGAGATCCAACCGTCGGATTCTCCTAAGACTGGAACCGTTGGGTTCGTATCGAAAAGGGCTTTCTAATGAACGTGAGAAATTAGAAATCCAACGGTTGGATTTGGAATTATGTCCAAATAAAATATGTAAAAGGTCGCTGTAAGTGCAGTTCGATGGCCGTTGATGGAAATCGACTGTACGGGCCTTGATAAAATTATTAAAAATAGTAATAATTTGTGTAAAATCATAAGAAATGATTTGTGAAGAATTGGGATGAAAAACTCCATATTTGAAAAGATAAAAATAGATTTTTATCGAAATGAACTAGTTTTGAACTAGAATTATAATTCTATTTATTTTTAAAATAAATAGATTGAATTTGAAATGGTTTTAAAAGTAACCAGAAGTTCCAATAATTGAATTGGAATTGATTTGAATCGAAATTGTCTTCGGAATATTTCGATGTTGGATTTCGTGATGATACAGATATTGTTATGGGAATTTGAAAGATATATTAATATCGTTATTTCCAATACGATATTTGTTGGTCGTAGAATTTGATATTGAATATAAGCCGGTATATTTTCTATTCAGAGCCTTGTATTTAATATCAAATGTGATTTGGGTTTGTCGTGAATGGTGTCTTCATTAACACTGTTCTTAAGCCCAGTTGAGAAAAAGATTAAATCTTTTTATTTAGATTTAATGAAGTGTACCAATTAAATAATATTTAATTGGAATTGAATTGGTATTGATTTTTCGGTTTATCGTGAACAATGTTTTAAATAACACTTGTTATTTAACCCGATAATTAATGGAATGTGATTTTGGGTTTATCGTGAACCGTGTTTTAAATGACACTGATTCTTTAACCCAGTTAAAGATTAAAACTAAGTGGAGTTTTAATAAATCTTTAATTATATTGAAAAGATCGAGAATGGAGTATCACCAGTTTTACTCCAGGCGATAGTTAAATCTTTAATTAGATTTGAACGTGAAATGGTAATTGAATTTACCGATAACACCGTGGCGTTAGATATGAATTATTACCAGTTTTACTTCATGGGATGAATAGGTTGGGATTGGGAAATTAAAATAAATGATTACTTCGGTGTGGTTCGCCAATCCCGACTAGTTTGAATTGATATTCAAAGGAAGATTAAATAATTTAACTTTGATAAAATTAATGGGAACCTTTCCCAAAATATAAGAATATTTGAATAAAAAGAGTATTCTGAAGTGGAATGAGGCGTATGGTGTGTTTGTGTAACACTTTTATAATACATACGCGAGTTATTCAGAAAGACCGGGTTTATCCCATTCTGAATAACTGATTCGACGTGGTGTCGAAGATGAAGACGGTGGTTGAAGACCAGAAGTCTTCACATCGTTTGGGTGGTTACTGATGATCTTGATTAGGCTGTACACCTAAGAGGAGAGAAACAGTTGGTGATCGTCCAGACGTACTTGGAGATCGATGGATATGCGAGGTACTAGGTGCCTCCGGTTTCGTTCAGACCCAGAACAAACTTGCAAATGGACTGTGTGTCTGACATTGGATTTTAGTCTGTGTGATTGATTTCTATTAAATATATATCTATTTGGCGACGGGGAATTTATTCTCTTGCTTAACGCCCTTCTCTGAAATGTACGAGCTCAGAGGTTATATATTAATGGATATCAAACGCATGGAGTGAATTGCCTATGTGGCATGTCTAAGTGGCAATTGATCAAGGCTTCTGTTGAAAAGCAAAGTCTTGTGGTGATGATCAAAGCACCGCCTGTGTGGCACAGCTTTGTGTAACACGAATTCGCGAGCCTCACACCCCGGTTGTGAACCAAAAATGGGAGAGGACCTCAGGGAGGGCATGAGTTTCCTTCTAGTTAGAAGTGGTGTCAGTGGTTTTACACGCCCTGACGAGTTTGACTTATGTGGTTGTTGCTGTTGCGATGCGCCTCGGTTAGATCGGACGATCCGGGTCCGATGGAGTCATTCGTTGGCTCATTTACGCCCCAAAGGGCAGGGAAACGCAGTGTTCAGGAATTTTAATCCACATCGGTGGACCGGCCCTGTCGCTCCAAGGGCCCACCTGAGACTTAGTCCTGAGACATGGGCTAGATTGTCTCGAATTGGTAGAGGACGGTCCATGGCCTCGGTTCGCAGATGGAAATCCAATTTCCAATACGTGACTTTGCGGTTTTGATTGTTATCCTATATATGGCGACATAGTGGGATGGGGCACTTATGCCGTCTATGATTGATACTTATGATTTGAAGTTGTTTTGACACTATACACTTATAGTACTATTAAAATAATCTATTTTAAACGTATCAAGCATTCTTTGGCTATTATAAGGTAAAAACCCTATCCTCCGGCTTGCGTTGCATTGTGTGATGGGACCTGGGTCTAATAATAGCTTTATTTTTCTTTATTTTGTATTGCGCTGTTTGTTTTATGCACTGGTATTCTTGGGAGAAAGCCCGTTCCGTGTTATACGGCGTGGTCCCTTGATTTACCTAACTTTAAAATAAAGATTAATAACTGTTTTAGTTCTCACACCAGTCCCATGACTGACCTGGAGTTTATTGTTTTAACCTGAACTCTGGGTGCCCTTACTTTGACACGGGCAGCTAGTTTTTTTGGTTTTGCAGATTTATATTCACAGGATCCTGGTTTACAGCTGGAACGATATCCGAAAAGCTTTGTATCTGTATATCTCCTTCAGTTGTGTTTTTTATTATTTTCCACTGCTATGTAATTTATTGTAATCTCTGGTATTTATCGAATGTGTAACATTTATTCATACTCTGTATATCCATGGATATTCTGATGGAATTGTTGTAATAAACAATGAAATGTTCTTCTGTCTGCATTCTGGTTTGTCGTGTTCTCAAAACAATCAGACGTTTCGAACGGTCTGGGTCAGTTTAGCGACTGATTTGGATCGAGCGGAATTCTCTATCGTTACACGTACAATGGTGGAAAAACCGACCGTTATGTTGTTCACATTAGATGATAAATCATCGTGTCAGGATGACCATTTTTCTCAATACCCAAATATGTTTCTGAGCTTTACAGAATCATAATGACAAATTTAGCTTTATTCGTTGCCTTTCTGTTGAGATACAACAATGTTTTCAACAATGCATATGTATTTCTATGAAAACCTTGTTACATTCATCATAATTAGTTATACTAATTACCTTATTTGCCATTATATTATTTTTCAACCAATAAGAAAAATAGTAAAAAAAACACCATTGATTAGCTACCAATTAATCAATAAGTAGGCTGCTAGGCTGATTGAGTAGAGGAATTCACGTGGATCGCCTATTTTGAGGGGTTGGGGGTTTGCAAAGGCATCGCAAGATTAACTATGATTTCGAACTATTTTATTACTTACATTTTATATTAGTGGGATAATATGCAAACTGCACTGGCTATATATATATATATATATGTATATGTATATATATATATATATATGTATATGTATATATATGTGTGTGTGTACACAGAGAGAGAGAGAGAGCGCTTCACAACTCCCTTGTTTTATAGTATCCCAAAAAACACCTCAGTCATGGCTTATTCCTTGTAAAATTTATATCTTTGCTCCTTTAAAATAGAACTGTGGCGACCTGAACTTCCCCGTAAAGGAAATAACGAATTGCTTTGAGAACAAGACGAATCAGAACACAAACAGAAGAACATTTCACTGGTTATTACAACAATTCCATCAGAATACAAGAATCTACTGAGTATGGATAAATAAAATACATTCGGTAAATATCAGAGATCACAATACATTACATAGCAGCCAAAAAATAACAAAATACACAACTGAAGGTGATATACGGATACAGAGCTTTCCGGATATCGTTCCAGCTGTAAACCAGGATCCTGCGAATATAAATCTGCAAAACCAAAACTACTAGCTGCCCGTATGGAAAATAGGGGTACCCAGAGTTTAGGTTAAAACAATAAACTCCAGGCTAGTCATGTGACTAGTGTGAGAACTAAAACAGTTATTTAAAACTTTACTTAAATGAGAGTAATTCAAGGGACCATGCCGTATAACATTGAATGGGTTTACTCCCAAGAATACTAGTGCATAGAATAAACAACGCAGTGCTTTTTTGGAAAAATGAAGCTATTATAAGACCCAGGTCCCATCACATAATGCAACGCAATCCGGAGGATAGGGTTTTTCCTTATAATAGCCAAATAATGCTTGATACCTTTAAAACAAATCATTTGATACTATTATAAGTGTCAAAACAACTTAAATATAAATGTATCAATCATAGGCGGCATGGGTACCATTTATCATGTCGCCAATACTAGGCTCTACAATCAAAACCGAAATGTCACGTATTGAAAACTGGATTTCCGTCTTGAGTCGGGGCCAGGAGCAAGCTCCTCACCGCTTCGAGACACTCTAGCAAATGCCCCAGGACTACACACTCTGGGTAGCCCTTGGAATCGGCTGGGCCGATCCTCCATTACGTTTGAGGATTGGTAATTCCTTAACACACGTTTCCCGGTCCTATCAGACCTATCCATCGGCTCCGTAGAGACCGATATAATCGAGGCGCCTCGCATCCAACATCCACAAGGGTATAATAATCAATGATGTCAGGGCTAGTAAAACGCTGACACCACCCATAGCTAGAAAGAAATGTCGTGTTCTCCCAGCGGTCTTTATCCCATTTTTAACTCATACCGAGGTGTGAGGCTCACGAATCAACGCTATACACAAAGCTACGCTGTATTAAAGCCGTGCTTTGATCATCAACCACAAGACTCTGCTTTTCAACAAAAGCCTTGATCACTGCATCTCAGCATGCCACATAGGAAATTCATTCCATGCGACTGATATCTATCGATATATAACCTCTGAGCTCGTACGTCTCAGAGAAGGGCATTAAGCAAGAGAATAAATTCTCCGCCACCAAATAGATATATATTTAATAGAAATCAATCAGCATAGAATAAAATCCAATGTTAGACACACAATCCATTTATAAGTCCGTTCTGGGTCTAAACGAAACCAGAGGCACCTTATTCCTCTCCCGTAAGTCCAATACAAGAGAGGTCCTCGCTTATCCGTCGATCTCCAAGTACGTCTGGGCGATCACCACTTATTACCTTATCTTGGGTGTACAGCCCAGTCAAGACATCAGTAATCATCCAAATGATGTGAAGACCTCCGGTCTTCGACCACCGTCTTCAGCCTCGACATATCGTCGAATAAGTTATTCAGAATGGGATAAACCCGTTTTTTCCGAATAACTCGCATATATAATAAACAAGTACTATAAAAACACAACATACGCCTTATTCCAATTCTGAATATTCATTTATTCAAATATTCATATCATTAAGGATTTGTTCCCATTAATTTTATCAAAGATAAATTCTTTAAAATTTATTCTTTAATCTTCCTTTGGATGTCAATTCAATCTAATTAAAGATGCATTAAAACTCCACTAGGTTTTAATCTTCCCAAAAATCAATATTAACGATTGTTTAACTTGGGAAATCATATCCTGTCTTTAACTGGGTTAAAGAACCAATGTCATTTAAAACAAGGTTCACGATAAACCCAAAATCACATTCCACTCCACTAGCTTCTAACCGTAAATTAGCAAGTGAACAATACCCAAAGTATTACCATGAAGGCCGAAACCAACTTCCGATCAATACCTAGGAAACCATTCAACTTAACTAATCTCCAGTTAGTTTCTGATTTTCTTAACTCCATTGTTAATCGGGTTAAAGAACCAGTGTTATTTTAAAACACCGTTCACGGTAAACGCAAAGACCCATTTCAATTCAATTCCAATTAAATATCAATTAATTGGTATACTTCATTAAATCTAAATAAAAAGATTTAATCTTTTCCCAGCTGGGTTCAAGAACAGTGTTAATGAAGACACCATCCACGACAAACCCAAAATCACATCAGTCACTAACCGTAAATTAGTAAGAGAACAATTACCTAAATATTAACCACGAAGGCCAAAACCAACATCAGATCAATACCCAGGAAACCATTCAACTTAACTAATCTCCAGTCGGATTCTAATTTTCTTAACTCCATTGGGTTTAAGAACAGTATTATTAAAGATACCATTCATGACAAACCCAAAATCCAATTTGATATTAAATACAAGGCTCTGAATAGAAAATATATCGACTTATATTCAATATCAAATTCCGAAACCAACAAATATCGTATTGGTATAACGATATATATATCTTCCAAATTCCTCCATAATATCCGTATAATCACGAAATCCAATATCAAAATATTCCAAAGATAATTTTGATTCTAATCCATTCCAATTCATATATTGGGAATTCTTGTTATTTTCAAAACCATTTCAAATCCAATTTATTTATTCAAAAATATTGGATTTATTATTCTAGTTCATAATTAGTTCATTTCGATAAAAATATATTTTTATCTTTTCAAATATGGAATTTTTCATCCCCATTCTTTCCAAATCATTTATTATGATTTTACTCAAATTATTGATATTTTTAATAATTTTGCCAAGGCACGTACAGTCGATTTCCATAAACGGCCATAGAACTGCACTTACAACGACCTTTTCCAAATTTGATTTGGAAATAATTCCAAATCCAACCGTTAGATTTCAAATCTCTAATATTCGTTGGAAAGCTCTCTTCGATACGAACCCAACGGTTCCGGTTTTAGTAGAATCCGACGGTCAGATCTCCCGTACTATCCATTCGAAGTCAATGTTCGAAATTCGCGAATAGCCGCGGCACGACGTGTTCTATTCAGGCCATTATATATAATATATGTATTATATATATTTCATCGATTTCCATTTAAAACATATTTTATAAATCATTTTAAATTTGTTTTCAAAACGATTTCAACTTCATATTCAATTTTAAATCAAAATTGAATATTCCATATCATTGATATATAAATGATAATATTTTCAAAACATTATATTTCAAAATCATTTCCTTTTCGATATTCATTATAAAAATAAATAAAATCGATATAAATATCGTTCACGTCAAAATGGCGCATATCTAATCAACACGGCTTTATATATCCAAATATATTTGTAACGACCCGCATTCTACGCATCGGAAGATCGTAGAATATTTATTTCTTTTTCTTAGTAAGTCGTATGGTCGTGTACTTTTGGGAAACAACTAGTAGGGTCATTTCCCATGTTCATGATTTTTGTCGATTTTTAAATGACCGTTTTGCCCTAGTTGAACTTGTTTTGAACATAACGTTTGACTGGAAAGGAATTTTGACATGAAACCACTTCCATTGTATTCGAATGATGGTTTACAATTCCGTAGAGTGGTCATATTAGCCAAACGGACTCACCGTTTGGGAGATATGGCTGAAACAAGTTTCAGATGGTGAAAAACAGCTTAATTGGGCTTAACCGGGTGATTAACAGCTAGGCCCAAAGGGGAATTTCGGGATTAGGAGTTTAAAAGGGCTGTTAGGGTTTGGAGAATACCTTTTTCTCATTTTTCAGTCGTCACTATTCATTCCTCTTAACCTAGCCATGACCTCCACCCTCTAAATCTCTTCAAAACACCTCTTAATCACTTTCTAATTGAAGATTAGGCTTAGCAAACACCAAATCAAGGAGTATTAGCACGAGAACCGAGGTAGAGCTGCTGTGTAAGATTGGGAACAGCGCCAAATCAGAGAATATTTCAGTTTTGGGGTTTTAGTTGTGGCAAAGGTGAGTGATTAGCTTGCTTTTACACTAATTACGGTTAATTATGGGTAATTAGTGAAGATTAGCGAATTTATACATTAATAAATTCTGGAAAAATTCCTAAAATTCTATAATGATGTTTTATGGCTCTGACAAAAATTTGGGCTAATTTGGATAAGTTTTGCTAATTGTATGCTTAATCATGGTTAAGAAGGATTAAGGGGAAAACAAGGGTTTTTGGGTATGTTTGATATAAAGTATTTCATGTAAATGATGTTTTAATGTTTTTGATTGATTCTATATGTTGTTACTGCTGTTTGGAATGTTTTGTAATGTCATACGAAGTTTAGAATGGTTGAAAACGCCGTCGTTCGGCGAAAATAGCTTGCTGGAAAAAGTTGCAGATTTTCAGAACTGGCTAGGAAGAACACCCGATCCGAACCGGATAGGAGGAGGAGATCCGATCCGAACCGGATAGAAGGAGGAGATCCGAACCGAATCGAGTAGGAAGAACATCCGATCCGAACCGGATAGGAGGAGGAGATCCGAACCGAACCGAATAAAAGGAGGAGATACGAACCGAACCGGATAGGAAGAGACACCCGAACCGAACCGAATAGAAGGAGGAGATCCGAACCGAACCGGATAGGAGGAGACACCCGAACCGAACCGGATAGGAGGAGGAGATCCGAACCGAACTGGATAGAGGAGGAGACCCGAACCGAACCGAATAGGAGGAAGAGACCCGAACCGAAGAAGACCATAACCCGAGATGCAAAGGAAGTCCAAATGAGAAGCTAGAGCTCAAGATCCAGATGGGAATCAACGAGTTCGCTTCATGATTGGGCTTTGCTGCGGGATGCGTGTTAAGGGGTTATCGATGTCTATAGCTTTGGACCACTATGGTAGGAAGGACGAAGGCGGATTCAGAGCCATTATGGCATTGGTAGGACCAAGGGCTACGACCAATGTGGTGGGTCATTGAAATGTTTGGTCATGACTCCATGTGTTTAGCTTGGTCATAGCAGGGTTTCTACAAGTCGGGATTCGTCGTTACCTCAATTTGTCTAGTGTTCCAAAGTGGTAGATATCGTATGCTTTACGCATGAGTGAGAGATGTGAGGATGGTTGCCATGATTGAATTGTTTGCTATCACTATGACATGCACACCCCCACCCCCGTATTTCTTTACACCATATGTTGATGGCACCTTAGAGTATTGTACAGTATGTAGTGCTAACTCTTTGGTTGCAGGTCCAGGTTCAGGTATGGTTTAGTATACCTGTTATTGTTCTGTTTAGCTGCTTATCGCTCATACCAGACTTTTTGTCTGACCCAGAGTTTTATGTCTCTTCTTATTACTCTGGGTGCTCACACGAGCAGACTAGAGACAGGTTAGGAGGTATGCACGAGTAGATGATCCAGAGACGAGCAGGAGGCTTCCACGTATGATATAGATATTCTCCCTGTGTTGTTGAAGATCACTGCTTGGGCATTAGCAGTGCATCTTCTACTGTTGCTTTCTTTTGCTTTAGAGACAGTTTTAAAAGTTGTAATAAGTTGTATTTTGGATTTCCGCTACGCTGATGTTGTTTAGTTTTGGTTTCAGTTTATGCACTGTCTCGGCTGTTTTATGTCAAGTATCTTGCTATTATATTTTATTCCATGCGCTGTTAGACATTCTACAGGTTATGTGTTAGTTCTTCACCTTCTTTCTTTTCTTATGACGACCGTTCCGTGCCAGTTGGACATGAGTACAGCGCACACTTGGAGGAAGTGTCGGTTTGTGCGGGGCGGGCCGTCACACTTGGTATCAGAGCTCTAGGTTGCGTAGTTAACCTAGGGACGTTATCAGGGAGAGATAGTATACGTATACAAGAGAGCGTATTTGTGATTATTTTGGTTTTCAAAAGCTATATATATATATATACTATTAGTAGTATAAGAATGAAGTCGTGTTGCACTAGCACCACTATGGGGTCGTTAATCGTTTCCTTTTTCAGATTGACGATGAGCCGATATGTTAGAGGTACCGGTAGAGGGGCCAATAATGGGAATGCTGCTGACATGAGGACAATGTTTACTGACCTCATGAGAGAGATGCTTAGAGATGTACAGACGACAGCTCCCAATGGTGGAAATGGTGGTGGTCCAATAGTGCAGGCGCCGTGGGTCGACTTCGCCAAGCTGAATAAGGATTATACTAACCTTGGTGGGAAGCCATTTCACGGAACGGAGTCGGCCACGGATGTTCAAGATTGGTTGGATAGTTGCGAACGTATTTTCGAGGATTTGGGTATCGAGGATGCGATGAAGAGAAAGCTAGCGTCCCGTCAGCTGCAAGGGCGGGCAATGAATTGGTGGAATGCTATAACGGCAGCTACTCCCGAAGATCAGATTACTTGGGAGCAGCTTAAGGCTCGCTTTAGTGAGAAGTTCATTCCAGCTACTCAGAAGTCAGTGCTGTTTAAGAAATTCTTGGAGCTCAAGCAGAATGGCAGAGCTGTCTCGGAGTACATTGCTGAATTTGACACTTTGTCAAAATATGGGTTATCTCTTATTGATACTACCAAGAAAAAGAATGAGAAATTCATAACTGGTTTGGATCAGTACTTGGGGGAAAGACTTATTAACCACATCGATGAGACGTTTGAATCGATTGTGGGGAAAGCATTAAGATCAGAAAGTCTCTACCCTAAGCCAAAGACTGAGGTTGCATCCGCAGATGAGCCAAAGCGACAAGCAAGTGGTGGAGGCAAGGGTGGTTCCCAGAATAAAAGAAAGCAGAGTCAGACTAAGGATGGCCAGAAGAAAAGGAATAAGCAAGATGTTGAGTGCTTCAGCTGTGGTAAGAAGGGACATTATGCTAGTAATTGTCGGGCCAAGCCAGCGGATAGGAAGTGCTTCAACTGTGGCCAAATGGGACACCACAAGGACAAGTGTCCACAGCCCCCTAAAGAAAAGCAAATGGTGAAAGCATATGCTCTCAATGCTATTCCTTCTTCGTCGAATGCCCCAACTGCGGCGGAGAAGGGAAAGAATGTCGTCATTCAAGGTATGCTTTCTGTTTATGATGTTCCTGTTAGAGTTTTATTTGATACCGGAGCTTCCAGTTCTTTCATATCTAGTGACCTGGTAGATAGGTTGGGATTGGAGCCCGAGATTGTCGATAGACCTTTAGTAGTGACGAACCCGATTGGTGGTTCGACTAGCCTTAGCATGATTTGTCGTAATGTGGTCCTATCGAGTCATGGATGCATGTTTGTTTGTGATTGCTTTGTTTTGGGCTTTACTGGGTTTGGCATTATTTTGGGAGTAGATTGGCTCCAAAGATACGGGGTGGTGGTAGACTGTGAGGGCTTTTTAGTGACAGCTAGAGCGGATGATGGGCGGAGGATAGTGTTTGGTGGTCTACCGAGTAACGGGGTATTGGCTAGTTTTCTAAACTCCCTCGACATTCCACATAGTGAGTTGTCAGGTTTGCCCGTGGTTGGCCAGTATCCGGATGTTTTCAAAGAAGTGACTGGACTTCCACCACACCGAGAGATTGAGTTTCGTATTGATTTGGTAAAGGATGCCAGGCCTATAGTGATGCCACTTCGTCGTATGGCACCAAGGGAGCAGCGAGAGCTCGAGGTACAAGTCAGCGATCTTTTGAAGAAGGGATTTATCATAAGGAGTGTTTCTGAATGGGGAGCACTAGTTGTGTTTGCTACCAAGGTGGATGGTTCCCTTCGTTTGTGTGTAGACTACCGCGAGTTGAATAAAGTGACGAGGAAGAACAAGTATCCTCTACCGCAGATAGATGATTTGTTCGATCAGTTGAGTGGCGCGAGAGTATTTTCTCAGTTGGATCTCGCGATAGGATTTTATCAGCTTAGAGTGGAAGCTGAGAGTATAGCTAAAATGACATTTCGAACGCCGTCTGGATTTTATGAGTGGTTGGTCATGCCATTCGGACTGACCAATGCCCCAGCATATTTTGTGGATCTTATGAATAGGATATTCAGAGATCAGTTGAATAAGTTTGTCCTTGTGTTCGTTGATGATATTTTGGTCTATTCGAGGACAGAGGAAGAACACAAGGAACATTTAAGAGTAGTGATGGAGGTGTTGAGAAAACACCAATTGAAAGCAAAGTTTTCTAAATGTCACTTCTGGAAGAGGGAAGTGAGGTTCTTGGGCCATGTTGTATCAGAGAATGGAATTGCCGTGGACCCGGCGAAAGTGGCTACAGTACAGGATTGGCCTACGCCCAAGAGTGCAACAGATGTAAGAAGTTTCTTGGGGTTAGCTGGATATTATCGTAAGTTTATCCAAGGTTTCTCCAAGATAGCAGCACCATTGACCCAGTTGACCAAGAAGAATCAAGCTTTTGTCTGGGATGGAAGGTGCGAGAATGCATTTAAGAGTCTGAAGGACAAGTTGACAAGCGCACCAGTGTTATTCATTCCTAAGGGGAATGAAGAGATGACAGTATACATGGATGCCTGCGGTACCGGACTGGGTGCTGTATTGATGCAAGGCGGTAGGGTTGTAGCTTATGCAAGTCGGCAATTGAAACCGCACGAGAGAAGATACCCCACCCATGACTTGGAATTGGCAGCGATCGTGTTCGCGTTAAAGATGTGGAGACACTATCTCTTGGGAGAAAGATTTGAGCTATTTACAGATCATAAGTCGTTGAAGTATCTCTTCTCCCAAAAGGATCTAAATCTCCGGCAACAAAGGTGGTTAGAGTTCTTGGCTTCCTATGATTTTGACATCGCATATACACCGGGAAAGGGCAATGCGGTGGCTGATGCATTGAGTAGAAGACATGCCAACTTAGGGGCTATGTTCCTTGAACGGAAGCAACTGGAGTATATCACGGAGTTTGATTTCAGACCAAAGTGCGAATTGGATCCAGAAATGTTAGCAAGTTTGACGATCAGACCCACTTTAATTGAGCGGATCGGCTCTAGTCAGAGGGACGATCCTAACCTATTGGAAATCATCTCCAAGTTAAAGATGGATATCGATGAGGAAATGAACAAGTATGGGCTTGATCGAGAAGGATGGCTTAGAAAGAATGGAAAGCTTGTTGTACCCAATGTCAATGGACTGAGAGATGAAGTGCTTAGAGAATGTCATCACTCAAAGCTGACTATACACCCCGGTGGTAATAAGATGTATCGAGATATGAAGCAGACTTACTACTGGGAAGGGATGAAAAGAGACGTTAGGAAGTTTATATCCAAGTGCATGAATTGTCAGCTAGTTAAAGCCAAGCAAAAGAAGCCTAGTGGATTGTTACAGCCCTTAGAAATTCCCGAATGGAAACGGGAGCAAGTCTCGATGGATTTCATTGATGGTTTACTAAGGACTAGATCGGGACATGATAACATTTGGGTAGTTGTGGATCGACTGACTAAAAGTGCAAGATTTATACCAGTCAAATCGACCAGAATGGCAGCTAAGTTAGCAGAATTGTATATGAAGTGGGTAGTGAGATTTCATGGAATACCTAAAAGCATTGTGAGTGACCGAGACCCGTTGTTCACTAGTGGGTTTTGGAAGATCTTACAAGAGACTCTAGGGTCAGAGTTACATCTCAGTACCGCATATCATCCTCAGACCGACGGTCAGACTGAGAGGGTGAATCGTATTTTGGAAGATCTCTTGAGTGCATGTATATTGGATTTTGGTGGATCATGGGATGACCATTTGCATCTAGTAGAGTTTGCATATAATAATAGCTACCAATCCAGTATCGGTATGGCTCCGTTTGAAGCTTTGTACGGAAGACCATGCAACTCACCATCATGTTGGATAGAGACTAGCGAGAAGTTTATGCTTGGACCAGATGTGGTGGGGGAAACTTCAGATAAAATCAAGACCATTCAACAATTAATGAAGGCTGCCCAAGATAGGAAGAAGAGTTATGCTGATAAGAGGAGAAGAGACTTAAAATTCTCCGTTGGTGACTTGGTGTTTGTCAAGATTTCTCCGTCGAAGAGCGTAATATGATTTGGCAGGGGAGGCTAGTTGGCACCAAGGTTTGTTGGCCCATTCCCAGTTCTCGAACTAGTTGGAAGTTTGGCATATAAAGTTGAATTACCGGGCAAGATGGCGGGAGTTCACAACGTATTTCATGTTTCCCAGTTAAGGAAGTTTGTGCACAACCCTAATGTGGCTATTTCACCTGATCAGTTGGACGATATCGAGGTTGAACCTGAGGCGGTTGGGAACCGTAGGCCTATGCGTATCGTTGGGAACGATACGAAGCAACTTCGAAGGAAAGCGGTGAAACTAGTCAAAGTCCAGTGGGGTGAGGATGAGAAAGACTGTACTTGGGAAACAGAGGAGGACATAAGGAAGAAGTATCCAGAACTCTTCGCCTGGTAAGATTTTATTAGCGATTTAATTTTCCGCATGCTAGGTTATGTTTGTTTTGCTTGTTTTGCATGTTTGATTGCTGTGAATGATTGTTAGGCATGTGGGATTCATAGTTTGTTTCTTTGTTAAGGACTTTCGGGAGCGAAATTTCTAAAGGGGGGGAGAATGTAACGACCCGCATTCTACGCATCGGAAGATCGTAGAATATTTATTTCTTTTTCTTAGTAAGTCGTATGGTCGTGTACTTTTGGGAAACGACTAGTAGGGTCATTTCCCATGTTCATGATTTTTGTCGATTTTTAAATGACCGTTTTGCCCTAGTTGAACTTGTTTTGACCATAACTTTTGACTGGAAAGGAATTTTGACATGAAACCACTTCCATTGGATCCGGATGATGGTTTACAATTCCGTAGAGTGGTCATATTAGCCAAATGGACTCACCGTTTGGGAGATATGGCTGAAACAAGTTTCAAATGGTGAAAAACAGCTTAGTTGGGCTTAACCGGGTGATTAACAGCTAGGCCCAAAGGGGAATTTCGGGATTAGGAGTTTAAAAGGCCTGTTAGGGTTTGGAGAATACCTTTTTCTCATTTTTCAGCCGTCACTATTCATTCCTCTTAACCTAGCCATGGCATCCACCCTCTAAATCTCTTCAAAACACCTCTTAATCACTTTCTAATTGAAGATTAGGCTTAGCAAACATCAAATCAAGGAGTATTAGCACGAGAACCGAGGTAGAGCTGCTGTGTAAGATTGGGAACAACGCCAAATCAGAGAATATTTCAGTTTTGGGGTTTTAGTTGTGGCAAAGGTGAGTGATTAGCTTGCTTTTACACTAATTACGGTTAATTATGGGTAATTAGTGAAGATTAGCGAATTTATACATTAATAAATTCTAAAAAAATTCCTAAAACTCTATAATAATGTTTTATGGCTCTGATAAAAATTTGGGCTAATTTGGATAAGTTTTGCTAATTGTATGCTTAATCATGGTTAAGAAGGATTAAGGGAAAAACATGGGTTTTTGGGTATGTTTGATCTAAAGTATTTCATGTAAATGATGTTTTAATGTTTTTGATTGATTCTATATGTTGTTACTGCTGTTTGGAATGTTTTGTAATGTCATAGGAAGTTTAGAATGGTTGAAAACGCCGTCTTTCGGCGAAAATAGCTTGCTGGAAAAATTTGCAGATTTTCAGTACCGGTTAGGAAGAACACCCGATCTGAACCGGATAGGAGGAGGAGATCCGATTCGAACCGGATAGAAGGAGGAGATCCGAACCGAATCGAGTAGGAAGAACATCCGATCCGAACCGGATAGGAGGAGGAGATCCGAACCAAACCGAATAGAAGGAGGAGATCCGAACCGAACCGGATAGGAAGAGACACCCGAACCGAACTGAATAGAAGGAGGAGATCCGAACCGAACCAGATAGGAGGAGACACCCGAACCGAACCGGATAGGAGGAGGAGATCCGAACCGAACTGGATAGAGGAGGAGACCCGAACCGAACCGAATAGGGGGAAGAGACCCGAACCGAACCGAAGAAGACCATAACCAGAGATGCAAAGGAAGTCCAAATGAGAAGCTAGAGCTCAAGATCCAGATGGGAATCAACGAGTTCGCTTCATGATTGGGCTTTGCTGCGAGACGCGTGTTAAGGGGTTATCGATGTCTATAGCTTTGGACCACTATGGTAGGAAGGATGAAGGCGGATTCAGGGCCATTATGGCATTGGTAGGACCAAGGGCTACGACCAATGTGGTGGGTCATTGAAATGTTTGGTCATGACTCCATGTGTTTAGCTTGGTCATAGCAGGGCTTCTACAAGTCGGGATTCGTCGTTACCTCAATTTGTCTAGTGTTCCAAAGTGGTAGATATCGTATGCTTTACGCACTGAGTGAGAGATGTGAGGATGGTTGCCGTGATTGAATTGTTTGCTATCACTATGACATGCACACCCCCACCCCCGTATTTCTTTACACCATATGTTGATGGCACCTTAGAGTATTGTACAGTATGTAGTGCTAACTCTTTGGTTGCAGGTCCAGGTTCAGGTATTGTTTAGTATACCTGTTATTGTTTTGTTTAGCTGCTTATCGCTTATACCAGACTTTTTGTCTGACCCAGAGTTTTATGTCTCTTCTTATTACTCTGGGTGCTCACACGAGCAGACTAGAGACAGGTTAGGAGGTATGCACGAGTAGCTGATCCGGAGACGAGCAGGAGGCTTCCACGTATGATGTAGATATTATCCCTGTGTTGTTGAAGATCACTGCTTGGGCATTAGCAGTGCATCTTCTAGTGTTGCTTTCTTTTGCTTTAGAGACAGTTTTAAAAGTTGTAATAAGCTGTATTTTGGATTTCCGCTACTCTGATGTTGTTTAGTTTTGGTTTCAGTTTATGCACGGTCTCGCCTGTTTTATGTCAAGTATCTTGCTATTATATTTTATTCCATGCGCTGTGAGACATTCTACAGGTTATGTGTTAGTTCTTCACCTTCTTTCTTTTCTTATGACGACCGTTCTGTGCCAGTTGGACATGAGTATAGCGCACACTTGGAGGAAGTGTCGGTTGGTGCGGGGCGGGCCGTCACAATATTCGTGTCCATCCCAAACCGGACATCAAAATCAGATTTTGATCTTTTACTGAATATATTTTAAAATATTCATTCTTTTAAAATAATCGTCATTTTAAAATATTCATTCTTTCTGAACTGGAATCAGACATAGTCAATCACCATATAATGTGATTATATGGATTTCATACACACATGTATACAACAACAATCAAACACAGTCAACCACCATCCAGAGTCTATTCTACACTGCATAAGCATCAAATAAATAATTAACGCTTACAACAGCCTGTCAACCAATCGATCGACATACTACTAAGCAGTTGGAATTAGTGTATGTCAAATATCATCCCAATACCCGTGTGGGGTTTCAATCAATCAAGCACCGATTTTATTTGTGCAGTTGGGCGATGTGTAAAATATATCATCCCAATCAATATCAGTCAAATGAGTGTACATAAACAAATCGTCTGATTTGTAAATGAATATTTATTTTATTCATATACTCGTTAAAAATTATATTTTTAATGATAAAATATGTATTCAGTTCATTTACACAATAAAAATGATATTTTTATTGTTCTAACATATTTTAGAAAATTTTGACGGCATAACGGCACGATATTGAAATCGGGTAATGTTTAGCATTACCCCTCTCCTGATATCGGCTCGCGCCATACTCACATAACAATTCTAATCAATTCATTTCACCCAAACAACCAAATTCAACCAAATAATCTAATAAGCCAAACCAAACAATCAAACAAGTCGTCAATGGTATGTGGCCGACGGGGAACAGTTCATATTTGCAGTTATAAAATAAATAACCGTATAAGAAAATTATAGTGAGGAGTTCTCACCTTTGGTTTCCACTCCTCCATTTTTATTTCTGAATTTCAGAACAGTCCTGACTTGCCTGAAATTTCAACGCAATCTTCTTCACGCTTTTCATAGTAAAAACCACATTTTTATTTCATTTCTAGAAATTATATTTTTACTTCGCTAAAAATTACATTTTTAATACTCTACATATATAAAAATCATATTTTTAATGTCGCTACATGTACATAAAAATTATATTTTTATAACACTACTACATAGGTAAAAATCACATTTTTATTCCGCTACTATATAGATAAAAATCAAAATTTTCTATCACTAATGAATATATAAAGATCACATTTTTACATTGCCATTCAAACGATAAAAATCATATTTTTATCGCTTCATTCCAATAAATAAAAATCATATTTTTATTTCTACTTTATATATTTTTACAACGCTCCTTTCTATATATAAAAATTATATTTTTATATTTCTACCTCTTATATAAAGATTGAATTTTTCTTTCGCTTCTTCAAAATGAAAATCTATTTTTTCTACAATGAAAAATCTATTTTTTCTACAATGAAAAATCTAATTTTTCTTCTATAAAAAATGAAATCTTTATACTTTAACCATACATGTAAAAATTGAATTTTTATCGTTACCTTACATATATAAAAATCACATTTTTATTTTCTCTACTATATAAAAATCATATTTTTTTATCGCTATAATAACAAAATCATATTTTTATTATTATTAAAAATCACAACTTTCATATGAATAAAAATCTAAGCTTTCTTTATATAAAAATTCAAACTTTCATGAATAAAAATCTAAACTTTCTTGTTTAAAAATCAAGCCTTTTCTTATTTAAAAATCTAAGCTTCTTATAACCAAAACTCTAATATTTTTATAAACAAAATTCTAGTCTTTTTACGCTATTCAAACCAACAAAAAAAGTCATGTTTTTCTCCAATCAAAAACATCTAATTCTTACTTCAAAGAAATAAATAAAATACTGAAAATAAAATAGTTTAAATGTTGTTTACCCCTTTTTTTCCTTCTTCCGGGGAGGCCCCACCGTTTGTGGGAGGTCGGAGGGCGCGGAGTAGGGGGGTCGAAGGTCTGGTGGAGGTTGGCGCGGCTACTCAGGGCAATGGTGGCGGCTCCAGGGGAGGTTAGGGCTTTGAGGAGCTGTGGGTTTCAACGAGGAAGGGGGATTGGGTGCTCCGCTGGACGAAGGAGAGAGGCAAGGCGAAGGGGGATCGTAGTGGGGAGGCGAGCGGCTAGCTCCGGCGGCGGAGGGTGGGGAGGATGGCGGTGTTGAGATTTAGTTTAGGGCTTTTTTCCTACTTCAACTGAAATGAATGGGAGGGGTAGAAGGAGAAGAGCGGTAAAGTAATTTATAATTTATTTATTTGTTTACTTCCAAAATAAGTTTACTTTTTATTTCGACCTCCAAACGAGTCCCAACGACTATCACCCCTAGCTAATTACCCCCATTCCGAATACAATGGGATATGTTTCGTAACCCAATTCTCTTGTTACGATCAGTTTCTGTTCAAATTAAAATATAACTCAATGTATATTGAATTTGAACGCACACTTCCATTTACTAGTGCCACATATTAACTCTGAAAATTCCTAAAAAAATATTTTCTGTCTTCGTATTGATGATACGGTTCTAACAAAACTAATTTCGTCAAATTTGGAGACCGTTTGAAAAATGGCCATTTTCTGGTCGATTCAAATTGACTAAAACTGTTAAAACAAATTTTACTTCTCCACGCTCACATATTAATTCCAAAAATTATGAATTTTGGAATCTAGCAATAACTTGACCTCCCGGATCCAACAAAAGTGGTTTCATCGAAAACGGAGGTCATTTGCAAAATTTCCATTTTTAAGGGCCAAAATTCCATAGCGACTATTCTGAATTTTCAACTGGGCATAACCTTTTATTCCCGCTATGAAATTTTAATTTTTCAGATTCGTTGGAAAGATATTTTCAGTTAGATTCTAATATTTTTGGTTTCGCTAAAATTCGGTTTATTTTGAATCCTGTGCGTTCATTTTAAATTTGAAATTTGAAATCGAATTTTCAAACTACCGTGCCATTTCCAATTCCTTTTATAACTAAAGATAAATATTTATATTCTAACGTCGATTCCAATAAATATATTCGTTCTAATTCTATTCAAAATAAATTTCTTGTCGTTATTATTTAAAGTAATTCATTTTAAATATTCTAAATTCATCAAAATTGCCAAAATAAAAATTTTAAATTGGTTCAGATTTTCCGAGTTGTTACAATCTCCCCCACTTAAAATCTTTTCGTCCCCGAAAAGTAATGGAGCTGAAAGTTGTTTAACTAGTAAACTCAACTTTCATTATTTTAATTATGGCTTAAGTTCTTCAACTTTTCAGTTTCTATGAATTCTCTAATTCTTCAAAAATTTGGCTAACACCCTAAATTTTCGAAAAATTTCGCCATAACCTCCCCTGTACGGGAGCACTGGAAAAATCCCGTAATCGCCATACAGGCCTCTCCAATCCAAAAAGAAAAAGAAACAGCCAAGCGGCTCATAAAATCATCAAAAACCCCAAGAAATACAATAAACATGTACCTATTTGTCCGGCAAACAATTTTATTCCTCTGCTCTAGCCTCCTTGCAATGACCTGTCCAATGTATACATGTATATGCATGCAATTCTAACGAATTTCAGTTCGGTTCAATATTGGATTCAAACTTGCTAAATTTACCTTACATTCACATAATGGTTTAAATGAATAATCACACCACACAACCATCAATCAATTAGTGGATTAACGTTTCAAATTCATAATTTTGATATATAGTCAAAAATCACATTTTTGGTGCCAATTCACAACAATATATCCTATCTAGCTTTGGTTCTCACACCTGTCAATTGGAAATCATATAGATATCCCACTTTCGAAGCTCGAACACAAATTCTGATGATGATCGATCAATCAACAGAACCATCTCCGAGCGACTAGAGTGTGATTCTATATCTATCCAATATATTAAAACTTCGAATATACGTTTGCAAGGCATATATGCAAATTCATTATATTTTGGAATGTCCAAATTCAATACAAATAAATATTCAATACATATAAAAGGGTTTAAATTTTCAAAACAAAGTTCGTTTTCATTTTAAAATATACTCTTCACACTTGTTCTAGGATACTACTAATCCTATCTCTAATGAGTCATTCTCATTGGATATTACTAATCCAATCTCTAATGAATTCTTTCGTATGGTTCTAATGTGTCTTGTTCTCGAGATCGGTAAACCAGAGCTCTGATACCAAATGTAGCGACACGAACTTCCCCATGAAGGAAATTACGAATTGCTTTGAGAACAGGACGAATCAGAACACAAATAGAAAAACATTTCATTGCTTATTACAACAATTCCATCAGAATACAAGAATCTACTGAGTATGAATAAATAAAATACATTCGGTAAATAAAATACATTCGGAATAACGATATATATATATCTTCCAAATTCCTCCACAATATCCGTATAATCATGAAATCCAATATCGAAATATTCCAAAGATAATTTCGATTCCAATCCATTCCAATTCATATATTGGAAATTCTGGTTATTTTCAAAACCATTTCAAATCCAATTTATTTATTCAAAAATATTGGATTTATTATTCTAGTTCATAACTAGTTCATTTCGATAAAAATATATTTTCATCTTTTCAAATATGGAATTTTCATCCCAATTCTTTCCAAATCATTTATGATGATTTTACACAAATTATTGATATTTTTAATAATTTTATCAAGGCCCGTACAGTCGATTTCCATAAACGGCCATCGAACTGCACTTACAACGACCTTTTCCAAATTTGATTTGGACATAATTCCAAATCCAACCGTTAGATTTCAAATATCTAATATTCGTTAGAAAGCTCTTTTCGATACGAACCCAACGGTTCTGGTTTTAGAAGAATCCGACGGTCGGATCTCCCGTAATATCCGTTTGAAGTCAATGGTCTAAATTCGCGAACTGCCGCGGCGCGTTCTATTCAGGCCATTATATATATAATATATATATATTATATGTATTTCGTCGATTTTCATTTAAAACGTATTTTACAAATCGTTTTAAATTCGTTTCCAAAACGATTTCAACTTCATATTCAATTTGAAATCAAAATTGAATATTCCATATCATCGATGTATAAATGATAATATTTTCAAAACATTATATTTCAAAATCATTTCCTTTTTGATATTCATTATAAAAATGAATAAAATCGATATAAATATCGTTCACGTCAAAATGGCGCATATCTAATCAACACAGCTTTATATATTCAAATATATTCGTGTCCATCCCAAATCAGACATCAAAATCAGATTTTGATCTTTTACTGAATATTATTTTAAAATATTCATTCTTTTAAAATAATCATTTTTTTAAAATATTCATTCTTTCTGAACTGGAATCAGACACAGTCAATCACCATATAATGTGATTATATGGATTTCATACCCACATGTATACAACAACAATCAAACACAGTCAACCACCATCCAGAGTGCATTCTACACTGCATAAGCATCAAATAAATAATTAACGCTTACAACAGTCTGTCAACCAATCGATCGACATAATACTAAGCAATTGGGATTAGTGTATGTCAAATATCATCCCAATACCCGTGTGGGGTTTCAATCAATCAAGCACAAATTTTATTTGTGCAGTAGGGCGATGTGTAAAATATATCGTCCCAATCAATATCAGTCAAATGGGTGTACATAAAAAAATCGTCTGATTTGTAAATGAATATTTATTTTATTCATAGGCCCATTAAAAATTATAATTTTAGCGATAAAATGTTTATTCGGTTCATTTACACAATAAAAATGATATTTTATTGTTCCAACGTATTTTAGAAAATTTTGGTGGCATAACGGCACTATATTGAAATCGGGTAATGTCTAGCATTACCCCTCTCCTGATATCGGCTCGCGCCATACTCACATAACAATTCTAATCAATTCATTTCATCCAAACAACCAAATTCAACCAAATAATCTAATTAGCCAAACCAAACAATCAAACAAGTCGTCCATGGTCTATGGACGACGGGGAACAGTTCATATATGCAGTTATAAAATAAATAACTGTATAAGAAAACTATAGTGAGGAGTTCTCACCTTCGGTTTCCACTCCGCCATTTTTATTTCTGAACTTCAGAACAGTCCTGACTTGCCTGAAATTCCAACGCAATCTTCTTCACGTTTTTCATAGTAAAAATCACATTTTTATTTCAATTCTAAAAATTATATTTTTACTTCGCTAAAAATTATATTTTTAATACTCTATATATATATAAATCATATTTTTAGTGTCGCTACATGTACATAAAAATCATATTTTATAACTCTACTACATAGGTAAAAATCACATTTTTATTCTGCTACTATATAGATAAAAATCAAATCTTTCTATTGCTAATGAATATATAAAAATCACATTTTTACATTGCCATTCAAATTATAAAAATCATATTTTTATCGCTTCATTCAAATAAATAAAAATCATATTTTCATTTCTACTTCATATATTTTTACAACGCTCCTTTCTATATATAAAAATTATATTTTTATATTTCTACCTCGTATATAAAGATTGAATTTTTCTTTTGCTTCTTCAAAATGAAAATCTAACTTTTCTACAATGAAAAATCTAATTTTTCTACAATGAAAAATCTATTTTTTCTACTATAAAAAATCAAATCTTTATACTTTAACCATACATGTAAAAATCGAATTTTTATCGTTACCTTACGTATATAGAAATCACATTTTTATTTTTCTACTATATAAAAATCATATTTTTATTATCTCTATAATATCAAAATCATATTTTCATTATTATTATTAAAAACCATAACTTTCATATGAATAAAAATCCAAGCTTTCTTTATATAAAAATTCAAACTTTCATGAATAAAAAAATCTAAACTTTCTTTTTAAAAATCAATAGTCTTTTTACACTATTCAAACCAACAAAAAAAATCATGTTTTTCTCCTATCATAAACATCTAATTCTTACTTCAAAGAAATAAATAAAATACTGAAAATAAAATAGTTTAAATGCTGTTTACCCCGTTTTTTTCTTTCTTCCAGGGAGGCCCCTCCGTCTGTGGGAGGTCGAAGGGCGCGGAGGAGGGGGGTCAGAGGTCTGGTGGAGGTTGACGTAGCTACTCAGGGCAATGGTGGTGGCTCCATGGGAGGTTAGGGCTTTGTGGAGCTATGGGTTTCAACGAGGAAGTGGGATTGGGTGCTCCGCTGGACGGAGGAGAGAGGCAAGGCGAAGGTGGATCGGGGTGGGGAGGCGCGTGGCCAGCTCCTACGGCAGAGGGTGGGTAGAACGGCGGCGTCGAGATTTAGTTTAGTTTTTTTTTTCAATTTCAACTGAAATGAACGGGAGGGGTAGAAGGAGAAGGGGGTAAAGTAATTTATAATTTATTTATTTATTTCCAAAATAAGTTGACTTTTTATTTCGACCTCCAAACGAGGCCTAACGACTATCGCCCCTTGCAAATTACCCCCATTCCGAACACAATGGGATATGTTTCGTAACCTAATTCGCTTGTTACGATCAGTTTCTATTCATATTAAAATATAACTCAATGTATATTGAATTTGAACGCACACTTCCATTTACTAGTGCCACATATTAACTCTAAAAATTCCTAAAAAAATATTTTCTAGCTTCGTATTGACGATACGGTTCTAACAAAACTAATTTCATCAAATTTGGAGACCATTTGAAAAATGGCCATTTTCTGGTCGATCCAAATTGACTGAAACTGTTAAAACACATTTTACTTCACCACACTCACATATTAATTCCAAAAATTATGAATTTTGGAATCTAGCAATAACTTGACCTCCCGGAAACAACAAAAGTGGTTTCGTCGAAAACGGAGGTCGTTTGCAAAATTTCCATTTTTAAGGGCCAAAATTCCATAGCGACTATTCTGAATTTTCAACTGGGCATAACTTTTTATTCCCGCTATGAAATTTCAATTTGTTGGATTCGTTGGAAAGATATTTTCAATTAGATTCTAATATTTTTGGTTTCGCTAAAATCCGGTTTATTTTGAATCCTGTATATTCATTTGAAATCAAATTTTCAAACTACCGCACCATTTCCATTTCCTTTTATAATTAAAAATAAATATTTATATTCTAATGTCGATTCTATGGAAATATATACGTTTTAATTCTATTAAAAATAAATTTCTTGTCGTTATTATTTAAAATAATTCATTCTAAATATTCAAAATTCATCAAAATTGCCAAAATAAAAATTTTAAATTATTTCAAATTTTCCGGGTTGTTACAAGAACATACTTAGAACCCAAGTACACCCATTAATTTGAACCTCTTATATTTTTGAAAACCATAGGCTTTTGAAACCTACAATTTTCTTAAATATCCAGCCTATATTTTTCTTTTAAAAACAATATCTACCTTACAGTTTTAGTAAAAATATATTATATCACTAACAACTGTCCTACAAAAGAAAAATATACTTTAAAGAAGTATCATGCCATTAGTTGACATAATCATATATTTATCATGCGAAATGAGTTGAAATGCTCTAGAATCGTTAACTAAAACTACCATTCAAGGAAGGAAGTATACACGTTTTGTCATTTCAATAGCAATTCCATTTAAGGCATGAAAAATGCTAGCTCTTTACATAGATGCAATGCCTTGTCCAATATAGTAGTCGAATCTTTCATGAAATTGTGGATCTGTAGCATGTACTTGTATATATAAAAGATTGTAACCAACAAATAAAAGCAATATAAATAATTAATCAAATATTATGCAAATAACAAAAGATCGACGCAGGACGTGGAGTGTATTAAACATAATCAACTTTTGACAATCTAGAAGCACCTTCAAGGACTTCTTTTCAAAACATTTTTTTTTTGAAAAAAAATACAGATATTTCAGAGATCTAATTAAGTAGAAGTTCTTGATTCCCAATTTGCGCAGTAACATATTTTATGTGATAGTTTTATTCTTGCCTGATTAGTTTCCTTATAAAGCAATTTCATGTGTTATCCCAAATCCCCATTTGCCATCAGGTAAAGCTTGTTCCAAAGCAATAGAAACTGCAACTACATCACCTTTCCCAACATGTTGAATGCATGCCAATACACCAGGAACAAAAATCTACATGCCAATAAACGTCAAACAATAAACTTGTGTAAGTATACCAATATATGATACAAAATTTATTATTTCTGATGATCACCCGTGAACCGGTTGGATCTTCAAGTTTTAATTTTGACGTAGTCCGCTAAATTAATACTTTTATATGGAAAACATGTGATAGCCCGTAACTTCCCCGGTAAGGAAAGCCCGGATTACCTTGAGAACACGACAAAATAGAACGCAAACAGATGAACATTTCATTGCTTATTACAACAATTCCATCAGAATATAAGAATATACAGAGCATAAATGAATATTATACATTCGATAAATATCAGAGATTATAATAAATTACAAAGCAGCGGAAAAACAATACAAAACACAACTGAAAGTAATACACGAATACAGAGCTTTCCGAGCATCGTTCCAGTTGTAAATCAGGATCCGGTGAATATAAATCTGCAAAACCAAAACTACTAGCTACCCGTGTCGAAAACAAGGGCACCCAGAGTTTAGGTTAAAACAACAAACTCTAGGTCAGTCATGTGACTGGTGTGAGAACTAAAAAGTTATTTAAACTTTACTTTAAAAGAGGGTAATTCAAGGGACCACGCCGTATGACACGGAACGGGTTTCCTCCCAAGAATACAAGTGCATAGAATAAACAACGCAATGCTTTTTGGAAAAATGAAGCTATTAGAAGACCCAGGTCCCATCACACAATGCAACGCAAGCCGGAGGATAGGGTTTTCCCTTATAATAGCCAAACATGCTTGATACGTTTAAAACAAATCATTTGATACTATTATAAGTGTATAGTGTCAAAACAATTTCAATCATAAATATAAATCATAGACGGCATAAGCGCCCCATCCCACTATGTCCCCATACTAGGCTCTACAAATGAAACCGAACTACACGTATTGGAAATTAGATTTCCGTCATGAGTCGAGGCAAGGGGCAAGCTCCTCTCCAATTCGAGACACTCTAGCAAATGTCTCAGGACCCCACTATGATCCTTGGATCTTCAGGGCCGGTCCTACCTTACTTTTGAGGATTAATAATTCCTGAACACACGTTTCCCGGTCCTAACAGACCTAAAATCGAGGCGCCTCATCCAACAACCACACAGGTGAAAAGTATATAAATGTCGGCCAGTTTAAGCACCGACATCACCCATAGCTAGAAAGAAACATCGTGCTCTCCCTGCAGTCACTATCCCGTTTTTGACTCATACCGAGGTGTGAGGCTCGCAAATTCACGTTATACACAAAGCTATGCCACATAGGCCGTGCTTTGATCATTAACCACAAGACTCTGCTTTTCAACAAAAGCCTTGATCATTGCATCTCAACGTGCCACACAGGCAATTCATGCCATGCGATTGATATCTATCGATATATAACCTCTAAGCTCGTACGTCTCAAAGAAGGGCGTTAAGCAAGAGAATAAATTCTCCACCGCCAAACAGATATATATTTAACAGAAATCAATCAACACAAAACAAATTCCAATGTCAGACACACAATCCATTTACATGTCCGTTCTGGGTTTGAACGAAACCGGAGGCACTTTCCTCGCATATCCATCGATCTCCAAGTACGTTTGGACGATCACCAACTGATTCCCTCATCTTGGGTGTACAGCCCAATCAAGATCATCAATAATCATCCAAACGATGTGAAGACTTCCAGTCTTCAACCACCGTCTTCATCTTCGACTTAACGCCGAATTAGTTATTCAGAATGGGTAGAAACCCGGCCTTTATGAATAACCCACGTATATAATAAACAAATGTTACAAAAACACAACAAACGCCTCATTCCAATTCAGAATATTCTTTTATTCACAAAATCACATTCTTAGGGAAAGGTTCCCATTAATTTTATCCAAGATAAATTCTTCTAAATTTATTCTTTAATCTTCCTTTGGATATCATTTCAAACCATTTTATGGTTTTTCACACTAGTCGGGATTAGCGAACCCCACCGAAATAATTATTTGTTTTATTTCCCAATCCCAACCTATTCATCCCATGAAGTAAAACTGGTCATACTCCATATCTAGCACCACGGTGCTATCGGTAAAATAAATTATCATTTCACGTCCAAATCTAATTAAAGATTTAATTATCGCTTTGGAGGAAAACTAGTGGTACTCCATTCTTGATCAATTTTCAGATTTGATAATTTAAATTATCAATTCACATTTCAATCTAATTAAAGATTCATTAAAACTCCACTTAGTTTTAATCTTTTCAAAAATCAATATCCTGTCTTTAACTGGGTTAAAGAACCAATGTCATCTAAAACACGATTCACGATAAACCCAAAATCACACCCTATTGTTAATCAGGTTAAAGAACAGGTGTTGTTCAAAACACTGCTCACGATAAACCCAAAATCACACCCTATTGTTAATCGGGTTAAAGAACAGGTGTTGTTCAAAACACCGCTCACGATAAACCCAAAATCACACCCTATTGTTAATCGGGTTAAAGAACAGGTGTTGTTCAAAACACCGCTCATGATAAACCCAAAAACCAATTCAAATTCAATTCCAATTAAATATCATTTAATTGATACACTTCATTAAATCTAAATAGAAAGATTCAATCGTTTTCCTCTACTGGGCTTAAGAATCGGTGTTAAAGAAGACACCATTCACGACAAACCCAAACCACATTTGATATTAAATACAAGGCTCTGAATAGAAAATATACCGGCTTATATTCAATATCAAAGTCTGAAACCAACAAATATCGTATTGGAAATAACGATATAAAATATATCTTTCAAATTCCCATAACAATATCTGTATAGTCACGAAATCCAACATCGAAATATTCCGAAGATAATTTCGATTCAACTCCAGTCCAATTCACGTATTGGAAATTCTGATTATTTTCAAATTCAATTTATTTATTTCAAAAATAAATTGATTTTAATTCTAGTTCAAAACTAGTTCATTTCGATAAAAAACTATTTTTATCTTTACAAATGTGGAATTTTTCATCCCAGTTCTTCATAAACTATTTCTTATGATTTTTCACAAATTATAGATATTTTTAATAATTTTATCAAGGCCCGTACAGTTGATTTCCATCAACGGCCATCGAACTGCACTTACAGCGACCTTTTCCAAATTTGATTTGGACATAATTCCAAATCCAACCGTTAGATTTCTAATTTCAAATATTCGTTAGAAAGCTCTTCTCGATACGAACCCAACGGTTCCGGTTTCAGGAGAATACAACGGTTATGTTTTCAGGAGAATCCAACGGTCGGATCTCCCGTAATGTCCATTCGAAGTCAATGGTCGAAATTCACGAACTACCGCAGCGCGGCGCGTTCTATTCAGGCCATTATATATATATATATATAATATTATATATATTTCGTCGATTTCAATTCAAAACGTATTTTATAATTCGTTTTAAATTCGTTTTCGAAACGATTTCAACTTCATATTCAATTTCAAATCGAAATTGAATAATCCACATCATCGATATACAAATGATAATATTTTCAAAACGTCATATTTTGAAATCATTTCTTTTTTTGTAATTATTTTAAAAACGAATATAATCGATATAAATATCGCTCACGTCAAAATGGCGCAACTCTAATCAACACGGCTTTATATATTTCAATAAATTCGTTATTCTATTCAACAAACGAATATCTATTCTATTCAACACATGAATCTATATTTCTTTCAACACTTGACTAATCTCAATGAATGAGTACTGTCAACACGTGACTATTTTTGTTATGTAATGTATTTTATAAAATTTTGATAAAGATGTTAATTTTTATTGTTAAAATATTTCGTTTAACACATGAATCTATATTTTTTTTTCCAACACTTGACTAATCTCAACAAATGAGTACCGTCAACACATGACTATTTTTATTATTTAATATATTTTATTTTCCCAATTGGAATGAGGCCCAATCAATTACCATATAATATTAATTGTATGGATTCCACACAACACATGTATATAATAGCAACGATAAATAATCAACCATCATCCAAAGTGTACTACACTGTATAAGCATCAAATATAGATATCTAACGCTTATAACAGCCTGTCAATCAATCGATCGACATACAACTAATTATTGGGACTAGTGTATGTCATATATTATCCCAATACCCGTGTGGGGTTTCAAATCAACAAACACAAATTTTATTTGTGAAGTTGGGCGATGTGTAAAATTTATCGTCCCAATCAATATCAGTCAAATCAGTGTACATAAACAAATCGTCTGATTTGTTTATATTTATTTATTTCATTTCATATACACATTAAAAATTCTATTTTTAACTATATAAATATTTTATTTCACATCACACAATCAACTACACACCAAAATCAAACAATAAGCATACAAGCCGTCCATGGTCTGTGGACGACGCGTGTCGGGTGCTACTAAACACCGTCTGCGTCCTAGTATATATTTTAACTAGAAAAGAAAAATTAAAAGGTGAGAAGTTCTCACAGAGGGTTCCACTCCGCTGTGCTTTGCTTTCGAACTGCTGAATCGTTTGGATCGGTTTAAAATTCCAATGCAGCTCTTTTTCACGCTATTCATATATAAAAATTAGATTTTTATTACTTCATTCCAATAAATAAAAATCATATTTTTATTTCTTCTTCATATAAATTTGCAACGCTTATTTCTATATAAAAATTATTTTTTTATATTTCTACTTCTTATATAAAGATCGAATCTTTATTTGTTATATAATATAAAAATCGTATTTTTACTTCACTAAAAATCATATTTTTATTTCGCTACATATATAAAGATAATATTTTAATATTCTCTATACATATCATGAAAATTGCATTTTTACCTCGCCACTTCATATATAAAAATCAAATTTTTATTTTCACTTCGTTATAAAAATTATATTTTTATATTGCTCTTCTCCTAATAAAGATTATATTTTTATTACTCTACATGAATAAAAATCATATTTTAACTATGTCAATAGTATAAAAATTATATTTTTAACTTTTCTATATTATAAAAATTATATTTTGAAACCATATACATAAAAGCTATATTTTTCCTTTGTTACTCAAACAATAAAAATCTCATTCTTAATTTATTACTTTTTAAAATAAAAATCTTATCTTCACTTTTATAAATCTCGTCTTTCTCTATAAAAAATCTATTCTTTTCTATATAAAAATCTATTCTTTTCTTATTTATAACTTGTTCATTATAAAAATCCAAACTTGTTCATTATAAAAATCCGACCTTGTTCATCAAAAAAAAAAAAAACCGATTATGGCATATACATAAAAATAAATAAATAAAATTTAAGAAAACTTACTGTTAAATTTTCAGATCGGCCGGGTGGTTTCTTGGTATTGTCGACGCGGGCTTTGGGTAGGGTTTTCGGGGCGTTTGGGGGTCAGCGCGGCGGTTTGGAAGGTTCGGGGGGGGGTGTTTGACGCGAGGTCGGAGATGGCCACTAGGGCGGACGACGGCTGGGCGATGAGTGAAGGAGGCGAGGGGCGGTGGCAGGGCAAGAGTGTCGATCGATTTAGGTCTAGGGTTCAATTGAGGATGGAGGCGATCGATTCAGAAAAGGGGGAGGAAGAAGGAAGGAGGATGGCGATGAAGGGGGGTTGTCGGCCTGAGGCGGAGGCGCCTCTGGGTGGCGAGGGCGGCGGCTCCTTCCCCACCGACGATCCCTTTTCTTTTTTTTTCTTTTTCTTTTGCTTGTTTGACTGAGAGAGAAGGGGTAAGGGAGGGAGTGTATATAATTATATATATATATTATTATTATTATTAATTTTCAAAAGGAAACTTTTTATTTCGAACTCGCACCACGGCCCAACGACTGTCACCCCTAGCTAATTACCCCCATTCCGAACACAATGGGATATGTATCGTAAGCTGATTCGATCATTTCGATCAGTTTTCGTCAAAATCAACATATAACTCTAGATATTGAATTTGAACGCGCATTTCAATTTACTGAGGTCACATACTAACTCGAAAAATTCCCAAAAAATATTTTCTAGCTTTGTATTGACGATACGGTCCTAACAAATCTAGCAATAACTTGACATCACGGATCCAACAAAAGTGGTTTCATCGAAATCCGAGTTCGTTTGCAAAATGGCTATTTTCAAGGGCCGAAATTCCATAGCAACTATTCTGAATTTTCAACTGGACATATCTTTTTATCCCCGCGATGAAATTTCAATTTTTCGGATTCGTTGGAAAGATATTTACAATTAGATTCTATTATTTTTGGTTTCGCTAAAATCCGGTTTTTTTGCACCCGATATGTTTATTTGAAATTTGAAATCGAATTATCAAACTACCGCGCCATTTTCAATTCTATTTATAATTATAAATAATTATTTATATTCTAACGACAATCTAAATAAATATATATGTTCTAACTCCTTTCAAAATAAATTTCTCGTCGATATTATTTAAAATAATTCATTTTAAATATTCAAAATTCGCTAAAATTGCCAAAATAAAATTTTTAAATTGGCTCGCATTTTCCGGGTTGTTACAATCTCCACCACTTAAAACTTTTCGTCCCCGAAAAGGAACGAAGCCGAAAGTTGTTTTAAAAACCAACTCAACTTTCATTGTTTTCATTATGGCTTAAGTTCTTCATCTTTTCAGTTTCTAAGAACTTTTCAAATTTTTCAAAAATTTGGCTAACAACCTAAATTTCTGAAAAATTTCGCCATAACCTCCCCCTGCTCTGGGGACTTCGGGATATTTTATATAGCCTCCCATGGCCTTCTTCAATCCAAAAGAAAAAGAAAAAGCCAATCGGCTCATAAAATCATCATCACCCAAACAAAACAGTAAATTATGGTAAACATGTACCTATTTGTCGGTCAAACAATTTTATTCTTCTGCTCTAGCCTCCTTGCTATGACCTGTTCAATGTATGTACATGTATATGCAAGCAAATGCGACCAATTTTCAATACAGTTCAATATTTGATTCAATTAGGCTAAATGGTTCAAAGATTTCAAACAAATAGACAAACAACACAACCATCAATCAATTAGTGAATTAACGTTTCAAATTCATAATTTGATATATATATATATATAGAAAATCATGTTTGGATGCCAAATCACAACAATAAATCTATGTAGTTTCGGTTCTCACACCAGTCTAATGGAAATATATAGATATCACACCTTCGAAACTCGAACACAAAGACTGATGATGTCGCGACATCACCAGAATTGTCCCCGGGCGACTAGAGTGTGATTCTATATCTTTCCAGTATATTAAAACTTCGAATATACGTTCATGACGCGTATACGCGAAATCTTTATATATTGGATTGCCCAAATTCAATATAAATAAATATTCAAATACGTATACTTGAATTTAACTTTTAAAACAAAATTGTTTTCATTTGAAAAAAAATATACTCTTCCTACTCATTCTAGGATACTACTGATCCTATCTCTAACGAGTCATTCTAATTGGATATTACTAATCCAATATCTGATGAATTCTTTCATATGGTTCTAATGTGTCTTGTTCTCGAGCTCAATAAACCAAAGCTCTGATACCAACTGTGATAGCCTGTAACTTCCCCGGTAAGGAATGCCCGGATTACCTTGAGAACACGACAAAATAGAACGCAAACAAAAGAACATTTCATTGCTTACTACAACAATTCCATCAGAATACAAGAATATACAGAGCATAAATGAATATTATACATTTGATAAATATCAGAGATTACAATAAATTACAAAGCAGCGGAAAAACAATATAAAACACAACTGAAAGTAATACACGGATACAGAGCTTTCCGAGCATCGTTCCAGCTGTAAATCAGGATCCGGTGAATATAAATCTGCAAAACCAAAACTACTAGCTGCCCGTGTCGAAAATAAGGGCACCCAGAGTTTAGGTTAAAACAACAAACTCCAGGTCAGTCATGTGACTGGTGTGAGAACTAAAATAGTTATTTAAACTTTACTTTAAAAGAGGGTAATTCAAGGGACCACGCCGTATGACACGGAACGGGTTTCCTCCCAAGAATACCAGTGCATAGAATAAACAACGCAATGCTTTTTGGAAAAATGAAGCTATTATAAGACCCATGTCCCATCACACAATGCAACGCAAACCGGAGGATAGGGTTTTCCCTTATAATAGCCAAACATGCTTGATACGTTTAAAACAAATCATTTGATACTATTATAAGTGTATAGTGTCAAAACAATTTCAATCATAAATATAAATCATAGACGGCATAAGTGCCCCATCCCACTATGTCGCCATACTAGGCTCTACAAATAAAACCGAACTACATGTATTGGAAATTGGATTTCCGTCATGAGTCGAGGCAAGGGGCAAGCTCCTCTCCGATTCGAGACACTTTAGTAAATGTCTCAGGACCCCACTATGATCCTTGGATCTTCAGGGTCGGTCCTACCTTACTTTTGAGGATTAATAATTCCTGAACACACGTTTCTCGGTCCTAACAGACCTAAAATCGAGGCGTCTCATCCAACAATCACACAGGTGAAAAGTATATAAATGTCGGCCAGTTTAAGTATCGACACCACCCATAGCTAGAAAGAAACGTCGTGCTCTCCCTGCAGTCACTATCCCGTTTTTGACTCATACCAAGGTGTGAGGCTCGCGAATTCACGTTATACACAAAGCTACGCCACGTAGGCCATGCTTTGATCATCAAGAACAAGACTCTGCTTTTCAACAAAAGCCTTGATCATTGCATCTCAGCGTGCCACACAGGCAATTCATGCCATGCGATTGATATCTATCAATATATAACCTCTAAGCTCGTACGTCTCAGAGAAGGGCGTTAAGCAAGAGAATAAATTCTCCGCCTCCAAACAGATATATATTTTACAGAAATCAATCAACACAGAACAAATTCCAATGTAAGACACACAATCCATTTACACGTCCGTTCTGGGTCTGAACGAAACCAGAGGCACTTTCCTCGCATATCCATCGATCTCCAAGTACGTCTGGACGATCACCAACTGATTCCCTCATCTTAGGTGTACAGCCCAATCAAGATCATCAATAATCATTCGAACGATGTGAAGACTTCCGGTCTTCAACCACCGTCTTCATCTTCGACTTATCGCCGAATCGGTTATTCAAAATGGGTAGAAACCCGACCTTTCTGAATAACCCACGTATATAATAAATAAATGTTACGCAAACACAACAAACACCTCATTCCAATTCAGAATATTCTTTTATTCACAAAATCACATTCTTAGGGAAAGGTTCCCATTAATTTTATGCAAGATAAATTCTTCTAAATTTATTCTTTAATCTTCCTTTGGATATCATTTCAAACCATTTTATGGTTTTTCACACTAGTCTGGATTAGCGAACCACACCGAAGTAATTATTTGTTTTATTTCCCAATCCCAACCTATTCATCCCATGAAGTAAAACTGGTCATACTCCATATCTAACACCATGGTGCTATCGGTAAAATTAATTACCATTTCACGTTCAAATCTAATTAAAGATTTAATTATCGCTTTGGAGCAAAACTGGTGGTACTCCATTCTCGATCACTTTTCAGATTTGATAATTTAAATTATCAATTCACATTTCAATCTAATTAAAGATTCATTAAAACTCCACTTAGTTTTAATCTTTTCAAAAATCAATATCTTGTCTTTAACTGGGTTAAAGAACCAATGTCATCTAAAACACGATTCACGATAAACCCAAAATCACACCCTATTGTTAATCGGGTTAAAGAACAGGTGTTGTTCAAAGCACCGCTCACGATAAACCCAAAATCACACCCTACTGTTAATCAGGTTAAAGAACAGGTGTTGTTCAAAACACCGCTCACGATAAACCCAAAAACCAATTCAAATTCAATTACAATTAAATATCATTTAATTGACACACTTCATTAAATCTAAATAGAAAGATTCAATCTTTTTCCTCTATTGGGCTTAAGAATCGGTGTTAAAGAAGACACCATTCACGACAAACCCAAATCACATTTGATATTAAAAATAAGGCTCTGAATAGAAAATATACCAGCTTATATTCAATATCAAATTCTGAAACCAACAAATATCGTATTGGAAATAACGATATAAAATATATCTTTCAAATTCCCATAACAATATATGTATAGTCACGAAATCCAACATCGAAATATTCCGAAGATAATTTCGATTCAACTCCAGTCCAATTCACGTATTGGAAATTCTGATTATTTTCAAAACCACTTTCAAATTCAATTTATTTATTTCAAAAATAAATTGATTTTAATTCTAGTTCAAAACTAGTTCATTTCGATAAAAATCTATTTTTATCTTTTCAAATGTGAAATTTTTCATCCCAGTTCTTCACAAACTATTTCTTATGATTTTTCACAAATTATAGATATTTTTAATAATTTTATCAAGGCCCGTACAGTCGATTTCCATCAACGGCCATCGAACTACACTTACAATGACCTTTTCCAAATTTGATTTGGACATATTTCCAAATCCAACCGTTAGATTTCTAATTTCAAATATTCGTTAGAAAGCTCTTCTCGATACGAACCCAACGATTCCAGTTTCAGGAGAATCCGACGGTCGGATCTCCCGTAATGTCCATTCGAAGTCAATGGTCGAAATTCACGAACTGCCGCAGCGCGGCGCGTTCTATTCAGGCCATTATATATATATAATATATATATTATATATATTTCGTCGATTTCAATTCAAAACGTATTTTATAATTCGTTTTCGAAACGATTTCAACTTCATATTCAATTTCAAATTGAAATTGAATATTCCACATCATCGATATCCAAATGATAATATTTTCAAAACGTCATATTTTGAAATCACTTCTTTTTCTGTAATTATTTTAAAAACGAATATAATCGATATAAATATCGCTCACATCAAAATGGTGCAACTCTAATCAACACGGCTTTATATATTTCAATAAATTCGTTATTCTATTCAACAAATGAATATCTATTCTATTCAACACATGAATCTATATTTCTTTCAACACTTGACTAATCTCAACGAATGAGTACTGTCAACACGTGACTATTTTTGTTATGTAATATATTTTATAAAATTTTGATAAAGATGTTAATTTTTATTGTTAAAATATTTCGTTCAACACATGTATATATATATATATATATATATATATATTTTTTCAATACTTGACTAATCTCAACAAATGAGTACCGTCAACACATGACTATTTTTATTATTTAATATATTTTATTTTCCCAATTGGAATGAGGCCCAATCAATTACCATATAATATTAATTATATGGATTCCACACAACACATGTATATCATAGCAACGATAAATAATCAACCATCATCCAAAGTGCACTACACTGTATAAGCATCAAATATAGAATTCTAACGCTTCTAACAACCTGTCAGTCAATCGATCGACATACAACTAATTATTGGGATTAGTGTATGTCATATATTATCCCAATACCCGTGTGGGGTTTCAAATCAACAAACACAAATTTTATTTGTGAAGTTGGGCGATGTGTAAAATTTATCGTCCCAATCAATATCAGTCAAATCAGTGTACATAAACAAATCGTCTGATTTGTTTATATTTATTTATTTCATTTCATATACACGTTAAAAATTCTATTTTTAACTATATAAATATTTTATTTCACATCACACAATCAACTACACACCAAAATCAAACAATAAGCATACAAGCCGTCCATGGTCTGTGGACGACGCGTGTCGGGTGCTACTAAACACCGTCTGCATCCTAGTATATATTTTAACTAGAAAAGAAAAATTAAAAGTGAGAAGTTCTCATAGAGGGTTCCACTCCGCCGTGCTTTGCTTTCGAACTGCTGATTCGTCTGGATCGGTTTGAAATTCCAATGCAGCTCTTTTTCACGCTGTTCATATATAAAAATCAAATTTTTATTACTTCACTCCAATAAATAAAAATCATATTTTTATTTCTTCTTCATATATTTTTACAACGCTTATTTCTATATAAAAATTATATTTTTATATTTCTACTTCATATATAAAGATCGAATCTTTATTTTTTATATAATATAAAAATCGTATTTTTACTTCACTAAAAATCATATTTTTATTTCGCTACATATATAAAGATAATATTTTTATATTCTCTATACATATCATGAAAATTGTTTTTTTACCTCGCCACTTCATATATAAAAATCAAATTTTTATTTTCACTTCGTTATAAAAATTATATTTTTATATTGCTCTTCTCCTAATAAAGATTATATTTTTATTACTCTACATGAATAAAAATCATATTTTTGCTATGCCACTAGTATAAAAATTATATTTTTAACTTTTCTATATAATAAAAATTATATTTTGAAACCATATACATAAAAACTATATTTTTCCTTTGTTACTCAAACAATAAAAATCCCATTCTTAATTTATTACTTTTTAAAATAATAATATAATCTTCACTTTTAAAAATTTCGTCTTTCTCTATAAAAAATCTATTCTTTTCTTATTTATAAATCCAAGCTTGTTCGTTATAAAAATCCAAACTTGTTCATTATAAAAATCCGACCTTGTTCATAAAAAAAAACTGATTACATCATATACATAAAAATAAATAAATAAAAATTAAGAAAACTTACTGTTAAATTTTCAGATCGGCCGGGTGGTTTCTTGGTACTGTCGACGCGGGCTTTGGGTAGGGTTTTCGGGGCGTTTGGGGGTCAGCGCGGCGGTTTGGATGGTTCGGGGGGAGGGGGGGAGTCTGACGTGAGGTGAGGTCGAAGATGGCCACTAGGGCGGATGACGGCTGGGCGATGGGTGAAGGAGGCGAGGGCGGTGGCTAGGGCCACAGCGTCGATCGATTTAGGTCTGGGGTTCAATTGAGGATGAGGGAAATCGATTCAGAAGAGGGGGAGGAAGAAGGAAGGAGGATGACGACGAAGGGGGGGTTGTCGGCCTGAGGCGGAGGCGCCTCTGGGTGGCGTGGGCGGCGGCTCCTTCCCCCCCGACGATCCCTTTTTTTTTGCTTTTATGACTGAGAGAGAAGGGGTAAGGGAGGGAGTGTATATAATTATATATATATTCTTATTTTTAATTTTCAAAAGGCAACTTTTTATTTCGAACTCGCATCACGACACAATGACTGTCATCCCTAGCTAATTACCCACATTCCGAACACAATGGGATATGTATCGTAAGCTGATTCGATCATTTCGATCAGTATCATCAAAATCCACATATAATTCTATATATTGAATTTGAACGCGCATTTCAATTTCCTGAGGTCACATACTAACTCGAAAAATTCTCGAAAAATATTTTCTAGCTTCGTATTGACGATACGGTCCTAACAAAACTAGTTTCGTCGAATTCTGAGACCGTTTGAAAAATGGCCATTTTCTAGTTGATTAAAATCTACTGAAACTGGTCAAACGCGTTTTCCCTTGCCATGCTCACATATTGATTCGAGAAATTATTAAAATTGGAATCTAGCAATAACTTGACATTGCGGATCCAACAAAAGTGATTTCGTCGAAATCCGAGGTCGTTTGCAAAGTGGCTATTTTCAAGGGCCGAAATTCCATAGCGACTATTCTGAATTTTCAACTGGACATATCTTTTTATCCCCACTATGAAATTTCAATTTTTCGGATTCATTGGAAAGATAATCACAATTAGATTCTATTATTTTTGGTTTCGCTAAAATCCGGTTTGTTTTGCACCCGGTATGTTCATTTGAAATTTGAAATCGAATTGTCAAACTACCGCGCCATTTTCAATTCTATTTATAATTATAAATAATTATTTATATTCTAACGACGATCTAAATAAATATATACGTTCTAACTCCTTTCAAAATAAATTTCTCGTCGATATTATTTAAAATAATTCATTTTAAATATTCAAAATTCGCTAAAATTGCCAAAATAAAATTTTAAACTGGCTCGCATTTTCCGGGTTGTTACAAGACATAACGTACACATACGTAATTAATCTAAATACAGGGATGACACAGATTAATACTTAAAAACAGAAGAATGTGGAAATTTTCAAATGTAATCATGTTATCTTACCATGACTTGGATATAAAGGTCAAGAAATTATTTCAATCCATAATACATATATTTAACAATGTACAAAACAAAATACCTCTCCTGCGTTTCACTTATAATGGAACCAAATGTATATCTGTATAATCCACAAATCGATTAAATTCCATGGATGACTTGTAAAGTAGAAGTAGGTATACACAAAATCACTTATTCTTTACAGCCTATTTACAGTATTGTAATCCATGAAATTTCAATCATTTTAAGATATATTTTTTGAAACCAATGCCTAGTTTTAAGTGTATTAGTAGTTTAAATCAAAATAGATGGTGTATTATAACATATGATAGTAACTGAGCATGTTATTAAATAGTTGTCTATTTCGAGATAGCCACCAGAACCAAACTGCATTTTTAGTCAAATTCTTTCAGAACTTGTCTCCTAAAATCTTTTGAAAATTATGTACATTTATTTTTACGAATAAGTAACTTGCTTTTTTGAAATTTAAATACAATGAAACTAATATACTTATAGCTTTAACAAATGTTTTTTATCTGGAAAAATTCAAACTCTAAGAAATCATATATTTTTGAAAGGAAATAAAACTTTTTTTGAGAAAAAAGGATGGATAAAGAAAAAAACATGAATGTTGGTCGAAAATCATAAAATTCAATAACAAATGGCATTTTATCTAGGCTAGAGAAAATCTCATTGAAAATAATCTTGGTTTTTTTAAACTTTACAAAGTGCAAGTTTCTAACATGTCCTTGTTTTCTTAATTTCATTCTTCCTTCAGTAGTTTCATACCGTTAAGGTAAACGAAGCTGGTAAAGACGCATAGCATAAAACAAATTGTCGAAATCGAGAGGATTGATTTTAAAAAAATATAGTTAAAACACTTCATATAGATTCACAGAGTGTACACAAATCTAACATGATAAAACACAAAAATAAAAAAATAAAACGCACCTTCAAAAAGGGACCGTCAGTGAAGCTGGCGAAGCATTCAACAATTTACGACAAAATAGAAATGCTAGCTGGTATCGTTATCAGAGTTGTAATTGGAGATGGCAAGGGAAAAAAGTAAAACAAATCGAATTGAATTTTATAACGAGAATCGGTAGAAAAGGCAAGCAAATAACATAGCTTGAAATGGTAGAGAAGAAAAAGTCTGATTGAAATTAGATAATGAGAGTAGAAAGAAGAATCGATAAAAAAAATAAGGAGATTAAAAAGGAAGCATGGAATGCAGGAGAAAAAGGGGGAGCGAGAAACTGGAGAAGAAAGTGCGGCGAGAAATAACAACGAAGTAGACGACATCTATTTTTGGCTTCAGACGAAAATTGATTTACTCCCACAGTAGGAAAACTTCCCTAATGGTCGGTTTAATTAGTGTCAACCTCTCGGGGGAACAATTAACTACTTCTTAAGACAAGGAATGTTACAAGAGTTCATAAGGAGTAATTGAGAATAAAAGAAAATTCTTTGAGTTCCCGAACTAATCATAAATCAAATTAAAATAAACATCTTTGGCCCATTCAAAGCATAAAGCTTTTAGTGACATTGTACATGTTTCGCTAAAGCACACCTTCCAAAGAAATAAAGTCTTTGGAATGTCAAGAGAAAAATCCTTCGATGCCAATGTACATTGCCCCACCATAGCACTTCACAAAAGGAGGAAGCCCTTGACTTGTACCAAGCATTAGGCCTACAGTGCCTGCTCTACATGCCTCAATATAGCACATCCTAATGGGAGGAAGCTCTTTACTTATTCACAACCTTAAGTTTAAAATTCTTGTTTCGTAAGCCTCACGGTGGCACCTCCTAGAGGGAGGGAACCCTTGACCTGGTCAAGAAAATAAACCTACAATGTCTGCCTTAACATGCCTTAATGTAGCACCCCGAGGCGGAAGCCCTAGACTCATTCTTCCGTTCAAGGCATTAGACCTATAGTGTCTGCTTTCACATGCCACACTCACCTCTTAGTGGGAGGTAATCATCTGTCATTCACTACTAGATAGAATTTTCTAGTCATCTATCATTCATTGCAAGATAGAAGTTTTTGGTTATTCTTCATTTATTATCAACTAAAAACTATGGTTGTTTAGTATCTATATATGGTTTTCTGGTCCTTTATTTAAATTATTAGATACGGATTTCCGGTCTTCTATTATTTCTAGATGATTTTCTACTCTTTTATTCCACCTAGTGAATATGGATTAAGATCTTCTATTATTTCTGGTGGGTTTCTTACCTTCTATCCTAATTACTGGATTTGGATTTTCAATATTCTATTATTTCCAAATGGTTGTGGTCTTCTATTCTAACCATGGAAAATGGATTTTTGACCATCTTGTGAAATTCCTAATTTTTAGCATAATACTATTCATGATATTAAATTGGATAACCTACATAAATATAATATTGTGGAATAATTAGATTAGATTTGATAAATAATATGGTTTGTCCATAATAACTAACCAATTTAAGTAATATAGAAAATGTCTTATAAAAAGGACAAAAATGGAATACACTAAGTGTTTCATACTATAACCTTTCCTTCTCTTATTCTATTTTTTCATTTTACAAAAACCAACTAAACAATAGAGGACAACCATTTTAAACACCTGGGAAAAGGATAATTAAAATGAACTAAAGGGAAATGCTAGGAAAATCAAGCTACATCAAATCTCTACTTGTTTATCAAATCTTAATGTGAATAGTACACTTACCCAAGTATCTTTGTCTTAATTCAATTATGAGGAATACTCAGATATTATCTATTGTTTCAAATGTATGTTGTTGTTTGGAAAGAACAATAATATATTTAAAATTGTTTCGAATTTACTTAATTAAGTTTTAGTTAAAAACCTTAGGTTTCAAATAGAAACCAATGTTTTATATCTCCAACTACTTTGAAAGTTTTATATGGCATATCTAAAATGACTTTGGAGGTGGGTTCCAACTTTTGTAATTTTCTGATCAGGATATTTTATGAATTTCCCAAGGAGGGAATATCATTTATTCCAGTTTTAAATCATTTAAGATGATTCAATAAATATTTTTAGATTGAAATTTTATGGGATGGAGAGAAGGTTATTCTCAAATTCCAATGGTTTTAGGGATTTTCTCCAGCAAAAATGATGTATCATGAATTGTTTTACTTTGAAAAGCTTAAGGAATAAATTAATTGGTATTACTATATAGTTGATCTCCTCTTTCTAGACTTTGGATAGAAGTTAGGGTTTTCACATGATTTCTAAAAATAAAATTTCAAACTTTGGATCCACCAACAAGGTTTTGACAATTATAAAGAGTTAGCAAAATAATTTCATTTATTTTATAAAGAAAACATTTTTCATTAAATTACGGCATTACCCACACATATTGATTCATTTCACATGATTTGGTTTCACTTGTAACTTGCAAAAATTAGGATACTGTGACGGCCCGCGCCGCACCAGCCGACATTTCCAATAAAAGTGCGATGTGCCGATGTCCAACCAGCACGGAACGGTCGCCAAGGAAAGGAAAAGAAGAAAAATTACTGGAGAACTAACAAAGAAACCTGTAGAATGTCTCACAGCGCGTGGAATAAAATATAATAACAACATACTTGACATAAAACAGGCGAGACAGTGCATAAGCTGAAAACTAAAACTAATCATCATAGCAGCGGAAATCCAGATATAGCTTATGTTCCACATCATCATTATTAAAACTTTTCAAACTATCTCTAAAGCAAAGCAAAGGAAAATGTACACTAATAATGCCCAAAGTAGTGACCCTACAGCGACACAGGGAGAATATCTATATATATATCATAAGTGGATGCCTCCTGCTCATCTCCGGTACAGCTACTCGTGCATCACCAGCTAACCTGTCTCTAGTCTGCTCGTGAGAGAACCCAGAGTAATAAGAAGAGACATAAAACTCTGGGTCAGACAAAAGTCTGGTATGAGCGATAAGCAGCAAAACAGAACAATAACAGGTATACTAAACCATACCTGAATCTGGACCTGCAACCAAAGAGTTAGCACTACATACCGTACAATACTCTAAGGTGCCACTAACATATGGTGTAAAGAATACGGGGGTGGGGGCGTGCATGTCAAAGTGATGGCAAACAAATCAAGCATAGCGACTATCCTCACATCTCTCACTCAGTGCGTAAAGCATACGACGTCCACCACTTCGATCACTAGACCCATCGAGGTAATGACGGAGTTCGACTTGTACAACTACTGCTACCACTAAGCTTATCCCATGGGATCATGACCAAACCTTTTCGAATAACCCCACTTCATTGATCTATAGCCCACTAGTCATACCTAGGCCACTGTGGCCCTGAATCCGTCCACGTACCTTCCATACATAGTGACCCAAAGTCATAGACGTCGACAACCCCTTAGCACACGTCCCGCAGCAAAGCCCAACTCACGAAGTTAACTCATTGGTTCCCAACTAGATCCTGAGTACAAGCTTCCCATTTGGACTACCTTTGCGTCTCGGGTTTTGGTCGATTTGGAGTTGGTCTTCAGAAAAGTCGTCGCGTAATCGCAGCTCCAATCCGGTTCGGTTCGGTTGTCCTTCCCTGGTTCAATTCGGCTTACTCCACTTCCTAGCCATCCGGTTCGGTTCAGAGCTCCACCCTCGGTTCAGTTCGGTGCTTCCATGTCACTTGGGTTCGGCTATCTCACTATCTTGATTCGGTTCGGTGCTTCTGCCTTTCTTTCCCCCAGTTAATCCGATCCGATCCCATGTCCATCTTTAGTCCAATACCAACTCCAACCCTTATGCGAGAGGCCTTCCTTTTTCCCAAGTCCTCATTCTTGTACTAGGTTCCGATCCAGTTCGATTCTCTGCTCAGTTCTCCGATCCGACCCGAGCCCCCTAACCCGATCCGATCCGAAACCCTACACTACTTCCTACATCTTTTCCAGCGACTGTACGCCATACGACGGCATTTTCGACCATCCTAACTTTTCTAATCAATCACAAAGCATACCATACAGTCATTGCAACATGTATAATCAACCACAAACACCAAAACAATAATTTGATAAGTTAAAACGAATCAAACATAGCCAAAATCCCATATTTTCCCTTAAGCATGTTTAAGCAAAACTAATGATATGATTAGCAAAACTTAACCAAATTTCCTAATAGAGGCCTAAAACAATATTTCGAAATTTATAAATATTTTTCCAGAATTTAATCATGTTTAAATAAGCTAATTAACACTAATTACCCTTAATTAACCATAATTAGTGAGGAACTATGCAAATCACTCACCTTTGCCACAAATAAACTTTATATCTGAAATGATTCTCTGTTTGGGCGAGAATACCAAGGCAATACAGCTGTCCTAATACTGATTTGGTGAAGATCTTCTTTGATTTGATGTAGATTCGGCTTAATTAGCGATTAGAAGGTGATTTTGGGTCTTTTAGAAAGTGGAGGCCATGGCTAAACTTGAAGAAACATAAAGTGGCGGCTGGAAAATGATAGAAACTGAATTTTCTAACCCTATCAGCCTTCCCATAACCCTAATCCCGAAATGTATTATGGGTCCTCTCACTAATCACCCAAATTAGGCCCGGTTAAGCTGTTTTTCACCTTCTAAACCTTCTTTCAGCCATATCTCCCAAACGGTGAGTCCGTTTGGCTAATGTGACCACTCTACGGAAAGGTAAACCATCATGCGGACCTAATGGAAGTGGTTTCAGTTCAAAAATCCTTTCCAATCAAAAGTTATGGCCAAAACAAGATCAGCTAGGGGCAAACGGTCATTTAAAAATCGGGAAAAATCCTGAACATGGGAGATGACCCCAATAGTCGTCACCCAAAGTTACATGACCATACGACTTCGTATGTGAAAGAAATAAATATTCTACGATCCTTTGATGCGTAGAATACGGGTCGTTACACTCTCCCCCCTTAAGAAATTTCGTCCCCGAAATTCCTTAACCCAAAACATACAAAGTATCCTGCATGCCTACCAATCATATACAACAATCAAACATGCAAAACAAATAAAACAAACCTGTCCTAGCATGCGGAAAGACTAAATCGAAACAGAAATCTTACCAGGCGAAGAGTTCTGGATACGTCTTCCTAATGCTCTCCTCTGTCTCCCAAGTACAGTCATTCTCATCCTCGCCCCACTAAACTTTGACTAATTGCACCGCCTTCCTTTGAAGCTGCTTCGTATCGTTCCCAACAATACGCATAGGCCTGCGGTTCCCAACCGCCTTGGGTTCAACTTCGATATCATCCCACTGATCAGGTGAAATAGTCACATCTGGGTCGTGTACGAACTTCCTTAACAGGGAAACATGAAACACGTTGTGAACCCCTGCCATCTTGTCTGGTAATTCAACTTTATATGCCGAATTCCCAATTTGCTCAAGAACTGGGAATGGACCAACAAATCTTGGTGCTAACTTGCCTCTCCTGCCAAATCGTATCACGCTCTTCAACGGAGAAATCTTGACAAACACCAAGTCGCCAATGGAGAACTTTAAATCTCTTCTCCTCTTATCAGCATAAATCTTCTTCCTATCTTGGGCAGCCTTCATTCGCTGTTGGATAACCTTAAACTTAGCTGAAGTTTCTCTTATCACATCTGGTCCAAGCACAAACTTCTCACCGGTTTCTAACCAACATGACGGTGAGTTGCACGGTCTTTCGTACAAAGCTTCAAATGGAGCCATACCAATACTGGATTGATAACTATTATTATATGCAAACTCTACTAGATGCAAATGGTCATCCCATGATCCATCAAAGTCTAATATGCAAGCTCTCAAGAGATCTTCTACTATACGATTCACCCTCTCTGTTTGCCCGTCTGTTTGAGGATGATACGCGGTACTTAACTCTGATCCTAACGCCTCTTGTAAGATCTTCCAAAATCCACTAGTAAACAATGGATCTCGGTCGCTCACAATGCTTTTGGGTATCCCATGAAATCTCACTACCCACTTTATATACAGTTCCGCTAACTTAGCTGCCGTCCTGTTTGACTTGACGGGTATAAATCTTGCACTTTTGGTCAATCGGTCCACAATCACCCAAATGCTATCATGGCCCGATCTAGTTCTTGGTAACCCATCAATGAAATCCATTGAGACTTGTTCCCATTTCCATTCTGGAATTTCTAATGGTTGTAACAAACCACTAGGCTTCTTTTGCTCAACTTTAATCAGCTGGCAATTCATACATTTGGATATAAACTTCCCAATGTCTCTTTTCATTCCTTCCCAGTAGTAGGTCTGCTTCATGTCTCGATACATCTTGTTACCACCCGGGTGTATAGTCAGTTTTGAGTGATGACATTCTCTAAGCACTTCATCTCTCAATCCATTGACATTAGGTACAACTAGTCTTCCATCTTTTCTAAACCATCCATCTTAATCAAGCCCATACTTGTTCATCCCTTCGTCGATTCCCATCTCTAATTTTGAGATGATTTCCAATAGGTTAGGATCGTCCCTCTGGCTGGAACCAATTCGCTCAATAAAAGTGGGTCTGATCATCAAATTTGCTAACATCTATGGATCCAACTCGCACTTTGGTCTGAAATCATACCCAACGATGTACTCCAGTTGCTTCCATTCTAGAAACATAGCCCCTAAACTGGCATGTCTCCTACTCAAGGCATCAGCTACCGCATTGCCGTTTCCTGGTGTGTATGAGATACAGAAATCGTAGGAAGCCAAGAATTCTAACCATCTTTGCTGTCGGAGATTTAGATCCTTTTGGGAGAAGAGATACTTTAACAATTTATGATCGGTAAACAGCTCAAACCTTTCTCCCAAGAGATAATGTCTCCCCATCTTCAACGCGAACACGATCGCTGCTAATTCCAAATCGTAGGGTATCTTTTCTCATGCGGTTTCAGTTGCCTACTAGCATAAGCTGCAAACCTACCTCCTTGCATCAATACAACACCTAGCCCTATGCCACAAGCATCCGTATATACTGTCATCTCTTCATTCCCCTTAGGAATGACTAACACTAGTGCACACGTCAACTTTTCCTTTAGGCTCTTGAATGCATTCTCGCACTTTTCGTCCCAGACGAAAGCTTGATTCTTTTTGGTCAACTGAGTCAATGGTGCTGCTACCTTGGAGAAGTCTTGGATAAACTTACGATAATATCCAGCTAATCCCAAGAAACTTCTTATGTCCATTGCATTCTTGGGCGTAGACCAATCTTGTACCATAGCCACCTTCGCAGGGTCCACGACGATACCATTTTATGAAAGAATATGGCCCAAGAACCTCACTTCCCTTCTCCAGAAGTGACACTTAGAAAACTTTGCTTTCAACTGGTGTTTTCTCAACACCTCCATCACTATCCTCAAATGTTCCTTGTGTTCTTCCTCTGTCTTCGAATAAACAAGTATATCGTCCACGAACACAAGAACAAACTTATTCAACTGTACCCTATTCATAAGATCCACAAAATATGCTGGTGCATTGGTCAACCCAAATGGCATGACCAACCAGCTTCCACTCTAAGCTGATGAAAACCTGTCGCGAGATCCAGCTGGAAGAATACTCTCACGCCACTCAACTGATCAAACAAGTCATCTATCTGCGGTAGAGGATACTTATTCTTGCTCGTCACTTTATTCAATTCGCGGTAGTCCACACACAATCGAAGGGAACCATCTACCTTGGTAGCAAACACAACTGGTGCTTCCCACTCAGAAACACTTCTTCTGATAAATCCCTTCTTCAAAAGATCGCTTACTTGCACCCCGAGCTCTCGCTGCTTCCTTGGTGCCATACGACGAAGTGGCATCACTATAGGTCTGGCATCTTTCACTAAATCAATACGGAACTCAATCTCTCAGTGTGGTGGAAGCTCGGTCACTTCCTCGAAGACGTCCGGATACTGGCCAACCACGGGCAAACCTAACAACTCATCATGCGGGATGTCGAGGGAATTTAGAAAACTACCATTACCCCATCACTAGGTAGATCACCAAACACTACCCTCCGCCCATCATTCGCTCTAGCTGTCACCAAAAAGCCCCCACAGCCTACTACCACCCCGTATCTTTGGAGCCAATCGACTCCCAAAATAATGCCAAACCCAGTAAAGCCCAAAACAAAGCAATCACAAACAAACATGCATCCATGACTCGATAAGACCACATTACGACAAATCATGCTAAGGCTAGTCGAACCACCAATCAGGTTAGCCACTACTAAAGGTCTATCGACAATCTCGGGCTCCATTCCCAACCTATCTACCAGGTCACTAGATATGAAAGAACTGGAAGCTCCGGTATCAAACAAAACTCTAACAGGAACATCATAAACAGAGAGCATACCTTGAATAACGACATTCTTTCCCTTCTCCGCCGCAGTTGGGGAATTCGACGAAGAAGGAATAACATTAAGGGCATATGCTTTCACCATCTGCTTATCTTTAGGGGGTTGCGGACACTTGTCCTTGTGATGTCCCACTTGGCCACAGTTGAAGCACTTCCTGTCTGCTGGTTTTGCTCGACAATTACTAGTATATTGGCCCTTCTTGCCACAGCTAAAGAAATCAACATCTTTCTTCTTCTGGCCATCCTTATTCTGGTTCTGCTTCCTCTTATTCTGAGAACCACTCTTGCCTCCACCGCTTACTTGCGGTTTTGGCTCCTCTGCAGATGCGACCTCAGTCTTCGACTTAGGGTAAAGACTTTCCGATCTTAAAGCTTTTCCCACAATCGATTCAAACGTCTCATCGACGTGGTTAATAAGTCTTTCCCCCAAATATCCACCCAAACCAGTTATGAACTTCTCGTTCTTCTTCTCGGCACTATCTATTAGGGATAACCCATATTTTGACAAAGTGTCGAATTCGGCAATATACTCCGAGACAGCTCTGCCATTCTGCTTGAATTCCAAGAATTTCTTAAACAACACTGACTTCTTAGCAACTGGAATGAACTTATTGCTAAAGCGAGCCTTAAACTGATCCCAAGTAATCTGATTCTCGGGAGTAGCTGCCTTTATAGCATTCCACCAATTCATTGCCCGTCCTTGCAGCCGGGATGCTAGCCTTCTCTTCATCGCATCCTCGATACCCAAGTCTTCGAAGATGCGCCCGCAGCTATCCAACCAATCCTGAACATCCGTAGCCGACTCCGTTCCGTGGAACGGCTTCCCACCAAGACTAGTATAATCCTTGTTAAGCTTGGCGAAATCGGCCCTAGGCGTCTGCACCGCTGCACCACCACCGTTAGCAGCATTAGGAGCTGCCCTCTGAACATCTCTAAGCATCTCCCTCATGATGTCAGTAAACATTGCCATCATGTCAGGAGCATTCCCATTGTTGGCTCCTCTACCAACACCCCTCGTATATCGGCTCATCATTCAATCTGTAAAAAGAAACAATTAACCGCCCTCTTTGTGGTGTCAGTGCAGTGCGGCTTCATCCTTAGCTATACTAATAGTATATATATAGCTTTTGAAAAACAAAATAATCACAAATATGCGCTCTCATATACATATTATCTCTCCTTGATGTTCTTCCCTAGGTTAACTACGCAACCTAGAGCTCTGATACCAAGTGTGACGGCCCGCCCCGCACCAGCCGACATTTCCTATAAAAGTGCACTGTACCGATGTCCAACCAGCACGGGACTGTAACACCCCGTAATTTTAGAACATTAAAATTCACAAATTAAAGTATACTTAATTTTTAGAAAAGAATAAAGTGAAATGGGTTGCACAGAGTAATATATATATTGATATATATATATATAAATTAAAAATTAAATAAATAAATATGCGAAAAAGTTCAAAACAGCGAATTGGGAGGGGGAATAACCGAACCGGACCATTTTTGAGGTCGACCCGAGCTCTGCTGGGTCGACTAGGGGTTAATCCAGGGTGTTTGGCTGTCAACCCGTGGGCCGATTCGCTCAAATGCAGATTTTGCATTTGATTAGTTCTCATGGTTCAGGGTTAATCTAATGGTCCTGAATAACTTCCTACACCTATAAATACATCCTAGTGCTAACCCTAAACCTAATTAAAATAGAATAGTTACCGTCATACCATTGCCATGGAAATCAATGGAGCCGCCGCCAACTAAGAAAGAAGAAAAGAAAATTCAATTCTAATTCTATCAACCCTAAAGCAAAGCAAAACTCTCTATTTTCTTCTCTAAATTGTGATTATGATGATCTTAACAAGATTATTATCATTTTAATTAGGTTGAGTTATGAATGGATTATGAGTAGATGATGTGAATTATCATATATGTTGTTGTAAACCCCTTTTGCTATCATGTATATTGTAAATCCAATGTTATGTGATGATGATATCTTATATGTTGTAAATCATGCTATGACGATGTTATGTATGTTGAAAGTTTCTATGCTAAGTTGTGATGAATCATACATGTTAAAAAGGCCATGATGTTACCATCTATGCTAGTTAGTTCATATTAGTTAAATCATCATGTTTGGGTTATGTTGATCTATATGACAAGTCACATATGCAAGTTAGATTGATTAGAAAAGTTATGAACATATACCAAGACATCTATTATGACATCTAGAATTATGCTATGACATATGTGATATCCTATGCTAGTTCACACCATCATTATGTTGCCTAAAAACCCCATATGCAAGTTTATGTATATATTTGGGCTATGATCATATCATATAAATTGAGACATTTAACAAGTTGACACCTTTTGATCCTTAACATGTGTAGTTTATGCAAGTTTCACCCCTATTATGATTAGATTTATTTTAATTGTCTATATGTTGTGATAATTTATCTTTGTGGTAGGTGTTAGACTATACAAATCTAGCCTATATTATGCGTTGAATAAGCGAACGTATAAACGTGGGGTAGGGGTAATATTAAGGATTTAATATTAAAAAATTGGGGTGTAATTGATATGATTTTGCATGCCATAAGTGGATGGCCATAATTGAGTCAATTATGGACATCATTAAAATTTGACTTAATTAATAATTTGAATAGGGAATTATTAAAACGGGTAAAAGATTTTAAGTGTTAATCAATGCTTAGGACACGAGGTTGGACTCGTTTGTGACGCAAACCTGCCCGGACCCGCCCGGCAAATCCAGTGGTCACAAATGTCAGCCCAATATGAGAGGTCCTAGGCCTAAACTAAAGCATAACGGTTGTAAAGACATGAGGTTAGACTCTTTTATGGTGTAAGACTGCCCAGACCCGCCCGGCAAATCCAGCTGCCATAAATGCCAGTCTAATGTGAGAGGTCTTTATGAGGTTATAGCCTGAATGAATTAAGAAATACTTAACCAAATAAACATGTACGGTGGGACATGGGGGTTAAGTAGGTGCCTTGGGTGGCATGAGGAATCTAGGGGGTGCCCTTAGTGGCATGTGAAATACGATTAGTAAGACTTAACCAAACACACATGTAAATGAACGTGACGAAGAGGGTTAAGTGGGATATACTAGTGACAAGCTTAGGTGGGTAGCTTGTGGGGGCCCATTTCGACCAGTATCCCAAACGTATCTTTGTGGGCTCGACCCAAGTCGAGGACGGGACATGCATGCTGGGTTTGACTGTAAGAGGCCAAAACGGGGAGCGGTGGCAACGCAAGTCCAACGGGTTTCGTATGCGTGTGTGGACCCGGGCTGGTAGGTAAGACGTTGTTGCATCGTGTAGGTATAAGCCATGCATTCTCAAGTTGTATCGGGTTGCCACTTTAGGGGAGTGATACACCCCACTGTGGGGCCAGCACGGGTATCTACGAGTAGGGAGCCGATCGAAAGTGGGTAGTGGGGTACACCTAGTGGAGATAGGGGAAGACGACACCTATGTAGTCAGCTAGGGGTATGTAAGGCTATTTATAAAGTTTCTGTGTGAAGCAAGTGGGATCAAACAATAGGGTGACTGGTGTGGTGCAGTGTAGTAATGTGCGGTGCAGTGTAGTAATCATTCGTTAGTAATTAGGCGTGCCTTTACCGTTATCTTTAACATTATCTTAAACGCTATCTTTATCTTCCTAAGAGTTCATAGACATTTACTTGTCTTCTAGCTTATGCCTTAGTCTAGTTATTTTGATAATAGTATTGTTAGAATTATCATACTCACCAGACTTTATGTCTGACCCCTCTATTTCTATCCTTTTTCCCCCTCTAGGTCCTCAGGTTGGGCCCAACTCTAGTGGAGTTTGATTGAATTGCTTCATCTCTCTTTGGAAAGCTTGGACCGTTGAAGTAAAGTCCAGCTTGTTATCTTTTTAATGGCTATTTATGTAATGGGATTATGTATTTTGTTTTTATGAAAATGGATATTGTACTTGGTTATGATCTATGGTTTTATGATGTAACAAACATGTTTAATTTCCGCTACTATTTATTATCTGTCTTTTTGTAATTTTTCTATTCTATATTCACTTATAACCTCCATGGAAGTTAATGCATTCCCTTTGTGACTGACATTAATGGACGTGGGGTGTTACACGTGGTATCAGAGCTTAAGGTTACCAGAACAGATAAAAATACTTTAGAAAAATAGTTATTTTTGGAAGAAGTGTTTTCAAAAACATGTTTTAATGAGAAATTTAAAGAGAAAAGTTTTTAAGAAAAACATAATCCCCAATAGCCACATATCTTTATCTTTCGAATTCTCCAATTTGAATCTTTCCTTTTTCGTTTCAGCATGGCTGAAGATCTTAATCTACCCGACGGTGTAACGATACCAGGATGGTATAGGAGGTTATTAGAGGCTAGGGCCGCTGCAGGTCCAGCCAATGTTCCTCCACCACCAGTTGCACCCGTTCCTCCTCCTCCTCCTCGCGTAGATACTTTTGCAAAGACATGCAAGGAATTCAAGGCCATGGGTGGAAAACCATTTCAAGGGTCAGAAACGTTTGTGGAAGCTATAGATTGGCTTAAGGAGGTGCAAGAATTGCTAGAAATCTTTGAAGTAGAAGAAGGTAGGAGAGTTCAATTAGCAGCTTGGTTGATGAAGGGATAAGCCTCGTTTTGGTGGAAGGTCACTAATGGGGAACGTCTTGTTGACTCTTGGGCGGATTTCAGACGTAGGTTCGAGGCGAAGTTTCTCTCAAGGGCGGAATAAAATCTATATATGGAAAGGTTCTTGACATTGAAGCAAGGAAGCTCATCAGTGAAAGAATATGTCAATAAATTTAATCAGCTAGCAAGGTTTGGCTTGGACTTAGTAAACATGCCGGAGAAGAAGGCTCTAAGGTTCGTGAATGGCTTGAATTAACCATTGCAAGGGTTGGCTATGACCCACATCCCTATGGGGGTCACCTTTGAGAATTTAGAAGAAATGGCGCTTATGCATGAGGAGAAAAGCGCTAAAGCTGATAAGGCACCCGAGAAGAAGGGGGATCAGAAGAAACCACAACAGTAAAACAAGAAGGGTGGTAAAGACAATAACGACAAGGGAAAGAAGAAATGTTTTAACTGTGGGACACCAGGCCATCTGAGTAAGGATTGCCGAAAGAAAAAGAAGACAGGTTGTTTTCATTGTGTCGATGCGGGACATTTAGTGAAGGACTGCCCAAAGAAGGGGCAAAGGGCACGAGCTACCTCGGGAGGACAGGTGCAGGCTCTTATGGCACCAGGGCAGGCTAGGGGACAAGTTCAGGCTCTCGCGGTCCCACCGCTGCAAGAACAAGGTAGAACCATTTCTGTTGAAAGCTTAGTTTTTCTGTTTGATCATCCTGTCCGTACCTTATTCGATTCGGGTGCATCACATTCGTTTATCTCTACATCATTAGTTGAATCACTGCACTTAAACACCAGTTTAGTAGAGGATCCCTTAGTTGTTTCGAATCTAATAGGGGGCTCAACTTATTTGTCCATGATGTGTTTGGATTTGAAAATTTCCATACTTAGCGTTGAATTTAGATGTGATGCTTATTTGTTGGGCTTCACGGGCTATGGGCTAATTTTAGGAATGGATTGGTTATCCAGAAATGGGGCTGTTCTTGATTGTGAAAGGAGAGTAGTTAGGCTCATGACTCGCCTTGGCAACACTCTCGAAATCTTCTGTAACCCCATAAATTCGGTTATGCTAAGTTATCTAGAATCGCTTGACGCGTCTGAGGAAAATCTACGATCTGTTAGAGTGGTTCGAGAATATTCAGATGTGTTTGAGGAGGTGAAGGGCTTGCCTCCGAAGCGGGAGATAGATTTTCGAATATATCTTGTGGATAATGCGAAACCAGTATCTTTGCCAGTACGCCACATGGCTCCACATGAAAGGAGGGAACTCGATAAGCAAGTGAAGGAGTTGCTTGAGAAGGGGTTCATAAGACGAAGTATATCGGAGTGGGGTACTCCAGTAGTATTTGCCACGAAGGCGGATGGGTCCGTTAGACTGTGTGTGGACTATAGAGAACTTAATAAACTTACTAAGAAGAATAGACACCCACTGCCGAGGATTGACGATCTCTTCGATCAGTTAGTTGGCGCCTCAGTGTTTCCGCAGTTGGACTTAGCCACTAGGTTCCATCAGTAGAGAGTGGCTGAGGATAGCATAGACAAGACTGCCTTTAGGACTCCGGACGGTTTCTATGAATGGCTAGTGATGCCCTTCGGTTTGACAAACGCCCCCGCATACTTTGTTGATTTGATGAGTAGGGTGTTTAGGGAGTACCTTAACAAATTCGTGGTAGTCTTTGTAGATGACATCTTGATCTTTTCTAAGGATGAAGAAGAGCATGCCCTACATCTTAGGGAAGTGTTGGAGACCCTACGAGCGCATAGCCTTAAGGCTAAATTTTCTAAGTGTCACTTCTGGAGGAAGGAAGTATGGTTCTTGGGGCATGTGGTTTCCAAAGAAGGGATAGCCGTGGATCCCGCGAAGGTGGTGGCCATCCAAGATTGGAAGGTCCCTAAAAATGCTACCGAAGTGAGAAGTTTCTTGGGGTTGGCTGGCTACTATAGGAAGTTTATCAAAGACTTCGCAAAGATATCAGCTTCATTGACACGCTTTACGAAGAAGAACCTAGTTTTCACATGGGACGTAGATTGTGATGATGCGTTCCAACATTTGAAGAGAGCTTTGACTTTAGCCCCAATCTTAGTATTGCCAGACGGGAGTAAGCCATTTACCGTTTATACTGATGCTTGTGGGACAGGACTAGGCGCAGTCTTAATGCAAGAGGGCAGGGTAATAGCCTATGGTGGAAGGCAGTTGAGAGCGCATGAGAAGAATTACCCCACACATGACCTAGAATTGGCCGCTATTGTTTTCGCGCTTAAGTCTTGGCGTCATTATCTTCTTGGCGAGAAATTCGAATTATTCACTGACCACAAGTCTTTAAAATACCTATTCTCTCAAAAGGACTTGAACTTAAGGCAGCAAAGGTGGATGGAGTTCTTAGCGTCCTACGACTTCGAAATAGCCTATACCCCTGGCAAGGGTAACGTGGTGGCATACGCCTTAAGTAGAAAAAGATTATCCTTAAGTCCTTTGTTTGTTGAGCGACGAAGTTTAGAATTCATTTCGATGTTTGACTTTAGACCATCCGTTGACTTCGTACCCGGTTTGCTAGCATCCTTGGAGGTCAGACCTACGCTTTTGGGACGGATTGGCGAGGCACAGTGAGACGACCCGCAATTGGTTGAGTTAGTAGAAAAACTCAAAGGAGGGGATTCATCAAACCATCTCCGTAGGTATACCCTAGACGATAAGGGTTGGTTACGTAGGGACGGTAGACTTTGTGTACCAAAAGACGATGACCTAAGGAAGACTATTCTTGACGAAGCACATCATTCGAAGATGACCATTCATCCCGGCGGGGAGAGGATGTACAAAGACATGAAGAGAGTTTACTTTTGGGCCGGCATGAAGAAAGATGTGGTCGAGTATGTCGCTAGATGCTTAGTGTGCCAACAAGTAAAAGCGGAGCAAAAGAAATCCGGTGGGTTGCTTCACCCATTGGAGGTTCCACTATGGAAGTGGGAAAGTGTCTCGATGGATTTTGTGGATGGGTTACCGCGATCAAGGAAGGGTAATACGGGAATTTGGGTTATAGTAGATAGACTTACTAAAAGCGCCCATTTCATTCCCGTAAAGAGTAAGAGGACTGCTCCATGGTTAGCCTCCGTATACGTTCGAGAAATAGTTCGCTTGCACGGTGTTCCTTCTAGCATAGTGAGCGACCGCGATCCTATTTTCACTAGAGAATTTTGGAGAAGCTTACAAGAGGCGGTAGGGTCTCAGTTATGTTTGGGCACCGCATATCATCCTCAGACGGACAGCCAGACCGAGAGGGTGAATCGCATTCTAAAGGATCTGTTGAGGCTATGTATCCTAGACTTTGGGGGTACGTGGGAAGAGCATCTTCCATTGGTGGAGTTTGCATATAATAACAGCTTTCAGTCCAGCATTGGTATGGCACCATTCGAAGCTCTTTATAGACGACCTTGTCGTTCACCTACATGTTGGTGGGAATCTACGGATAAGATCTTACTTGGGCCCGATATGATTAGGGAGACTTCGGAGAAGATCGACTTGATTCGAAGGAGGATGAAAGCAGCATAGGATAGGTAGAAATCTTATGCGGATAAGAGGAGGACAGATCTCGAGTTTGAAGTTGGGGATATGGTCTTTGCCAAAGTATCTCCATTACGGAACGTTTTTCGCTTTGGGTCCGTTGGGAAATTAGCACCAAGGTTTGTAGGGCCGTTTCCTATTAAGGAGAAAATTGGACAGATGGCGTATAGAGTGGAGTTGCCCGAGAGACTTAGTGGTGTACACGACGTATTCCATGTGTCACATTTGAGGAAGTGCTTGCACGAGACCACGGAAGTGGTAGAGCTGAGCTTTCTTAGAGAGGTGGAGATAGAGCATGATGCGACAATTCGACGAGCTCCTATGCGCATTCTTGGGTCGGAGATCAAGAGGTTGAGGAATCGAGAGGTCAGACTAGTCAAAGTGCAATGGGGAGATGATGAGAGCAACAATACTTGGGAGACAGAAGAGAAGATGCGTTCACGATACCCTTTTCTTTTTGAGGGTATGTCTTTTAATTTCTCCTTTATCGCTTAGCTTGTACTTATCTTATCTTTAGTATATCCTCTCGCTAGTATCTTTGACTTTTAGTTAGGATAATCCTATGGTTGAAACATGTGTTTGAGACATGTTATGTATGGTAGATGCAAAGTGGATGCAAGTGATTGCTAGTGGTTGCTCGTGGATGCATATACACACACTATTAGGCACCAGATCGGCTCAGTCACTTCATATTGCATATTGCATATATATATATGGATGTATTTAGTAAAATGGATGTAAAATGGTTGTATTATCATATAGTTGCTGCATTCGGGTGGATGGTTGTGCACGCATATAGAATTAATATGTATTATTAGGAATCTTTTGCATACATATTGGACGCATAACACTATCATGAATTACACTAAGGAGGTCGACTGAATCAGTAGACCACCTAATTTTGCATTAGATATGGACATATACACACACTGTGCATGTAAACATTAAAGCATTAGAAGTCTTTTAAGGACAATGGATGCTCGTGTTTTATGATTGAGTAGATGGACGATTAGATGGTAGGATATACATTCTTCTTGACTTGGAGATTTCGGGGACGAAATCCTTTAAGGAGGGGAGAATGTAACACCCCGTAATTTTATAACATTAAAATTCACAAAATAAAGTATACTTGATTTTTAGAAAAGAATTAAGTGAAATGGGTTGCGCAGAGAAATATATATATATATATTGATATATATATAAAAATTAAAATTAAATAAATAAATATGCGAAAAAGTTCAAAACAGCGAATTGGGAGGGGGAATAACCGAACCGGACCATTTTTGAGGTCGACCCAAGCTCTGCTGGGTCGACTAGGGGTTAATCCAGGGTGTTTGGCTGTCAACCCGTGGGCCGATTCGCTCAAATGCAGATTTTGCATTTGATTGGTTCTCATGGTTCAGGGTTAATCTAATGGTCCAGAATAACTTCCTACACCTATAAATACATCCTAATGCTAACCCTAAACCTAATTAAAATAGAATAGTTACCGTCATACCATCGCCATGGAAATCAATGGAGCCGCCGCCAACTAAGAAAGAAGAAAAGAAAATTCAATTCTAATTCTATCAACCCTAAAGCAAAGCAAAACTCTCTATTTTCTTCTCTAAATTGTGATTATGATGATCTTAACAAGATTATTATCATTTTAATTAGGTTGAGTTATGAATGGATTATGAGTAGATGATGTGAATTATCATATATGTTGTTGTAAACACCTTTTGCTTTCATGTATATTGTAAATCCAGTGTTATGTGATGATGATATCTTATATGTTGTAAATCATGCTACGATGATGTTATGTTTGTTGAAAGTTTCTATGCTAAGTTGTGATGAATCATACATGTTAAAAAGGCCATGATGTAACCATCTATGCTAGTTAGTTCATATTAGTTAAATCATCATGTTTGGGTTATGTTGATCTATATGACAAGTCACATATGCAAGTTGGATTGATTAGAAAAGTTATGAACATATACCAAGACATCTATTATGACATCTAGAATTATGGTATGACATATGTGATATCCTATGCTAGTTCACACCATCATTATGTTGCCTAAAAACCCCATATGCAAGTTTATGTATAGATTTGGGCTATGATCATATCATATAAATTGGGACATTTAACAAGTTGACACCTTTTGATCCTTAACATGTGTAGTTTATGCAAGTTTCACCCCTATTATGATTGGATTTATTTTAATTGTCTATATGTTGTGATAATTTATCTTTGTGCTAGGTGTTAGACTATACAAGTCTAGCCTATATTATGCGTTGAATAAGCGAACGTATAAACGTGGCGTGGGGGTAATATTAAGGATTTAATATTAAAAAGTTAGGTTGCAATTGATATGATTTTGCATGCCATAAGTGGATGGCCATTATTGAGTCATTTATGGACATCATTAAATGTTGACTTAATTAATAATTTGAATAGGGAATTATTAAAACTGGGGTAAAAGATTTTAAGTGTTAATCATTGCTTAGGACACGAGGTTGGACTCGTTTGTGACGTAAACCTGCCCGGACCTGCCCGGACCTGCCCGGCAAATCCAGTGGTCACAAATGTCAGCCCAATGTGGGAGGTCTTAGGCCTAAACTAAAGCATAACGGTTGTAAAGACACGAGGTTAGACTCTTTTATGGTGTAAGACTGCCCGGACCCACCCGGCAAATCCAGCTGCCATAAATGCCAGTCTAATGTGAGAGGTCTTTATGAGGTTATGGCCTGAATGAATTAAGAAATACTTAACCAGATAAACATGTAAGGTGGGACATGGGGGTTAAGTAGGTGCCTTGGGTGGCATGAGGAATCTAGGGGGTGCCCTTAGTGGCATGTGAAATACGATTAGTAAGACTTAACCAAACACACATGTAAATGAACATGACTAAGAGGGTTAAGTGTGATATACTAGTGACAAGCTTAGGTGGGTAGCTTGTGGGGGCCCATTTCGACCAGTATCCCAAACGTATCTTTGTGGGCTCGACCCAAGTCGAGGACGGGGCACGCATGTTGGGTTTGACTGTAAGAGGCCAAAACGGGAAGCGGTGGCAACGCAAGTCCAACGGGTTTCGTATGCGTGTGTGGACCCGGGCTGGTAGGTAAGACGTTGTTGCATCGTGTAGGTATAAGTCGTGCATTCTCAAGTTGTATCGGGTTGCCACTTTAGGGGAGTGATACACCCCACTGTGGGGCCAGCACGGGTATCTACGAGTAGGGAGCCGATCGAAAGTGGGTAGTGGGGTACACCTAGTGGAGATAGGGGTAGACGACACCTATGTAGTCAGCTAGGGGTACGTAAGGCTATTTATAAAGTTTCCGTGTGAAGCAAGTAGGATCAAACAATAGGGTGACTGGTGTGGTGCAGTGTAGTAATGTGCGGTGCAGTGTAGTAATCATTCGTTAGTAATTAGGTGTGCCTTTACCGTTATCTTTAACGTTATGTTAAACGTTATCTTTATCTTTCTAAGAGTTCATAGACATTTACTTGTCTTCCAGCTTATGCTTTAGTCTAGTTATTTTGATAATAGTATTGTTAGAATTATCATACTCGCCAGACTTTATGTCTGACCCCCTCTATTTCTATCCTTTTCCCCCCTCCAGGTCCTCAGGTTGGGCCCAGCTCTAGTGGAGTTTGATTGAATTGCTTCATCTCTCTTTGGAAATCTTGGACCGTTGAAGTAAAGTCCTGCTTGTTATCTTTTTAATGGCTATTTATGTAATGGGATTATGTATTTCATTTTTGTGAAGATGGATATTGTACTTGGTTATGATCTATGGTTTTATGATGTAACAAACATGTTTAATTTCCACTGCAATAAAGTGAAGTTTTAGATTTCCAAGTAATATTTATTATCTGTCTTGTTGTAATTTTTCTGTTCTATATTCACTTATAACCTCCATGGAAATTAATGCATACCCTTTGTGAGTGACATTAATGGACGTGGGGTGTTACAGGGACGGTCGCCAAGGAAAGGAAAAGAAGAAAACTTACTAGAGAACTAACAAAGAAACCTGTAGAATGTCTCACAGCGCGTGGAATAAAATATAATAACAACATACTTGACATAAAACAGGCGAGACAGTGCATAAGCTGAAAACTAAAACTAATCATCATAGCAGCGGAAATCCAGATACAGCTTATGTTCCACATCATCATTATTACAACTTTTCAAACTGTCTCTAAAGCAAAGCAAAGGAAAAGGTACAATGCTAATGCCCAAAGTAGTGACCCTACAGCGACACAGGGAGAATATCTATCTATATATATCATACGTGGAAGCCTCCTGCTCGTCTCTGGTATAGTTACTCGTGCATCACCAGCTAACCTGTCTCTAGTCGGCTCGTGAGAGCACCCAGAGTAATAAGAAGAGACATAAAACTATGGGTCAGACAAAAGTCTGGTATGAGCGATAAGCAGCAAAACAGAACAATAATAGGTATACTAAACCATACCTGAACCTTGACCTGCGACCAAAGAGTTAGCACTACATATCGTACAATACTCTAAGGTGCCACTAACATATGGTGTAAAGAATACGGGGGTAGGGGCGTGCATGTCATAGTGATGGCAAACAAATCAAGCATAGCGACCATCCTCACATCTCTCACTCAGTGCGTAAAGCATACGGCGTCCACCACTTCGATCACTAGATCCATCGAGGTAATGACGGAGTTCGACATGTACAACTACTTCTACCACCAAGCTTATCCCATGGGATCATTACTAAAGCTTTACGAATGACCCCACTTCATTGGTCTATAGCCCACTAGTCGTACCTAGGCCACTGTGGCCCTGAATCCGTCCACGTACCTCCCATACATAGTGACCCAAAGTCATAGACGTTGACTACCCCTTAGCACACGTCCCGCAGCAAAGCCCAACTCACGAAGTTAACTCGTTGGTTCCCAACTGGATCCTGAGTACAAGCTTCCCATTTGGACTACCTTTGCGTCTCGGGTTTTGGTCGATTTGGAGTTGGTCTTCAGAAAAGTCGTCGCGTAATCGCAACTCCAATCTGGTTCGGTTCGGTTGTCCTTCCCTGGTTCGGTTCGGCTTGCTCCACTTCCTGGCCATCCGGTTCGGAGCTCCACCCTCGGTTCGGTTCGGTGCTTCCATGTCACTTGGGTTCGGCTATCTCACTATCTTGATTCGGTTCGGTGCTTCTGCCTTAGTTCGGTTATGCCTTTCTTCCCTCCAGTTAATTCGATCCGATCCCATGTCCAGCTTTAGTCCAAACTCCAACCCTTATGCGAGAGGCCTTCCTTTTTGCCAAGCCCTCATTCTTGTACTAGGTTCCGATCCGGTTCGGTTCTCTGCTCAGTTCTCCGATCCGACCCGAGCCCCCTAACCCGATCTGATCCAAAACCCTGCACTACTTCCTACAACTTTTCCAGCGACTGTTTTACACCATACGACGACGTTTTCGACCATCCTAACTTTTCTAATCAATCACAAAGCATATCATACAGTCATAGCAACATGTATAATCAACCAAAAACACCAAAACAATAATTTGATAAGTTAAAATGAATCAAACATAGCCAAAATCCCATATTTTCCCTTAAGCATGTTTAAGCAAAACTAATGATATGATTAGCAAAACTTAACCAAATTAACCAAATTTCCCAACAGAGGCCTAAAACAATATTTTGAAATTTATAAATATTTTTCCAGAATTTAATCATGTTTAAATTCGGTAGTTAACACTAATTACCCTTAATTAACCATAATTAGTGAGGAACTATGGAAATCACTCGCCTTTGCCACAAATAAACTTTATATCTGAACTGATTCTCTGTTTGGGCGCGAATACCAAGGCAATACAGCAGTCCTAATACTGATTTGGTGAAGATCTTCTTTGATTTGATGTAGATTCGGCTTAATTAGCGATTAGAAGGTGATTTGGGGTGGTTTGGAAAGTGGAGGCCGTGGCTAAACTTGAAGAAACAAAAATTGGCGGCTGGAAAATGATAGAAACTGAATTTATTAACCCTATCAGCTTTCCTATAACCCTAATTCCGAAATGGGTTATGGTCCTTCTCACTAATCACCCAAATTAGGCCCGGTTAAGCTGTTTTTCACCGTCTAAACCTTGTTTCAGCCATATCTCCTAAACGGTGAGTCCGTTTGGCTGATGTGACCACTCTACGGAAAGGTAAACCATCGTCCGGAGCTAATGGAAGCGGTTTCAGGTCAAAACTCCTTTCCAATCAAAAGTTATTGCCAAAACAAGATCAGCTAGGGGCAAAATGATCATTTAAAAATCGGGAAAAATCATGAACATGGGAAATGACCCCAATAGTCGTCTCCTAAAGTTACATGACCAAACGACTTCGTATGTGAAAGAAATACATATTCTACGATCCTTCGATGCGTAGAATACGGGTCGTTACACATACCAACTAAGTTGGTATGGAGTAGTCTTCTTGAAAAAGAATGCGAATCAAGGATGATGCAAATCCATTATTCACTTCGAATTGGAGATCCACTTGTTTTATTAATTAAAGCCAACTTTAATTTTTTTTTTTTTTTTTTGTAACTTGGTTTTTAACCGAATGATGCCGCTTTATGTTACTTTAAAGATAGTTAGGAAGAATGAAGTCCCTCTTTGTTTATTTTTTTTCGAAAGGTTCAAAGCACCACTCCGTTCAAGCTTGACAAGCGAGTGCAAAGTTCTCCTTTTGTTTTGCTTTGCTTCAAAGTTTTCAATGTCGTTTGTTTCATCCTGAACCAAGTCAGATAGACAAATTTAAATCCATGCTTTGTTTCTCTTCTCATAGTCTAGATAAGTAGGAAAAACACTCTTCTATTTTTTATTTCGAAATGTTCAATGCACAGCTTCGCTTGGGCTAGACAACTGGGTGCAAAGCACTCTTTCCTTTGCTGTTTTGACTTGCACGATGCTCAAGAAGTGGGAGAAAATCATTATTTTGAAGTTGTTTGCTTCAAATCCATTAGTTTTGCTTCGCACAATGTATTGTTCTAGGATACGGCAAGGGTTAGGGCAAGATGGGGTTTTCTTTGAACTAGTGTTGCTAAACCAAAATGGTAGATAACCAAATTATTTTGTTTCAGATCAAATGTTTTGCTTTGAATTGTTATGCTTTGATTGGAAATCTTAATTTGTAGTTTCAAATGGATGAAGCCATACAAATAGATTACATGTTTTTACGAATCAACAGGGATACCATAATTTTATCATGTTTATTATATTTTATCACTAATGTGATCAATTGGAGACGCCAACGACAGATAAATTATTAATCTTGAAATTTGTGGTGTTAATAGATAATAATTATATTATTGGCGTAAAGGATTGAATATGGAATTCATGGGTTTGTAGTTTCCCATGGATAAAACTAAGACTGTATAATGGATCATCCATAGGATGCCATGGATGTGTAGTCTCCAGAATATGACTAGTTATGGGCTCATGGTTAACCTATGGATAAAATTATGAGGTGTATGATGGCTAATTCACATTTCTTATAACATTTAAGCACTAAGGGGATGGGTAATCCAAATGGCAGGGGATGGGTACTCCATGAGAATATGATGGGTAATAATATTAATATTAAGATAAATGGGGAATTGAATATAATGTGTGATTATAATAACGTTATGACAAGTATTTAGATACGATAAGGATGGATAATCCACTTTTTACTGCACATATGTATTTGATTTATTATTATTCTAATTATTATGAGTATAGGGGCACAGGATTGTTTATTTTGTTATCAAGACACTAGCGAGGGGAAACTGATTCTACTAAATAACATGGTCTCACTAGATATCTATTTGGTTTAACACTATATGTTATTAATCACATTAGATTATTTTCTAATTTGAATTTTTTTCCCTTTAAAACTCCCTGGTACTCATTTGAGTAGATTGAAAGAAGGGATTTTTTGGTTCAGATTAAACTAATTATCTTTGGGAGACATGCATGAGCCAATGAGGCATCTTCATATATCACTCTTACAGATATCTTGTAATAAATTACACTTGTTTGAAATGGATTACAAATGAGAACATGTAATGAATGAAGTGTGCTTTACGATTTTTCATATTCTTGTGCATTTGATAATTTAAGCTAGCACTGATCTCATTTTGTAATCGAAGAATAATAATTGAAGATTACAACATCAATTGCTCTTATTTTCGAGTTATAGAATTGGGAATGTTACACTTATATTATTTCTAAACAGTTTTCTTATCTGCTACTCTAATCGTCGGATATGGATTTCCTATCTATTTTTATTTTTGGTTATTTATTTTATTCTATTGCCAAATATGAATTTTTGACCTCATATTGTTTCTAGATGGTTTTCTAGTCTTCTATTTTAATTCTCGAATATGGAATTCAATTCTATTATTATTTTCAGATAATTTTCTGGTCTTTTATTATAATTGTAAGCTATGGATTTCTGCCTTATCATTTCAAGATGGTTTTTATATCTTTTATCCTAATTATCAGATATGGATTTGCGATCTCTAATCATTTTTTTTTCCATCCTCTATCCTAATTGTCAGATATGGATTTTCGATCTCCTATTATTTCTACTGGTTTTCTGATCTTCTATTCTAATTTTCAGATGCAAGCTTCCAGTCTCCCGTTACTATTTCCAAATATGAATTTCTAATCTCATTACTGGATATGGACTTACAATCTCCTCTATACCTAGAAAAAAGATTCTATCGACCATAAGTAGAATAATTTTCAAATTCTAATCATTACTAACAGTTAGCTAAAAGTATATGGATTGATCAGAAAGAGAACTACCTGTTAGTACAAAAGCTATAAAGATAAGTTATAATATCAAATCAAAGTAGGGTCTTTTATACATTACACATTATTTACAATTTATCTAATTCTTGTTACAAAATTCTTCACCCGGAAATGAGTTTTTGAGTTGCTTTATTCAAGTTTCAATCCCATAAGAAGAGCTTGTAATACAACGGACATCCTCACATAAGACACGTTTCATCTTTTTATTTTTTCGTTGAATATATTTCATATCATCGATTGAAGCAACTTGATTCTCATTTTTTTATTAATGGACTTGTTCTCTACCTTTAGAATCTTAATCTTTTCTTTTAATTTGTTTACTTATTTCCAGTGAAGTGTCTATCTCAATCAGATCAAGATCCTGAATATGATTAACATAAACAATAAAATTGTTTAAAGTTGTAGAGCTCTATTGCTTTTTCATATATTGAAGACACTCGAAATTAACTCTTTGGCACCAAATACCATTCTTTATATTATCCACGCTCTCGAGAGGATTACATAAAGCAAAAAGTTCCCCTTTCTCATCTAGACTGGAAAGACCAGATTTACCCTTCAACAATCAACTCTAAGCCTACTTATTCACTCATATCTTTAGCAAATCTACTTCCAAATCGTCAATCACTTGGTGAGATGCACAATTTCAACATCTATTTATATGCTCTAAATGGATGGTCAAGGTTGCGTGATAATCGATTTAGGATTTCTCATTAACTCTTAAATCCTATCTGTAACAACCTAAAATTTTATCGCTTCGATTAGGAATATTTTATTAATTCTTAAATATCTGAAATAATAGTTTTATAACTAAAATAAACCTCCTTTAATTCATAGTAAAAGATAAGAAAATAATTTTGAAATAAGGTTTAGAAAAATAAATAGTTCAAAGAAAAAACAGAAAATGCAACCAAAAGAATTTTTCAAAAAGGCGGATTTTTGATTTGGTAAAAGTGAATTAAAATGTTGTTTAAAACCCCTAAATAAATATGTACATTAGACATTAGTATAATTAAGTTAGATTAAGTTAAATAGTAACTAATTAAGTTAATATAAACTTTGTTTTGACTTGTATTTTAATGAAGTAAAAGCTTAAAAAGAAAAGGAAACATTAAGTACTATAGTACGCTTAATTTATGGAAATGCTTATACAAATGTAATTTATGTCATTTTGAAAGTTGAAAGTGAGTGGAGGGAGGGGGTGACTTGTAAAAAGGAGAGAGGAAGAGTGTCAGATGATGTGACATTAGTTTAATGGAGTGTATTTAGGTAATTTCGAAGCTTATATTTTATATAAAACAATTCTATTCCCTTTCTTCCATTCTTATTTCATTTTTATTATTTTTTACCATCATTTTCTCTTTTCTACGCTTTTAAAATAACTTTAATGGATTCCTTATTTTATTTTTTAAAAGTTAAAAATCAAGTCTTTATGCTTTGAATCTTTTAAAAACTTGATTCTTTCACATTTTTTTCTTCCTACACATGTCTACTTTCAACAATAAGTCCAAAATCATCAAAAACAACCCTAGTATGAACCTAAATTATGCTAATAATGGTCCAAAACAAATATTACTTGATGAAAATGTTGAGACCTATGTATGTTTCTGGGCTTGAGAGAGTTTTGGCTAGTTTAAGGTGAAAGCTCACATTTTTACTTGAGTTTTCAACTTTAATTTGTTTTTGGATTAGTGGTGGTTTTTTGCATATTCTTATGTTATTGCAATGCTTGAGATATTTGTAATTGATATTTTCTTGAATATTGGTTGCATATTGTTGTTGGATAAAGTCAGCAAGCAAAGTATGTGTTTATGAAAGGTTAGTAAGAACAGTTGCTTAGTTTGGGTTTAAAAATAAATTTCTTTACTAAGTTATGATTATTAATATAATATACTTAGTTAGAAACCATATTATGATGTGCTAGATATTACTTTGACTTGAAATTAGATTTGATATTCCTTGGAATGAAAGATCGACACTTTTGTCGATATTGTTTATAAGGAAACATTTTCATGTCCTAACTTGTTTAAAGTCTGGTTTCAAAACATATATAAGTAAGTTTTTAAAGTATAATGTAATAAAGGAATGATTTTTTAAAGTTGTTTGTGTTAAAAATGGATTTTTAAGGTTTTAGTTTTATAGCTATAATCGCTATAAGCGCAGTTCACAAAAACAAGCTATTTTGGTTTAAAACTTACTTCTAATTTGAGTATGTTTTGAAAGTAGTTTAAAACTTGTTTGAATTTTTAATAACCAAGCATCATCATTTAATTATTTATTTAATTAAATAACATAATTCGTACTTAATTACCAATTAATTAAGAAATTTGTACTTAAGTTTTAATTATAAAGGGTTTATTTTAATTTTTATAATTAATGAAAGATAATTATAATATAATGAGTTTATATAAGTACTAAGAATGTTTAAATAAATGAATGGCAGAAACCCTTTTCCAGGCGGTAACCCAGTTTCTTCCATTATGCGCCACCGCTTCTTAATCGCCTTCTTCCCTAATGCCCTTCTTCTTCCCTCCTCGTGGCCAAGAACAAAAAGACTAAGTCTCGATCTCTTTTAGATTTAGGGTTAGTGTTGACCCGCTTTTTAGTCAAAGCAGTCACATATGGAATCTCTGATAAACAACACACTAGAGTATTGGAAACATCGTCAGAAGATAGGCAGCGATTTGGTCGAAATCGCATCACAAACAAAGAAAGGTCTGGAACTCCTACCAGATGACCTTTTTTGGGCCCGAAAACAGCGATTATAGAAATAAGCTTTGTAACGCTTGTAGATCTCTGAATCAGCTTCAGTTTGAGCTTTGGTTTGGCTCAATCGGACTTACGGTTTGGAAGTTACGCTCGTTTCCGTGAACACATGCAGAACCGGAAACTTGAACATTGAAAATCTAGAAACCGGATCGGATCGGATCGGATGGGCAGAGGACCCGATCCGAATGTCTCTGGCGCACTAGCTTGGCACCGCTCCCATTCTCATCAGTCCGGACCAGATCGGAAGGGGCAAACCCGATCCGCTTCACCTTCGAGCACACTGGCACATGAAGTCTTCGGATTGAAGACACCAACTCGGTTCGGATCGGAAGTCCGAACCGACCCCCCTGCACCTGCTCAGAAGCAGCAGCTTTGACCTATTCTTCAGGCGTAACCGCCTCCTATTTATCCGGATCGGCTTACACTTGTCCTAGCATGATCTAAAGACCACTCTTCCACTATCTCCGAGATGGCATCAGTGCACGCCATGTGCCCCTCCGATCCGATCCGATTCAGAGCACCTAGCTGCTTCTCTACACCTCTAAATACACCCTCATAATGCCATTTCAAGGGACTCTTGGAAGTCTAACTCTTCATGGCTTCCACTATGGTTCTTCGCAAGGCTATTGCATAACCTAGAAGTCGAATTCCACATTACAACACGAGGATTTCGTGTATAATCTTCCCTTTAATCTCCTCTTCTTCATTGTAAACACGAGGATTTCGTGTATAAACAGCAAGCAAGCAACATTGTAATAGCTTCTTAGGATTTAAGAAACTATAAAGTGGATGTAGGCTTGGATTGAGCCGAACCACTATAAAAATCTCGTGTGTCTCCTCTTATTTTACTTCTTTTTCTGCATTAATCTGTGATTGTGAGGTTTTCACATAGCTTCGGGTGTTAGGTCTAGATTTCGGTCTAACATTTTGGCGTGCCAGGAAAGGGGGCACACGATAACTTCAACTTCTGCTTGGATTATTTGGCTATTGGATCGATGGCTAAGCGAAAGATTTCCCGTGTTGAAGGAGAAAGCACGAGAAACGAAGCAAGCCATGAAGCTTCCTCACATGAAAACCCGTCAGCATATTTGACGTGAGAAGAGATGGGTGGCGTTCTCGCTGAATTGAGAACCCAGATGGCAAGGCAAGATGATCTCCTCCGCAAACAATAGGAGATGATTGACCAATTCTTCGCTCAGATGGAAGGCAGGCCGAGCGGCAATGCACAACTCACAGGAATTGGCATGGAATCAGCACTAGCAGGAGCAGATAACCAGACCGGTTCGGGCCCGATCCGAACCGTGGAGCACATCACAGCAGATCAGAACCCAGCTCAACTGGGAACTAGGGGCAACTCCAACCGGATCGGTTCGGATCCGATCCGGACCATAGAACTTGGTGGACCCGGGGGCAGCAGCTTCCCATCTGGAAACTTAGGTCGAGCATGACCCACATCTGCACCAGTTCGGATCGAGCCAACGCGCACACAGCAGCATGAAACGCCTCAGCTACAGGCACAAAGACCTATTCGGATCAGACATAACGAACTAAACCAGTTCGGTCCCACTGACCCACTGCAACCTGATCCGAACCGGATGACCTGCCGAGCTCCTTATACACTTCCAACCTCTTCTGGATTCAACGCTGGGGGCACCAACTCTGATCTCAGCAACTTGCAACAGCTCTTTGAAAGCGACTGGCTCGCCAATCTCATTGAACGCCTCTCGAGAGGCCGCACCTATCAGAATGACATGGATGATGTCAACCACAATCCGTTCATACAGGAAATCAGGAATTCTCGCAATCCCCCAGATTTGAAACTTCCACAACTGGAGCCCTACAACGGCAGGACGGATCCTACCGTGCATCTGATGCACTATAAACGGCATATAGAAGTTCAATCAGCATTGGAAAACATCATGGCAAAGTGCTTCCCTCTGTTCTTGACTGATATTGCTGCTATGTGGATTCGGCAGCTGGAATCTGAATCGATCAACAGTTGGAGCATTTTGGTCGCTCGCTTTATTGAACAGTTTCGAGTCCACATCGCTCGACCCAAGAATGTAATGTCTCTCACCACAATCAAGCAGAGGCCCAAAGAAACTTTGTGATCATTTCTGGAAAGATTCAACTTTGCAGCAGCATCATTTGATCAACCTGAGCCATCTATGGTGTTGATGGCAGTAGTATCCGGCGTTCTAGACAACTCGGAGTTCAAAAAATCCTTGTACCGAGACCCACCAAGGAATCTCAGCGAATTCTACCTTGAATTAGATAAGTTTTTGCGTGAAGAAGACGCAACGTCCGAAAAGAAAATTCTCGATGTTAACATGCTCAACGACGGAGAACCGTATGATTCTGGTAAAGGCAAAGGAAAAGCCGCCGTCAAGAACGATCGCAATACTCAGCCCCGGAGAGGGCCCAAATATGAAAAGTACACCGAGCTCAATTCGTTGTTAACCGACATCTACGTGAACACAAACGGTGATACCTTCTATCCAAAGCCTCCCAGGAGGGAGCCATCGCAAAGAGAACGCGATTCTGGAAAATACTGCATGTTTCATGATATAGACGGTCATGACACAAATGACTGTAGACACTTGTGAGATCTGATTGAGGAACGGATTAGACGTGGAGAGCTACCCAAGTATGTGAAACAACCAACAGTGCCAGCACCTGTGCTACCATCACCTACTCCCCGGAGAGGGAATGACCCTGGATCGAGCTCTCGCGGGCTCATCATCAACTGATCTGGATGAGATCAGCCTAGATTTCCTACATTTCTTAGGATTTAAGATATGTTTCTTTGCTTTCTTTAGGTTTTTCGATTGACTAAATCGGAGTACACACGTTCGGGGTTAGGATTTAGCTCCAAAGCGTACTCTGAACTCGATGACAAACCAATCAGGATTTTCTTTGGTTTTGTACTTTGAATTGAATAAGGAAGGACTTTCCGAGCATGGATTATGTTTGGCAATTTAAGTATCTTGTCAGGTTGTGGCAGGATTCTCTATCTCAACTAAAATATGGCTTATACTTATCTCGGACCCCTAGGCATGGATTATGCATAGGGACAGACTGTCTTGTCAGGTTTTGGCAAGTTTAACTCTATCCCAACATGAGTATGGATTGTACTCACTAGGATGCTAAAGTATGGATTATACTTCGGAACGACAAACGATTTTGTCAGGATTGGGCAAAGGAACTCAATAAAACTCGAGTATGGCTTATGCTCAGTTTGAATTTCCTGGTATGGCTTATACCTGGAAGGTTAGGTCCCTCGCCAGGTTTTGACAGGATGATTCGAACGTCCCTCGAATATGGTTTGTACTCAAACAAACGCCCAAGAATGGTTTATGCTCGAAAGTGTAATTAGTTTTGTCTGGATTTGACACACCTTTTTGCTCTCTTTTTCTTCGCAGTTATGGATTATACTTGCAGCTGGCAGGCCCGGCGTGGCCAAGTATTATCCAGAACACATCGTCCTTCAACCAGCAAGATATGTTATGGGGGGCAAAATGTTGACCCGCTTTCTATTCAAAGCAGTCACATATGGAATCTCTGATAAACAACACACTAGAGTATTGGAAACATCGTCAGAAGACAGGCAGTGATTTGGTCGAAATCGCATCGCAAACAAAGAAAGGCCCAGAACTCCTGCCAAATGACCTTTTTTGGGCCCGAAAACAGCGATTACAGAGCTAGGCATTGTAACACTTGTAGATCTCTGAATCAGCTTCAGTATGAGCTTTGGTTTGGCTCAATCGGACTTACGGTTTGGAAGTTACGCTTGTTTCCGTGAACACATGCAGAACCGGAAACTTGAACATTGGAAATCTAGAAACCGAATCGGATCGGATGGGCGGAGGACCCAATCCGAACGTCTCTGGCGCACTAGCTTGGCACAACTCCCATTCTCATCAGTCCAGACCGGATCGGAAGGGGCAAACACGATCCGCTTCACCTTCGAGCACACTGGCCCATGAAGTCTTCGGATTGAAGACACCAACTCGGTTCGGATAGGAAGTCCGAACCGACCCCCCTGCACCTGCTCAGACGCAGCAGCTTTGACCTGTTCTTCAGGCATAACCGCCTCCTATTTATCAGGATCGGCTTACACCTGTCCTAGCACGATCTGAAGACCACTCTTCCACTATCTCCGAGATGGCCTCAGTGCACGCCACGTGCCCCTCCGATCCGATCCGATTCAGAGCACCTAGCTGCTTCTCTGAGCCTATAAATACACCCTCATATGGCCATTTCAGAGGACTTTTGGAACTCTAACTCTTCATGGCTTCCACTATGGTTCTTTGCAAGGCTATTGCATAACGTAGAAGTCGAATTCCCATTACAAAACGAGGATTTCGTGTATAATCTTCCCTTTAATCTCCTCTTCTTCATTGTAAACACGTGGATTTCGTGTATAAACGGCAAGCAAGCAACATTGTAATAACTTCTTAGGATTTAAGGAACTATAAAGTGGACGCCGGCTTGGATTGAGCCGAACCACGATAAAAATCTCGTGTGTCTCCTCCTATTTTACTTCTTTTTCTGCATTAATCTGTGATTGTGAGGTTTTCACATAGCATTTGGGTGTTAGTTCCAGATTTCGATCAAACATTTTGGCGTGCCAGGAAGGGGGGCACACGACAACTTCAACTTCTGCTTGGATTATTTGGCTATTGGATCGATGGCTAAGCGAAAGATTTCCTTTGTTGAAGGCGAAAGCACGAGAAACGAAGCAAGCCATGAAGTTTCCTCACATGAAAACCCGTCAGCATATTTGACGCGAGAAGAGATGGATGGCGTTCTCGCTGAATTGAGAACCCAGATGGCAAGGCAAGATGATCTCCTCCGCAAACAACAGGAGATGATTGACCAATTCTTCGCTCTGATGGAAGGCAGTCCAAGCGGCAATGCACAACTCACTGGAATTGGCATGGAATCAGCACTAGTAGGAGCAGATAACCTGACCGGTTCGGGCCCGATCCGAACCGTGGAGCACATCACAACAGATCAGAACCCAGCTCAACTGGGAACTAGGGGCAACTCCAACCGGATCGGTTCGGATCCGGACCGTAGAACTTGGTGGACCCGGGGGCAGCAGCTTCCCATCTGGAAACTCAGGTCGAGCACGACCCACATCTGCACCGGTTCGGATCGACCCAACGCACACACATCAGCATGAAACGCCTCAGCTACAGGCACAAAGACCCATTCGGATCGGACATAACGAACTGAACCGGTTCGATCCCACTGACCCACTGCAACCCGATCTGAACCGGATGACCTGTCGAGCTCCTTATACACTTCCAACCTCTTCTGGATTCAACACTGGGGGCACCAGCTTTGATCTCAGCAACTTGCAACAGCTCTTTGAAGGCGACCCGCTCGCCATTCTCATTGAACGCCTCTCGAGAGGCCGCACCTATCAGAATGACATGGATGATGTCAACCACAATTAGTTCACACAGGAAATCAGGAATTCTCGCAATCCCCCAGATTTCAAACTTCCACAACTGGAGCCCTACTACGGCAGGACGAATCCTACCATGCATCTGATGCGCTATATACGGCATATGGAAGTTCAATCGGCATCGGAAAAAGTCATAGCAAAGTGTGCTCCCCTCTGTTCTTGACTGATATTGCTGCTATGTGGATTCGACAGCTGGAATCTGAATCGATCAACAGTTGGAACATGTTGGTCGCTAACTTTATTGAATAGTTTCGGGTCCACATCGCTCGACCCAAGAATGTAATATCTCTCACCACAATCAAGTAGAGGCCCAAAGAAACTCTGCGATCATTTCTGGAAAGATTCAACGTTGTAGCAGCATCAGTTGATCGACCTGAGCCATCTATGGTATTGATGGCGGCAGTATCCGGCATTCTAAACAACTCGGAGTTCAAAAAATCCTTGTACCGAGACCCACCAAGAAATCTCAGCGAATTCCACCTTGAATCGGATAGGTTTTTGCGTGAAGAAGTCGCAACGTCCGAAAAGAAAATTCTCGATGTTAACATGATCAAAGACGGAGAACCGTCTGATTCTGGTAAAGGCAAAGGAAAAGCCGCCGTCAAGAATGATCGCAACACTCAGCCCCGGAGAGGGCCCAAATATGAAAAGTACACCGAGCTCAATTCGTCGTTAACCGACATCTACGTGAACACAAAATGTGATACCTCCTATCCAAAGTTTCCCAGGAGTGAGCCATCGCAAAGAGAACGCGATTCTGGAAAATACTGCATGTTTCATGATATGGACGGTCATGACACAAATGACTGTAGACACTTGCGAGATCTGATTGAGGAACGGGTTAGACATGGAGAGCTACCCGAGTATGTGAAACAACCAATAGCGCCAGCACCTGTGCTACCACCACTTGCTCCTTGGAGAGGGAATGACCCTGGATCGAGCTCTCTCGGGCTCATCATCAACTGATCTGGATGAGATCATCCTGTATTTCCTACATTTCTTAGGATTTAAGATATGTTTCTTTGTTTTCTTTAGGTTTTCCGATTGGCTAAATTGGAGTACACACGTTCGGGGTTAGGATTTAGCTCCAAAGCGTGCTCTGAACTCGATGACAAACCAATCAAGATTTTCTTTGGTTTTGTACTTTGAATTGAATAAGGAAGGACTTTCCGAGCATGGATTATGTTTGGAAATTTAAGTTTCTTGTCAGGTTGTGGCAGGATTCTCAATCTCAGTTATAGTATGGCTTATACTTATCTCGGACCCCTAGGCATGGATTATGCCTAGGGACAGACTATCTTGTCAGGTTTTGGAAAGTATATCTCGATCCCGACATGAGTGGATTGTACTCACTAGGATGCTTAAGTATGGATTATACTTCGCAATGATGAACGATTTTGTCAGGATTGGGCAAAGGAACTCAATAAAACTCGAGTATGGCTTATGCTTAGTTTGAACTTCCTGGTATGGCTTATACCCGGAAGGTTAGGTCCCTCGCCAGGTTTTGACAGGATGATTCGTAAGTCCCTCGAATATGGTTTATGCTCAAACAAACGCCCAAGCATGGTTTATACTCGAAAGTGTAATTAGTTTTGTCTTGATTTGACACACCTTTTTGCTGTCTTTTTCTTCGCAGGTATGGATTATACTTGCAGCTGGCGGGCCCGGCGTGGCCAAGGATTATCCAGAACACATCGTCCTTCAACCAACAAGATATGTTCTGGGGGGAAAAATGTTGACCCACTTTTTAGTCAAAGCAGTCACATATGGAATCTCTGATAAACAACACACTAGAGTATTGGAAACATCGTTAGAAGACAGGCAGCGATTTGGTCGAAATCGCATCATAAACAAAGAAAGGCCCGGAACTCGTACCAGATGACCTTTTTTGGGCTCGAAAACAGCGATTACAGAGCTAAGCTCAATAATTTTTGTAGATCTCTGAATCAGCTTTAGTTTGAGCATGGGTTTGGCTCAATCGGACTTACGGTTTGGAAGTTACGCTCATTTCCATTAACACATGCATAACCGAAAATTTGAACATTGGAAATCTAGAAACCGGATCGGATCGGATGGGCGGAGGACCCGATCCGAACGTCTCTAGTGCACTAGCTTGGCATAGCTCCCATTCTCATCAGTCCGAACCGGATCTGTAGGGGCAAACCCGATCCGCTTCACCTTCGAGCACACTGGCACATGAAGTCTTCGGATTGAAGACACTAACTCGGTTCAGATCGGAAGTCCGAACCGACTCCCCTGCACCTGCTCAGACGCAACAACTTTGACCTGTTCTTCAGGCGTAACCGCCTCCTATTTATCCGGATCGGCTTAAACCTGTCCTAGCACGATCTGAAGACCACTCTTCCACTATCTCTGAGATGGCCTTAGTGCACGCCATGTGCCCCTCCGATCCGATCCGATTCAGAGCACCTAGCTGCTTCTCTATGCCTATAGATACACCCTCATATGGCCATTTCAGGGGACTTTTGTAACTCTAACTCTTCATGGCTTCCACTATGGTTCTTCGCAAGGCTATTGCATAACCTAGAAGTCGATTCCACATTACAACACGAGGATTTCGTGTATAATCTTCCCTATAATCTCCTCTTCTTCATTGTAAACACGAGGATTTGGTGTATAAACTACAAGCAAGCAATATTGTAATAGCTTCTTAGGATTTAAGAATCTATAAAGTGGACGTAGGCTTGGATTGAGCCGAACCACTATAAAAATCTCGTGTGTCTCCTCTTATTTTACAGCTTTTTCTGCATTAATCTGTGATTGTGAGGTTTTCACATAGCATTTGGGTGTTAGGTCCAGATTTCGGTCTAATATTTTGGCGCGCCAGGAAGGGGGGAACACGACAACTTCAACTTTTGCTTGGATTATTTGGCTATTGGATCGATGACTAAGCGAAAGATTTCCCGTGTTGAAGGCGAAAGCACGAGAAACGAAGCAAGCCATGAAGCTTCCTCACAAGAAAACCCATCATCATATTTGAAGCGAGAAGAGATGGATGGCGTTCTCGCTGAATTGAGAACCCAGATTGCAAGGCAAGATGATCTCCTCCGCAAACAATAGGAGATGATTGACCAATTCTTTGCTCAGATGGAAGGCAGGCCGAGTGGCAATGCACAACTCACTGGAATTGGCATGGAATCAGCACTAGCAGGAGCAGATAACCGGACCGGTTCTGGCCCGATCCGAACCGTGGAGCACATCATAGCAGATCAGAACCCAGCTCAACTGGGAACTAGGGGCACCTCCAACCGGATCGGTTCGGATCCGATCCGGACCGTAGAACTTGGTGGACCCGGGGGCAGCAGCTTCCCATCTGGAAACTCAGGTCGAGCACGACCCACATCTGCACCTGTTCGGATCGAGCCAACGCACAAACAGCAGCATGAAACGCCTCAGCTACAGGCACAATGACCCATACGGATCGAACATAACAAACTGAACCGGTTCAGTCCCACTGACCCACTGCAACCCGATCCGAACTGGATTACCTGTCGAGCTCCTTGTACACTTCCAACCTCTTCTGGATTCAACGTTGGGGGCACCAGCTCTGATCTTAGCAACTTGCAACAGCTCTTTGAAGGCGACCGGCTCGCCTATCTCATTGAACGTCTCTCAAGAGGCCGCACTTATCAGAATGACATGGATGATGTCAACCACAATCCGTTCACACAGGAAATCAGGAATTCTCGCAATCCCCCAGATTTCAAACTTGCACAACTGGAGCCCTACAACGGCAGGATGGATCCTACTGTGCATCTGATGCGCTATAAACGGCATATGGAAGTTCAATCGGCGCCGGAAAAAGTCATGGCAAAGTGCTTCCCTCTGTTCTTGACTGATATTGCTGCTATGTGGATTCGGCAGCTGGAATCTGAATCGATCAATAGCTGGAACATGTTGGTCGCTCGCTTTATTGAATAGTTTTGGGTCCACATCGCTCGACCCAAGAATGTAATGTCTCTCCCCACAATCAAGCAGACGCCCAAAGAAACTCTGCGATCATTTCTGGAAAGATTCAATGTTGCAGCAGCAATAGTTGATCGACCTGAGCCATCTATGGTATTGATGGCGGCAGTATCCGGCGTTCTATACAAATCGGAGTTCAAAAAATCGTTGTCCCGAGACCCACCAAGGAATCTCAGTGAATTCTACCTTGAATCAGATAGGTTTTGGCGTGAAGAAGACGCAACGTCCGAAAAGAAAATTCTTGATGTTAACATGCTCAAAGACGGAGAACCGTCTGATTCTGGTAAAGGCAAAGGAAAAGCCGCCGTCAAGAACGATCGCAACACTCAGTCCCGGAGAGGGCCAAAATACGAAAAGTACACCGAGCTCAATTCGTCGTTAACCGACATCTACGTGAACATAAACGGTGATACCTCCTATCCAATGCCTCCCAGGAGGGAGCCATCGCAAAGAGAAAACGATTCTGGAAAATACTGCATGTTTGACGATATGGACGGTCATGACACATATGACTGTAGACACTTGCGAGATCTGATTGAGGAATGGGTTAGACATGGAGAGCTACCCGAGTATGTGAAACAACCAACAGCGCCAGCACCTGTGCTTCCATCCCCTGCTCCCCGGAGAGGGAATGACCCAGGATCAAGCTCTCGCGGGCTCATCATCAACTGATCTGGATGAGATCAGCCTAGATTTCTTGCATTTCTTAGGATTTAGGATATGTTTCTTTGCTTTCTTTAGGTTTTCCGATTGGCTAAATCGGGGTACACACGTTCGGGGTTAGGATTTAGCTCCAAAGCGTGCCCTGAAATCGATGACAAACGAATCAGGATTTTCTTTGGTTTTGTACTTTGAATTGAATAAGAAAAGAATTTCCGAGCATGGATTATGTTTGGCAATTTAAGTATCTTGTCAGGTTGTGGCAGGATTCTCAATCTCAACTAAAGTATGGCTTATACTTATCTCGGACCTCTAGGCATGGATTATGCCTAGGGACAGATTGTCTTGTCAGGTTTTGGCAAGTATAGCTCTATCCCAACATGAGTATGGATTGTACTCACTAGGATGCTTAAGTATGGATTATACTTCGGAACGACGAACGATTTTGTCAGGATTGGGCAAGGGAACTCAATAAAACTCGAGTATGGCTTATGCTCATTTTGAACTTCCTGGTATGGCTTATACCCGGAAGGTTAGGTCCCTCTCCAGGTTTTGACAGGATGATTCGAACATTCCTCGAATATGGTTTATACTCAAACAAACGCCCAAGCATGGTTTATGCTCGAAAGTGTAATTAGTTTTGTATGGATTTGACACACCTTTTTGCTCTCTTTTTCTTCGCAGGTATGGATTATACTTGCAGCTGGCAGGCCCGGCGTGGCCAAGGATTATCCAGAACACATCATCCTTCAACCAGCAAGATATGTTCTAGGGGGAAAAATGTTGATCCGCAAAGCAGTCACATATGGAATCTCTGATAAACAACACACTAGAGTATTGGAAACATCGTCAGAAGACAGGCAGCGATTTGGTCGAAATCGCATTAGAAATAGAGAAAGGCCCGGAACTCCTACCAGATGACCTTTTTTGGGCCCGAAAACAGCGATTACGGAGCATAGTTCCGTAACTCTTGTAGATCTCTGAATCAGCTTCAGTTTGAGCTTTGGTGTGGCTCAATCGGACTTACGGTTTGGAAGTTACGCTCGTTTCCGTGAACACATGCAGAACCGGAAACTTGAACATTGGAAATCTAGAAACCGGATCGGATCGGATGGGCGGAGGACCCGATCCGAATGTCACTAGCGCACTAGCTTGGCACAGCTCCCATTCTCATCAGTCCAGAACGGATCGGAAAGGGCAAACCCGATCCGCTTCACCTTCGAGCAAACTGGCACATGAAGTCTTCGGATTGAAGACACCAACCTGGTTCGGATCAGAAGTCTGAACCGACCCCCCTGCACCTGCTCAGACGCAGCAGCTTTAACCTGTTCTTCAAGCGTAACTGCCTCCTATTTATCCGGATCGGATTACACCTGTCCTAGCACGATCTGAAAACCACTCTTCCACTATCTCCGAGATGGCCTCAGTGCACGCCACGTGCCCCTCCGATCCGATCCGATTCAGAGCACCTAGCTGCTTCTCTATGCCTATAAATACACCCTCATATGGCCATTTCAGGGGACTTTTGGAACTCTAACTCTTCATGGCTTCCACTATGGTTCTTCGCAAGGCTATTGCATAACCTAGAAGTCGAATTCCACATTACAACAAGTGAATTTCGTGTATAATCTTCCCTTTTATCTCCTTTTCTTCATTGTAAACACGAGGATTTCGTGTATAAACGGCAAGCAAGCAACATTGTAATAGCTTCTTAGGATTTAATAAACTATAAAGTTGACGTAGGCTTAGATTGAGCCAAAACAGTATAAAAATCTCTTGTGTCTCCTCTTATTTTACTGCTTTTTCTGAATTAATCTGTGATTGTGAGGTTTTCACACAACATTTGGTTGTTAGGTGCAGATTTCGGTATAACATTTGGGCGCGCCAGGAAGGGGGGCATACGACAACTTCAACTTCTGCTTGGATTATTTGGCTATTGGATCGATGGCTAAGCGAAAGATTTCCCTTGTTGAACGCGAAAGCACGAGAAACGAAGCAAGCCATGAAGCTACATCACATAAAAACCCGTCAGCATATTTGACGCGAGAAGAGATGGATGGCGTTCTCGCTGAATTGAGAACCCAGATGGCAAGGCAAGATGATCTCCTCCGCAAACAACAGGAGATGATTGACCAATTCTTCGCTCGGATGGAAGGCAGGCCGAGCGGCAATGCACAACCCACTGGAATTGGCATGGAATCAGCACTAGCAGGAGCAGATAACCGGACCGGTTCGGGCCCGATCCGAACCATGGAGCACATCACAGCAGATAAGAACCCAGCTCAATCGGGAACTTGGGGCAACTCCAACCGGATTGGTTCGGATCCGATCCGGACCGTAGAACTTGGTGGACCCAGGGGCAGCAGCTTCCCATCTGGAAACTCAAGTCGAGCATGACCCACATCTGCACCGGTTCGGATCGAGCCAACGCACAGACAGTAGCATGAAACGCCTCAGCTACAGGCTTAAAGAACCATTCGGATCGGACATAACGAACTGAAATGGTTCGGTCCCACTGACCCACTGCAACCCGATCCGAACCAGATGACCTGTCGAGCTCCTAATACACTTCCAACCACTTCTGGATTCAACGCTGGGGGCACCATCTCTGATCTCAGCAACTTGCAACAGCTCTTTGAAGGCGATTGGCTCGCCAATCACATTGAACGCCTCTCGAGAGGCCGCACCTATCAGAATGACATGGATGATGTCAACCACAATCCGTTCATACAGGAAATCAGGAATTCTCGCAATCCCCTAGATTTCAAACTTCCACAACTGGAGCCCTACAACGGCGGGACGGATCCTACCGTGCATCTGATGCGCTATAGACAACATATGGAAGTTCAATCGGCATCGGAAAACGTCATGGCAAAGTGCTTCCCTCTATTCTTGACTGATATTGCTGCTATGTGGATTCGGCAGCTGGAATCTGAATCGATCAACAGCTGGAACATGTTGGTCGCTCGCTTTATTGAACAGTTTCGGGTACACATCGCTCGACCCAAGAATGTAATGTCACTCACCACAATCAAGCAGAGGCCCAAAGAAACTCTGCGATCATTTCTAGAAAGATTCAACGTTGCAGCAGCATCAGTTGATCGACCTGAGCCATCTATGGTATTGATGGCGGCAGTATCCGGCGTTTTAGACAACTCGGAGTTCAAAAAATCCTTGTACGGAGACCCACCAAGGAATCTCTGCGAATTCTACCTTGAATCGGATAGGTTTTTGTGTGAAGAAGATGCAATGTCCGAAAAGAAAATTCTCGATGTTAACATGCTCAAAGACGGGGAACCGTCTGATTCTGGTAAAGGCAAAGGAAAAGCCGCCATCAAGAACGATCGCAACACTCAGCCCCGGAGAAGGCCCAAACATGAAAAGTACACCGAGCTCAATTTTTCATTAACTGACATGTACGTGAACACAAACAGTGATACCTCCTACCCAAAGCCTCCCAGGAGGGAGCCATCGCAAAGAGAACGCGATTCTGGAAAATACTGCTTGTTTCACGATATGGACGGTCATGACACAAATGGCTGTAGACACTTGCGAGATCTGATTGAGGAACGAGTTAGACGTTGAGAGCTACCCGAGTATGTGAAACAACCAATAGCGCCAGCACCTGTGCTACCACCACCTACTCCCCGGAGAGGGAATGACCTTGGATCGAGCTCTCGCGGGCTCATCATCAACTGTTCTAGATGAGATCAGCCTGGATTTCCTGCATTTTTTAGGATTTAAGATATGTTTCTTTGTTTTCTTTAGGTTTTCCGATTGGCTAAATCGGAGTACACACGTTCGGGGTTAGGATTTAGCTCCAAAGCGTGCTCTGAACTCGATGACAAACCAATCAGGATTTTCTTTGGTTTTGTACTTTGAATTGAATAAGGAAGGACTTTCCGACCATGGATTATGTTTGGCAATTTAAGTATCTTGTCAGGTTTTGGCAGGATTCTCAATCTCAACTAAAGTATGGCTTATACTTATCTCGGACCCCTAGGCATGGATTATGCCTAGGGACAGACTGTCTTGTCAGGTTTTAGCAAGTATAGCTCTATCCCGACATGAGTATGGATTGTACTCACTAGGATGCTTAAGTATGGATTATACTTCGGAACGACGAACGATTTTGTCAGGATTGGGCAAAGAAACTCAATAAAACTCGAGTATGGCTTATGCTCAGTTGGAACTTCCTGGTATGGCTTATACCCGGAAGGTTAGGTCCCTCTCCAGGTTTTGATAGGATAATTCGAACGTCCCTCGAATATGGTTTATACTCAAACAATCGCCCAAGCGTGGTTTACGCTCGAAAGTGTAATTAGTTTTGTCTGGATTTGAGACACCTTTTTTCTCTCTTTTTCTTCGTAGGTATGGATTATACTTGCAGCTGGCAGGCCTGGCGTGGCCAAGGACTATCCAGAACACATCGTCCTTCAACCAGCAAGATATGTTCTGTGGGTCAAAATGTTGACCCGCTTTCTAGTCAAAGCAGTAACATATGGAATCTCTGATAAACAACACACTAGAGTATTAGAAACATCGTCAGAAGACAGGCAGCGATTTGGTCGAAATCGCATCACAAACAAAGAAAGGCCCGGAACTTCTACCAGATGACCTTTTTTGGGCCCGAAAACAACGATTACATGGTTAATTTCTATAATTCCTGTAGATCTCTGAATCAGCTTCAGTTTGAGCTTTGGTTTGGCTCAATCGGATTTACGGTTTGGAAGTTATGCTCATTTCCGTGAACACATGCAGAACCGGAAACATGAACATTGTAAATCTAGAAACCGGATCGGATCGGATGGGCAGATGACCCGATCCGAACGTATCTGGCGCACTAGCTTGGCACAACTTCCCTTCTCATCAGTCCAGACCGAATCGAAAGGGGCAAACCCGATCCGCTTCACCTTCGAGCACACTGGCACATAAAGTCTTCGGATTGAAGACACCAACTCAGTTCGGATCGGAAGTCCGAACCGACCCCCCTGCACCTACTCAGACGCAGCAGCTTTGACCTGTTCTTCAGGCATAACCGCCTCCTATTTATCCAGATCGGCATACACCTGTCCTAGCACGATCTGAAGACCACTCTTCCACTATCTCCGAGATGGCCTCAGTGCACGCCACGTGCCCCTCCGATCCGATCCGATTCAGAGCACCAAGCTGCTTCTCTACGCCTATAAATACACCCTTATATGGCCATTTCTGGGGACTTTTGGAACTCTAACTCTTCATGGCTTCCACTATGGATCTTCGCAAGGCTATTGCATAACCTAGAAGTCGAATTCCACATTACAACACGAGGATTTCGTGTATAATCTTCCCTTTAATCTTCTCTTCTTCATTGTAAACACGAGGATTTCGTGTATAAACGGCAAGCACGCAGCATTGTAATAGCTTCTTAGGATTTAAGAAACTATAAAGTGGACGGAGGCTTGGATTGAGCCGAACCACTATAAAAATCTCGTGTGTCTCCTCTTATTTTACTGCTTTTTCTGCATTAATCTGTGATTGTGAGGTTTTCACATAGCATTTGGGTGTTAGGTCCAGATTTCGGTCTAAAATTTTGGCGCGCCAGGAAGGGGGGCACACGACAACTTTAACTTCTGCTTGGATTATTTGGCTATTGGATCGATGGCTAAGCGAAAGATTTCCCGTGTTGAGGGCGAAAGCACGAGAAACGAAGCAAGCCATGAAGCTTCATTACATGAAAACCCGTCAGCATATTTGACTCGAGAAGAGATGGATGGCGTTCTCGCTGAATTGAGAACCCAGATGGCAAGGCAAGATGATCTACTCCGCAAACAATAGGAGATGATTGACCAATTCTTCGCTCGGATGGAAGGCAGGCCGAGCGGCAATGCATAACTCACTGGAATTGGCATGGAATCAGCACTAGCAGGAGCAGATAACCGGACCGGTTTTGGCCCGATCCGAACCTTGGAGCACATCATAGCAGATCAGAACCCAGCTCAACTGGGAACTAGGGGCAACTCCAACCGGATCGGTCCGGATCCGATCCAGACCATAGAACTTGGTGGACTCAGGGGCAGCAACTTCCCATCTGGAAACTCAGGTCGAGCACGACCCACATCTACACAGGTTCGGATCGAGCCAACGCACACACAACAGCATGAAACGCCTCAGCTATAGGCACAAAGACCCATTCGGATCGGACATAACGAACTGAACCAGTTCGGTCCCACTGACCCTACTGCAACCCGATCCGAACCGGATGACCTATCGAGCTCCTTATTAACTTCCAACCTCTTCTGGATTCAACGCTGGGGGCACCATCTCTGATCTCAGCAACTTGCAACAGCTCTTTGAAGGCAACCGGCTCGCCAATCTCGTTAAACGCCTCTCGAGAGGCCGCAATTATCAGAATGACATGGATGATGTCAACCACAATCCGTTCACATAGGAAATCAGGAATTCTCGCAATCCCCCAGATTTCAAACTTCCACAACTGGAGCCCTACAACGGCAGGACGGATCCTACCGTGCATCTGATGTGCTATAAACGACATATGGAAGTTCAATAGGCGTCGAAAAACATCATGGAAAAGTGCTTCCCTCTATTCTTGAATGATATTGCTGCTATGTGGATTCGGCCGCTGGAATCTGAATCGATCGACAGTTGGAACATGTTGGTCGCTCGCTTTATTGAACAGTTTTGGGTCCACATCACTCGACCCAAGAATGTAATGTCTCTCACCACAATCAAGCAGAGGCCTAAAGAAACTCTGTGATCATTTCTGGAAAGATTCAACGTTGCAGCAACATCAGTTGATCAACCTTAGCCATCTATGGTATAGATGGCGGCAGTATCCGGCGTTCTAGACAACTCGGAGTTCAAAAAATCCTTGTACCGAGACCCACCAAGGAATCTCAGCGAATTCTATCTTGAATTGGATAGGTTTTTGCGTGAAGAAGACGCAACGTCCGAAAAGAAAATTCTCGATGTTAACATGCTCAAAGACGGAGAATCGTTTGATTCTGGTAAAGGCAAAGGAAAAGCCGCCGTCAAGAACGATCGCAACACTCAGCCCCGGAGAGGGCCCAAACATGAAAAGTGCACCGAGCTCAATTCGTCGTTAACCGACATCTACGTGAACACCAACGGTGATACCTCCTATCCAAAGCCTCCCAGGAGGGAGCCATCGCAAAGAGAACGCGATTCTGGAAAATACTGCATGTTTCACGATATGGGCGGTCATGACACAAATGAGTGTAGACACTTGCGAGATTTGATTGAGGAACGGGTTAGACGTAGAGAGCTACCCGAGTATGTGAAACAACCAAAAGCGTCAGCACCTGTGCTACCACCACCTGCTCCCCGGAGAGGGAATGACCCTGGATCGAGCTCTCGCGGGCTCATCATCAACTGATCTGGATGAGATCGGCCTGGATTTCCTGGATTTCTTAGGATTTAAGATATGTTGATTTGCTTTATTTAGGTTTTCCGATTGGCTAAATCGGAGTACACACGTTCGGGGTTAGGATTTAGCTCCAAAGTGTGCTCTGAACTCGATGACAAACCAGTCAGGATTTTCTTTGGTTTTATACTTTGAATTGAATAAGGAAGGACTTTCCGAGCATGGATTATGTTTGGCAATTTAAGTATCTTGTCAGGTTGAGGCAGGATTCTCAATCTCAACTAAAGTATGGCTTATACTTATCTCGGACCCCTAGGCATGGATTATGCCAAGGGATAGACTGTCTTGTCAGGTTTCGACAAGTATACCTCTATCCCGACATGAGTATGGATGGTACTCAGTAGGGTGCTTAAGTATGGATTATACTTCGGAACGACGAACGATTTTGTCAGGATTGGGCAAAGGAACTCAACAAAACTCGAGTATGGCTTATGCACAGTTTGAACTTCCTGGTATGGCTTATACCCGGAAGGTTATGTCCCTCGCCAGGTTTTGACAGTATGATTCGAACGTCCCTCGAATATGGTTTATACTCAAACAAACGTCCAAGCATTGTTTATGCTTGAAAGTGTAATTAGTTTTGTCTGGATATGACACACCTTTTTGTTCTCTTTTTCTTCGTAGGTATCGATTATACTTGCAGCTGGCAGTCCCGGCGTGGCCAAGGTTTATCCAGAACACATCGTCCTTCAACCCGCAAGATATGTTCTGGTAGGCAAAATGTTGACCTGCTTTTTAGTCAAAGCAGTCACATATGGAATCTCTGATAAACAACACACTAGAGTATTGGAAACATCGTCAGAAGACAGGCAGCGATTTGGTCGAAATCGCATTACAAACAAAGAAGGCCCGGAACTCCTACCAGATGACCTTTTTGGGCCTGAAAACAGCAATAACGGAGCATAGCTCCGTAACTCTTGTAGATCTTTGAATCAAATTCAGTTTGAGCTTTGGTATGGCTCAATCAGACTTACGGTTTGGAAGTTACGCTCGTTTCCGTGAACACATGCAGAACCCGGAAACTTGAACATTGGAAATCCAGAAACCGGATCGGATCGGATGGGCGGAGGACCCAATCCGAACGTCTCTGGCGCACTAGCTTGGCATAGCTCCCATTCTCATCAGTCCGGACCGGATCAGAAGGGGCAAACCCGATCCGCTTCACCTTCGAGCACACTGGCCCATGAAGTCTTCGGATTGAAGACACCAACTCGGTTCGGATAGGAAGTCCGAACCGACCCCCCTGCACCTGCTCAGACGCAGCAGCTTTGACCTGTTCTTCTGGCGTAACCGCCTCCTATTTATCCGGATCAGCTTACACATGTCCTAGCATGATCTGAAGACCACCCTTCCACTATCTCCGAGATGGCCTCAGTGCACGCCACGTGCCCCTCCGATCCGATCCGATTCAGAGCACCTAGCTGCTTCTGTACGCCTATAAATACACCCTCATATGGCCATTTCAAGGGACTCTTGGAAGTCTAACTCTTCATGGCTTCCACTATGGTTCTTCGGAAGGCTATTGCATAACCTAGAATTCGAATTCCACATTACAACACGTGGATTTCGTGTATAGTCTTCCCTTTAATCTCCTCTTCTTCATTGTAAACACGAGGATTTCGTGTATAAATGGAAAGCAAGCAACATTGTAATAGCTTCTTAGGATTTAAGAAACTATAAAGTGGACATAGGCTTGGATTGAGCCGAACCACTATAAAAATCTCGTGTGTCTCCTCCTTTTTTACTGCTTTTTCTGAATTAATTTGTGATTGTGAGGTTTTCACATAGCATTTGGGTGTTAGGTCCAGATTTCAGTCTAACATTTTGGCGCGCCAGGAAGGGGGGCACATGACAACTTCAACTTCTGCTTAGATTATTTGGATATTGGATTGATGGCTAAGCGAAAGATTTCCCGTGTTGAAGGCGAAAGCATGAGAAACGAAGCAAGCCATGAAGCTTCCTCACATGAAAACCCATCAGCATATTTGACGCGAGAAGAGATGGATGGCGTTCTCGCTAAATTGAGAACCCAGATGGCAAGGCAAGATAATCTCCTCCGCAAACAACAGGAGATGATTGACCAATTCTTCGCTCGGATGGAAGGCAGGCCGAGCGACAATGCACAACTCACTGGAATTGACATGGAATCAGCACTAGTAGGAGCAGATAACCGGACCGGTTCGGGCCCGATCCAAACCGTGGAGCACATCACAGCAGATCAGAACCCAGCTCAACTGGGAACTAGGGGCAACTCCAACCGGATCGGTTCGGATCCTATCCGGACCGTAGAACTTGGTGGACTCGGGGGTAGTAGCTTCCCACCTGGAAACTCAGGTCGAGCACAACCCGCATCTGCACCAGTTCAGACTGAGCCAATGCATACACAGTAGCATGAAACGCCTCAGCTACAGGCACAAAGACCCATTCGGATCGGACATAACGAACTGAACCGGTTCGGTCCCATCACAACCCGATCCGAACCGGATGACCTGTCAAGCTCCTTATACACTTCCAACCTTTTCTGGATTCAACGCTGGGGGCACCAGCTCTGATCTCAACAACTTGCAACATCTCTTTGAAGTCAACAGGCTCGCCAATCTCATTGAACGCCTCTTGAGAGGCCGCACCTATCAGAATGACATGGATGATGTCAACCACAATCCGTTAGCACAGGTAATCAGGAATTCTCGCAATCCCCCAGATTTCAAACTTCCACAACTGGAGCCCTTCAACAGCAGGACGCATCCTACCGTGCATCTGATGCGCTATAAACGTCATATGGAAGTTAAATCGGCGTTGGAAAACGTCATGGCAAAGTGCTTCCCTCTGTTCTTGACTGATATTGCTGCTATGTGGATTCGGCAGCTGGAATATGAATCGATCAACAGCTGGAACATGTTGGTCGCTCGCTTTATTGAACAGTTTCGGGTCCACATCGCTCGACCCAAGAATGTAATGTCTCTCACCACAATCAAGCAGAGGCCCAAAGAAACTCTGCGATCATTTCTGGAAAGATTCAACGTTGCAACTGCATCAGTTGATCGACCTGAGCCATCTATGGTATTGATGGCGGCAGTATCCGGCGTTCTAGACAAATCGGAGTTCAAAAAATCCTTGTACCGAGACCAGCAAGGAATCTCTGCGAATTCTACCTTGAATCGGATAGGTTTTTGCGTGAAGAAGACGCAACGTCCGAAAAGAAAATTCTCGATGTTAACATGCTCAAAGACGGAGAACCATCTGATTTTGGTAAAGGCAAAAGAAAAGCCGCTGTCAAGAACGATCGCAAGACTCAGCCCCGGAGAGGGCCCAAATATGAAAAGTAAACCGAGCTCAATTCGTCGTTAACCGATATCTACGTGAACACAAACGGTGATACCTCCTATCCAAAGTCTCCCAGGAGGAAGCCATCGCAAAGAGAACGCGATTCTGGAAAATAATGCATGTTTCACGATATGGAAGGTCATGACATAAATGACTGTAAACACTTGCGAGATCTGATCGAGGAATGGGTTAGACATAGAGAGCTACCCGAGTATGTGAAACAACCAATAGCGCCAGCACCAGTGCTACAACCACCTGCTCCCCGGAGAGGGAATGACCCTGGATCGAGCTCTCGTGGGCTCATCATCAACTGATCTGGATGAGATCAGCCTGGATTTCCTGCATTTCTTAGGATTTAAGATATGTTTCTTTGCTTTCTTTAGGTTTTCCGATTGGCTAAATCGGAGTACACACGTTCGGGGTTAGGATTTAGCTCCACAGCGTGCTCTGAACTCGATGACAAACCAATCAGGATTTTCTTTGGATTTGTACTTTGAATTGTATAAGGAAGGACTTTCCGAGCATGGATTATGTTTGGAAATTTAAGTATCTTGTCAGGTTGTGGCAGGATTCTCAATCTCAACTAAAGTATGGCTTATACTTATCTCGGACCCCTAGGCATCGATTATGCCTAGGGACATACTGTCTTGTCAGGTTTTGGCAAGTATAGCTCTATCCCGACATGAGTATGGATTGTACTCACTAGGATGCTTAATTATGGATTATACTTCGGAACGACGAACGATTTTGTCAGGATTGGGCAAAGAAACTCAATAAAACTCGAGTATGACTTATGCTCAGTTTGAACTTCCTGGTATGGCTTATACCCGGAAGGTTAGGTCCCTCGCCAGGTTTTGACAGGATGATTCGAACGTCCCTCGAATATGGTTTATACTCAAACAAACGCCCAAGCATGGTTTATGCTCAGACACCAACTCGGTTCGGATCGGAAGTCTTCGGATTGAAGACACCAACTCGGTTCGGATCGGAAGTCCGAACTGACCCCCCTGCACCTGCTCAGACGCAGCAGTTTTGCCTTTTCTTCAGGCGTAACCGCCTCCTATTTATCCGGATCAGCTTACGCCTGTCCTACCACGATCTGAAGACCACTCTTCCACTATCTCCGAGATGGCCTCAGTGCACGCCACGTGCCCCTCCGATCCGATCCGATTCAGAGCACCTAGCAGCTTCTCTACGCCTATAAATACACCCTCATATGGCCATTTCAGGGGACTTTTGGAACTCTAACTCTGTATGGCTTTCACTATGGTTCTTCGCAAGGCTATTGCATAACCTAGAAGTCGAATTCCACATTACAACAAGAGGATTTCGTGTATAATCTTCCCTTTAATCTCCTCTTCTTCATTGTAAACACGAGGATTTTGTGTATAAGCGGCAAGCAAGCAACATTGTAATAGCTTCTTAGGAATTAAGAAACTATAAAGTGGACGTTGTCTTGGATTGAGCTGAACCACTATAAAAATCTCGTGTGTCTCCTCTTATTTTACTGCTTTTTCTACATTAATATGTGATTGTGAGGTTTTCACATAGCATTTGGGTGTTAGGTCCAGATTTCGGTCTAACATTTTGGCGCGCCAGTAAGGGGGGCAAACGACAACTTCAACTTCTGGTTGGATTATTTGGCTATTGGATCGATGGCTAAGCGAAAGATTTCTCGTGTTGAAGGCGAAAGCACGAGAAAGGAAGCAAGCCATGAAGCTTCCTCACATGAAAACCCGTCAGCATATTTGACGCGAGAAGAGATGGATGGCGTTCTCGCTGAATTGAGAACCCAGATGGAAAGGCAAGATGATCTCCTCCGCAAACAACCGGAGATGATTGAACAATTCTTCGCTCGGATGGAAGGCAGGCCGAGCGCCAATGCACAACTCACTGGAATTGGCATGGAATCAGCACTAGCAGGAGCAGATAACCGGACCAGTTCGGGCCCGATCCGAACCGTGGAGCACATCACAGCAGATCAGAACCCAGCTGATTGACATAGAAATGTGTTTATTTTATGCTCTTATATCTTATCTTTTGTATATAAATAAATGTTACTTGGGTATTGTTTTGTTACTTTTACAGATATTCCAACCCAGCCCGCATGCAACCAGAAAAGTAGAGAAATGGAGATCAGATTGCTATATATTTACATTTTGAAGAATTGTAGATGAAGATCCCACATCTAGTTGTTGTTGAACAAGAAAATGATTGATGAAAAGGCCATGCACATATCAAATCAAGGGAAGCTTGACAAAGAACCAAGAGGAAAAGAAGAAAGGCCAAAAATTTAATAGATTTAACTAAGGCCCATTTGAGACTCTCATTGTAAACTCTTTTGTGAATTCCCTAAGGTCCATCTATCATTGTATCAGGGTTAGGGTTAGGGTTTGGTTATTCCCTATAAATACCCTTGTAATGTCGTTGTAGCCACCATCCTATCCATTATTCTGTATTCTCTTCTCCATTAATAAAAGTTCTTCCTTTTTACTATTTCTGCATTTTTCTTTCTTAGCAATAGGTGTTGTCTTCACAATTAGTTTTGGAAGAGCACCAATTGTATTTTAGATTTGTTTCATTAGTGATTAGTCTTTTGATTAGTTTCAACGACAATCTTAATTTTATTTTTGTTGTTCTTCTTATTCTGCACTTTTATTTTCTGCATTGTTGTTCTTGTTTTGCAATTTACTTTCTTTAGTGATTAATCGTTGATTAGATTCAACGATAATCCTAAGTTCGCAATTTCAGTTTGTTTTTATTTCAACAAAATCTCCAGGCTTCGTTTAACTCGCCCAAGAGATTAGATAAATAATTTGATTTTAATTTACCTACCTGTGTTCGACCTGCATGCTATACACTTGTACGCTTGCAGAATTTAATTTAAAATTCATGCTTTTCTAATTCATAGACTAGCGTCGATCAAGTTTTTGGTGCCGTTGCCGGGGAGGTAACAATTGAATTTTATTATTTATTTAATTTCTGATTAGTGTTAGTTTTTTTTCTTTTTGTTTAATTTTGTTTAAAAAAAATCTAGCCAAATTTTCTTTTATTTCTTTTTATTTTCCTATTGTTTTCTTGTACATATAATAGATAAAAATCTTGATTAGTTGATTGTGTATCACATATTGATATTATAATCTCTAAGACAAGAAAAAAAATCTTGCCACTTTTACTTTTAATTTTCCTTCTTTTTTTTCATTTTTTTTGTTTGCATTTCTTCCAATCTAATTCCTTCTTCAAAAAGAAAAAAAAAAGAAACAAAAGAAACTTCCTAATTTTTCTTCAATTTCTTTCCATCTTTCTACTACCTCGCTGATCTTCACATTTTTCTTTTCCCTTTCCTTTTCTTTTTATTTGTTTCCATCTTCCGTCTAAAACTTTCTAAAAAAAAAACTTTCACAATTTCTTCTCTGTCTACTTTGGTTTCTTTCTTGTTTTTGTCTGCTTTTATTTCTTTTCTCAATTCCTTATACCCTTCCTCCCTACTCAAAAAACCTTGCTTTTTTCTCTTATTTCCTTCCTCTTTTATTTTTTTTCCATTTTTGTTTTGCTTTTTCCCATTCATTTCTTTCCCTTTCTTCTTGTTTAAATTTTCATAAAAAAAAACTTGCATTTTTTTTAATTTCTTTCCAATTGTATTTCTCATTAACCTCCTACAATCTCTCTTTCCATTTTTTTTTCATTTCTTTCTTTCCGGATCTCTCCTTCATTAAAAAAACAACTTTCAATTTTCCTTTATTTTTCCATCTTTCCACTTTCTTTCCAATCATTTACATTCTTTTTCTTTTTACAAATTTCAAAAAAAAAGATTCCTTTTTTGCAAAAAATTTTCCTTTCTTCTTTTGTCTTTCTTGTTCTCAATACATTTGATTTCTTTTCTTCTCTTACAAATTTCCTTTCTTTTCAAAAAATAAAAATAAAAATCCTCTTTTGATTTCTTTCCTCTTTATTCCTCCTTTCCAATTTTCAATACAATTACTTCTCATTCTTCTTTTACAAGTTCAAAGAAAAAAATCTTGCCATTTTTCTTTTAATTCTTCCCTATTTTCAACTTCTTTCTTTCGTTTGTTTCTCCTATTACTAATATCTTGCATCCTTTCTTCTTTTACAATTTGCTGAAGAAAAAAAAAATCCTTTTATAAATTTCTCTTCCCTGCCTTGTAATTAATTTTCTTTCTTTCTCCATTTATTTCTTTCCCTTTTCAAGTTTTTCCTTTTTCATTTTTTCTCTCTCTTCTAATTTTACAACAATAAACAAAAGAAAGAATTCTTTCTATTTTTGTCTTCTCTTTTATTGCTTTCCCTTCCCAATTTCTTTTCCAAATCTTTTACAATTACTTTCCTTCCTTTACAATTCTCTTTCTTTCCTGAAATCTCTCTTCCCATTTTTTTTTGTCATTTGTCTCTTTCCTATTTGTCCACTTTTTCAACAATAATAAAAAAGGGAAGGTCATAAAAAGATTCATTCTTTTCTTCTTTTTTTTTTCAATTATTTTTCCCTGCTTCATTTCTTCCCTCTGATCAAATACCCTTTCCTCTCACATAATCTCATTTCACCACAGTTTTTTTTCAATCAACACTTCAGCACCATCTTCTCCAAAAAGTTAGCTTATTTTTTGTTAATTCCTTTGTTTCTTTTTCTTGTGTTTTTTTTGTTATTCAATTCATTCAAAAAAAACCAAAAAAAAGAGTTTTCGAACTAAGGACAAGGTGACTGGAGTTCAAGCAACAAATCAAGATTTCAGAAATCAAAAGAAATTGCAAATAGTGAGATTTCAATCATTGACGCTACTCATTTTTTCTGGATGGACAGCCATACCCCGTTGTAAAATTCTCTAAACTCTACAAGTGCTGCAAAATATAGAAATTGCTTGTAAAAATTTTCTGCAGGGGCAGTGGCTTGCTATGTACAATTTTTAATTTCTGCAATTAGTCTATCTGATTGTTGTGAGTTGAAATTTCCATAACTACTATCATCATTCTCAACGTTACTCAACAATAAAATCTGATTAGATATTTCAAAATAATATAATTGAAAAGTGGTGTTTTGTGAAGTTGACTGTCCGTATAATTGGATCGCGGATATATAGTAGTTCAATTTATTGAACTATTAGCAAAAGAGGTTGCATACTACCCGTAAAACATTGGTCGTATCCCTTAGTACTTATACTATACGTGAACGGCCATAAGACCCTCTTCCCCCTTCCAACTGAGTCAGTTAATTAATAGAGCGCAGCTTAGTATTTTATACTATTTTGAAGTGAGAATAATTACTGCCTTATCGTGACTTTTTTAAAATGTCTGATTCAAAAAAAATCATTTATAGATATGTGGGATAATAATCGGAGTAGACGTCCTCTTGAAGAGTATGATTTTGAATTACAACTCATGAAGCAAGATTTTCCAAAAATTCGCGACCCAAATGTCAACAATTTTCAAAATTTTCAGAATGACCAACATTTTCGAAGTTATGATCGAAACGGCGACTTCAACTCAAATTTCAATAATTTCGATTATGAGCCACATCCACATCAAAATAGCTTTGAATCCCAATATACCTTTGATCAACATCAATACGGGGTTGGAAACCAATTCGAAAATAATCTTGGATATGAAAATGATTTTCAAATCGATCAAAATCTTCTAAATAACAACTCATATCCACATCTTGAATATGACCAAAATTGCAGTTTTCCCTCGAATTTCGACAGTTTTGGTTATGAACCTAATTTTCAAAATCAAAATGATTTCCAATATCATTTTTCTGAAAATTCAAACAACTACCACATTGGAAATAATATTGATTGTGAAATTGATGTGGACTATAATTTTGAAAATCAAGAAATCCAAAACGAGAGCTCTCAAATCAATGATTCTGAAGAATATCACCTTAACATTCTTAGAGAGAGGGTGGAAAGGCAAGATAGACAGCTTGATGAAAAAGATAGAAAGATGGATGAACATCTTTGTTTAATGACAACTTTGAAAGAACAACGAGAGCAACAAAATCAAATTCAAACAAGCGATGAATCAGAAAATAATCCATTCTTTACTGATAGTGAAAATTTTCAGATAACAACTTTGGAAATTGAGAATAACGATCTAAATGAAGTTGTTCAAAATTCAATAAATGATTTGGATTTTGATTCTTTTCAGAAAAAAAGATTTAAGCTTGGATTTTGATCTTTCTCTTTCAGACTGCGATAAACTTTAAATTTTTGAAATTGAACAAAATAAAGATGTTGAAATTTTCGAAAACTTTAAATTTGAGAAAGATTTCAATAAACATGAAATTGTTGGATTGTATGAGGATGAGTTTCCAAAAGAGGAAGAAGTAGATTCACATTACGAGTTCGAAAATTTTAACTTTGAGAAAATTTCAAACGAACTTGAAATTGTCAGTGTCAAAAATACGTTGTCAGTTAATGATGAGAAATGTGATCACATACTCTTGAACAACAATCAGATTTCAAATTTCACTGCATTTATATACGATCACAAATTTTTGAAAAATTACACTGACAAATTTGTTGAACACATGAATTATTCTTGGAATGCTGGCTTGTTTGAGAAACTTCATGTTAGGATGACCGTGGACATTTATCTTCTGGACTATATATCTAGGTATAAAGATGAGATGGTTTTCAAAACCTTTGCTTATTAGAAAACATGCCTAGACACAGTAGGAATGGGACTCATAGGGCAAGAACCAAGTGTGGGGGGGAAAAGATGGTGGCATTCTTTGCATCGTAAGCATCGCAAACACATTTATCATTGTACATGTGATCCATTCTTACATATAGTTAGATTGCATTTTATTCTACAAATCATTTTGCATCTAATACACCTATGGGTTCGATCTTTCACGTTCAGGAAATGTTCACAGTGTGGACACTGTTTAGTTCTAGTGTGGGGCGGAGTCTGCATTTCACTCATTTTCGTTTTTCTTCTTTATTTTTCTTTCTTTTCATTTTCATCCATTTAAATAGGACCATCATGCATTTTAGACTGTAGTTTTCTTCTTTATTTTTCTTTCTTTTCATTTTCATCCATTTAAATAGGACCATCATGCATTTTAGACTGTAGTAACATGCCATTTTTTTTAGACTGTAATAACATGCCATTTTTTTTGAAATACGACTCATTTTAGATTTGATACAACAAAATAAGTTAAGGATTATTAGTCAGTTGATATTATTTTTTTCTCTCAGCTTAGATCAAATAAGAAATATAATGAAAAGTTTAATTTTGAGGGATAATAGTGTAACCGGTACATAGGGAGATTCTTAGGTGATGGCCATGAAATCTATTCTATATTGTAGACATTGTTTAAATAAGTGGAGGACTTAAAAATACTTATATTGGCTTTTGGAATCTTTAAAACTAAGTTTTGTTAAGTTTAATTCGCGTAACTCTATTTTGTGCTTAAATTTTCAATAATAATAATAATAGTAATCCAAGGGTATCCAACATTGCTTGTATATCTAGCGTTGGTGTGCAAACCCGCCAAGCTCTATCCGACATGTTGTTGACAAAGTCAGCGTTGGAATATCTTGGTCTCATTTTATGAGATTGGACACCTAAGGATTACCGACACGTTGTTGACAAAGTCAAAGTCGGCCTGCACAATCCGCCAAGCTCTTTACCCACTCTCCCTTAGTCCGTGAGGCAGTGCATGGGTGGTAAACCTTGGTCTTCTAAGTTAGGTGTATGTACTTAATCATAAATTTTAAAATTTTATAGAATAAAGAATAAGCGATGATGCCCAAACACTTCTTGACCTTATTGATTTGACTAGCCATACATGAGAAAATAATAATACCACATTGCAAACTGTGCCAAGCAAACTAAGAATCTATTTCATGGCTGCACTATGTTATCGACCAAACCAACTGGCCAAACTAGAGTTTAACACTGTAAACTTGAATTATATTGAAAATTTGTGACAAGTTGAGGTATCTAAAATAAAATCAACTGATTAGAAATTGTTAACTTAAATTGTTGTACCACTTCCCGAAACAAGTCGTGTTTTCATTTTTTGTTTTCAATTGCATAAGTCCTCTGCATTCATGTAGTTTCATTAGAACCATATCATACTGCATTTGGATTTTGTGGGTAGTATCCGCTGAAAACCCTCACGAGACACCACTCGTCCTACTAGGGACACCTCGAGGTTTAACGGCTTGTTGCATACGCTCAATGCAATCGTGTTTCCTACGAAAGTGTGACCTATCCAGTTTGGTTTTTCATTTCTTGTTTTACTCGAGGACGAGTAAAAGATAAGTGTGGGGGTACTTGATTGACATAGAAATGTGTTTATTTTATGCTCTTATGTCTTATCTTTTGTATATAAATAAATATTACTTGGGTATTGTTTTGTTACTTTTACAGATATTCCAACCCAGCCCGCATGCAACCAGAAAAGTAGAGAAATGGAGATCAGATTGCTATATATTTACATTTTGAAGAATTGTAGATGAAGATCCCACATCTAGTTGTTGTTGAACAAGAAAATGATTGATAAAAAGGCCATGCACATATCAAATCAAGGGAAGCTTGACAAAGAACCAAGAGGAAAAGAAGAAAGGCCAAAAATTTAATAGATTTAACTAAGGCCCATTTGAGACTCTCATTGTAAACTCTTTTGTGAATTCCCTAAGGCCCATCTATCATTGTATTAGGGTTAGGGTTAGGGTTTGGTTATTCCCTATAAATACCCTTGTAATGTCATTGTAGCAACCATCCTATCCATTATTCTGTATTCTCTTCTCCATTAATAAAAGTTCTTCCTTTTTACTATTTCTGCATTTTTCTTTCTTAGCAATGGTTGTTGTCTTCACAATTAGTTTTGGAAGAGCACCAGTTGTATTTTACATTTGTTTCATTAGTGATTAGTCATTTGATTAGTTTCAACGACAATCCTAATTTTATTTTTGTTGTTCTTCTTGTTCTGCACTTTTATTTTCTGCATTGTTGTTCTTGTTTGCAATTTACTTTCTTTAGCGATTAATCGTTGATTAGATTCAACGATAATCCTAAGTTCGCAATTTCAGTTTGTTTTTATTTCAATAAAATCTTCCGGCTTCGTCTAACTCGCCCAAGAGATTAGATAAATAATTTGATTTTAATTTACCTCCCTGTGTTCGACCTGTATGCAATACACCTGTACGCTTGCAGAATTTAATTTAAAATTCGTTCTTTTCTAATTCATAGACTAGCGTCAATCACCAGCTCAACTGGGAACTAGGGGCAACTCCAACCGGATCGGTTCGGATCCGATACGGACCGTAGAACTTGGTGGACCCGGTGGCAGCAGCTTCCCATCTGGAAACTCAGGTCGAGCACGACCCACATCTGCACCGGTTCGGATCGAGCCAACGCACACACAGTAGCATGAAACACCTTAGCTACAGGCACAAATACCCATTCAGATCGGACATAACGAACTGAACCGGTTCGGTCCTACTGACCCACTGCAACCCGATCCGAACCGGATGACCTGTCGAGCTCCTTATACACTTGCAACAGCTCTTTGAAGGCGACCAGATCGCCAACTCATTGAATGCCTCTCGAGAGGCAGCTATCAGAATGACATGGATGATGTCAACCACAATCCGTTCACACAGGAAATCAGGAATTCTCGCAATCCCCCAGATTTCAAACTTCCACAACTGGAGCCCTGCAATGGTAGGACGGATCCTATCGTGCATCTGATGTGCTATAAACGGCATATGGAAGTTCAATCGGCATCGGAAAATGTCATGGCAAAGTGCTTCCCTTTGTTCTTGACTGATATTGATGCTATGTGGATTCGGTAGCTAGAATCTGAATCGATCAACAGCTGGAACATGTTGGTCGCTCGCTTTATTGAACAGTTTCGGGTCCACATCGCTCGACCCAAGAATGTAATGTCTCTCACCACAATCAAGCAGAGGCCCAAAGAAACTCTGCGATTATTTATGGAAAGATTCAACATTGCAGCAGCATCAGTTGATCGACCTGAGCCATCTATGGTATTGATGGAAGCAGTATCTGGCGTTCTAGACAACTTGGAGTTCAAAAAATCCTTGTACCAAGACCCACCAAGGAATCTCAGTGAATTCTACCTTGAATCGGATAGGTTTTTGCGTGAAGAAGATGCAACGTCCGAAAAGAAAATTCTCGATGTTAACATGCTCAAAGACAGAGAACCGTCTGATTCTGGTAAAGGAAAAAAGAAAAGCCGCCGTCAAGAACGATTGCAACACTCAGCCCCGGAGAGGGCCCAAATATGAAAAGTACACCGAGCTCAATTCGTCGTTAACCGACATGTACGTGAACACAAACGGTGATACCTCCTATCCAAAGCCTCCCAGGAGGGAGCCATCGCAAAGAGAACGCGATTCTGGAAAATACTGCATGTTTCACGATATGGACGGTCATGACACAAACGACTGTAGACACTTGCGAGATCTGATTGAGGAACGGGTTAGACGTGGAGAGCTACCCGAGTATGTGAAACAACAAACAACGCCAGCACCTGTGCTACCACCACCTGCTCCCCGGAGAGGGAACGACCCTGGATCAAGCTCTCGCGGGCACATCATCAACTGATCTGGATGAGATCAGCCTGGATTTCCTGCATTTCTTAGGATTTAAGATATGTTTCTTTGCTTTCATTAGGTTTTCCGATTAGCTAAATAGGAGTACACACGTTCGGGGTTAGGATTTAGCTCCAAAGCGTGCTCTGAACTCGATGACAAACTCGATAAAACTCAATAAAACTCGAGTATGGCTTATGCTCAGTTTGAACTTCCTGGTATGGCTTATACCCGGAAGGTTAGGTCCCTCGCCAGGTTTTGACAGGATGATTCGAACGTCCCTCGAATATGGTTTATACTCAAACAAACGCCCAAGCATGGTTTATGCTCGAAAGTGTAATTAGTTTAGTCTGGATTTGACACACCTTTTTGCTCTCTTTTTCTTCGCAGGTATGGATTATACTTGCAGCTGGCAAGCCGACGTGGCCAAGGATTATCCAGAACACATCATCCTTCAACCAGCTAGATATGTTCTAGGGGGCAAAATGTTGACCCGCTTTTTAGTCAAAGAAGTCACATATGGAATCTCTGATAAACAACACAGTAGAGTATTGGAAACATCGTCAGAAGACAGGCAGCGATTTGGTCGAAATCGCATCACAAACAAAGAAAGGCCCGAAACAACTAACAGATGACCTTTTTTGGGCCCGAAAACAACAATTTCGGAGCTAAGCCAAATAAGCTTTGTAGATCTCTGAATCAGCTTCAGTTTGAGCTTTGGTTTGGCTCAATCGGACTTACGGTTTGGAAGTTACGCTTGTTTCCGTGAACACATGTAGAACCGGAAACTTGAACATTGGAAATCTAGAAACCGGATCCGATCGGATGGGCGGAGGACCCGATCCGAACGTCTCTGACGCACTAGCTTGGCACAAATCCCATTCTCATCAGTCCGGACCGGATCGGAAGGGGCAAACCCAATCCGCTTCACCTTCGAGCACACTAGCACATGAAGTCTTCGGATTGAAGACACCAACTCGATTCAGATCGGAAGTCCGAACCGACCCCCTGCACCTGCTCAGACGTAGCAGCTTTGACCTGTTCTTCAGGCATAACTGCCTCCTATTTATCCGGATCGGCTTACACCTTTCCTAGCACGATCTGAAGACCACTCTTCCACTATCTTCGAGATGGCCTCAGTGCACGCCACGTGCCCCTCTGATCCGATCCGATTCAGAGCACCTAGCTGCTTCTCTACGCCTATAAATACACCCTCATATAGCCATTTCAGAGGACTTTTGGAACTCTAACTCTTCATGGCTTCCACTATGGTTCTTCGCAAGGCTATTGCATAACCTAGAAGTCGAATTCCACATTACAACACGAGGATTTTGTGTATAATCTTCCCTTTAATCTCCTCTTCTTCATTGTAAACATGAGGATTTCGTGTATAAATGGCAAGCAAGCAACATTGTAATAGCTTCTTAGGATTTTAGAAACTATAAAGTGGACGTAGGCTTGGATTGAGCCGAACCACTATAAAAATCTCGTGTGTCTCCTCTTATTTTACTGCTTTTTCAGCATTAATCTGTGATTGTGAGGTTTTCACATAGCATTTTGGTGTTAGGTCCAGATTTCGGTCTAACATTTTGGCGCGCCAGGAAGGGGGGCACACAACAACTTCAACTTCTGGTTGGATTATTTGGCTATTGGATCGATGGCTAAGAGAAAGATTTCCCGTGTTGAAGGCGAAAGCACGAGAAATGAAGCAAGCCATGAAGCTTCCTCACATTAAAACCCATCAGCATATTTGACGCGAGAAGAGATGGATGGCATTCTCGCTGAATTGGGAACCCAGATGGCAAGGCAAGATGATCTCATCCACAAACAACAGGAGATGATTGACCAATTCTTCGCTCGGATGGAAGGCAGGCCCAACGGCAATGCACAACTCACTGGAATTGGCATGGAATCAGCACTAGCCGGAGTAGATAACCCGACCGATTCGGGCCCGATCCGAACTGTGGAGCACATCACAGCAGATCAGAACCCAACTAAATTGGGAACTAGGGGCAACTCCTATCGGATCGGTTCGGATTCGATCCGGACCATAGAACTCAGTGGACCCGGGGGCAGCAGCTTCCCACCTGGAAATTCAGGTCGAGCACGACCCACAACTGCACCGGTTCGGATCGAGCCAACACACACAGAGCAGCATGAAACGCCTTAGCTACAGGCACAAAAACCCATTCAGATCGGAAATAACGAACTGAACCGGTTCGGTCCCACTAACCCACTGCAACCCGATCCGAACCGGATGACCTGTCGAGCTCCTTATACACTTCCAACCTCTTCTGGATTCAACGCTGGGGGCACCGGCTCTGATCTCAGCAACTTGCAACAGCTCTTTGAAGGCGACCGGCTCGCCAATCTCATTGAATGCTTCTAGAGAGGCCGCATCTATCAGAATGTCATGGATGATGTCAGCCACAATCCGTTCACACAGGAAATAAGGAATTCTCGTAATCCCCCAGATTTCAAACTTCCACAACTGGAGCCCTACAATGGCAGGGCGGATCCTACTGCGCATCTGATGCGCTATAAACGGCATATGGAAGTTCAATCGGCGTCGGAAAACGTCATGGCAAAGTTTTTCCCTCTGTTCTTGACTGATATTGCTGCTATGTGGATTCGGCGGCTAAAATCTGAATATATCAACAACTGGAACATGTTGGTCGCTCGCTTTATTGAACAGTTTCGGGTCCACATCGCTCGACCCAAGAATGTAATGTCTCTCACCACAATCAAGCAGAGGCCCAAAGAAACTTTGCGATTATTTCTGGAAAGATTCAATGTTCCAGCAGCATCAGTTGATCAACCTGAGCCATCTATGGTATAGATGGCGGCAGTATCCGACGTTCTAGACAACTCGGAGTTCAAAAAATCCTTGTACCGAGACCCACCAAGGAATCAATGCGAATTCTACCTTGAATTAGATAGGTTTTTGCGTGAAGAAGATGCAACGTCCGAAAAGAAAATTCTCGATGTTAACATGTTCAAAGACGGAGAACCGTCTGATTCTGGTAAAGGCAAAGGAAAAGCCGCCGTCAAGAACGATCGCAACACTTAGCCCCGGAGAGGGCCCAAATATGAAAAATACACCGAGCTCAATTAATCGTTAACCGACATCTACGTGAACACAAACGGTGATACCTCCTATCCAATGCCTCCCAGGAGGGAGCCATCGCAAAGAGAACGCGATTCTAGAAAATACTGCATGTTTCACGATATGGGCGGTCATGAATCAAATGACTGTAGAAACTTGCTAGATCTGATTGAGGAACGGGTTAGACGTGGAGAGCCACCTGGGTATGTGAAACAACCAACAGTGCCAGCACCTGTGCTATCACCACCTGCTCCCCGGAGAGGGAATGACCCTGGATCGAGCTTTCGCGGGCTCATCATCAACTGATCTAGATGAGATCAGCCTGGATTTTCTGCATTTCTTAGGATTTGAGATATGTTTCTTTGCTTTCTTTAGGTTTTCCGATTGGCTAAATCGGAGTACACACGTTCGGGGTTAGGATTTTGCTCCAAAGCGTGCTCTGAACTCGATGACAAACCAATCAGAATTTTCTTTGGTTTTGTACTTTGAATTGAATAAGGAAGGACTTTTCGAGCATGGATTATGTTTGAAAATTTCAGTATCTTGCCAGGTTGTGGCAGGATTCTCAATCTCAACTAAAGTATGGCTTATACTTATCTCGGACCCCTAGGCATGGATTATGCCTAGGGACAGACTGTCTTGTCAGGTTTTTGCAGGTATAGCTCTATCCTGACATGAGTATGGATTGTACTCACGAGGATGCTTAAGTATGAATTATACTTCGGAACGACGAACGATTTTGTCAGGATTGGGAAAAGGAACTCAATAAAACTCGAGTATGGCTTATGCTCAGTTTGAACTTCCTGGTATGGCTTATAACCGGAAGGTTAGGTCCCTCGCCAGGTTTTGACAGGATGATTCGAACGTCCCTCGAATATGGTTTAAATTCAAACAAACGCCCAAGCATTGTTTATGCTCGAAAGTGTAATTAGCTTTGTCTGGATTTGACACACCTTTTTGCTCTCTTTTACTTCGCAGGTACGGATTATACTTGCTGCTGGCAAGCCCGGCGTGACCAAGGATTATCAAGAACACATCGTCCTTCAACCAGCAAGATATGTTCTGAGGGGCAAAATGTTGACCCACTTTTTAGTCAAACAGTCACATATGGAATCTCAGATAAACAACACACTAGAGTATTGGAAACATCGTCAGAAGACAGGCAGCGATTTGGTCGAAATTGCATCACAAACAAAGAAAGACTCGGAACTCCTACCAGATGACCTTTTTCGGGCCCGAAAACAGCGATTACGGAGCACAGCACAGTAACTCTTGGGGATCTTTGAATCAGCTCCAGTTCGAGCTTTGGTTTGGCTCAATCGGACTTACGGTTTGGAAGTTACGCTCGTTTCCGTGAACACATGCAGAACCGGAAATTTGAATATTGGAAATCTAGAAACCGGATCGGATCGGATGGGCGGAGGACCCGATCCGAACGTCTCTGGCGCACTAGCTTGGCGCAGCTCCCATTCTCATCAGTCCGGACCGGATCGGAAGGGGCGAACCCGATCCGCTTCACCTTCGAGCACACTGGCACATGAAGTCTTCGGATTGAAGACACCAACTCGGTTCAGATCGGAAGTCCGAACCGACCCCCCTGCACCTGCTCAGACGCAGCAGCTTTGACCTGTTCTTCAGGCGTAACCGCCTTCTATTTATCCGGATTGGCTTACACCTTTCCTAGCACGATCTGAAGACCACTCTTCCACTATCTCCGAGATGGCCTCAGTGCATGCCAGGTGCCCCTCCGATCCGATCCAATTCAAAGCACCTAGCTCCTTCTCTACACCTATAAATACACCCTCATATGGCCATTTCAGGGGACTTTACGAAATCTAACTCTTCATGGCTTCCACTATGGTTCTTCGCAAGGCTATTGCATAACCTAGAAGTCGAGTTCCACATTACAACATGAGGATTTCGTGTATAATCTTCCCTTTAATCTCCTCTTCTTCATTGTAAACACGAGGATTTCGTGTATAAATGGCAAGCAAGCAACATTGTAATAGCTTGTTAGGATTTAAGAAACTATTAAGTGGACGTAGGCTTGGATTGAGCCGAACCACTATAAAAATCTCGTGTGTCTCCTCTTATTTTACTTCTTTTTCTGCATTAATCTGTGATTGTGAGGTTTTCACATAGCATTTGGGTGTTAGGTCTAGATTTCGGTCTAACATTTTGGCGCTCCAGGAAGGGGGGCACACGACAACTTCAACTTCTGCTTGGATTATTTGGCTATTGGATCGATGGATAAGAGAAAGATTTCCCGTGTTGTAGGCGAAAGCACGAGAAACGAAGCAAGCCATGAAGCTTCTTCACATGAAAACCCATCAGCATATTTGACGCGAGAAGAGATGGATGGCGTTCTCGCTGAATTGAGAACCCAGATAGCAAGGCAAGATGATCTCCTCCGCAAACAACAGGAGATGATTGACCAATTCTTCGCTCGGATGGAAGGCAGGCCGAGCGGCAATGCACAACTCACTGGAATTGGCATGCAATCAGCACTAGCAAGAGCAGATTACCGGACCGGTTCGGGCCCGATCCGAACCGTGGAGCATATCACAACAGATCAGAACCCAGCTTAACTGGGAACTAGGGGCAACTCCAATTGGATCGGTTCGGATTAGATCCGGACCGTAGAACTTGGTGGACCCGGGGGCAGCAGCTTCCTATCTGGAAACTCAGGTCGAGCACGACCCACATCTGCACCGATTCGGATCAAGCCAACGCACACACAGCAGCATGAAACGCCTCAGCTACAGTCACAAAGACCCATTCAGATCGGACATAACGAACTGAACCGGTTCGGTCCCACTGACCCACTGCAACCCGATCCGGATGACCTGTCGAGCTCCCTATACACTTCCAACCTCTTCTGGATTCAACGCTGGGGGCACCAGCTCTGATCTCAGCAACTTGCAACAGCTCTTTGAAGGCGACCGGCTAGCCAATCTCATTGAACGCCTCTCAAGAGGCTGCACCTATCAGAATGACATGGATGATGTCAACCACAATCCGTTCATACAGGAAATCAGGAATTCTCGCAATCCCCCAGATTTCAAACTTCCACACCTGGAGCCCTACAACGGCAGGACAGATCCTACCGTGCATCTGATGCGCTATAAACGGCATATGAAAGTTTAGTCGGCGTCGAAAAATGTCATGGCAAAGTGCTTCCCTCTGTTCTTGACTGATATTGCTGCTATGTGGATTCAGCAGCTGGAATCTGAATCGATCAACAGCTGGAACATGTTGGTCGCTCGCTTTATTGAACAGTTTCGGGTCCACATCACTCGACCCAAGAATGTAATGTCTCTCACCACAATCAAGCAGAGGCCCAAAGAAACTCTGCGATCATTTCTGGAAAGATTCATGGTTGCATCAACATCAGTTGATCGACCTGAGCCAGCTATGGTATTGATGGCAGCAGTATCTGGCGTTCTAGACAACTCGGAGTTCAAAAAATCCTTGTACCGAGACCCACCAAGGAATCTCAGCGAATTCTACCTTGAATCGGATAGGTTTTTGCGTGAAGAAGACGCAACGTCCGAAAAGAAAATTCTCGATGTTAACATGCTCAAAGACGGAGAACCGTCTAATTCTGGTGAAGGCAAAGGAAAAGCCGTCGTCAAGAACGATCGCAACACTCAGCCCCGGAGAGGGCCCAAATATGAAAAGTACACCGAGCTAAATTCGTCGTTAACCGACATCTACGTGAACACAAACGGTGATACCTCCTATCCAAAGCCTCCCAGGAGGGAGCCATCGCAAAGAGAACGCGATTCTGGAAAATACTGCATGTTCCACGATATGGATGGTCATGACACAAATGACTGTAGACACTTGAGGGATCTGATTGAGGAACGGGTTAGACATGGAGAGCTACCCGAGTATGTGAAACAACCAACAGCGCCCGCACCTGTGCTACCACCACCTACTCCCCGGAGAGGGAATAACCCTGGATCGAGCTCTCGCGGGCTCATCATCAACTGATATGGATGAGATCAGCCTGGATTTCCATCATTTATTAGGATTTAAGATTTGTTTCCTTGCTTTCTTTAGGTTTTCCAATTGGTTAAATCGGAGTACACGCGTTCGGGGTTAGGATTTAGCTCCAAAGTGTGCTCTGAACTCGATGACAAACCAATCAGGATTTTCTTTGGTTTTTTACTTTGAATTGAATAAGGAAGGACTTTCCGAGCATGGATTATGTTTGTCAATTTGAGTATCTTGTCAGGTTATGGCAGGATTCTCAATCTCAACTAAAGTATGGCTTATACTTATCTCGGACCCCTAGGCATGGATTATGCCTAGGGACAGACTGTCTTGTCAGGTTTTGGCAAGTTTAACTCTATCCCAACATGAGTATGGATTGTACTCACTAGGATGCTAAAGTATGGATTATACTTCGAGCACACTGGCACATGAAGTCTTCGGAATGAGCACACTGGCACATGAAGTCCCTGCACCTGCTCGGACACAGCAGCTTTGACCTATTCTTCAGGCGTAACCGCCTCCTATTTATCCGGATTGGCTTACACCTGTCCTAGCACGATCTGAAGACCACTCTTACACTATCTCCGAGATGGCCTCAGCACACGCCACGTGCCCCTGCGATTCGATCCGATTCAGAGCACCTAGCTGCTTCTCTACGCCTATAAATACACCCTCATATGGCCATTTCAAGGGACTTTTGGAACTCTAACTCTTCATGGCTTCCACTATGGTTCTTCGCAAGGCTATTGCAAAACCTAGAAGTCGAATTCCACATTACAACACGAGGATTTCGTGTAAAATCTTCCCTTTAATCTGCTCTTCTTCATTGTAAACACGAGGATTTCATGTTTAAACGTCAAGCAAGCAACATTGTAATAGCTACTTAGGAATTAAGAAACTATAAAGTGGACGTAGGCTTGGATTGAGCCGAACCACTATAAAAATCTCGTGTGACTCCTCTTATTTTACTGCTTTTTCTGCATTAATCTGTGATTGTGAGGTTTTCACATAGCATTTGGGTGTTAGGTCCAGATTTCGGTCTAACATTTTGGCGCGCCAGGAAGGGGGGCAAACGACAACTTCAACTTCTACTTGGATTATTTGGCTATTGGATCGATGGCTAAGCGAAAGATTTCCCGTGTTGAACGCGAAAGCATGAGAAACGAAGCAAGCCATGAAGCTTCCTCACATGAAAACCCATCAGCATATTTGACGCGAGAAGAGATGGATGGCGTTCTCGCTGAATTGAGAACCCAGAAGGCAAGGCAAGATGATCTCCTCCGCAAACAACAGGAGATGATTGGCCAATTCTTCGCTCGGATGGAAGGCAGGCCGAGCGGCAATGCACACTAACTGGAATTGGCATGGAATCAGCACTAGCAGGAGCAGATAACCAGACCGGTTCGGGCCCGGTCCGAACCGTAGATAACATCACAGCAGATCAGAAGCCAGCTCAACTGGGAACTGAGGGCAACTCCAACCAGATCGGTTCGGATCCGATCCGGACCGTAGAACTTGGTGGACCCGGGGGTAGCAGCTTCCCATCTGGAAACTCAGGTCGAGCACGACCCACATCTGCACCGGTTCGGATCGAGCCAACACACACACAACAGCATGAAACGCCTCAGCTACAGGCACAAAGACCCATTCGTATCAGACATAATGAACTGAACCGATTCGGTCCCACTGACCCACTGCAACCCGATCCGAACCGGATGACCTGTCGAGCTCCGTATACACTTCCAATCTCTTCTGAATTCAACGCTGGGGGCACCAGCTCTGATCTCAGCAACTTGCACAGCTCGTTGAAGGCGACCGACTCGCCAATCTCATTGAACACCTCTCGAGAGGCCGCACCTATCAGAATGACATGGATGATGTCAACCATAATCCGTTCACACAGGAAATCAGGAATTCTCGCAATCCCCCATATTTCAAACTTCCACAACTGGAGCCCTACAACGGCAGGACGGATCCTACCGTGCATCTGATGCGCTATAAACGGCATATGGAAGTTCAATCGGCATCGGAAAACGTCATGGCAAAGTGTTTCCCTCTGTTCTTGACTGATATTGCAGCTATGTGGATTCGGTAGCTGGAATCTGAATCGATTAACAACAGGAACATGTTGGTTGCTCGCTTTATTGAACAGTTTCGGGTCCACATCGCTCGACCCAAGAATGTTATGTCTCTCACCACAATCAAGCAGAGGCCCAAAGAAACTCTGCGATCATTTCTAGAAAGATTCAACGTAGCAGCAGCATCAACTGATCGACCTGAGCCATCTATGGTATTGATGGCGGCAGTATCCGGCGTTCTAGACAACTCGGAGTTCAAAAAATCCTTGTACCGAGACCCACCAAGGAATCTCAGCGAATTCTACCGTGAATCGGATAGGTTTTTGTGTGAAGAAGATGCAATGCCCGAAAAGAAAATTCTCGATGTTAACATGCTCAAAGACGGAGAACCGTCTGATTCTGGTAAAGGCAAAGGAAAAGCCGCCATCAAGAACGATCGCAACACTCAGCACCGGAGAGGGCCCAAATATGAAAAGTACACCGAGCTCAATTCGTCGTTAACCGACATCTACGTGAACACAAACGGTGATACCTCCTATCCAAAGCCTCTTAGGAGGGAGCCATCGCAAAGAGAACGCGATTCTGGAAAATACTGCATGTTTCACGATAAGGACGGTCATGACACAAATGACTGTAGACACTTGCGAGATCTGATTGAGGAACGGGTTAGATGTGGAGAGCTACCCGAGTATGTGAAACAACTAACAGCGCCAGCACCTGTGCTACCACCACCTGCTCCCCGGAGAGGGAATGACCCTGGATCGAGCTCTCGCGGGCTCATCATAAATTGATCTGGATGAGATCAGCTTGGATTTCCTACATTTCTTAGGATTTAAGATTTGTTTCTTTGCTTTCTTTAGGTTTTCCGATTGGCTAAATCGGACTACACACGTTCGGGGTTAGGATTTAGCTCCAAAGCGTGCTCTGAACTCGATGGCAAATTAATCATGATTTTATTTGGTTTTGTACTTTGAATTGAATAAGGAAGAACTTTCCGAGCATGGATTATGTTTGGCAATTTAAGTATCTTGTCAGGTTGTGGCATGATTCTCAATCTCAACTAAAGTATGGCTTATACTTATCTCGGGCCCCTAGGCATGGATTATGCCTAGGGACAGACTCTCTTGTCAGGTTTTGGCAAGTATAGCTCTATCCCGACATGAGTATGGATTGTACTCACTAGGATGCTTAAGTATGGATTATACTTCCAAACGACGAACGATTTTGTCAGGATTGGGCATAGGAACTCAATAAAACTCGAGTATGACTTATGCTCAGTTTGATCTTCCTGGTATGGCTTATACCCGGAAGGTTAGGCCCCTCGCCAGGTTTTGACAGGATGATTTGAATGTCCCTCGAATATGGTTTATACTCAAACAAACGCCCAAGCATGGTTTATGCTCGAAAGTGTAATTAGTTTTGTATGGATTTGACACACCTTTTTACTCTCTTTTTCTTCGCAGGTATGGATTATACTTGCTGCTGGAAGGCCCGGCGTGGCCAAGAATTATCCAGAACACATCGTCCTTCAACTAACAAGATATGTTCTAGGGGGAAAAATGTTGACCCGCTTTTTAGTCAAAGAAGTCACATATGGAATTTCTGATAAACAATACAGTAGAGTATTGGAAACATCGTCAGAAGACAGGCAGCGATTTGGTCGAAATCGCATCAGAAACAAAGAATGGCCCGGAACTCCTACCAGATGACCTTTTTTGGGCCCGAAAACATTGATTACAAAGCTGAGCTCCCTTGTAGATCTCTGATTCAGCTTCAGTTTGAGCTTTGGTTTGGCTCAATCGGACTTACGGTTTGGAAATTACGCTCGTTTCCGTGAACACATGCAGAACCGAAAACTTGAACATTGGAAATCTAGAAACCGGATTAGATCGGATGAGTGGAGGACCCGATCCGAACGTCTCTGGCGCACTAGCTTGGCAAAGCTACCATTCTCATCAGTCCGGATCGGAAGGGGCAAACCCGATCCGCTTCACCTTCGAGCACACTGGCACATGAAGTCTGCGGATTGAAGACGCCAACTCGGTTCAGATCGGAAGTCCGAACCGACCCCCCTGCTCCTGCTCAGACGCAGCAGTTTTGACCTGTTCTTCAGGCGTAACCGCCTCCTATTTATCCGGATCGGCTTACACCTGTCCTAGCACGATCTGAAGACCAGTCTTCCACTATATCCGAGATGGCCTCAGTGCGCGCCACGTTTCACTCTGATCCGATCCGATTCAGAGCACCTCGCTACTTCTCTACGCCTATAAATACACCCTCATATGGCCATTTCAGGGGACTTTTGGAACTCTAACTCTTCATGGCTTCCACTATGGTTCTTTGCAAGGCTATTGCATAACCTAGAAGTTGAATTCCATATTACAACACGAGGATTTCGTGTATAATCTTCCCTTTAATCTCCTCTTCTTCATTGTAAACACGAGGATTTCGTGTATAAACGACAAGCAAGCAACATTGTAATTGCTTCTTAGGATTTAAGAAACTATAAAGTGGACGTAGGCTTGGATTGAGCCGAACCACTATAAAAATCTCGTGTGTCTCCTCTTATTTTACTGCTTTTTCTGCATTAATATGTGATTGTGAGGTTTTCACATAGCATTTGGATGTTAGGTCCATATTTCGGTCTAACATTTTGGCGCGCCAGGAAGGGGGGCAAACGACAACTTCAACTTCTGCTTGGATTATTTGGCTATTGGATCGATGGATAAGCGAAAGATTTCCCGTGTTGAAGGCGAAAGCACGAGAAATGAAGCAAGCCATGAAGCTTCCTCACATGAAAACCCATCAGCATGTTTGACGCGAGAAGAGATGGATGACATTCTCGCTGAATTGAGAACCCAGATGGTAAGGCAAGATGATCTCCTCCGTAAACAACAGGAGAAGATTGACCAATTCTTCGCTCGGATGGAAGGCAGGCCGAGCGGCAATGCACAACTAACTGGAATTGGCATGGAATCAGCACTAGCAGGAGCAGATAACCGGACCGGTTCGGGCCCGATCCAAACCATGGAGCACATCACTGCAGATTAGAACCCAACTCAGCAGGGAACTAGGGGCAACTCCAACCGGATCGGTTCGGATCCTATCCGGGCCGTAGAACTTGGTGGACCAGGGGGCAGCAGCTTCCCATCTGGAAACTCCGGTCGAGCACGACCCACATCTGCACCGGTACGGATCGAGCCAACGCACACACAGCAGCATGAAACGCCTCAGCTACATGCATAAAGACCCATTTGGATCAGACATAACGAACTGAACCGGTTCGGTCCCACTGACCCACTGCAACCCGATCCGAACCGGATGACCTGTCGAGCTCCTTATACACTTCCAACCACTTCTGGATTCAACGCTGGGGGTACCAGCTCCGATCTCAGCAACTTGCAACAACTCTTTGAAGGTGACCGGCTCGCCAATCTCACTGAACGCCTCTCGAGAGACCGCACCTATTAGAATGACATGGATGATGTCAACCACAATCCGTTCACACAGGAAATCAGGAATTCTCGCAATCCCCCAAATTTCAAACTTCCACAACTGGAGCCCTACAATGGCAGGACGGATCCTACCGTGCATCTGATGCACTATAAACGGCATATGGAAGTTCAATCGGCGTCGGAAAACATCATGGCAAAGTGCTTCCCTCTGTTCTTGACTGATATTGCTGCTATGTGGATTCGGTAGCTGGAATCTGAATCGATCAACAGCTGGAACATGTTGGTTGCTCGCTTTATTGAACAGTTTCGGGTCCACATCGCTCGACCCAAGAATGTAATGTCTCTCACCACAATCAAGCAGAGGCCCAAAGAAACTATGCAATCATTTCTGGAAAGATTCAAAGTTGCAGCAGCATCAGTTGATCGACCTGAGCCATCTATGGTATTGATGGCGGCAGTATCCGGCGTTCTAGACAACTCGGAGTTCAAAAAATCCTTGTACCGAGAACCACCAAGGAATCTCAGCGAATTCTACCTTGAATCAGATAGGTTTTTGCGTGAAGAAGACGCAACGTCCGAAAAGAAAATTCTCGATGTTAACATACTCAAAGACGGAGAACCGTCTGATTCTGGTAAAGGCAAAGGAAAAGTCGTCGTCAAGAACGATCACAACACTCTGCCCCGGAGAGGGCCCAAATATGAAAAGTACACCGAGCTCAATTCGTCGTTAACCGACATGTACGTGAACACAAACGGTGATACCTCCTATCCAAATCCTCCCAGGAGGGAGCCATCGCAAAGAGAATGCGATTCTGGAAAATACTGCATGTTTCACGATATGGACGGTCATGACACAAATGACTGTAGACACTTGCGAGATCTGATTGAGGAACGGGTTAGACGTGGAGAGCTACCCGAGTATGTGAAAAAACCAACAACGCCAGCACCTGTGCTACCACCACCTGCTCCCCGGAGAGGGAAAGACCTTGGATCGAGCTCTCGCGGGCTCATCATCAACTGATATGGATGAGATCAGCCTGTATTTCCTGCATTTCCTAGGATTTAAGATATGTTTCTTTGCTTTCTTTAGGTTTTTCGATTGGCTAAATCGGAGTACACACGTTCGAGGTTAGGATTTAGCTCCATAGCGTGCCCTGAACTCGATGACAAACCAATCAGGATTTTCTTTGGTTTTGTACTTTTAATTGAATAAGGAAGGACTTTCCGAGCATGGATTATGTTTGGCAATTTAAGTATCTTGTCAGGTTGTGGAAGGATTCTCAATCTCAACTAAAGTATGGCTTATACTTATCTCGGACCCCTAGGCATGGATTATTCCTAGGGACAGACTGTCTTGTTAGGTTTTGGCAGGCATAGCTCTATCCCGACATGAGTATGGATTATACTCACTAGGATGCTTAAGTATGGATTATAATTCGGAACGACGAACGATTTTGTCAGGATTGGGCAAAGGAACTCAATAAAACTCGAGTATGGCTTATGCTCAGTTTGAACTTCCTAGTATGGCTTATACCCGGAAGGTTAGGTCCCTCGCCAGGTTTTGACAGGACGATTCGAATGTCCCTCGAATATGGTTTATACTCAAACAAACGCCCAAGCATGGTTTATGCTCGATAGTGTAATTAGTTTTGTCTAGATTTGACACACCTTTTTGCTCTCTTTTTCTTCGCAGGTATGGATTATGCTTGCAGCTGGTAGGCCCGGCGTGGCCAAGGATTATCCAGAACACATCGTCCTTCAACCAGCAAGATATGTTCTAGGGGGAAAATGTTGACCCGCTTTTTAGTCAAAGCAGTCACATACGGAATCTCTGATAAACAACAAACTAGAGTATTGGAAACATCGTCAGAAGACAGGCAGCGATTTGGTCGAAATCGCATCACAAACAAAGAAAGGCCCGGAACTCCTACCAAATGACCTTTTTTGGGCCCGAAAACAGCGATTACGGAGCTATTCTCCGTAATTTTTGTAGATCTCTGAATCTGCTTCAGTTTGAACTTTGGTTTGGCTCAATCGGACTTACGGTTTGGAATTTACGCTCGTTTCCGAGAACACATGCAGAACCGGAAACTTGAACATTGGAAATCTAGAAACCGGATCGGATCGGATGGGCGGAGGACCGGATCCGAACGTCTCTAGCGCACTAGTTTGGCACAACTCCCATTCTCATCAGTCCGGACCGGATCGGAAGGGGCAAACCTGATCCGCTTCACCTTCGAGCACACTGGCACATGAAGTCTTCGGATTGAAGACACCAACTCGGTTCGGATCGGAAGTCTGAACCGACCCACCTGCACCTGCTCAGACGCAGCAGCTTTGACCTGTTCTTCAGGCGTAACCGCCTACTATTTATCCGGATCGGCTTACACCTGTCCTAGCACGATCTGAAGACCACTCTTCCACTATCTCCGAGATGGCCTCAGTGCACGCCATGTGCCCCTCCGATCCGATCCGATTCATAGCACCTAGCTGCTTCTCTACGCCTATAAATACACCCTCATATGGCCATTTTATAGGACTTTTGGAACTCTAACTTTTCATTGCTTCCACTATGGTTCTTCGCAAGGCTATTGCATAACCTAGAAGTCGAATTCCACATTACAACACGAGGATATCGTGTATAATCTTCCCTTTAATATCCTCTTCTTCATTGTAAACAGGAGGATTTCGTGTATAAACGGCAAACAAGCAACATTGTAATAGCTTCTTAGGATTTAAGAAACTATAAAGTGGACGTAGGCTTGGATTGAGCCGAACCACTATAAAAATCTCGTGTGTCTCCTATTATTTTTCTGCTTTTTCTGCATTAATCTGTGATTGTGAGGTTTTCACATAGCATTTGGGTGTTAGGTCCAGATTTCGGTCTAACATTTTGGCGCGTCGGGAAGGGGGGCACATGACTACTTCAACTTCTACTTGGATTATTTGGCTATTGGATCGATGGCTAAGCGAAAGATTTCCCGTGTTGAAGGCGAAAGCATGAGAAATGAAGCAAGCCATGAAGCTTCCTCACATGAAAACCCGTCAGCATATTTGACGCGAGAAGAGATGGATGGCGTTCTCGCTGAATTGAGAACCCAGATGGCAAGGCAAGATGATCTCCTCCGCAAACAACTGGAGATGATTGACCAATTCTTCGCTCGGATGGAAGGCAGGCTGAGCGGCAATGCACAACTAACTGGAATTGGCATTGAATCAGCACTAGCAGGAGGAGATAACCGCACCGGTTCGGGCCAGATCCGAACCGTGGAGCACATCACAGCAGATCAGAACCCAGCTTAACTGGGAACTAGGGGCAACTCCAACCGGATCGGTTCGGATCCGATCCGGACCGTAGAACTTGGTGGACCCGGGGGCAGCAGCTTCCCATTTGGAAACTCAGGTCGAGCATGACCCACATCTGCACCGGTTCGAATCGAGCTAACGCACACATAGCAGCATGAAACGCCTCAGCTACAGGCACAAAGACCCATTCGGATCGGACATAACGAACTGAACCAGTTCGGTCCTATTGACCCACTGCACCCCAATCCGAACCGGATGACCTGTCGAGCTCCTTATACATTTCCAACCTCTTCTGGATTCAATGCTTGGGGCACCAGCTCTGATCTCAGCAACTTGCAACAGCTCTTTGAAGGCGACCGGCTCGCCAATCTCATTGAACGCCTCTCGAGAGGCCGCACCAATCAGAATGACATGGATGATGTCAACCACAATACGTTCACACAAGAAATTAGGAATTCTCGCAATTCCCCAGATTTCAAACTTCCACAACTTGAGCACTACAACATCAGGACAGATCCTACCGTGCATCTGATGCATTTTAAACGACATATGGAAGTTCAATCGACATCGGAAAACGTCACGGCAAAGTGCTTCCCTCTATTCTTGACTGATATTGCTGCTATCTGCATTCGGCAGCTCGAATCTGAATCGATCAACAGTTGGAACATGTTGGTTGCTCGCTTTATTGAACAGTTTCGGGTCCACATCGCTCGACCCAAGAGTGTAATGTATCTCACCACAATCAAGCAGAGGCCCAAAGAAACTCTGCGACCATTTCTGGAAAGATTCAACGTTGCAGCAACATCAGTTGATTGACCTGAGCCATCTATGGTATTGATGGCCGTAGTATCCGGCATTCTAGACAACGCGGAGTTCAAAAAATCCTTGTACCGAGACCCACCAAGGAATCTCAGCGAATTCTACCTTGAATTGGATAGGTTTTTGCGTGAAGAAGACGCAACGTCCAAAAAGAAAATTATCGATGTTAACATGCTCAAAGATGAACCGTCTGATTCTGGTAAAGGCAAAGGAAAAGCCGCCATCAAGAACGATCACAACACTCAGCCCCGGAAAGGGCCCAAATATGAAAAGTAAACCGAGATCTATTCGTCGTTAACCGACATCTACGTGAACACAAACGATGATACCTCCTCTCCAAAGCCTCCCAGGAGGGAGCCATCGCAAAGAGAATGGATTCTGGAAAATACTGCATGTTTCATGATATGGACGGTCATGACACAAATGACTGTAGACATTTGCGAGATCTGATTGAGGAACGGTTAGACATGGAGAGCTACTCGAGTATGCTAAAAAACCAACAGCGCCAGCACATGTGCTACCACCACCTGCTCCCCGGAGAGGGAATGACCCTGGATCAAGCTCTCGCGGGCTCATCATCAACTGATCTGGATGAGATCGGCCTAGATTTCCTGCATTTCTTAGGATTTAAGATATGTTTCTTTGCTTTCTTTAGGTTTTCCGATTGGCTAAATCAGAGTACACACGTTCGGGGTTAGGATTTAGCTCCAAAGCGTGCTCTGAACTCGATGACAAACCAATCAGGATATTCTTTGGTCTTATACTTTGAATTGAATAAGGAAGGACTTTCCGAGCATGGATTATGTTCGGCAATTTAAGTATCTTGCCAGGTTGTGGCAGGATTCTCAATCTCAACTAAAGTATGGTTTATACTTATCTCGGACCCCTAGGCATGGATTATTCCTTGGGACAGACTGTCTTGTCAGGTTTTGGCAAGTATAGCTCTATCCCGACATGAGTATGAATTGTACTCACTTGGATGCTTAAGTATGGATTATACTTCAGAACGACGAACGATTTTGTCAGGATTGGGTAAAGGAACTCAATAAAACTCGAGTATGGCTTATGCTTAGTTTGAACTTCCTGGTATGGCTTATACCCGGAAGGATAGGTCCCTCGCCAGTTTTTGATAGGATGATTCGAACATCCCTCGAATATGGTTTGTACTCAAACAAACGCCCAAGCATGGTTTATGCTCGAAAGGGTGATTAGTTTTGTCTGGATTTGACACACCTTTTTTGTAATGACCCAAAAATCTGAACCAGTTTGAAAATTTTATTTTAAGAAGTTTTGTTGAATTTTGAGTCCAAATTTAAAATTTCTAATTTTAAATAACTCTGAAGCAGTTAAAAATGACCATTTTGCAAACGACCTCGGAATTCGACGAAACCACTTTCATTGGATCCGGAATGTCATAATATGGCTAAGTTTCAATTTTTAGAATTTTTCGATTTAATATGTGAGTGTGGCGAAAGAAACTGTGTTTAGTCAAAAACAGTTGAATTTGAACAGCTTGAAAATAGCCATTTTTCGAACAGTCTCAGAATTCGATGAAATTGGCTTTGTTAGAACCGTATCGTCATCACGATGCCAAAAATAATTTTTCTGGATTTTTCCGAGTCAGTATGTGGCCTCAGGAAATTAATATGTATGTTCGAATTTAAATTAAACAATTTAATTTAAAAATAAAGTGAAACCATACTGTAACTTCAGAATTAGACCATGCGGATAGCGCCATCGCGTTCAGAAGGCGTGAAAACGTTAAGATCGACAGTCGTTGTGCGCGAATCGGAGACCGTATGAGAGAATTGTAATTTCTCGAATAAATTAATTAATTAATTAATTAATTAATAATTATTAAACCCTAACCATACCAGTATATATACCCCCGTATTGGTGAACAGTACGTCTTCCTCCTTCGTATAACTTGGCCGCCGAAACCCATTGAACATCAAAACTTTGAGCTCCCTTTTCTCTCTCGTTTCTCGACCGCTTTCTCCAAACTTGGGCTCATATCGAAGAGGAGATCGTGGCCTTCAATCTCCGACCTGTCTCACCCTTCCTCGTCAACCGAGCCGCCGCCACCAGCCCGGCCAACGTCCGCTGCGACGCAGGTGAACTGCGCCGCCATCTCGCCGCCGCACCCCCTCCTCTTCCCGGCGAACGTCCGCCCCTCCACCCCCTTCGACCTCCAGCGATCGGTTCTGAGAACCATCAACTACAACACCTGCAAACCTGAATCAAAGTTTTGAACGAAATCTGGAAATTTTAAGTTAATATTTAGTTCAGAAATTATAACGCTTATAAGCGTCGCAGAATCAGTTGTTAAAAACCAGTTTAATTAAAACATTGATAACTTATTCATATGAACTCTTTGAGCTCCCTTTTCTCTCTCGTTTCTCGACCGCTTTCTCCAAACTTGGGCTCATATCGAAGAGGAGATCGTGGCCTTCAATCTCCGACCTGTCTCACCCTTCCTCGTCAACCGAGCCGCCGCCACCAGCCCGGCCAACGTCCGCTGCACGCAGGTGAACTGCGCCGCCATCTCGCCGCCGCACCCCCTCCTCTTCCCGCCGAACGTCCGCCCCTCCACCCCCTTCGACCTCCAGCGATCGGTTCTGAGAACCATCAACTACAACACCTGCAAACCTGAATCAAAGTTTTGAACGAAATCTGGAAATTTTAAGTTAATATTTAGTTCAGAAATTATAACGCTTATAAGCGTCGCAGAATCAGTTGTTAAAAACCAGTTTAATTAAAACATTGATAACTTATTCATATGAACTCGGATTCTGAAAATTCCAGATCCGACGGATTCGTAATTCAGAGGGCTGCGTTTCAGGACTGATTCGGGGGATTTCTGAAGTGGTTTAGATTTTTGGATTTGCTTTGTTTGAGGTGAGAATTCACTGAACTTGATTTTTATTTAAATAAATAAACCGTAAGAATCTGTTATGACATGAACACCGTATGTGTGTGCTATGACCTTAATTTGTACATGTATGATAGGACAAAACCCACTGTATGTTGATTTGTTAGAGTATGAAATATTAAAATTATCCATGTATGTTGTGTTGACATTTTGATATGTTAAAATTGAATATATTAAAATTGTCCATTGTATGTTTATTGATATCTTGACATGTTAGAATAGAAAATGTTAAAATTGTTCATTGTATGTTGTATTAACATTTTAATAAATTAAAATAAGAAATTGTTCATGTATGTTGTGAATGGACATTTTTGGTCAAAAATTAAAATAAGAAATTGTTCATGTATGTTGTGAATGGACATTTTTGGTCAAAAATTAAAATAAGAAATTGTTCATGTATGTTGTGAATGGACATTTTTGGTCAAAAATTAAAATAAGAAATTGTTCATGCATGTTGTGAATGGACATTTTTGTCAAAAATTAAAGTAAGAAAATGAACATGTATGTAAAGTGACATTTTTGTCAATAATGAAATAAGAAAATAAACACCGTATGTAATTGACATTTTGTCAATATCAAAATAAGAAAATGAACATGTATGTAAAGTGACATTTTTGTCAATAATGAAATAAGAAAATAAACACCGTATGTAATTGACATTTTGTCAATATCAAAATAAGAAAATGAACACCATATGTGAAGTAACATTTTTATAAATGTTAGAAATAGGATTTTCATCGTATGGAAAAAAATATATAATATTCTTGATATATTAAAACAAAAATGCATTGGAAGATAAATAACATTTTTATGTATGAATAAATTATTTTGTCATGTTAGAAAAATAGAAATTGGCATTGCATAAAATACTATTTTGTCATGTTAGAAAAATAGAAACTGGCATTGCATAAAATACTATTTTGTCATGTTAGAAAAATAGAAATGCATTGTATGAAACTATTATTTTGTTATGATAGAAAAATAGAGAAATGCATTGTATGAATATATTATTTTGTCATGTTAGAAAAATAGAAATTTGCATTGCATAAAAATATTATTTTGTTACGGTAGAAAAATAATAAATGCATTATAGGTAAAAGAATATTTTTGTTATGTTAAAATAAGACATGCATTGTATGGAAAATAATATTTTGTGATGTCAACAATATAGAAAATGCATGTCATGTAAATATACATTATTTATAATGTTAATTAAAAAGAAAATGTACATTGCAAGATCATATACATTATTTTTAATGTTAATAAAAGGAGAATTCACCCCGTAGGAAGAATTAACATTATTTTTAATGTTAAGCAAAAGAAATGAAACTGTATGAAAAGAATTAACATTATTTTTAATGTAAAAGATAAAGAAATGATATTGGGAAATCTATATTTTCTAATAATATTGGGAAATCTATATTTTCTAATAATATTGGGAAATCTATATTTCCTAATGATATTGGGAAATCTATATTTTCTGATAATATACTTACGATGTTAAATATAAGAAATGAAACGTATGTAAGAATGACATTATTTATCATGTTGAATAAAAAGTAAGGAATCATTGTGAAACATTAACATTATTTATAATGTAGATAAAAGGGAATTTACTCCATAGGAAAGTGTTCATTATTCGTAATGAAATTGTTCATGAAGAAATATATATATAAGAGATGAATGGAATGGTATGTTATAATTTACATTTTTCAAATGTAAATTATAAAATATAAAAATAAGCAATAATGAAATAAAAGGAAGAATTATCGTCTAATCCTAAACTACATTATCATGTAAGTAGGAAAGTGAAGGATAAGAGAAATGTAAGCTGTATGTAAGGACGATAAATTAAACGAATTATTTAATATAAATTATATATATATAATTAAAATATAACGAATCGAGCACGGTAGTTCGCGTTTTGAAATCGAACTTTTAAATGATTATACCGAAAGATCCGACCGTCGGATTTTCACAAAACTGAAACCGCTAGGACCGTCTTGGAAAAATCTTTCCAACGATATAAGCTACGTTAAAATCCAACGGTTAGATTTTGAGAAAAGTGAAAATCAAAATTGATGGAAAATAGCGCCAGAGTCGCCCTTGACCTGAAGCGTCGTAAATAAAGAAATTAATTTTATTAAATAGTTAAGGCGAGGATAAATCGTTATAAAACGACATGACGATATGAAATATGTTTTTCTCAAAATTATGAATGCGAGATTATTTGGAAAGTCCGGGTTCATCCCATTCCAAATGACTGTACGGTTTCAAGAATCTATATATGAAGACAGCGTATGAAGACCGTAAAATCTTCCCTTGAATGGACAACGATCAAGACTCTGAATTGGGTAGCTTCCGATTCAAGAGTCGGGGTAATTGCCCAAACGTACGCGTTGGTTTCACGGGTTTGACCCTCGCTCAGACCCAGAGCATGGGTATAAATGGATGGTGTGTCTGATATCGTACCCCATTAAATATCATGTTGTCGATTTTCTGCTAATATATAAATGTTGATGGTAGAGGATTCATTCTCTACTTAACATCCGTTTATATATTGACAGAAGATCGATGGTACGGTATGGAGTGACGGTGTGGCATACTAAGATGAAATGATCAGGGTTTCTTGCTGAAAAGAAGAACCCTGTGGTATGGGAAACATGACTTCACAAGCCTCACACACCGGTTGAGTCTAAAAAAGGGGGAAGGGAACGCAGGGAAAGTAGCACGCTTCTTTCTAGTTAGTATTCATTTTACTTTTGGAAGATGATGAAACGAGGCGCCTCGGATAGGTCCTATAGGACCGGGAAACGTGTGCTTAGGAATAACTAATCCTCTAAGCTGCATGTGAGGACCGGCCCTGCCATTTCCAAGGGTTAACTGCGGGTAATCCTGGGGCATTAACTAGAGTGTCTCGAATCGGTAAGGAGTCCTCCCTAGCCTGGACTCATGATGGAAACCCAAATTTCCAATACGACCCCGACGGATTTGATTTGTATTACTAGTATTGGAGGCATAATATATGGTACCTATGCTTCCTAGGATTAATACATTGCTTTGAATTGTTTTAAAACATATACACCCTAATAATAGTATTAGTTTCGTATTTGGCGTATTTAGCATGTTTAACCACCATAAGGTAAAACTCTATCCTCTTGGTGTGCGTTGCATTGTGTGATGGGACCTGAGTCTTATGGTGGTTCCATTTTTCAAAAGGCATTGCGCTGTGTTACGTTTTATTTATTTGTACTGACACTGTAGTTATGCATGGCAATCCATTGGTACAACCCGTTCCGCGTTAGCGGCGTGGTCTTTGGATTTGTCTTATTTTTGTATGAGTTAATTAATTAAGAATTCTCACACCGGTCCCACGACTGACCCATCGTTTGTTTCACCTTTTTGCAAACTTGGGTGCCCTCTCATCTACACGGGCAGCCAAGTAGACAGGTTCCCTTTCTGTTTGGAGTTTTCTTTAGAGCTGCTTTTATCTTTTCCTCTTGGAGTTGCTTTTGGGTGAAGAGAAGGTGATGGAGCTTTGAAGACCTATCTTTTTGTTTATCGCATTTTTCCTTTTTCAGACATCAGACTTATTTCCATTTCATGTTATTTAATTTGGAGTTGAAACTTATGTCTTTTCTGAAACCTTGTTGTAATAACTTAGATTCTGTGACTGTGGATTTTCTATTGCTGATGACATTATATATCCGCTGCTATAATGTTGTTATTATATGGATTTCCTGTGCTATGTTGTTTCCTGTGACTTGTTATATTTATGTTGTATTCCATATGATTTCTCCTTGCTTTCACTTGTGGAAGTTTGGGGTCATCACATTTTTGCTCTCTTTTTCTTCGCAGGTATGGATTATACTTGCAGCTGGCAGGCCCGGCGTGGCCAAGGATTATCCAGAACACATCGTCCTTCAACTAGCAAGATATGTTCTGGGGGGAAAAATGTTTACCCGCTTTTTAGTCAAAGCAGTCACATATGGAATCTCTGATAAACAACAAACTAGAGTATTGGAAACATCGTCAGAAGACAGGCAGCGATTTGGTCGAAATCGCATCACAAACAAAGAAAGGCCCGAAACTCCTACCAAATGACCTTTTTTGGGCCCGAAAACAGCGATTACAAAGCTATTCTCCGTAATTTTTGTAGATCTCTGAATCTGCTTCAGTTTGAACTTTGGTTTGGCTCAATCGGACTTACGGTTTGGAATTTTCGCTCGTTTCCGTGAACACATGCAGAACCGGAAACTTGAACATTGGAAATCTAGAAACCGGATCGGATGGGCGGAGGACCCGATCCGAACGTCTCTGGCGCGCTAGCTTGGCACAACTCCCATTCTCATCAGTTCGGACCGGATCGGAAGGGGAAATCCCTATCCGCTTCACCTTCAAGCACACTGGCACATAAAGTCTTCGGATTGAAGACACCAACTCGGTTCGGATCAGAAGTCTGAATCGACCCCCCTATACCTGCTCAGACGTAGCAGTTTTAACCTGTTCTTCAGGCGTAACCGCCTCCTATTTATCCGGATCGGTTTACACATGTCGTAGCACGATCTGAAGACCACTCTTCCACTATCTCCGAGATGGCCTTAGTGCACGCCACGTGCCCCTCTGATCTGATCTGATTCAGAGCACAAGCTACTTCTCAACGCCTATAAATACACCCACATATGGCCATTTCAGGGGACTTTTGGAAGTCTAACTCTTCATGGCTTCCACAATGGTTCTTCACAGGGCTACTACATAACCTAGAAGTCGAATTCAACATTACAAAACGAGGATTTCGTGTATAATCTTCCCTTTAATCTCCTCTTCTTAATTGTAAACACGAGGATTTCGTGTATAAACGGCAAGCAAGCAACATTGTAATAGATTCTTAGGATTTAAGAAACTATAAAGTGGACGTAGGTTGGATTGAGCTGAACCACTATAAAAATCTCGTGTGTCTTCTCTTATTTCACTGCTTTTTCTGCATTAATCTGTGATTGTGAGGTTTTCACATAGCATTTGGGTGTTAGGTCCAGATATCGGTCGAACATTTTGGCGCACCAAGAGGGGGCACACGACAATTTCAACTTCTGCTTGGATTATTTGGCTATTGGATCGATGGCTAAGCGAAAGATTTCCTGTGTTGAAGGCGAAAGCACGAGAAATGAAGCAAGCCATGAAGCTTCCTCACATGGAAACCCATCAGCATATTTGACGCGAGAAGAGATGGATGGCGTTCTCGCTGAATTGAGAACCCAGATGGCAAGGCAAGATGATCTCCTCCGCAAACAACAGGAGATGATTGACCAATTCTTCGCTCGGATGGAATGCAGGCCGAGCGGCAACGCACAAATCACTGGAATTGGCATGGAATCAGCATTAGCAGGAGCAGATAACCGGACCGGTTCGGGCCGGATCCGAACCGTGGAGCACATCACAATAGATCAGAACCTAGCTCAATTGGGAACTAGGGGCAACTCCAACCGGATCGGTTTGGATCCGATCTGGACCGTAGAACTTGGTGGACCCGGGGGCAGCAGCTTCCCATCTAGAAACTCAGGTCGAGCACGACCCACATCTGCACCGGTTCGGATCAAGCCTATGCACACACAGCAGCATGAAACGCCTCAGCTACAGGCACAAAGACGCATTCGGATCGAACATAACGAACTGAACCGGTTCGGTCCCACTGACCCACTACAACCCGATCCGAACCGGATGACCTGTCGAGCTCCTTATACACTTCCAACCTCTTCTGGATTCAATGCTGGGGGCACCAGCTCTGATCTCAGCAACTTGCAATAGCTCTTTGAAGGAAATCGGCTCACCAATCTCATTGAACGCCTCTCGAGAGGCCGCACCTATCAGAATGAAATGGATGATGTCAACCACAATCCGTTCACACAGGAAATCAGGAATTCTCGCAATCCCCCAGATTTTAAACTTCTACAACTGGAGCCCTAAAACGGCAGGACAGAGCCTACCATGCATCTGATGCGCTATAAACGGCATATGGAAGTTCAATCAGCGTCGGAAAACGTCACGGTAAAGTGCTTCCCTCTGTTCTTGACGGATGTTGCTGCTATGTGGATTCGGCAGCTGGAATCTGAATCGATCAACAGCTAGAACATGTTGGTCACTCACTTTATTGAACAGTTTCGGGTCCACATCGCTCGACCCAAGAATGTAATGTCTCTCACTACAATCAAGCAGAGGCCCAAAGAAACTCTGCGATCATTTCTGGAAAGATTCAACGTTGCAGTAGCATTAGTTGATCGACCTGAGCCATCTAAGATAATGATGGTGGCAGTATCCGGCATTCTAGACAACTCGGAGTTCGAAAAATCCTTGTATCGAGACCCACCAAGGAATCTCAGCGAATTCTACCTTGAATCGGATAGGTTTTTGCGTGAAGAAGACGCAACGTCCGAAAAGAAAATTCTCGATGTTAACATGCTCAAAGACGGCGAACCGTCTGATTCTGGTAAAGGCAAAGGAAAAGCAGCCCTCAAGAACGATCGCAACACTCAGCCCCGGAGAGGGCCCAAATATGAAAAGTACACCGAGCTCAATTCATCGTTAACCAACATCTACGTGAACACAAAAGGTGATACCTCCTTTCCAAAGCCTCCCAAGAGGGAGCCATCGCAAAGAGAACGTGATTCTAGAAAATACTGCATATTTCACGATATGGACGGTCATGACACAAATGACTGTAGACACTTGCAAGATCGGATTGAGGAACGGGTTAGACGTGGAGAGCTACCCGAGTATGTGAAACAACCAACAGGGCCAGCACATGTGCTACCACCACCTGCTCCCCGGAGAGGGAATGACCCTGGATCGAGCTCTCGCGGGCTCATCATCAACTGATCTGGATGAGATCAGCCTAGATTTCCTGCATTTCTTAGGATTTAAGATATGTTTCTTTGCTTTCTTTAGGATTTCCGATTGGCTAAATCAGAGTATACACGTTCGGGGTTAGGATTTAGCTCCAAAGCTTGCTTTGAACTCGATGACAAACCAATCAGGATTTTTTTTGGTTTTGTACTTTGAATTGAATAAGGAAGGACTTTCCGAGCATGGATTATGTTTGGCAATTTATGTAACTTAACAGGTTGTGGCAGGATTCTCAATCACAACTAAAGTATGGCTTATACTTATCTCGGACCCCTAGGCATGGATTATGCCTAGGGACAGACTGTCTTGTCAGGTTTTGGCAAGTATAGCTCTATCCCGACATGAGTATGGATTGTACTCACTAGGATGCTTAAGTATGGATTATACTTCGGAACGACGAACGATTTTGTCAGGATTGGGCAAAGAAACTCAATAAAACTCGAGTATGGCTTATGCTCAGTTGGAACTTCCTGGTATGGCTTATACCCGGAAGGTTAGGTCCCTCTCCAGGTTTTGATAGGATAATTCGAACGTCCCTCGAATATGGTTTATACTCAAACAATCGCCCAAGCGTGGTTTACGCTCGAAAGTGTAATTAGTTTTGTCTGGAATTGACACACCTTTTTGCTCTCTTTTTCTTCGTAGGTATGGATTATACTTGCAGCTGGCAGGCCCGGCGTGGCCAAGGATTATCCAGAACACATCGTCCTTCAACCAGCAAGATATGTTCCGGGGGGCAAAATGTTGACCCGCTTTTTAATCAAAGCAGTTACATATGGAATCTCTGATAAAGAACACACTAGAGTATTGGAAACATCGTCAGAAGACAAGCAGCGATTTGGTCGAAATCGTATCACAAAAAAAGAAAGGCCCAAAACTCCTACCAGATGACCATTTTTGGGCCCAAAAACAGCGATTACGAAGGGATGATTCATAATTATTGTAGAACTCTGAATCAGATTCAGTTTGAGCTTTGGTTTGGCTCAATCGGACTTACGGTTTGGAAGTTACGCTCGTTTCCGTGAACACATGCAGAACCGGAAACTTGAACATTGGAAATCTAGAAACCGAATCGGATCAGATGGGCGGAGGACCCGATCCGAAAGTCTCTGGCGCACTAGCTTGGCACAGCTCCCATTCTCATCAGTCCGGACTGGATCGGAAGGGGCAAACCCGATCCGCTTCACCTTCGAGCACACTAGCACATGAAGTCTTCGGATTGAAGACACCAACTCGGTTCGGATAGGAAGTCCGAACCGACCCCCCTGCACCTGCTCAGACGCAGCAGCTTTGACCTGTTCTTCAGGCGTAACCACCTCCTATTTATCCAGGTCGGCTTACACCTATCCTAGCACGATCTGAAGACCACTCTTCCACTATCTTCGAGATGGCCTCAGTGCACGCCACGTGCCCCTCCGATCCAATCCGATTCAGAGCACCTTGCTGCTTCTCTACGCCTATAAATACACCCTCATATGGCCATTTCAGGGGACATTTGGAACTCTAAATCTTCATGGCTTCCACTATGGTTCTTTGCAAGGCTATTGCATAACCTAGAAGTCGAATTCCACATTACAACACGAGGATTTCGTGTACAATCTTCCCTTTAATCTCCTCTTCTTCATTGTAAACACGAGTATTTCTTGTATAAACGGCAAGCAAGCAACATTGTAATAGCTTCTTAGGATTTAAGAAACTATAAAGTGGACGTAGGCTTGGATTGAGCTGAACCACTATAAAAATCTCGTGTGTCTCCTCTTATTTTACTGCTTTTTCTGCATTAATCTGTGATTGTGAGGTTTTCACATAGTATTTGGGTGTTAGGTCCAGATTTCGGTCTAACATTTTGGCGCGCCAAGAAGGGGGTACACGACAACTTCAACTTCTGCTTGGATTATTTGGCTATTGGATCGATGGCTAAGCAAAAGATTTCCCGTGTTGAAGGCGAAAGCACGAGAAACGAAGCAAGCCATGAAGCTTCCTCATATGAAAACCCATCAGCATATTTGACGCGAGAATCGATGGACGACGTTCTCGCTGAATTGAGAACCCAGATGGCAAGGCAAGATGATCTCCTCTACAAACAACTGGAGATGATTGACCAATTCTTCGCTCAGTTGGAAGGCAGGCCGAGCGGCAATGCACAACTCACTGGAATTGGCATGGAATCTGCACTACCAGGAGCAGATAACCGGACCGGTTCGGGCCCGATCCGAACTGTGGAGAACATCACAGCAGATCAGAACCCAGCTCAACTGGGAACTAGGGGCAACTCCAACCGGATCGGTTCGGATCCTATTCGGACCGTAGAACTTGGTAGACCGGGGGGCAGCAGCTTCCCATCTGGAAAATCAGGTCGAGCACGACCCACATCTGCATCGGTTCGGATCGAGCCAACGCACACACAGTAGCATGAAATGCCTCAGCTACAGGCACAAAGACCAATTCGGATCGGACATAACGAACTGAACCGGTTCGGTCCCACTGGGCCACTGCAACCCGATCCAAACCGGATGACCTGTCGAGCTCCTTATACACTTCCAACCTCTTCTGGATTTAACGCTGGGGGCACCAGCTCTGATCTCAGCAACTTGCAACAGATCTTTGAAGGCGACCGGCTCGCCAATCTCATTGACCGCCTCTCGAGAGGCCGCACCAACCAGAATGACATGGATGATGTCAACCACAATCCGTTCACACAGGAAATCAGGAATTCTCGCAATCCCCCAATTTCAAACTTCCACAACTGGAGCCCTACAACATCAGGACGGATCCTACCGTGAATCTAAAGCGTTATAAACGACATATGGAAGTTCAATCGGCGTCGGAAAACGTCTTGACAAAGTGCTTCCCTCAATTCTTGACTGATATTGCTGCTATGTGGATTCGGTAGCTGGAATCTGAATCGATCAACAGCTGGAACATGTCAGTCGCTCGCTTTATTGAACAGTTTCGGGTCCACATCGTTCGACCCAAGAGTGTAATGTCTCTCACCACAATCAAGTAGAGGCCCAAAGAAACTTTACGACCATTTCTGGAAAGATTCAACGTTGCAGCAGCATCAGTTGATCGACCTGAGCCATCTATGGTATTGATGGCCGTAGTATCCGGCGTTCTAGACAACTCGGAGTTCAAAAAATCCTTGTATCGAGACACACCAAGCAATCTCAGCGAATTATACATTTGAATCGGATAGGTTTTTGCGTGAAGAAGACGCAACGTCCGAAAAGAAAATTCTCGATGTTAACATGCTCAAAGACGGAGAACCGTCTGATTCTGGTAAAGGCAAAGGAAAAGCCGCTGTCAAGAACGATCGCAACACTCAGCCCCGGAGAGGGCCCAAATATGAAAAGTACACCGAGCTCAATTCGTCGTTAACCGACATCTACGTGAACATAAACGGTGATACCTCCTATCCAAAGCCTCCTAGGAGGGAGCCATCGCAAAGAGAACGCGATTCTGGAAAATACTGCATGTTTCACGATATGGACGGTCATGACACAAATGACTGTAGACACTTTTGAGATCTGATTGAGGAACGGGTTAGACGTGGAGAGCTACCCGCGTAAGTGAAACAACCAACAGCGCCAACACCTATGCTACCACCACCTTCTCCCCAGAGAGGGAATGACCCTGGATCGAGCTCTTGCAGGCTCATCATCAACTGATCTGGATGAGATCAGCCTGGATTTCCTGCATTTCTTAGGATTTAAGATATGTTTCTTTTCTTTCTTTAGGTTTTCCGATTGGCTAAATCGGAGTACACACGTTCGGGGTTAGGATTTAGCTCCAAAGCGTGCTCTAAACTCGATGACAATCCACTCAGGATTTTCTTTGGTTTTGTATTTTTGAATTGAATAAGGAAGGACTTTCCGAGCATGGATTATGTTTGGCAATTTAAGTATCTTGTCAGGTTGTGGCAGGTTTCTCAATCTCAACTAAAGTATGGCTTATACTTATCTCGGACCCCTAGGCATGGATTATGCCTAGGGACAGACTGTCTTGTCAGGTTTTGGCAAGTATAACTCTATCCCGACATGAGTATGGATTGTACTCACTAGGATGCTTAAGTATGGATTATACTACGGAACGACGAACGATTTTGTCAGGATTGGGCAAAGGAACTCAATAAAACTCGAGTATGGCTTATGCTCAGTTTGAACTTCCTGATATGGCTTATACCTGGAAGGTTAGGTCCCTCACCAGGTTTTGACAGGATGATTCGAACGTCCCTCGAATATGGTTTATACTCAAACAAACGCCCAAGCATGGTTTATGATCGAAAGTGTAATTAGTTTTGTCTGGATTTGACACACCTTTTTGCTCTCTTTTTCTTCGCAGGTATGGATTATACTTGCAGCTGGCAGGCCCGGCTGGCCAAGGATTATCCAAGACACATCGTCCTTCAACCAGCAAGATATGTTCTAGGAGGCAAAATGTTGACCCGCTTTTTAGTCAAAGCAGTCACATATGGAATCTCTGATAAACAACACACTAGAGTATTGGAAACATCGTCAGAAGACAGGCAGCGATTTGGTCGAAATTGCATCACAAACAAAGAAAGGCCCGGAACTCCTACCAAATGACCTTTTTTGGGCCCGAAAACAGCGATTACGGAGCTATGCTCCGTAACTCTTGTAGATCTCTGAATCAACTTCAGTTTGAGCTTTTATTTGGCTCAATCGGACTTACGGTTTGGAAGTTACGCTTGTTTCCGTGAACACATGCAGAACTAGAAACTTGAACATTGGAAATCTAGAAACCGGATCAGATTGGATGGGCGGAGGACCCGATCCGAACGTCTCTGGCGCACTAGCTTGGCACAGCTCCCATTCTCATCAGTCCGGACCGGATCAGAAGGGGAAACCCGATCCGCTTCACCTTCGAGCACACTAGCACATGAAGTCTTCGGATTGAAGACACCAACTCGGTTTGGATCGAAAGTCCGAACCGAGCCCCCTGCACCTGCTCAGACGCAGCGGCTTTGACCTGTTCTTTAGGTGTAACCGCCTCCTATTTATCCGGATCGGCTTACACCTGTCCTTGCAAGATCTGAAGACCACTCTTCCACTATCTCCGAGATGGCCTTAGTGCATGTCACGTTCCCCTCCGATCCGATTCCGAGCACCTAGCTGCTTCTCTACGCCTATAAATACACCCTCATATGGCCATTTCAGGGGACTTTTGGAACTCTAAATCTTCATGGCTGCCACTATGGTTCTTCGCTAGGCTATTGCATAACCTAGAAGTCAAATTCCCCATTACAACACGAGGATTTCATGTATAATCTTCCATTTAATCTCATCTTCTTCATTGTAAACATGGGGATTTCGTGTATAAACGGCAAGCAAGCAACATTGTAATAGCTTCTTAGGATTTAAGAAACTATAAAGTGGACATAGGCTTGGATTGAGCCGAACCACTATAAAAATCTCGTGTGTCTCCTCTTATTTTACAGCTTTTTCTGCATTAATCTGTGATTGTGAGGTTTTCACATAGCATTTGGGTGTTAGGTCCAGATTTCCCGTGTTGAAGGCGAAAGCACGAGAAACGAAGCAAGCCATGAAGCTTCCTCACATGAAAACCCATCAGCATATTTGACGCGAGAAGAGATGGATGGCGTTCTCACTGAATTGAGAACCTATATGGCAAGGCAAGATGATCTCCTCCGCAAACAACAGGAGATGATTGACCAATTCTTCGCTCGGATAGAAGGCAGGCTGAGCAGCAATGCACAACTCACTAGAATTGGCATGGAATCAGCACTAGCAGGAGCAGATAACCAGACCGGTTCGGGCCCGATCCGAACCGTGGAGCACATCACAGCAGATCAGAACCCAGCTCAACTGGGAACTAGGGGCAACTCCAACCGGATCGGTTCGGATCCGTTCCGGACCGTGGAACTTGGTGGACCCGGGGGCAGCAGCTTCCCATCTGGAAACTCAGGTCGAGCACGACCCACATCTGCACCGGTTCAGATCGACCCAACGCATACACAGCAGCATGAAACGCCTCAGCTACAGACACAATGACCCATTCGGATCAGACATAACGAACTGAACCGGTTCGGTCCCACTGACCCACTGCAACCCGATCCGAACTGAATGACCTGTCGAGCTCCTTATACACTTCTAACCTCTTCTGGATTCAATGCCTGGGGCACCAGCTCTAATCTCAGCAACTTGCAACAGCTCTTTGAAGGCGACCGGCTCGCCAATCTAATTGAACGCCTCTTGAGAGGCCGCACCTATAAGAATGACATGGATGATGTCAACCACAATTCGTTCACACAGGAAATCAGGAATTCTCGCAATCCCCCAAATTTCAAACTTCCACAACTGGAGCCATACAACGGCAGGACATATCCTACCGTGCATCTGATGCGCTATAAATGGCATATGGAAGTTCAATCGGCATCGGAAAACGTCATGGCAAAGTGCTTCCCTCTGTTCTTGACTGATATTGCTGCTATGTGGATTCGGCAGCTGGAATCTGAATCGATCATCAGCTGGAACATGTTGGTCGCTCGCTTTATTGAACAATTTCGGGTCCACATTGCTCGAACCAAAAATGTAATGTCTCTCACCATAATCAAGCAGAGGCCTAAAGAAACTCTGCGATCATTTCTGGAAAGGTTCAACATTGCAGCAGCATCAGTTGATCGACCTGAGCCATCTATGTTATTGATGGTGGCAGTATCCGGCGTTCTAGACAACTCGGAGTTCAAAAAATCCTTGTACCGAGACCCACCAAGGAATCTCAGTGAATTCTACCTTGAATCGGATAGGTTTTTGCGTGAAGAAGACGCAACGTCCAAAAAGAAAATTCTCGATGTTAACATGCTCAAAGACAGAGAACCGTCTGATTCTGGTAAAGGCAAAGGAAAAGCCGCCGTCAAGAACGTTCGCAACACTCAGCCCTGGAGAGGGCCCAAATATGAAAAGTACACCGAGCTCAATTCGTCGTTAACTGACATCTACGTGAACCCAAACGGTGATACCTCCTATCCGAAGCCTCCCAGGAGGGAGCCATCGCAAAGAGAACGCGATTCTGGAAAATACTGCATGTTTCACGATATGGACGGTCATGACACAAATGACTGTAGACACTTGCGAGATCTGATTGAGGAACAGGTTAGACATGGAGAGCTACCCGAGTATGTGAAACAACCAACAGCGCCAGCACCTGTGCTACCACCACCTGCTCCCCGGAGAGGGAATGACCCTGGATCGAGCTCTCGGGGGCTCATCATCAACTGATCTGGATGAGATCAGCCTGGATATCCTGAATTTCTTAGGATTTAAGATATGTTTCTTTGCTTTCTTTAGGTTTTCCGATTGGCTAAATCGGAGTACACACGTTTGGGGTTAGGATTTAGCTCCAAAGCGTGCTCTGAACTCGATGACAAACCAATCAGGATTTTTTTTGGTTTTGTACGTTGAATTGAATGAGGAAGGACTTTCCGAGCATGGATTATGTTTGGCAATTTGAGTATCTTGTCAGTTTATGGCAGGATTCTCAATCTCAACTAAAGTATGGCTTATACTTATCTCGGACCCCTAGGCATGGATTATGCCTAGGGACAGACTGTCTTTTTAGGTTTTGGCAAGTATAGCTCTATCCCGACATGAGTACGGATTGTACTCACTAGGATGCTTAAGTATGGATTATACTTCGGAACGATGAACGATTTTGTCAGGATTGGGCAAAGGAACTCAATAAAACTCGAGTATGGCTTGTGCTCAGTTTGAACTTCCTGGTATGGCTTATACCCGGAAGGTTAGGTCCCTCGCGAGGTTTTGACAGGATGATTCGAACGTCCCTCGAATATGGTTTATACTCAAACAAACGCCCAAGCATGGTTTATGCTCGAAAGTGTAATTAGTTTTGTCTGGATTTGACACACCTTTTTGCTCTCTTTTTCTTCGCAGGTATGGATTATACTTGCAGCTGGCAGGCCCGGCGTGGCCAAGGATTATCCAGAACACATCGTCCTTCAACCAGCAAGATATGTTCTAGGGGGCAAAATGTTGACCCGCTTTTTAGTCAAAGCAGCACATATAGAATCTCTGATAAACAACACACTAGAGTATTGGAAACATCGTCAGAAGACAGGCAGCGATTTGGTCGAAATCGCATCACAAACAAAGAATGGCCCGAAACACCTACCAGATGACCTTTTTCGGGCCCGAAAACAGCGATTACTAAGCCATGCTCTGTAATTCTTGTAGATCTCTGAATCAGCTTCAGTTTGAGCTTTGGTTTGGCTCAATCGGACTTACGGTTTGGAAGTTACGTTCGTTTCCGTGAACACATACAGAACCGGAAACTTGAACATTGGAAATCTAGAAACCGGATCGGATGGGCGGAGGACCCGATCCGAATGTCTCTGGCGCACTAGCTTGGCACAGCTCCCATTCTCATCAGTACGGACCGGATCGGAAGGGGCAAACCCGATCTGCTTCACCTTCAAGCACACTGGCACATGAAGTCTTCGGATTGAAGACACCAACTCGGTTCGGATCGGAAGTCCGAACCGACCCCCCGCACCTACTCAGACGCTGCAGCTTTGACATGTTCTTCAGGCGTAACCGCCTCCTATTTATTCGGATTGGCTTACACCTGTCCTAGCACGATCTGATGACCACTCTTCCACTATCTCCGAGATGGCCTCAGTGCACGCCACGTGCCCCTCTGATCCGATCCGATTCAGAGCACCTAGCTGCTTCTCTACGCCTATAAATACACCCAAATATGGCCATTTCAGGGGACTTTTGGAACTCTAACTCTTCATGGCTTCCACTATGGTTTTTCGCAAGGCTATTGCATAACCTAGAAGTCGCATTCCACATTACAACACGAGGATTTCATGTATAATCTTCCCTTCAATCTCCTCTTCTTCATTGTAAACACGAGGATTTCGTGTATAAACGGCAAGCAAACAACATTGTAATAGCTTCTTAGGATTTAAGAAACTATAAAGTGGACATAGGCTTGGATTAAGCCGAACCGCTATAAAAATCTCGTGTGTCTCCTCTTATTTTACTGCTTTTTCTGCATTAATCTGTGACTGTGAGGTTTTCACATAGCATTTGGGTGTTAGGTCTAGATTTCGGTCTAACATTTTGGCACACCAGGAAGGGGGCACTTGACAACTTCAACTTCTGCTTGGATTATTTCGCTATTAGATCGATAACTAAGCGAAAGATTTCCCGTGTTGAAAGCGAAAGCACTAGAAACGAAGCAAGCCATGAAGCTTCCTTACAAGAAAACCCGTCATCATATTTGACGCGAGAAGAGATGGATAGCGTTCTCGCTGAATTGAGAACCCAGATGGCAAGGCAAGATGATCTCCTCCGCAAACAACAAGAGATGATTGACCAATTCTTCGCTCGTATGGAAGGCAGGCCGAGCGGCAATGCACAACTCACTGGAATTGGCATGGAATCAACACTAGCAGGAGCAGATAACCGGTCCGGTTCGGGCCCGATCCGATCCGTGGAGCACATCACAGCAGATCAGAACCCAGCTCAACTGGGAACGAGGGGCAACACCAACCGGATCGGTTCGGATCCGATCTGGACCGTAGAACTTGGTGGACCCGGGGGCAGCAGCTTCCCATCTGGAAACTCAGGTCGAGCACCACCCACATCTGCACCGGTTCGGATCGAGCCAACGCACACACAACAGCATGAAACGCCTTAGCTACATGCACAAAGACCCATTCGGATCGGACATAATGAACAGAACCGGAGATGGGTATCCTAACCTGTTGGAAATCATCCCTAAGTTAGAGATGGGTATCGACGAGGAGATGAACAAATATGAGCTTGATCGAGATGGATGGCTTAGAAAGAATGGAAGACTAGTTGTACCCAATGTCAATGGATTGAGAGATGAAGTGCTTAGAGAATGTCATCACTCAAAACTGACTATACATCCCGGTGGTAACAAAATGTATCAAGACATGAAGCAGACCTACTACTGGGAATGGATGAAAAGAGACGTTGGGAAGTTTATATCCAAATGCATGAACTGCTAGTTAGTTAAAGCTGAGCAAAAGAAACCTAGTGGTTTGCTACAACCATTGGAAATTCCAAAATGGAAACAAGTCTCAATGGAATTCATTGATGGGTTACCAAGGACTAGATCGGGCCATGATAGCATTTGGGTGATTGTGGACCGATTGACCAAGAATGCGAGGTTTATATCCGTCAAGTCGAATAGAACGGCAGCTAAGTTAGCGGAACTGTATATAAAGTGGGTAGTGAGATTTCATGGAGTGCCTAAAAGCATTGTGAGTTACCGAGACCCGTTGTTTACTAGTGGGTTTTGGAAGAGCTTACAAGAGGCTCTAGGGTAAGAATTATAACTCAGTACCGCTGATGGTCAAACAGAGAGGGTGAATCGTATATTAGTAGATCTCTTGAGAGCTTGCATATTGGATTTTGGTGGATCATGGGATGACCATTTGCATCTAGTAGAGTTTGCATATAATAATAGTTACAAATCCAGTATTGGTATGGCTCCATTTGAAGCTTTATACGGAAGACCGTGCAACTCACCTTCATGTTGGTTAGAAACTGGTGAGAAGTTTGTGCTTGGACCAGATGTGATAAGAGAAACTTCAGACAAGATTAAGATCATTCAACAGCGAATGAAGGCTGCCCAAGATAGGCAGAAGAGTTATGCTGATAAGAGGCGAAAGGATTTGAAATTCTCCGTTGGCGACCTAGTATTTGTCAAGATCTCTCCGTTAAAGAATGTTATTCGATTTGGAAGGAGAGGAAAGCTGGCATCAAGATTTGCTGGTCCATTCCCAATCCTTGAGCAAGTTGAGAATTTGGCATATAAAGTTGTATTACCAGAGAAGATGGAAGGAGTTCATAATGTATTTCAAGTTTCCCAGTTAAGGAAATTCGTGCATGACCCCGATATAACTATTTCACCTGATCAGTTGGATGATATCGAAGTAGAACCCGAGGTGGTTGAGAACCGCAAGCCGATTCGTATTGTCGAGCACGATACGAAGCAACTTCAAAGGAAAGCGGTGAATATAATCAAAGTTCAGTGGGGTAAGAATGAGAATGACTGTATTTTGGAGACAGAGGAGAGCATTAGGAAGACGTATCCAGAACACTTTTCCTGGTAAGATTTTAATTGCGACTTAGTTTTCCACATGCTAGGATAGACTTGTTTGTTTGTTTTTGTATGTTTGATTGTTGTGAATGGTTGGGGGGAGGGAGGAGAATGTAAGGACCCGCATTCTATGCATCAAAGGATCGTAGAACATTTATTTCTTTCTTATACGAAGTCGTATGGTCATGTAACTTTGGGGAACGACTATTGGGGGTCATTCCCCATGTTCATGATTTTTGCCTATTTTTAAATGACCGTTTTGCTCCTAGCTGATCTTGTTTTGGCCATAACTTTTGATTGATAAGGATTTTTGACTTGAAACCACTTCCATTAGATCCGGATGATGGTTTACCTTTCCGTAGAGTGGTCACATCAGCCAAACGGACTGAACGTTTGGGAGATATGTCTGAAACAAGGTTTAGAAGGTGAAAAACAACTTAACCGGGCCTAATTAGAGTGATTCGCAAGAGGGCCCATAACCCATTTCGGGATTAGGATTATGGGGAGGCTGAAATCAGTTAGGAAATGATCTATTCTCATTTTTCAGCCGCCTAAAACATTTCTCTAACCCAAGCCATTGCCTCCACCTTCTAATTTCATCCCAAATCGCTCCTAATCGCTTTCTAATTGAAAATTGAGCCAAGCTACGTCAAATCAAGCGGTAATAACACCAAATCAGAATTGGAGCTGCTGTATTGCATTAGAATTCGACCCAAAATAGATAATATTTCAGATCTATAGTTTGTTTATGGGCAAAGTGAGTGATTTGCATTGTTTTTCACTAATTACGGCTAATTAGAGGTGATTAGTGATAATTAGTGAAATTATAACTCAGAAAAATCTGGAAATATTTGTAAAATTCTAAAATATTATTTCAAGCCTCTGTTACAAGTTTGGGTTAATTTAGTTAATTTTTGCTAATCCTATCATTAGATTTGCGTAAACATGCTTAAGGGGAAAATATGGGTTTTGGGTATGTTTGATCCATTTTAATACATCATATTGTTGTTTTGGTGCTTGTGGTTGATTATACATGTTGCTATGACTGTATGGTATGCTTTGTGATTGATTAGAAGAGTTAGAATGGTCGAAAACACCGTTGTATGGCATAAAACAGTCGCTGGAAGAGTTGCAGGAAAATATGCAGAGGACCGGATCGGTCGGATCGCCTCCCTTCCGAACTAACCCGTTCGTGACCCCCGAACCGACCCCGACCCACCCATGAATAGTATCCACGAACCGAACTGCTCCAGCTCTAGCACCATGAACCGATGCTCCGAAGAGAACATCACAAATTGAGGAGCCCAACCCAAACCCATTGGGTGCACATGAACCGAACCGGAAGCCACGAACGAGTAGGACCGAACCGAGGGAGGAGTTCACGCTCGAACTGTGAAGCTTGTCCATAAGCCGACCCGGAGGGGAGATCACAATCTGAACATCGACCTGGATGGAGCATCACAACTGAACCGAACCAACAAGCTTGGACGCAAAGCATGAGCTACAAATCAAATGAAGACCGATCCGGAGGAGAGCAAAACCCGAGATGCAAAGGTAGTCCAAATAAGAAGTAGAACTCAGGATCCAGTTGGGAACCAACGAGTTAACTTCATGAGTTGGGCTTTGCTGTGGGACATGTGCGAAGGGGTTTACGACGTCCATGACTTTGATTCACCACCAAGACGGATGTTAGGCTACGTATCAGTGCACTGGGGTAGTTACTACTCCATGGGGCAGAGTGATCGTAGCATGGCTATGAGCCAGTGCAGTGGAGTCTTCATGACTTCATAGGGCAGAGTGGACATAGCAAGGACTAGTGGCTATGAATCGGTGCAGTGGAGTCTCCATGACTCCATGGGGAGAGTGATCATAGCAAGGATTTGGGTGATCAAAGCGATGGATATCGTATGCTTTACGCACTGAGTGAGAGATGTGAGGATGGTTGTTAAGATTGATTGTTTGATATCACTATGACATGCACACCCCTCCCACGTTTACACCATATGTTAGTGTCACCTTAGAGTATTATACATCTTGTTGTGCTAACTCTTTGGTTGCAGGTCCAGGTTCAGGTATGGTTTAGTATAACTGTTATTGTTCTGTTTTGCTTCTTATCGCTCATATCAGACTTTTGTCTGACCCAGAGTTTTATGTCTCTTCATATTACTCTGGGTGCTCTTAAACGGTAGACTAGAGACAGGTTAGGTGGTATGAACGAGTAGTTGATCCGGAGACAAGCAGGAGGCACCCACGTATGATATATATATATATATATATGTATTCTCCCTGTTTCGCTGATGGCCACTACTTTAGGCATTAGTAGTGTACTCTTCCTTTACTTTGCTTTAGAGACAGTTTGAAAAGTTGTAATAATGATGATGTGGAATATAAGCTGTATTTTGAATTTCCGATGCTATGATGATTATGGTTTAGTTCTCATCTTATGCTCTGTCTCGCCTGTTTTATGTCAAGTATGTTATTATTAAATTTTATTCCATGCGCTGTGAGACATTCTACAAGTTCCTTGTTAGTCCAAATTCCCTTCTTTCCTTTCTTTGACGAGCGTCCCGTACTAGTTGGACAGTGGTACAGCGCACTTTCATTGGAAATGTCGGCTGGTGCGGGGTCGGTCGTCACAGAATTCTTTATTTAACGACGTTTAAATGTATATTTTATAATTTAATTATAAAACGAGTTGCAGCGTCGCGGTAGTTCGTAATATTACATTTTGATTTTCAAATGGATATAGAGAATCCAATATAAGTCAGAATTCTTTGAAACAAGAATCGTCCAAATCTATTTGATTATAATTTTGTAATGAAAGAAAAAAGTGGAGATTTCATATTGTAGATTTTTAGTTATATCCAAATCAAATTTTCAAAAGGTCGCTATGAAATCGTTAATGAACCATAACGATTTATTATATAAAAATAAAAAGGTTTTTAATAAATTGAATATAGTTTAAACCGAGAATTTAAAATATCAAGTTTAAAATCAAGTTAAATTTATAGTCTGAAGCTATATAATAATAATGTATTATTAATAAATTTGTTTGTTTTGAAACCAGATAGATTTTATCGATTCAATATGTAACTTAAGAATAGTAGATTTTCAAATGACTTCATATTTCAACGAAACTAATTTTATAAAATCCGTAAATAGCTAATTATTTATAGATATCAAGTTTCATGTTAATTGGAGTTATTGAGTGATCGTGCGCAGTATAAACGTGTATCGATTAATTGATTAGAATTAAAATAGTGTTTTCATAAACGATCTCGAAATTCGACGAAACCAGGTCTATTATGTTCGAAATATTAAATTATTGTATGTTTTCAAATTTCATTTCAACCTTAGCTTGTGTGCACTTGCGTGAATTATAAACGGCGAACGTTGGACGCTAAATAAACTCGTTAGTCATTTTCAGAAAAAATATCTCACCTTCATAAAAATAAGGTTGTTAATCTTCTTAAAATATCGTTAGTCAAACCCATCCCGTACACCTTATTCTCAGCTGAAACCTTCTCTACTTTTACGCACATGGCTAAATCAGTGAGAGTATGTGGTAATGAATAAAAAACTTTAGTCATTCAAACCAAAATATCTCTACGCTACTGCAAAACGAAATAGACTAGCCATGTTACTCTATTATATTTGTCAAATCTTTCAGTCGTTTTTCGAATATAAAATATTAGACATATTTGCCTTTTTTCCAACATACCTACTGTACACAATAGTGACCTCTTCTTTTAAATTTCCATCTTCCCATTCATTCGAAAATCACTGCAGCAACATCAAATGTAACAACCCGGATTTTCAAAACCAATTTAAAATTTTTATTTTGGCTATTTTAATGGATTTGAATATTTAAAATGATTTATTTTAAATAATAACGACTAAAAATTAATTCAAAACGAAGTTAAAACGTATTTTATTTATTTTAATTATAAAACGAGCCTGAAATGGCATTGCAGTTTGAAAATTCGATTTTAAATTTCAATTGAATGTACAGTATTCAAAATAAATTGGATGTCAGTCAAACCAGAAATATTTGAATTTGTTTAATAATATCTTTCTAACAAATGTGAAAAATTCAGATTTCATAATGGGAATAAAAAGTTATGTCATGTTTAAAATTTAGAAAAGTCGCTATGGAATTTATATAAATTTTAATATATATATAAAGCCCTTAAAAATAGCCATTTTGCAAACGACCTCCGTTTTTTACGAAACCACTTTTGTTGGATCCGGAATGTCAAATTATTGCTAGATTCCAATTTTCAGAATTTTTTGAAATAATATGTGAGCACAGTAAATTTAAACGTGTTTGGTAATTTCAATTTGAATTTAATCAACCAAAAAGGACCATTTTTCAAATGGTTTCCAGATTCGATGAAATTAGTTTTGTTAGGTCTGTATCGTCAAAACATAGCTAGATTTATTTTTCTGGTATTTTTGGAGTCAGTATGTGGCCCCAGTAAATTAAAATGTACATTGAAATCAATTTCGAACTTTATACTAATTTATATTTTAATTTTAATGAAAACCAATCGAAACAGTTAAATTAGCTTACCGAACATATCCCATTGTGTCCGGAATGGGGTTATTTGGTTAGGGACGATAGTCGTTGGGTTCGATTTGGGGTTTAATTGGAAAAGTTACTTTTTGGGGAATTTAAATTAAATTAAATTAAATATATAAATTATAACCCTCACTCTCTCCACCTTCTCTCTCCCCGTCAGTTGTTCAAAAAGAAAAAGAGGGGAAATCGCGTTTCACCACGTCGCCCCCAGATTTCAGCCGCCGCGTCCACCGAAGCCGCCTCCATCCAGTCCGTCGCCCCCACAGCCATTAGCGCCGCCCCTTCCCCCCTTCGTCTCTGGACCCCGTCGCCCCCCCCCTCTTCATTTCCACCCAAAACCACCTGAAACCCTAGCCGCCAACCACCCTGGCCCCAACGCCCGCCACCAACGACCTGCCCCGCCTCTCCAGTTGCCACCTCGACACCGAGCCACCCCCAAAACCGCCTGTAAGTTTCTTTTTTTTAGTTTCTACGAAATTGATTTTAAAAATTTAAAAATCAGTTTTTTTTATAGCATAAATTTAAAAATTGGTTTTTATATACGTAGTGATATAAAAAGATATGATTTTTAATAATAAAAAATCTGATTTTCAATAATAAAAAGATATGATTTTTAATAATATACAGATATGATTTTTAATAATATAAAGATATGATTTTTAACGATATAAAAAATATGATTTTTAGTTATAAAAATATGATTTTTTTATTTATATAACCGTGTATAAAAATGTGATTTTTAAATATATAAAGTAATGATTTTTAATTATATAAAGTTAGGATTTTTATCGTATGAGGAAAATACTTTTGGCAAGTTAAAAATATGATTTTAACTAGTGTATGGCATGGAAATGTTTTTAAAAAGATAAAAATATGATTTTTATATATAGTAACAATATAAAAAAGTTATTTATATATATATAACATCATTATAAAAAAATATGATTTTTATTTATGTAGTAGCGATATAAAAATATGATTTTTAATATAAATTGGGTGAAGCAGATTGCTTGGAATCAAGACGAAGAACGCTACGCACTGGAAATAAATCCAAATCCAAACCGAGCAATTAAAGAATGACGGAGTGGAAACCAAAGGTGAGAACTCCTTCTCACTTAATTTATTTTACAGTTACAAATATTTTAGGTTGAAGACAGGGCATAGAAGCCCCTGAAACTATTTATTGTACAAACCATATTATGTGGTTTGAATTATATGGAGTTCAACACTCGAATTCGCACAATCGCATAAATTGAAAGCGATGTATGGATATTACCGGCATACGGGTTTCATACTCCGCGAATAGCCACTTATGGCGCCGTAAATGACATTAGGGTTAGTTGAGTATTTATTTATTTGGATGTTGTAATGACCCGGGGTTTTTGCGATCCTGGTTATCGACACCAAACACGATGTTGACTAATCAAGCATCGGAAATACCGGATAGTCCATGAAAGAAAATTAGTGGGTGAGAGTAGATAAGATAGAAACTTAGAATAGAAGAAGAAGAAGAATATACAACATCAGAGTAAACACGAATCTCACAGTGGAACGAATAAATATATTTCACAACATAACTTTGAAATAAAAGATTGTACTTGAATATACATCCTTAACCAAGTACAACACTTACAACATAGCGGAAATAAACAATAGCTATAATCCTGAAGCCTCATGCTCCAGCACTTCAAGTATCCGTAAATCCCGACTACTTGACTGCCTGTACAAAATTGGGCACCCAAGAGTTTAGGGAAAACAAAACAAAATAAACTCTGGGTCAGTCATGTGACTGGTGTGAGTAAACTCAAATCATTTGATTTAACTTTCAAAATCCTTTCAAAAGAAAGAATAATCGTAAGACTGATCCACACATAAACACGGATGGTTTTTACCTTACGATAACCCAAATCATTTGTAAAACGATACTTGTTTGATATTATAATAATGTCTAACACAAGTAATATCAATCTAGTAGAAACGCTTGCATTTAACGTTCTACATATATAATATACAATCAAAACCGCGGGCTCTTATTTGGGGAATGGATTCCAACTATGACAAGGTATGGATCCATCTTCTGCTCAGTGTACTCTAGAAGCAATACACTAGAGTTCAACAAGAATATCTTGTAACTCGGCCACACATGACCGACCATTCATTTCGCTTGAGTGTATCGAATATATTGTCACCTTACAGTTGGTAAACCAACATAACCATTCCCGGGAGATACAGAATTGAAAGAAGTAATAAGTATGAATATTCTCTAGATGGTGACAATATACCCTAATTAGTTGCGAACCACTTAGCCATGCTGCCTGCTCGATTTCTGCCATTTTCCCAGTTGATGAGCCTAGAGGTCATAACGTATCTTCCAACAAAATACTCATTCATTCACCTTGAATGCCACATCGCCATACCCGTCAAATCACAAATTGATTTCCCCAAAAATACCACGGGTATAAGCTAAGAGAAACGAATTCCTCCGCCACCAACGTAAATACGTTTGAAACGATCAACTCACGTGATCCACCGGATATACTCTGTCAAACATTCTTCCATACAGGTTGTCCTGGGACTAGACAAACCGAAGGCACTATTCTGTAAACAGGATAGCCCTTGCATAACTCCGTCTTCAATTTGTCTTCGATCTATTTGATTCAAAACGCTAACGCCGTACGGAGTGGTTCTCGGATAATAACCCAACCGGTCTCTTCATATCGACGAAGGAAAAATGGTCAAAACTTTGATAGTCTGTGATTTAACTATCAAAGAAAAACACATGTGCAAACAACGATATTATTTCTAAATGGAAATTATATCGATCAAACGACAATCCACATTTAACCCCTTTACATTAATTTAACATAAATTTATTCATTTCCTTATTTCCCACTTCCATATATTTGTGAACTCTTATTTTATAAGTTTAGAAAATATACATTATTAATCACTGGAAGACATTTCCATATTTCTCCAATTTCGTATTTTCTATTATCAGAAAACATTTCTAATTCTTATTTGGAAAACATTTCCAAAACTCCTTTATTGGATTTAAACAAATGTTTAAATAAACATCGCTATGCCAACACAAACCATTACACTCATTTACTAAATTCACTTAACCTATCTTCACTATCAAACCTTACCATTCTTTAGTTAAGAAGGAAGTCAATCAAGTTGGGGTATAATTACCTCTCAGAGCTTAACTGAACAACGTTTTAACTTCGAAATAGTCAAAGTTTATCTTTAAATCTTCAACAAACTTCCTTAATTAACTTTCTTTTGAATAAATCTCTATTCGATAACTCTAACTGATTTACTCTATCAATTAACCACTTTTTGATTTAACTGCTTTTTGGATTTAACTCTAACTCGACTTACCCTTATTCGATGAACTCCTTTAATTCTATTCGAATAAACTATATTTGATTAACTCTTTTAATTCTATTCGAATAAACTATATTCGATTTACTCTTTTAACTCTATTCGATAAAACTATTTTCGATTTACTCTTTAAACTCTATTCGAATAAACTATATTCGATTTACTCTTTTAATTCTATTCGAATAAACTATATTCGATAACCCTTTTCGAATAACTAATATTCGATAATCCTTTTGAATAACTAATATTCGATAATCCTTCCAAATAACTAATATTCGATAATCCTCTCTTCGAATAAATAATATTCGATAACCTCCTTTTTACTCTATTTGAATCACTAATATTCGATTACCTCAAATTCGATTATCCCTATTTAATTAACTTTATCGATTAACTCTAACTGAATAACTCTAACTGGTTAACTCTAACTGGTTAACTTTAACTCTAATCGATTAACTCTAACTCTAATCGATTAACTCTAACTCTAATCGATTAACTCCTCTAACTCATTTTGATTAACACATTTTGATTAACTCCTTTGATTAACTCTACGTCCATATTCAGTTTCAAATATCGATGTTGAAATCGATTCTTACTTCCCTATATAAGCCTTGACTTATATATCCTATTTATCCAATGATAAATATTTTATTAAATTTATAAAATATTATTTATAAATTAATCTTCTCAATCTATTGGTTACAACAGATTCTATTTAAAATCTTTGCTTTAAATCTATACCATGTTATACCCAAGTGCGAAGCACGGGTCTAAACTTTCCTGATGTAAAATTCTATTCATTTGCCAAATATTTCCTTATATGACATTCTTTTCATATCCCAATAAATCCCTTTAATAACTCTATTTATTTTCTAAATAAATATTTCCTTTTTATAACTCTATTTATTTAGCAAATAAATATTCTTTTCCAATCCTATTTATTTAACAAATAAATATTTTCTTTTCAATTCTATTTGTAAATGTTTTACAAATATTCCCTTTCCAAATCTATTTGTAAATGGTTTACAAATATATCCTTTTCATTTCTATTTTAACATATTTATTTCCCATAAATATTTCCTTTTCTAAACCCTTTTGATTTTATAACTATTTTCTCTTATAAAATCCTTTTTCTTTTATATATAAAATCCATTGATTTTATATAAATAATTTATTTTCAAAATACACTTTGAAAATCCCTTTTTTTCTACATTCCAGTATTTCTTACAGTATAAAAAATACCAATTCACAATGATCGATATCATTCAAACACACAAAATCAACAACAGATTATATATCACTATATATGAAAACAGTAAAATAATTGTTGAGTAATCCAGTTGGATTCCTCCGACCTGTTTCCCTGCATCCACAGATGTTACACAATATAATTCACATCAATTTCATTTTGATATGAAATATTCTGATAAACAGAAACAATATTTGATTAACGATTTATATATATATCGTTATAAATAATTTCAACCAATCAATTATCATTTCAACCAAATAGTTAACACACAACAATCAACAGATAATTATCAGTTTTAAAAGAATTCTATACAAATATAACTGTTCAGAGTTGGTGAGTTTTACTCATATTGGACGATCATCGTTGATAACGATAACCATCACTTGATTCAGATGGACAATTTATTTTGCTATAAATTGTAACGAGCTCCGATGGACTTCGAGTCAGTTCCATTGTGTAGTGTCTGTCCATATGATCCCAACAGATCCTGTTTCGCGTAATTTCGATCCCGTTTGACAAAGATATACCATTTATAAGTTAGTACAGATATTTAAATAGTTTAAATTTAAACAATCTTTAATATTGGGCCTCACATAGTAGCAGCCCACCCCCATTTTGTACCCACGTCCACATCAACGGTGCCATCTTCATCTTTATGAACGTAAGCTTCAGGACCTTCCCAGAGCCATCGCCAAAACTTCCTGCTTCCACCCCTTCTCTTATTCTCAACAAAATTTGTTGAGACTAACTTCATTTTCATCCTCACCGTTTCCTCTTCGACCACCACCCTAAAACTCCGAAGCCATTTACCACCTCCAAATCGCGACTGGCGCATCCTCGTATGCACCAATCAGTAAACCATCGCACACTATTACCATGGTTCATCTCTTCGCATCACCGTTCTCCACCCAAATTCCAATACTTGAACGCCAACAAGACTTCGTTGCTCGAACTGTTCTCTTCTCCTTTTTTACGCCATTCCTTGAAACCATCAACTCACGCTAGCTCCTTTCTTCACAAAGCTTTGCTCCACCATCTTACAACGTTCCAGCATTAATATTTCAACACTTAGATCACCGTACATACTTCACGATGAATAACATCCCATGAAACAAATTACAACAGCCAACTCCACCCTTATACCCAAGCTTGCATTTCTTCTCACCGTGCTTTTAAATACATTCATGTTTTACTAACTCCATAACTCGTCCTCACACTCGTAGGCCTTCCCCGTAAACCCGTCACCACCCTCTCCTTGCTGCCGACAGTAATCCAGGCGAACTCTCTTTTATTTATATAAATATATGTATTTTATTTTCTTTTAATAGAAGTACACGGTTCCCATTGTTTCACCGTGGAAGCAAGCAAGACCATGAAAAGAGGAAGAACGCTGGTGGGTATTTATGGAGTAGGAGGAGATATTTTTTTTATAGGGTAGGTGACAGTACTGATGGATGAAGGAACACGTAGGAGGAAACATGGCAAATTAAATGCTTATTTCTTTAACTTAGGGACGCGACATCCATCTGATTTGCTGAGGTATCATTTCCAATGTATAGATGCCCTTTTGACCATACGTGCATGACATTCAGACCAGCATGTGTATTTTGGCAACTCGTTTCGAATATTTCTATTTGTAGACGGTGATAGTGTTTTGTCCTTAAGTTTATATGTTACGCATGTGGTCTTTTCAGTTGCTCAGTAGGATGTACGCTTTCATGAATTTACATTACTTATTGGTCATATTTCTTTTATGTTTAAAAAGTTCAGCTTACCCGGTTACGTAAAAATCGTTTTCATATCTGAGCTGCTACGGACAGAAATAAGAATACAGTCGTGTCCAACGAGGTGCCACGATCCCAAAAATATAATAATATCGGTAGATTAACTCATTTTGTGAAATCCACAAATGTTGGTTAAGGGTGCAAAATACTCCAAATAAAAAGTTGCGTATTTAATTAATTAAAAATTACAGTAAAATTCTAAAAATTGAATTATCACTATGTCTCAAAAGAATCTTGTCCAAATTCGAAACCGATATCTAGTTATATCGAATAAACCGTTATGGTCGATAAACGATTCTACAACGACTATTTTAAAATTTGATTTGGACACAACTCACAATCTACACAACAAAATCCTGATTTTTCTCTTCCATCAGAAAAATATACTTCACCAGCTCCTAACGTTTCTTGTTTCACAGAAATCCGATTTAATACGGACTCTGTATATCCAGTTGAAGTTCAAATCGCCAAATTACGAACTGTCGCGCCATTTCAAACTCGATTATAATTATAATAAAATTCTACGTTCAAACTTCTTTTAAATAATATATTCGTGAATATAATTCAACTCTGAACTGAATTATACCTTATATATAATCCAGTTCACACTGTATTGTGAATTCCACTATCTTTGATTTTTTCTGAATTAAATATATTATTTAATTATTATATTAAATTAAATATTCAATATTATTTAATTAAACGACCATTTAAATCTCTTAATCACTTTTTAAATAATTAATTAAATTAATTATTGCACCGTGAAAATACGGGACATTACATTCTTCCCCCTTTCCTCGAAATTGCTAAGGCAGAAAATAAACCCTATTGACGGGGTTAAAATTTATTTGCTTACTTCTTAACTTCAGTTTCAACTGAACCAATTTAATTTCAATTAAATATTAATTCATTCTTTTTAACGAAAATTTTCAAAAATCCTGAAAATTTTCTAACACCTTAACCTTTCGAAAATTTTTGCCAGCATCTCCTTTGTACTGGTCAATACCTCAAACTCCAATTCGCCTCTCTAGGCCTTCTTCAACCCAAAAGAAAATCAAATAGCCAAGCGGCTTGCCAATTCGGCTTATAACTTGTCAAACTCATATGAAAATAAACTTGTACCTTTTTGTCGGGCATATCATTATATCCTTTACATCTGCTGCTAATTCAGCATATACCAATGTCATCCCAATCAAACTCCAATCACTTTTATCTCCAACACAACCATTCGCTTATATCCAAGCCAAATATCATTTCAAATTCAAGTTTCATTCTTGGTTCCAAACTCTTAACTCGATTATCCAATTATATTTCAAATTCAGATCTCACAAATCCAGTCTCGATATCATTCTAATCCCATTCAATTTCCACTTAACTGGTTTTCAAATTAATTCCATTTTATTTCCACAAATTTTTATTTAAATTTGTTTTTAATTCAAACACTCTTTCCCTGGGAATTTTAAACAATTTACCATATTCAAAATCAAACTTTCCTTTTTAGGAAACAACATGTCTTCTCAAAACAATTCCAAAAATAAAATCTTTGGTAGTAATCCTTCACTTACATACTCGAAAATGAACACTAATGATGTCGCGATTCATCATCAGGGTTATTTCCCAGCTATCGAAGTGAGTTCAATACTATAAAAATTTCAAAACTTATTTAAACACCTTCATTTTGAAATCACTTTCAAAATATTCTTCACAATGCTTGTAAACAATTTAAAATCTTCCAAGATTTTAAAATTCTCTTATACTCAATTCAATTCCATTTACAAACACCTTTTCAAATTCTAGGAATTTTAATTCCCATTCTGATTCTAATTTCAGATTTAATCCATCTAATTCCATATACTACACTTATATGAATTCTGATTGGTTATTTACATAACCATTCAATTTATAATCTTAATCAATTATAATAACAACCAATATATCCAATATATTATAATTCCTATATATATATTTTCTCTATATCAAAATATACTTTGGGTAAAATTATTTTCATTTACCCTTTTTTCAAAACATATCGTGTCGACCCATCGTATTCAAGTGTTTACAAACCTATACCGATACAATGGATCAAACTGATCGACCAGAACCCATAAACAACTCAACCAATAAATCTCCACAATATAAAACTATTTTATATTAAAATCTACAAGTACGTTCACTCGTATATATACATTCAACTCAATCTAGGGTATTACTAACCCCATCTCTATTGAGTCACGCCACAGAGCCAAGGTAATTACTTAACCTTAAGCTCTGATACCACTTTAACGACCCGGGGTTGTTGCGATCCTGGTTATCGACACCAAACACGATGTCGACTAATCAAGCATCGGAAATATCGGATAGTCCATGAAAGAAAATTAGAGGGTGAGAATAGATAAGATAAAAACTTAGAATAGAAGAAGAAGAAGAAGAAGAACATACAACATCAGAGTAAACATGAATCTCACAGCAGAACGAATAAATATATTTCATAACATAACTTTGAAATAAAAGATTGTACTTGAATATACATCATTAACCAAGTACATCACTTACAACACATCGAAAATAAACAATAGCTATAATCCTGAAGCCTCCTACTCCAGCTCTTCAAGTATCTGTAAATCCTGACTACTTGACTACCCGTACAAAATTAGGCACCCAACAGTTTAGGGAAAACAAAAAAAATAAACTCCGGGTCAGTCATGTGACTGGTGTGAGTAAACTCAAATCATTTGATTTAACTTTCAAAATCCTTTCAAAAGAAAGAATAATCGTAAGACCGACCCACACATAAACACGGATGGTTTTTACCTTACGATAAGCCAAATCATTTGTAAAACGATTCTTGTCTGATATTATAATAATGTTTAACACAAGTAATATCAATCTAGTAGAAATGCTTGCATCTAACATTCTACAAATATAATATACAATCAAAACCGCGGGCTCTTATTTGGGGAATGGATTCCAACCATGACAAGGTATGGATCCACCTTCCGCTCAGTGTATTCTAGAAGCGATACACTGGAGTTCAACAAGAACATCTTGTAACTCGGCCACACATGAACGATCACTCATTTCGCTTGAGTGTATCGAATATATTGCCACCTTACAGTTGGTAAACCAACATAACCATTCCCGGGAGATACATAATTGAAAGAAGTAATAAATATTAATATTCTCCAGATGGTGACAATATACCCTAATTGGTTGCGAACCACTTAGCCATGCTGCCTGCTCGATTTCTGTCATTTTCCCAATTGATGAGGCTGGAGGTCATAACGTATCTTCCAACAAATTACTCATTCATTCACTTTGAATGCCACATCGTCATACCCGTCAAATCACAAATTGATTTCCCCAAAAATACCATGGGTATAAGCTAAGAGAAACGAATTCCTCCGCCACCAACGTAAATACGTTTGTAACGATCAACTCAGGTGATCCACCAGATATACTCTGTCAAACATTCTTCCATACAGGTTGTCCTGGGGCTGGACAAACCGAAGGCACTATTCTGTAAACATGATAGCCCTTGCATAACTCTGTAACAACCCGAAAATCCGAGCCAATTTAAATTTTTTTTTTGGCAATTTTAACGAATTTTGAATATTTAAAATGAATTATTTTAAATAATAACGACGAGAAATTTATTTTGATAAAATTAGAATGTATAAATTTATGTAGATCGTCGTTAGAATATAATTTTTATTTTAATTAAAACAAGGAATTGAAAATGGCGCGGTAGTTCGATAATTCGATTTCAAATTTCAAATCAATGTACCGGGTGCAAAATAAACTGTATTTTATTGAAACCAAAAATATTTGAATCTATTTGAGAATATCTTTCCAACGAATCCTAGAAATCGAAATTTCATAGCGGGAATCAAAAGATGTGCCCAGTTGAAATTTTAGAATAGTCGCTATGGAATTTTGGCCCTTAAAAATGGAAATTTTGCAAACGACCTCGGTTTTCGACGAAACCACTTTTGTTGGATCCATGATGTCAAGTAATTGCTAGATTCCAATTTTCATAATTTTTTGAATCAATATGTGAGCGTGGAAAAGGAAAACGCATTTCACCAGTTTTAGTTGATTTTAATCGACTGGAAAATGACCATTTTTCAAACGGTCTCAGAATTCGACGAAATTAGTTTTGTTAGGACCGTATCGTCAATACGAAGCTAGAAAATATTTTTTGGGGATTTTTCGAGTTAGTATGTGGCCCCGGTGAATTGAAATGCGCGTTCAAATTCAATATATAGAGTTATATGTTGATTTTGATGAAAACTGATCGAAACGATCGAATCAGCCTACGATACATATCCCATTGTGTTCGGAATGGGGGTAATTGCTAAGGACGACAGGCGGTGGGTCACGTTTCGAGTTCGAATAAACAAGTTGTCTTTTAGAGAATAAAATATCAATTAAATAAATTATAACTAGGCCCTCCCCTTTACTTCCCTCTCTCCCTCTCCTTAACCGTTCACAGATAAAAAAAAGGGGCGGAAGCCCTAATCGATCGCGCCCCCCTAGGCGGTCGCCCACCGCTGGGCCCCCTCACCCAACCGCCGCCTCCACCTTCTTCTTCTCCCTCTCCTGCTCTTCCTCTGTTCTCCTCTTCCCCCTCCTCTTTCTCGAAGCCTTCCCCAAATCAAAGAAACCCGCTGACGCCACCTCAGCCCTTCCTCAGCTAAACCGCTCCCCCCTCCTCCCGTCTGAATCAGTGCACCCCAACCCCCTCTGAGCAAACGCAGCCCCTCCAACCCCAATTCGACGAAAAAGGTGAGTTTTTAACTGATTTTTAATTAGTGTAATAACTAATTTTTAATTAGTATAATAACTGATTTTGATTAGAGTAAAAACTGATTTTTGTATAATATAAAAAGGAGAAAAAAATTATATTTCTATCTTGTAAAAAGATAAGATTTTTAAGTAAGAAAAGTTTAAATTTTACTTTATAAAAGAAGTGTTTTTTTATATTAATGTCGTGCATAGAAAAGACGAGGTTTTTAACGATAAAAAGGTTGAATTTTTATAAAAGCACAAAGGTTTGAATTTTATTTTTAAAGAAGTAAAGATACGATTTTTAAAGAAGTAAAGAGATGATCTTTAAAGAAAAGATATGATTTTTCTTATGTAGAAAACAAAGCGAAATATAATTTTTATATAATGAAGTAGTTAAAAATATATTTTTCATATGATGTGGAAGATAAAAATATGATTTTTATATTCTGGACAGAATTAAAATTAGATTTTTAATTTATCGAAGAAATAAAGGAATGATTTTTATAATGAAATAGCGAAAAGATTATATCTTTGAAATAGGAAAGATATGATTTTTACATTATAAAAATAAAAAAATATGATCTTTATCATATGCGAAATATAAAAATATAATTTTTCTATAGAGAATAGCGTGATAAAAATATAATCTTTATTATATGAACACCGTTGTTAAAATAGAATTTTTATCTATATAGTAGCGGTGTAAAAATAGAATTTTTATCTATATAGTAGCGGTATAAAAATAGAATTTTTATCTATATAGTAGCGGTATAAAAATAGAATTTTTATCTATATAGTAGTAGTATAAAAATGTGATTTTTATATACATAGCAACAATAAAAAAATATGATTTTTATATATGTAGTGGCTACAGGCAACGAAATTGACAAAAGGCGAGAACGACGAAGATTTCTACATATGAAGAGTCGTGGCGTTAGGTTTAGCTTGGGTGAGAACTTCTCACTTTAAATCTTGTTTTCTAGTTAAAAATATATACTAGGATGCAGACGGTGCTTAGTAGCACCCGACACCCGTCGTCCACAGACCATGGATGGCTTGTATGTTTGATTGTTGACTGTGGTGAAAATTTATTGTGTGTTGTGAGATGAAATAAAATATTTATATCGTTAAAAATATAATTTTTAACGGGTATGTGAATAAATAAAAATCTGTGTTTGTTGATTTCAAACCCTACAGGAGTATTGGGATAAAATACGGCATACACTAATCCCAATAATTAGTTGTATGTCGATCGATTGATTGACAGGCTGTTATAAGCGTTAGATATCTATATTTGATGCTTATACAGTGTAGTGCACTTTGGATGATGGTTGATTATTTTTCAGCGCTATTATATACATGTGTTGTGTGGAATCCATATAATTAACATTATATGGTAGTTGATTGGGCCTCATTCCAATTGGGAAATAAAGAATATTATAAAATATAAATATTCATGTGTTGAAAGAAATATATATTCATGTGTTGAATAGAATAAATATTCATTTGTTGAATAGAATAACTAATTTATTGAAGTATATAATGCCGGGTTGATTAGAGACGCGCCATTTTGACGTGAGCGATATTTATATCGATTATATTCGTTTTTATAATGAATATAGAAAAGGATGTGATTTCAAATTATAACGTTTTGAAAATATTATTATTTGTATAACGATGATGTGGAATATTCAATTTCGATTCGAAAATGAATATGAAGTTGAAATTGTTTCGAAAACGAATTTAAAACGATTTATAAAATACGTTTTAAAAGGAAATCGATGAAATATATATAATATATATATTATATATATAATGGCCTGAATAGAACGCGCCGTGCCGCGGCAGTTCGCGAATTTCGACCATTGACTTCGAATTGATGGTGCGGGAGATCCGACCATCGGATTCTCCTAAAACCGGAACCGTCGGGTTCGTATCGAAAAGAGCATTCCAATGAAATTATAAATTTGAAATCTAACGGTTGGATTTGGAATTATGTCCAAATCAAATTTGGAAAAGGTCGCTGTAAGTGCAGTTCGATGGCCGTTGATGGAAATTGACTGTACGGGCCTTGATAAAATTATTAAAAATATCAATAATTTGTGTAAAATCATGAGAAATGATTTGGGAAGAACTAGGGTGAAAAATTCCATATTTGAAAAGATAAAAATAGATTTTATCGGAATGAACTAGTTTTGAACTAGGATTAAAATCAATTTATTTTTGAAATAAATAAATTGAGTTTGAAAGTGGTTTTGAAAATAATCGAAATTCCCAATACGTGAATTGGACTGGATTTGAATCGAAATTATCTTCGGAATATTTCGATGTTGGATTTCGTGATTATACATATATGGTTGTGGAAATTTGAAAGATATATTTTATATCATTATTTCCAATACGATATTTGTTGGTTTCAGAATTTGATATTGAATATAAGCCGATATATTTTCTATTCAGAGCCTTGTATTTAATATCAAATGTGATTTGGGTTTGTCGGTGTGGGAGATCCGACCGTCGGATTCTCCTAAAACTGGAATCGTTGGGTTCGTATCGAAAAGAACTTTCCAATGAATATTATAAATTTGAAATCTAACGGTTGGATTTGGAATTATGTCCAAATCAAATTTGGAAAATGTCGTTGTAAGTGCAGTTCGATGGCCGTTGATGGAAATCGACTGTACGGGCCTTGATAAACTTATTAAAAATATCAATAATTTGTGTAAAATCATAAGAAATGATTTGGTAAGAACTGGGGTGAAAAATTCCATATTTGAAAAGATAAAAATAGATTTTATCGAAATGAACTAGTTTTGAACTAGGATTAAAATCAATTTATTTTTGAAATAAATAAATTGAATTTTAAAGTGGTTTTGAAAATAATCAAAATTCCCAATACATGAATTGGACTGGATTTGAATCGAATTTATCTTTGGAATATTTCGATGCTGGATTTCGTGATTATACAGATATGGTTGTGGAAATTTGAAAGATATATTTTTTATCGTTATTTCCAATACGATATTTGTTGGTTTCAGAATTTGATATTGCATATAAGCCGATATATTTTCTATTCAGAGCCTTGTATTTAATATCAAATGTGATTTGGGTTTGTCGTGAATGGTGTCTTCATTAACACTGTTCTTAAGCCCAGTTGAGAAAAAGATTAAATATTTCTATTTAGATTTAATGAAGTGTACAAATTAAATGATATTTAATTGGAATTGAATTTAAATTGGTTCTTGGGTTTATCGTGGGCGTTGTTTTGAATAACACCTGTTCTTTGACCCGATTAACAATAGAATGTGATTTTGGGTTTATCGTGAATCGTGTTTTAGATGACATTGGTTCTTTAACCCTGTTAAAGGCAGGATATTGATTTTTGGGAAAATTAAAACTAAGTGGAGTTTTAATGAATCTTTAAATAGATTGAAATGTGAAATGATAATTTAAATTATCAAATCTGAAAAGTGATCGAGAATGGAGTACCACCAGTTTTGCTCCAAAGCGATAGTCAAATCTTTAATTACATTTGAATGTGAAATGGTAATTAACTTTACCGATAGCACCGTGGTGTTAGATATGGAGTATTACCAGTTTTGCTCCATGGGATATATAGGTTGGGATTGGGAAATAAAATAAATAATTACTTGGGTATAGTTCGCTAATACCGACTAGGTTGGAAAACCATAATATGGTTCGAAATGATATCCAAAGGAGGATTAAAGAATAAATTTAGAAGAATTTATCTTTGATAGAAGTAATGGGAACCTTTCCCTAAGAGTGTGAAAATTTGAATAAAAGAATATTTTGAATTGGAATGAGGCGTATGTTGTGTTTGTGTAACACGTGTTTATTATATACGTGGGTTATTCGGAAAGGCCGGGTTTATGCCCATTCTGAATAACTGATTCGACGATAAGTCGAAGATGAAGAAGGTGGTTGAAGACCGGAAGTCTTCACATCGTTTGGGTGATTGCTGATGATCTCGTTTGGGCTGTACACCCAAGAGGGTGATCGTCCGGACGTACTTGGAGATCGATGGATATGCGAGGAAAGTGCCTCCGGTTTCGTTCAGACCTAGAACGAACTTGTAAATGGACTCTGTGTTTGACATTGGATTTTATTCTGTGTTGATTGAACTCTATTAAATATACATCTGTTTGGCAGCGGAGAATTTATTCTCTTTCTTAACGCCCTTCTCTGAGACGTACGAGCTCAGAGGTTGTATATCGATGGACATCAGTCGCATTGAGTGAATTGCCTATGTGGCACGCCTAAGCGGCAAATGATCAAGGCTTCTGTTGAAAAGCAAAGTCTTGTGGTTGATGATAAAAGCACGGCCTGTGTGGCGTAGCTTTGTGTATAACGTGAATTCGCGAGCCTCGCACCTCGGTATGAGTCAAAACGGGATAAGAACCCAAGGAGTGCACGACGTTTCTTTCTAGCTAGTGGTGGTGTTAGTGCTTAAACTGGCTGACATTTATATACTTTTCACCTGTGTGGTTGTTGGAATGCGAGGCGCCTCAGTTATAGGCCTGTTAGGACCGAGAAACGTGTGTTCAGGAATAATTAATCCTCAAAAGTAAGAGAGGACCAACCTCGGAGGTTCCAAAGGATCATAGCGGGGTCCTGGGACATTTGCTAGAGTGTCTCGAATCGGAGAGGAGCTTGCCCCTTGCCTCGACTCATGACGAAAATCCAGTTACCAATACGTGACTTGCGGTTTTATTTGTAGAGCCTAGTATGGCGACATGATATATGGTACCCATGCCGTCTATGATTGATATTTATGATTGAAATTGTTTTGAAACTATACACCTATAATAGTATCAAATGATTTGTTTTTTAACCTATCCAGCATTATTTGGCTATTATAAGGGAAAATCCTATCCTTCGGCTTGTTTTGCATTGTGTGATGGTACCTGGGTCTTATAATAGCTTCATTTTTCCAATAAGCATTGCGTGGTTTTGTTATATTCACAAGTATTCTTGGGAGGAAACCCGTTCCGTGTTATACGGCGTGGTCCTTTGAATTACTCTCTTTTAAAGTAAAGTTTTGAATAACTGTTTTAGTTCTCATACCAGTCACATGACTGACCTGGAGTTTATTGTTTTAACCTAAACTCTGGGTGCCCTTATTTTCGACACGGGCAGCTAGTAGTTTTGGTTTTGCAGATTTATATTCACAGGATCCTGATTTACAGCTGGAATGATGCTCGGAAAGCTCTGTATTCGTGTATTACTTTCAGTTGTGTATTGTATTATTTTTCGCTGCTATGTAATTTATTGTAATCTCTGATATTTATCAAATGTATAATATTCATTTATACTCTGTATATTCTTGTATCTGATGGAATTGTTGTAGTAAACAATGAAATGCTCTTCTGTTTGCGTTCTATTATGTCGTGTTCTCAAGATAATCCTGGCTTTCCTTACCGGGGAAGTTACGGGTTACTACAGTTGGTATCAGAGCTTTGGTTTACAGAGCTCGAGAACAAGACACATTAGAACCAAACGAAAGAATCCATCAGATATTGGATTAGTAATATCCAATTAGAATAACTCGTTAGAAATAGGATCATTTGTATCCTAGAACGAGTGTGAAGAGTATATTTTTCAAATGAAAACAATATTGTTTTGAAAATTTAAACAAGATTATTTGTATTTGAATATTTTATTTGTATTGAATTTGGACAATCGAGTATATAAAGATTTTGCATATACGCGTCATGAACATATATTCGAAGTTTTAATATACTGGACAGGTATAGAATCATACTCTAGTTGCCCGAAGATGATCCTGATGGTTGAGTACTCGTCGTCAGAATTTATCTTCGAGTGACGAAAGTGTGATATTTATATATTTCCATAGACTGGTGTGAGAACCAAAATTAGATAGGATTATTTGTTGTGATTTGGCATCAAAAACATAATTTTCTGTATACGTATCAAAGTTATGAATTTGAAACGATAATCCACTAATTGATTGCTGGTTGTGTTGTTTGTTTATTTGTTTGAAATTTTGAACCATTATGCCAAATTGAACCGATTACTGAACTGTATTGAAAATTGTTTGAAAATACATGCATATACATGTACTTACATTGAACAAGTCATAGCAAGGAGGCTAGAGCAGAAGAATAAATTTGTTTGCCCGACAAATAGGTACATGTTTACCATAATTTACTGTTTTGTTTGGGTGATGATGATTTTATGAGCCGCTTGGCTTTTTCTTTTTCTTTTGGAATGAAGAAGGCCATGGGAGGCTATATGAAATATGTAACGACCCAGAAAATCTGAACCAATTTAAAATTTTTAAATTGGCTAAAATAATGGATTTTAAATATTTAAAATAAATATTTTAGATAATGGCAATGAAAACTGAGTTTGAATCGACATTTGAAAACGAATATAATTAATTATAATTATATATAGAATTGAAATTGGCGCGGTAGTTCGATAATTCGATTTCAAACTTCAATTGAATACCGGGTGCAAAACAATCCGGATTTTAGTGAGACCAAAAACATTAGTATCTAATTGATGATATCTTTCTAACGAATCCGACCAATCGAAATTTGATAGCGGGAATCAAAAGGTATGTCCAATTGAAAATTCTGAATAGTCGCTATGGAATTCAGGCCTTTAAAAATGGACATTTTGCAAATGACCTCGGATTTCGACGAAACCACTTTTGTTAGGTCCGCAGTGTCAAGTTATTGTTAGGTTTCAAATTTCATAATTTTTCGAATCAATATGTGAGCGTGACAAAGGAAAACGCGTTTGACCGATTTCAGTTGATTTTAAATCGAATGGAAATTGGCCATTTTTCAAACGGTCTCAGAATTCGACGAAACTAGTTTTGTTAGGACCGTATCGTCAATACGAAGCTAGAAAATATTTTTCTGGAATTTTTCTAGTTAGTATGTGACCCCGGTAATTTGAAATGTACGTTTAAAATCCAATATAATGATTTAAAAGTAAATTCAACAGAAACTGATTGTAACGATCACATCAGCTTGCGATACATATCCCATTGTGTTCGGAATGGGGGTAGAACGCTATGGACGACAGGCGGTGGGCCTCGTTTCGAGGTCATATGTAAAAGTCAACCTTTTGCGAGATTTAATAATTAAATAAAAAAAAAAAAAATATCCTTTCCCTCCTTATCATCTGCTTGGCCCCCCGTTCGTTAAAACATAACAGAAAGAAAAAAAAAAAAAACCTAAACCCTAAATTGATTCGACGAAGCAGCCTCCAACCCCGAGATCGCACCCACGAAGCCGCCTCCTCCTCCCTCGAAGCCGCCTCCTCCTCCCAGCGCCCACACCCCGAAGACCCTAGCCGCCACCAGACCCCAAGCTCGCGACGCCTCCAACCCCGAGCCGCCCCTCGAAGCGAGCGCCTCCGATCTCCTTTCGCCCCCCGCTCCTCTGTAAGTATGTTATTCTTATTTTTATTTTTAAGTTCTATAAAACTGAATTTTTATAAAGTTTAGAACTGAATTTTTTTATAAGTTTAAAACAGAAATTTTGATTAAGTTTAAAAACAGAAATTTTGATTAAGTTAAAACAGAAATCTTTATTAAGTTTAAACAGAAATTTTATAAAGTTTAAAACTGAATATTTTTATAAAAAAAAACAGAACAGAATTTTTAAAAAGATTTTAAAAACAGAATTTTTAAAAGATTTTAAAAACAGAAATTTTTAAAAGAATTTTAAAAACAGAATTTTTAAAAAAGGATTTTAAAACAGAATTTTTAAAAGATTTTTAAAACAGAAATTTTTAAAAGATTATAAAAACAGAAATTTTTAAAAGATTATAAAAACAGAATTTTTGAAAGAATATAGAAAACAGAAATTTTTATAAAGTAAAAACTGAATATTTTTAAAAGTATAAAAACTGAAAGTTTTAAAAGTGTAAAACAGATTTTTATAAAGGAATTTTTAAACTGATTTCTTTTAAGGAATTTTAAAACTGATATTTTAAAAAGAAATTAAAACTGATTTCTTTTAGAAAAGTAGAAAACTGATTAAAAAAAAAAGTATTTTAAAACTGATTTTTAGATAAAAGAAAAACTGGTTTTTGAAGTAAAGGAAAACTGATTTTTGATACAAAGAAAAACTGTTTTTAAAAGAAAAGTAAAAAGAATCATATTTTTATTTGTTGAAAGCAAAAGTAAAAATCATATTTTTATATATTGAATAGCATAGTAAAAATTCTATTTTTACATGTGTAGAGAATACGGGCGAAAGCGACAAATAGGCGAAGATTTCTATTAAGAAGAGTCTTGCAGTTGGATAGCTATTGGTGAGATTTCTGATTTAAAATTTATATATATATGTGTGAAGTAAAAGTGAATTGCTATATATAAATATATATATATATACATACGCCCCTCGTCCACAAACCATGGACGATATTTATTGGTTGAAATTGTTGTGAAAAATTGAATGATTGTTTGGGATTGTTTGTGATTGATATTGGTTGATTGTGGTTGAAAAATACCCATTTGTGGTTGTGAAATATTTGGTTGAAACCACATAGGATTAGTTTGTGGAAATGAAATAAATATATATACATGCCGCCTGCGTGCGAACTAGATGCATGTTTCCCATTGTCAAAAACCGCGAGGTTTTAAGGTAGAGCGAGGAGCCGTACTAGGGACGGTGCCGGTGTAACTACCCTGCCGTTATGCTGCCGAAATTTTGAATAATATTTGTGTGTTTGAATTATTTTCATATGCTTAAACTATATTTATTCCTTATATAGAAAACATTCATGTGTTGAATTGATATTCATTCGTTGTTTAGAAATTCATGTGTTGAATGGTATTCATATTTTGAAATAAACTGTTTGATAATAAAAATCACATTTTTATCTATATATAAAAACTATAGAAAACATTCATGTGTTGAATTGATATTCATTCGTTGTTTAGAAATTCATGTGTTGAATGGTATTCATATTTTGAAATAAACTGTTTGATAATAAAAATCACATTTTTATCTATATATAAAAACTATAGAAAACATTCATGTGTTGAATTGATATTCATTCGTTGTTTAGAAATTCATGTGTTGAATGGTATTCATATTTTGAAATAAACTGTTCGATAATAAAAATCACATTTTTATCTATATATAAAAACTATAGAAAACATTCATGTGTTGAATTGATATTCATTCGTTGTTTAGAAATTCATGTGTTGAATGGTATTCATATTTTGAAATAAACTGTTCGATAATAAAAATCACATTTTTATCGATATCTAAAAACTATTGAAAACATTCATGTGTTGAATTGATATTCATTCGTTGTTTAGAAATTCATGTGTTGAATGGTATTCATATTTTGAAATAAATTGTTTGATAATAAAAATCACCCTTTATCGACTATATGAACTATATAGAAAAGTAGTGTTTTGAAATGAACTGTTTTACAATAAAAATCATATTTTTATTGTATGTATAAAATCGTTAAAATGGGAAGTGTTAAAAATAACCACTTGTTCAAAATAAACATATATGAGTTGAAATATTCATTAATTAGCTAATGAAATGATTTGCACCTATTTATGTAACATTAGAATGAATGGTGTTTTTAAACCAAATAGAAATCGAATATGAAGTTGAATAGAAAATGAAAAATGATATGGACTGTATATATATGTACATGCATATTCATTGAACAGGTTATAGCAAAGGGGCTAGAGAAGAGGAATAAAATTTTGTGCCCGACAAATAGGTACACATTTACTGATTTGTTTGGGTGATGATTTTGAGCCTGTTGGCTAGCCGCTTGGCTTTTTCTTTTTCTTTTTGAGATTAGAAGGACCGGGACGCTATTTGCGATTTCCCGACGCTCCCGGTGCAGGGGAGGTTATGGCGAAATTTTTCCAAAATTTAAGGTGTTAGAAAATTTTTTGAAGTTAAAACGATATTGGAATTGTTGAATGAACTATATTTATATAACTATATAAATATAAATAAAATTAAAACGAAACGAAGCCGTGCAGTTCGTATTTCGAAACCGTAATTTCAAACGACTAGTACGGGAAATCCGACCATTGGATTTTCCCGAAACCTCAACCGTCGGGTTCGCCTTGGAATAATCTTTCCAACGGCACCAACCTTGTAAAAATCCAACGGTTGGATTGTCTGGAATGTTTAATTCAAATCTGAAGAAAAACAGCGCCAGAAACGATTATATTTATTTATATATATAAATAAAATTATATTTAATCGAATAACGACGCTGCAGTTCGTATTTTGAAATCGAAAATTCAAACGATTGTACCGGGAGATCCGACCGTCGGAATTTCCCGAAACTGGAACCGTTGGATTCGTTTTGAAAAGACCTTTCTAATGATGTAAATTTTGTGAAGATCCAACGGTTAGATTTTCAGATATGTGTAAATCAAATCTGAAGAAAAACAGCGCCACGGCCGCCTTATGGCCCGAAGCGTCGTTTTGAATAAAATGGCTATTTTAAAATAAATAAAAATAGCGATAAATAGTTATAAAATATCATAAGCGATATGGAATGGAAATAAACTGAATTTGCTTGATTTATGTGATGTTTGATGGTTGAATGTGTTTGGTGTGAAAATTACATTAAAGGACAAAACCAGTGTTGTCAAATAATTTAACCATTGAAATAAATCGATTTGAAATTCTAAATATACGTGAATTATTTGGAAAGGCCGAGTTAATTCTCATTTCGAATAATCGACCGACGATTGAAATTCGAAGATGAAGACGATGGTCGAAGACCGGAGATCTTCACCTCGTTTGGATGGTAACCGAGGTCCTGATTGGGAGGCATCCCGAAATATGGATAATGAGTGGTGATCGTTCAGACGTACGTATTGATCAAAGGGTTTGCGAGGTATTTAGTGCCTCCGGTTTCGTTCAGACCCAGAACGGACTTGTAAATGGACTGTGTGTCCGACATTGGAATTTGTTCTGTGTGAGTGATAGCCATCAGTTGCACGGTATGAATTGCCTGTGTGGCATGCTAAGATGCAGTGATCAGGGCTTCTGTTGAAAAGCAAAGTCTTGTGGTGATGATCAAAGCACCGCCTGTGTGGCGTAGCTTTGTGTATAACGTAAATTCGCGAGCCTCACACCCCGGTATGAACCTAAAACGGGAGAAAGGACCTCAGGGAGGACATGCGTTTTCTTCTAGCTAGGGTGGTGTCAGTGACCTACCAGCCCTGACATTTATATACTTTTCACCTATGTGGTTGTTGCTGTTGCGAGGCGCCTCGGTTTGATCGGATGATCCGGGTCCGATGGAGTCATTCGTTGGCTCGTTTACACCCCAAAGGGTGGGGAAACGTAGTGTTCAGGCATTCTTAATCCACATCGGTGGACCGGCCCTGTCGCTCCAAGGGTCGATGCGTTCTGATCCTGAGACATGGGCTAGATTGTCTCGAATTCGGTAAGGACTATCTTTTGCCTTGGTTCACGACGGAAATCCAATTTCCAAATACGTGATCGTGCGGTTTTGATTGTATACCTATATATGGCGACATAGTGGTATGAGGCATTAATGCCGTCTATGATTGATAGTTATGGTTTGAAATTGTTTTTCAAAACATATAAACACTAGCAATAATATCAAATGCCTTTGTTTTATTCGTATCAAGCATATCTTGGCCGTTATAAGGTAAAAACTCTATCCTCCGGTTTGCGTTGCATTGTGTGATGGGAACTGAGTCTTATAACGGCTTCATTTTTATAAAAAGCATAGCGATGTTTAAAAGAAAGATTTGTTTTAAAGCACTGGCAATCCAATGGAGTAAACCCGTTCCACGAAAGTGGCGTGGTCCTGTGATTAGCCAATTATATATATGTGTTGAGTGGATTTCTCATACCAGTCCCATGACTGACTCGTAGTTTGTTTCACTCTCAAACTCGGGTGCCCCTTTTTCTACACGGGCAGCCTTGTATTCAGGTTTAGCTGGTTCTTTCTGGATAGCTGGAGCTGAAGATGGATTCTATCATTTATTTCTTTTTATGCTGTTCAGCTCCTATTGTACATATTTTGTTTATTTCCGCTGTAGACATTTATGTATAGCTGAACTGTATTTGTACTAAGTAAGATCCTGTATACTGTGTAACTCTGATGATTACTTTTATCCAGTATATTTTGTTGTTCATTCTGGTGTATTTATTTAATTCTGTTCTGCTATTATATGTTTCTGTGTTATATTCCAAAGATAACCTTGTTTCCGTGTGAACGGGAAATCGGGTCGTCTCAACGTGGTATCAGAGCTTTGGTTAAGCTTAGTTCTGGAATATAACATTCGAACGAACTCGTCAGAAATAGAACCAGTAGTGTTCTAGGACGGGCAACTCAATACAGATAGGATCAGCAATATCCTAGTATGAGTAAAGCAGAATGATTACACCTCGATAGACACATTTACATTTGAAGTATGTGTTTCTATATTTTAAACTATCTTTTCTGTGACCTGACACTTGATCTGCTAATTGCAGAAGTACTAGAAAAATGAGTGCCAGAAACAGAAGAAATACAGAACCCGATCTAGAGGCTCTATTAAAGAAATATCGAAATCTGAACGGAGCGCAATTCTCGGGCAATGAATCTATTATTCAAACTCAAGCTTGGTTGAGTTCTGTCGAAAGAATCTTTGAGCATATCCAGCTGAGAGATGACCAGAAACGGTTAGTAGCATCTTGGGCGCTCAAAGAAGAAGCTTTAATCTGGTGGGAAACAATCATCAAAGATAATCCAGAAGGTGATATCACCTGGGACAGATTTAAAGTGATTTTCCTAGAAAGGTTTACTCCTCCCGAAGCAACCGAGAGATTATGTGATGAATTTTCTTATCTAATACAAGGTGATATGACCATTCCCGAATATCATAAGAAATTCAATGAACTTGCTCACTTCGCTCCTCATCTAATTCAAAATCCGAAGAGGAAAAATATGAGATTTATTCATGGGCTTCAAAGGAAATTCCAGAATAAAGTATTGGGGCATGTGAAGCTTCCTTTTCCAGAAATGATTTATATGGCTTATCAGTATGAAGATCTCCATAAGAAAGGAATGTTACGTGACGAAGAAGAAGTCTGTTCTAGTGACAAAACAGAGTCAGAAACTGATATTCCTGAAAACAGTACGAGGTCAGAGGTCAATAAGAAGCCCAGTGCCAAGAGAAAAAGGGCCAGAGCTGAGAAAGAACCCGTAACGACCGCCATATGCAATAACTGCCATAAGCCAGGGCATTTTCAAGGAAATTGCAAACCCTCGAAAAAGCGAACAAAGAGTGGATCTAAATCCAAAGAGGGATTTCAAGAGAATAGAAAGTGCGTTCAATGCCGTCGGACTGGCCATCTTGAGAAGGACTGCAGGCAATTTAAGAAGTCCAAAGCAGCGCAAGTAAATGAAGTGGTAGAAGTGCCCGCATCTTCGTCTGCTCAGGAAAGGTCTGATGTTTTAGAAGGCACGCTCAATGTCAAAAACATTCCAGTTAAAGTACTGTTTGACACAGGCGCGTCAAGAAGCTTTATTGCAAAGAGTGCAGTCAAGAAGTTGGATTTGAATTTGAAGAAACTCAAAGAGCCAATGACTGTCCGAAATCCAGTTGGAGGTTCCATCAATCTCAGTTGGGTTTGTGCAGTACCTGTCTCTTTTTCTTGCTATAAATTCCCTATTATCTCTATCATCATGAATTTTAATGAATTCGATCTTATTCTGGGATTGGATTGGCTAACTAGATATGAAGCTGAAGTTAAATGCGCCGAGAGAGTGGTTAAAGCAAAGGCCCAATCGGGGAATTATATAACCATACCATGTGAAGGCCCGACTTCAAATAGAAAAGATTTCTGGTCAGCCCTCGATGTTTCTCCAGCCCAAATAGAAAATGTTCCTGAAGTCGCAGAGAATATTCCTGACCTCATTAAAGATATTCCTGTCGTCAAGGATTATGCGGATGTGTTTGAGGAAGTCATTCGCTTACCTCCGCAGAGAGAAATAGATTTCAAGATTACTTTAATTCCAAATGCAAGGCCGGTAGTTCATGCTATTCGAAGAATGTCCTTGAAAGAGAAGGAGGAATTAGACAATCAAACACGACAGCTAGTATGGAAAGGTCTGATCAGGCCTAGTTTCTCTGATTGGGGTGCAGCAGTGGTATTTGTCCCAAAATCGGACGGTACTCTACGACTATGCGTGGATTATCGTGATCTGAACAAACAGACAATAAAGAACAAGTATCCATTGCCGCGGATTGATGATTTGTTAGATCGATTAAATGGAGCACAAGTATTCTCACGAATGGACCTAGCTACAGGTTTCCATCAACTTCGAATTGCCGAAGAGTGTGTTCCAATGACAGCGTTCAGAGGCCCCGACCTATTCTACGAGTGGTTAGTAATGCCGTTCGGCTTATGTAACGCTCCAGCTTACTTCGTCGATCTGATGAACAGAGTATTCAGAGGAGTATTGAATAAATTTGTTCTGGTTTTTATTGATGATATTCTAATCTTCTCTAAATCAAAGGCCGAACATGAAAAGCATCTGGAACAGGTTCTAGAAATCCTCAGAAGGAATGTATTAAAAGCCAAGTTTTCCAAATGTATATTCTGGCAAGATGAAGTGAAATTTCTGGGCCACGTCGTATCGAAAGATGGAATCGCTGTGGATCCAAGCAAAATCACAGCTATTCAGAATTGGAAACAGCCCAGTACTCCCACTGAAGTCCGCAGTTTTCTTGGATTGGCTAGCTATTATCGGAAGTTCGTTAAAGACTTTTCGAAGATATCTGGTCACTTAACAAAGCTTACAAAGAAGCATTCTAAGTTCAAATGGACTGAAGAGAGTGAGGAGGCTTTCGAAGAGCTAAAGTTGAGATTAACTACAGCTCCAGTGTTAACCATCATCGATGGCAACCAAGATTTGAAAGTCTGGACTGATGCGTCTAGAGAGGGCCTTGGCGCAGTGTTAATGCAAAGAGGCCAAGTAATTGCCTATGCTAGCCGTCAACTGAAGCCGCACGAGAAAAACTACGTAACTCATGATCTTGAGTTATTGGCTATCATATTCTCTTTGAAAATCTGGAGACACTATCTTCTCGGTGAGAGATTCGAACTGTTTACAGATCATCAGTCATTAAAGTATCTGTTCACTCAGAAGGACTTGAATCTGAGACAGCAACGTTGGCTGGAGTTTCTTGCAGCTTATGACTTTGAAATTATATATACTCCAGGGAAAGCCAATGTCGTGGCCGATGCGCTGAGCAGAAAGAATGTAATGATCGCCAGCTTTATTATCACGACATCCTTGATTGACAAAATATCTATTCTTCAGAAGGAGGATAATTTTATTAAGGATATGATTAAAAGAATTCAGAAAGGCGAACCCTCGTGTTTTCAAATAGATAACGACGAGACCTTGAGATTAAAGGGAAGGATTTGTGTTCCTGACATCCCAGAGTTAAAAAGGGAAGTGTTAGACGAGTGTCACAAGTCCAAGCTGAGTATCCATCCTGGTGTGGCCAAAATGTATAACGATCTCAAAAGAACTTTCTGGTGGAAGGCTATGAAAAGAGACGTTTCGATATATGTTAGTCGATGCCCTACTTGCCAGCTAGTTAAAAGCGACCAACAGAAATTGGCTGGACTCTTGCAACCACTAGAAGTTCCGGGCTGGAAGTGGGAACATATTTCTATGGATTTCATTGATGGTTTGCCTAGAACCAGGAAAGGGAATGACAGTATTTGGGTGATCGTAGATCGTTTCACGAAGACCGCCCATTTTATACCTGTCAAATCAAACAGAACTGCTCAGAGTCTGGCGCAGATATACTTCAGGGAAATAGTTAGACTACATGGAGTGCCGCTCAGTATAGTCAGTGATAGAGATACAATATTCACTAGTAAATTCTGGGAAGCATTTCAAGTCGAGCTAGGAACGAAGTTAAACTTGAGCACCGCTTATCATCCTCAGACAGACGGTCAGACTGAGAGGGTGAATCGTATTTTAGAAGATCTATTGCGGGCTTGTGTTATAGATTTCGGTGGATCATGGGAAGACCATCTGCATTTGGCTGAATTCTCTTATAACAACAGCTACCAGGCGAGTCTGACAATGTCGCCATTCGAAGCGTTATATGGTAGACCGTGCCGATCTCCTGCTTGTTGGGTCGAGCCTGGAAATAGACTTGTGTTGGGTCCCGATATGATTCGAGAAGCGGCCGACAAAGTCGATTTTATTAAGAAGCGATTACTCGCCGCTCAAAGCCGACAAAAGAGCTATGCCGATAAAAGAAGAAGAGATATATCCTTTGAAGTTGGTGACTATGTATATTTGAAAGTATCGCCGATGAGAGGAGTTATCCGGTTCGGTAAAACTGGGAAGTTAGCACCCAAATTCATTGGTCCGTTTCCTATTCTGGAACGGATTGGAACTCTCGCTTATAGGGTCAAACTGCCTGACTGGTTGCCTGATGTGCATGATGTATTTCACATATCTCAACTTCGAAAGCACGTTCATGATCCAGACTTGATCGTGGAAGAAGCAGCTCAGCAGGACATTGAAATTACTCCAGAATTAGCTGTGAGGCGAGAGCCGCTAAAGATTATCGGCAAAGAAACCAAAGAGCTGAGAAACAAGAAGGTTCACTTAGTCAAAGTGCAATGGAGTGGAGATCCGCGCGATTGTACTTGGGAAACTGAGGAGAGCATTCAGAAAGCTTACCCCAGATGCCGAGTGGATATCTCTGATTGACTCTGGTGCAAGGTACATTTACTTTACCTTGCATTACCATTTAATTCTCTATTCTGTTGCTATTTTCTTCCCATGGATGTGCATTGTTTATTCTATTCTCTGAATATTAAAAACAAATTGGTTGATGTATTGTGTGATCGTAGAATTATCAAACCACTTTCGACTTTATTCCTTTTCGGGGACGAAAAGTTTTAAGTGGGGGAGATTGTAACGACCCAGAAAATCTGAACCAATTTAAAATTTTTAAATTGGCTAAAATAATGGATTTTAAATATTTAAAATAAATATTTTAGATAATGGCAATGAAAACTGAGTTTGAATCGACATTTGAAAACGAATATAATTAATTATAATTATATATAGAATTGAAATTGGCGCGGTAGTTCGATAATTCGATTTCAAACTTCAATTGAATACCGGGTGCAAAACAATCCGGATTTTAGTGAGACCAAAAACATTAGTATCTAATTGATGATATCTTTCTAACGAATCCGACCAATCGAAATTTGATAGCGGGAATCAAAAGGTATGTCCAATTGAAAATTCTGAATAGTCGCTATGGAATTCAGGCCTTTAAAAATGGACATTTTGCAAATGACCTCGGATTTCGACGAAACCACTTTTGTTAGGTCCGCAGTGTCAAGTTATTGTTAGGTTTCAAATTTCATAATTTTTCGAATCAATATGTGAGCGTGACAAAGGAAAACGCGTTTGACCGATTTCAGTTGATTTTAAATCGAATGGAAATTGGCCATTTTTCAAACGGTCTCAGAATTCGACGAAACTAGTTTTGTTAGGACCGTATCGTCAATACGAAGCTAGAAAATATTTTTCTGGAATTTTTCTAGTTAGTATGTGACCCCGGTAATTTGAAATGTACGTTTAAAATCCAATATAATGATTTAAAAGTAAATTCAACAGAAACTGATTGTAACGATCACATCAGCTTGCGATACATATCCCATTGTGTTCGGAATGGGGGTAGAACGCTATGGACGACAGGCGGTGGGCCTCGTTTCGAGGTCATATGTAAAAGTCAACCTTTTGCGAGATTTAATAATTAAATAAAAAAAAAAAAATATCCTTTCCCTCCTTATCATCTGCTTGGCCCCCCGTTCGTTAAAACATAACAGAAAGAAAAAAAAAAAAAAACCTAAACCCTAAATTGATTCGACGAAGCAGCCTCCAACCCCGAGATCGCACCCACGAAGCCGCCTCCTCCTCCCTCGAAGCCGCCTCCTCCTCCCAGCGCCCACACCCCGAAGACCCTAGCCGCCACCAGACCCCAAGCTCGCGACGCCTCCAACCCCGAGCCGCCCCTCGAAGCGAGCGCCTCCGATCTCCTTTCGCCCCCCGCTCCTCTGTAAGTATTTTATTCTTATTTTTATTTTTAAGTTCTATAAAACTGAATTTTTATAAAGTTTAGAACTGAATTTTTTTATAAGTTTAAAACAGAAATTTTGATTAAGTTTAAAAACAGAAATTTTGATTAAGTTAAAACAGAAATCTTTATTAAGTTTAAACAGAAATTTTATAAAGTTTAAAACTGAATATTTTTATAAAAAAAAACAGAACAGAATTTTTAAAAAGATTTTAAAAACAGAATTTTTAAAAGATTTTAAAAACAGAAATTTTTAAAAGAATTTTAAAAACAGAATTTTTAAAAAAGGATTTTAAAACAGAATTTTTAAAAGATTTTTAAAACAGAAATTTTTAAAAGATTATAAAAACAGAAATTTTTAAAAGATTATAAAAACAGAATTTTTGAAAGAATATAGAAAACAGAAATTTTTATAAAGTAAAAACTGAATATTTTTAAAAGTATAAAAACTGAAAGTTTTAAAAGTGTAAAACAGATTTTTATAAAGGAATTTTTAAACTGATTTCTTTTAAGGAATTTTAAAACTGATATTTTAAAAAGAAATTAAAACTGATTTCTTTTAGAAAAGTAGAAAACTGATTAAAAAAAAAAGTATTTTAAAACTGATTTTTAGATAAAAGAAAAACTGGTTTTTGAAGTAAAGGAAAACTGATTTTTGATACAAAGAAAAACTGTTTTTAAAAGAAAAGTAAAAAGAATCATATTTTTATTTGTTGAAAGCAAAAGTAAAAATCATATTTTTATATATTGAATAGCATAGTAAAAATTCTATTTTTACATGTGTAGAGAATACGGGCGAAAGCGACAAATAGGCGAAGATTTCTATTAAGAAGAGTCTTGCAGTTGGATAGCTATTGGTGAGATTTCTGATTTAAAATTTATATATATATGTGTGAAGTAAAAGTGAATTGCTATATATAAATATATATATATATACATACGCCCCTCGTCCACAAACCATGGACGATATTTATTGGTTGAAATTGTTGTGAAAAATTGAATGATTGTTTGGGATTGTTTGTGATTGATATTGGTTGATTGTGGTTGAAAAATACCCATTTGTGGTTGTGAAATATTTGGTTGAAACCACATAGGATTAGTTTGTGGAAATGAAATAAATATATATACATGCCGCCTGCGTGCGAACTAGATGCATGTTTCCCATTGTCAAAAACCGCGAGGTTTTAAGGTAGAGCGAGGAGCCGTACTAGGGACGGTGCCGGTGTAACTACCCTGCCGTTATGCTGCCGAAATTTTGAATAATATTTGTGTGTTTGAATTATTTTCATATGCTTAAACTATATTTATTCCTTATATAGAAAACATTCATGTGTTGAATTGATATTCATTCGTTGTTTAGAAATTCATGTGTTGAATGGTATTCATATTTTGAAATAAACTGTTTGATAATAAAAATCACATTTTTATCTATATATAAAAACTATAGAAAACATTCATGTGTTGAATTGATATTCATTCGTTGTTTAGAAATTCATGTGTTGAATGGTATTCATATTTTGAAATAAACTGTTTGATAATAAAAATCACATTTTTATCTATATATAAAAACTATAGAAAACATTCATGTGTTGAATTGATATTCATTCGTTGTTTAGAAATTCATGTGTTGAATGGTATTCATATTTTGAAATAAACTGTTCGATAATAAAAATCACATTTTTATCTATATATAAAAACTATAGAAAACATTCATGTGTTGAATTGATATTCATTCGTTGTTTAGAAATTCATGTGTTGAATGGTATTCATATTTTGAAATAAACTGTTCGATAATAAAAATCACATTTTTATCGATATCTAAAAACTATTGAAAACATTCATGTGTTGAATTGATATTCATTCGTTGTTTAGAAATTCATGTGTTGAATGGTATTCATATTTTGAAATAAATTGTTTGATAATAAAAATCACCCTTTATCGACTATATGAACTATATAGAAAAGTAGTGTTTTGAAATGAACTGTTTTACAATAAAAATCATATTTTTATTGTATGTATAAAATCGTTAAAATGGGAAGTGTTAAAAATAACCACTTGTTCAAAATAAACATATATGAGTTGAAATATTCATTAATTAGCTAATGAAATGATTTGCACCTATTTATGTAACATTAGAATGAATGGTGTTTTTAAACCAAATAGAAATCGAATATGAAGTTGAATAGAAAATGAAAAATGATATGGACTGTATATATATGTACATGCATATTCATTGAACAGGTTATAGCAAAGGGGCTAGAGAAGAGGAATAAAATTTTGTGCCCGACAAATAGGTACACATTTACTGATTTGTTTGGGTGATGATTTTGAGCCTGTTGGCTAGCCGCTTGGCTTTTTCTTTTTCTTTTTGAGATTAGAAGGACCGGGACGCTATTTGCGATTTCCCGACGCTCCCGGTGCAGGGGAGGTTATGGCGAAATTTTTCCAAAATTTAAGGTGTTAGAAAATTTTTTGAAGTTAAAACGATATTGGAATTGTTGAATGAACTATATTTATATAACTATATAAATATAAATAAAATTAAAACGAAACGAAGCCGTGCAGTTCGTATTTCGAAACCGTAATTTCAAACGACTAGTACGGGAAATCCGACCATTGGATTTTCCCGAAACCTCAACCGTCGGGTTCGCCTTGGAATAATCTTTCCAACGGCACCAACCTTGTAAAAATCCAACGGTTGGATTGTCTGGAATGTTTAATTCAAATCTGAAGAAAAACAGCGCCAGAAACGATTATATTTATTTATATATATAAATAAAATTATATTTAATCGAATAACGACGCTGCAGTTCGTATTTTGAAATCGAAAATTCAAACGATTGTACCGGGAGATCCGACCGTCGGAATTTCCCGAAACTGGAACCGTTGGATTCGTTTTGAAAAGACCTTTCTAATGATGTAAATTTTGTGAAGATCCAACGGTTAGATTTTCAGATATGTGTAAATCAAATCTGAAGAAAAACAGCGCCACGGCCGCCTTATGGCCCGAAGCGTCGTTTTGAATAAAATGGCTATTTTAAAATAAATAAAAATAGCGATAAATAGTTATAAAATATCATAAGCGATATGGAATGGAAATAAACTGAATTTGCTTGATTTATGTGATGTTTGATGGTTGAATGTGTTTGGTGTGAAAATTACATTAAAGGACAAAACCAGTGTTGTCAAATAATTTAACCATTGAAATAAATCGATTTGAAATTCTAAATATACGTGAATTATTTGGAAAGGCCGAGTTAATTCTCATTTCGAATAATCGACCGACGATTGAAATTCGAAGATGAAGACGATGGTCGAAGACCGGAGATCTTCACCTCGTTTGGATGGTAACCGAGGTCCTGATTGGGAGGCATCCCGAAATATGGATAATGAGTGGTGATCGTTCAGACGTACGTATTGATCAAAGGGTTTGCGAGGTATTTAGTGCCTCCGGTTTCGTTCAGACCCAGAACGGACTTGTAAATGGACTGTGTGTCCGACATTGGAATTTGTTCTGTGTGAGTGATAGCCATCAGTTGCACGGTATGAATTGCCTGTGTGGCATGCTAAGATGCAGTGATCAGGGCTTCTGTTGAAAAGCAAAGTCTTGTGGTGATGATCAAAGCACCGCCTGTGTGGCGTAGCTTTGTGTATAACGTAAATTCGCGAGCCTCACACCCCGGTATGAACCTAAAACGGGAGAAAGGACCTCAGGGAGGACATGCGTTTTCTTCTAGCTAGGGTGGTGTCAGTGACCTACCAGCCCTGACATTTATATACTTTTCACCTATGTGGTTGTTGCTGTTGCGAGGCGCCTCGGTTTGATCGGACGATCCGGGTCCGATGGAGTCATTCGTTGGCTCGTTTACACCCCAAAGGGTGGGGAAACGTAGTGTTCAGGCATTCTTAATCCACATCGGTGGACCGGCCCTGTCGCTCCAAGGGTCGATGCGTTCTGATCCTGAGACATGGGCTAGATTGTCTCGAATTCGGTAAGGACTATCTTTTGCCTTGGTTCACGACGGAAATCCAATTTCCAAATACGTGATCGTGCGGTTTTGATTGTATACCTATATATGGCGACATAGTGGTATGGGGCATTAATGCCGTCTATGATTGATAGTTATGATTTGAAATTGTTTTTCAAAACATATAAACACTAGCAATAATATCAAATGCCTTTGTTTTATTCGTATCAAGCATATCTTGGCCGTTATAAGGTAAAAACTCTATCCTCCGGTTTGCGTTGCATTGTGTGATGGGAACTGAGTCTTATAACGGCTTCATTTTTATAAAAAGCATAGCGATGTTTAAAAGAAAGATTTGTTTTAAAGCACTGGCAATCCAATGGAGTAAACCCGTTCCACGAAAGTGGCGTGGTCCTGTGATTAGCCAATTATATATATGTGTTGAGTGGATTTCTCATACCAGTCCCATGACTGACTCGTAGTTTGTTTCACTCTCAAACTCGGGTGCCCCTTTTTCTACACGGGCAGCCTTGTATTCAGGTTTAGCTGGTTCTTTCTGGATAGCTGGAGCTGAAGATGGATTCTATCATTTATTTCTTTTTATGCTGTTCAGCTCCTATTGTACATATTTTGTTTATTTCCGCTGTAGACATTTATGTATAGCTGAACTGTATTTGTACTAAGTAAGATCCTGTATACTGTGTAACTCTGATGATTACTTTTATCCAGTATATTTTGTTGTTCATTCTGGTGTATTTATTTAATTCTGTTCTGCTATTATATGTTTCTGTGTTATATTCCAAAGATAACCTTGTTTCCGTGTGAACGGGAAATCGGGTCGTCTCAAAATATCCCGAAGTTCCCGGTGTAGGCGAGGTTATGGCGAAATTTTTCAAAAATTTAGGGTGTTAGCCAAATTTTTGAAGAATTTGAAAAGTTCTTAGAAACTGAAAAGTTGAAGAATTTAAGCCGTAAAGAAAATAGTGGAAGTTGAGTTGATTTGTTAAACAACTTTCGGCTTCGTTCCTTTTTGGGGACGAAAAGTTTTAAGTGGGGGAGATTGTAACAACCCGGAAATCCGAGCCAATTTAAAATTTTTATTTTGGCAATTTTAACGAATTTTGAATATTTAAAATGAATTATTTTAAATAATAATGATGAGAAACTTATTTTGATAGAATTAGAATGTATATATTTATGTAGATCACCGTTTGAATATAATTTTTATTTTAATTAAAAAAAGGAATTGAAAATGGCGCGGTAGTTCGATAATTCGATTTCAAATTTCAAATGAATGTACCGGGTGCGAAATAAACCGGATTTTAGCGAAACCAAAAATATTTGAATCTATTTGAGATCTTTCCAACGAATCCGAGAAATCAAAATTTCATAGCGGGATTCAAAAGATATGCCCCGTTGAAAATTCATAATAGTCGCTATGGAATTCTGGACCTTAAAAATGGAAATTTTGAAAACAACCTCGGCTTTCGACAAAACCACTTTTGTTGGATCCGTGATGTCAGGTTATTGCTAGATTCCAATTTTTATAATTTTCTGAATCAATATGTGAGCGTGGCAAAGGAAAACGCGTTTGACCAGTTTTAGTTGATTTTAATCGACTGGAAAATGGCCATTTTTCAAACGGTCTCAGAATTCAATGAAATTAGTTTTGTTAGGACCGTATCGTCAATACGAAGCTAGAAAATATTTTTCGGGGATTTTTCGAGTCAGTATGTGGCCCCGGTAAATTGAAATGCGCTTTCAAATTCAATATATAGAGTTATATGTTGATTTTGATGAAAACTGGTCGAAACGATCGAATCAGCCTACGATACATATCCCATTGTGTTCAGAATGGGGGTAATTAGCTAAGGACGACAGGCGGTGGGTCTTGTTTCGAGTTCGAATAAAAAAGTTGACTTTTAGAGAATAAAATATTAATTAAATAAATTATAACTAGCCCCTCCCCTTTACTTCTCTCTCTCCCTCTCCTTAATCATTCACAGATAAAAAAAGGGGCGGAAGCCTAATCGATCGCGCCCCCCTAGGCGGTCGCCCACAGCCGGGCTCCCTCACCCAACCGCCGCCTCCACCTTCTTCTTCTCCCTCTCCTGCACTTCCTCCATTCTCCTCTTCCCCCTCCTCTTTCTCGAAGCCTTCCCCAAATCTAAGAAACCCGACGCCGCACCCCTAGCCGACGCCACCTCAGCCCCTCCTCACCTAAACCGCTCCCCCTCCGTCCGACTCAGCGCACCCCGACCCCCTCTGAGCAAACGCAGCCCTCCCAACCCCAATTCGACGAAAAGGTGAGCTTTTAACTGATTTTTAATTAGTGTAATAACTGATTTTTAATTAGTATATTAACTGATTTTGATTAGAGTAAAAAACTGATTTTTGTATAACATAAAAAGGAGAAAAAATATATATTTCTATCATATTAAAAGACAAGATTTTTAAATAAGAAAAGTATAGATTTTACTTTATAAAAGAAGTGTTTTTTATATTAATGTCATGCATAGAAAAGACGAGGTTTTTAACGATAAAAAGGTTGATTTTTTATAAAAGTATAAAGGTTTGAATTTTATTTTTAAAGAAGTAAAGATACGATTTTTAAAGAAGTAAAGAGATGATCTTTAAAGAAAAGATATGATTTTTCTTATGTAGAAAACAAAGCAAAATATAATTTTTATATAATGAAGTAGTTAAAAATATAATTTTCATATGATGTGAAGATAAAAATATGATTTTTATATTCTAGACAGAATAAAAATTCGATTTTTAATTTATTGAAGAAATAAAGGAATGATTTTTATAATGAAATAGCGAAAAAGTTATATCTTTGAAATAGGAAAGATATGATTTTTATATTATAAAAATAATAAAAATATGATCTATATCATATGTGAAATATAAAAATATAATTTTTATATAGAGAATAGCGTGATAAAAATATAATCTTTATTATATGAACACCGTTGTAAAAATAGAATTTTTATCCATATAGTAGCGATGTAAAAATAGAATTTTTATCTATAAAGTAGCGGTGTAAAAATAGAATTTTTATCTATATAGTAGCGGTATAAAAATAGAATTTTTATCTATATAGTAGCGGTATAAAAATAGAATTTTTATCTATTTAGTAGTAGTACAAAAATATGATTTTTATATACATAGCAACAATATAAAAATAAGATTTTTATATATGTAGTGGCTACGAGCAACGAAATTGATAAAAGGCGAGAACGACGAAGATTTCTACATATGAAGAGTCGTGGCGTTTGGTTTAGCTTGGGTGAGAACTTTTCACTTTAAATCTTGTTTTCTAGTTAAAAATATATACTAGGGTGCAGACGGTGCTTAGTAGCACCCGACACCCGTCGTCCACAGACCATGGATGGCTTGTATGTTTGATTGTTTGTTGTGGTGAAAATTTATTGTGTGTTGTTAGATGAAATAAAATATTTACATCGTTAAAAATATAATTTTTAACGGGTATGTGAATAAATAAAAATCTGTGTTTGTTGATTTCAAACCCCACACGGGTATTGGGATAAAATACGGCATACACTAATCCCAATAATTAGTTGTATGTCGATCGATTGATTGACAGGCTGTTATAAGCGTTAGATGTCTATATTTGATGCTTATAGTGTAGTGCACTTTGGATGATGGTTGATTATTTGTCAGTGCTATTTTATACATGTGTTGTGTGGAATCCATATAATTAACATTATATGGTAATTGATTGGGCCTCATTCCAATTGGGAAATAAAGAATATTATAAAATATAAATATTCATGTGTTGAAATAAATATATATTCATGTGTTGAATAGAATAAATATTCATTTGTTGAATAGAATAACGAATTTATTGAATTATATAAAGCCGGGTTGATTAGGGACGCGCCATTTTGACGTGAGCGATATTTATATCGATTATATTCGTTTTTGTAATGAATATAGAAAAGAAAGTGATTTCAAATTATAACGTTTTGAAAATATTATCATTTGTATAACGATGATTTGGAATATTCAATTTCGATTCGAAATTGAATACGAAGTTGAAATCGTTTCGAAAACGAATTTAAAATGATTTATAAAATACGTTTTAAAAGGAGATCAACGAAATATATATAATATATATATTATATATACAATGGCCTGAATAGAACGCGTCGTGCCGCGGCAGTTCGCGAATTTCGACCATTGACTTCGAATTGACGGTGCGGGAGATCCGACCGTCGGATCCTCCTAAAACCGGAACCGTTGGGTTCGTATCGAAAAGAGATTTCCAATGAATATTATAAATTTGAAATCTAACGGTTGGATTTGGAATTATGTCCAAATCAAATTTGGAAAAGGTCGCTGTAAGTGCAGTTTGATGGCCGTTGATGGAAATCGAATGTACGGGCCTTGATAAAATTATTAAAAAATCAATAATTTGTGTAAAATCATAAGAAATGATTTGGGAAGAACTGGGGTGAAAAATTCCATATTTGAAAAGATAAAAATAGATTTTATCGAAATGAACTAGTTTTGAACTAGGATTAAAATCAGTTTATTTTTGAAATAAATAAATTATAATAACCCGGAAATCCGAGCCAATTTAAAATTTTTATTTTGGCGATTTTACCGAATTTTGATTATTTAAAATGAATTATTTTAAATAATAACGACGAGAAATTTATTTTGAATAGAATTCGAACGTATATATTTATATAGATCGTCGTTAGAATATAAATAATTATTTATAATTATAAAAGGGATTGAAAATGGTGCGGTAGTTCGATAATTCGATTTCAAAATTCAAATGAATGTACCAGGTGCAAATTAAACCGGATTTTAGTGAAATCGAAAATGTTAGAATCAATTTGTAAATATCTTTCCAACGAATCCGAAAAATTGAAATTTCATAGCGGGAAGCAAAATTTATGCCCAATTGAAAATTCAGAATAGTCGCTATGGAATTCTGGCCCTTAAAAATGGGAATTTTGCAAAAGACCTCGGATTTCAACGAAACCACTTTTGTTGGATCCGTGATGTCAAGTTATTGCTAGATTCCAATTTTCATAATTTTTTTAATCAATATGTCAGCGTGGCAAAGGAAAACGTGTTTTGTCAATTTCGAACGACCTGAAAATGGCCATTTTTCAAACGGTCTCGGAATTTGACGAAACTAGTTTTGTTAGGACCGTATCGTCAATACGAAGCTAGAAAATATTTTTCGGGAATTTTTAGAGACTGTATGTGGCCCCGGTAATTTGAAATGTACGTTTAAATTGAATATACACTTATTTATATTTTTAATTTAAAGGAAAACTGATCGAAACGCTAAACATATCCCATTGTGTTTGGAATGTGGGTAATTAACTAGGGGCGACAGTCGTTGGGCTTCGTTTGGAGTTCGAATTTAAAAGTTACTTTTGGAGATTAAATTAAATAATTAATTATATAAATATACACTCACTCTATACGCTCTTCTCTCTCCTCACAACCCTAATCCCCTAAAAGCAAACCCGTCGTTCAAAAGGGGGAAAACCCGCCTCCCTCCCCAAATCCCTCCGCCCAGACCTGGCGATCACCGTCGCCGCCTATGGCGAGGCCCCTCCCTCCTCCGATCTGCCTCCTTTTCCCCTGTCCTCTCCCGCTTCGTTCTCCTCCCCCCTTTCTTCGGGACCCACGACCTTCCCCCTACCCCAAGATCCGAACAACGCCGCCGCCTAGGACAGGTGCACCCCACTCGCGCGAGACAACCTCTGCTTGAAGCTTCCCCGCGCCAGCAGCCGCCAAGCACCACCTCTAGTCGGCCAGCATAGCGCAGGAGCCCCCCTTTTCCTTCTTCTTCGCTCGACGGTGAGTTTCTACTTTATTTTAATTTTTTTAGGTTATTTAAAAATCTGATTTTTACACGATAAAACTAGCGATTTTTAACTTGTAAAAGGAGCGATTTTTAACTTGTAAAAGGAGCAATTTTTAACTTGTAAAAGGAGCGATTTTTAACTTGAAATAGGAGCGATTTTTAAATTGTAAAAGAAGCGAATTAGAATGTGATTTTGAAAATAAAAGATATGATGTTTAATTAAACAAAAATCGAAAAATTTAATATTTATGTTCTAGTTTTAAAATCTGAAATTATGATATATTATGGTTTTAAAATCTCAAATTTTTATATAAGTTGTTATAGTTATAATATTTGAAATTATTATATATATAATGTTCGAAATATAATATATGAAGCGTTGTTTTAAAATCGATTTTATAAAATATATAGCCATGTTTTTACAAAAAGAAGTTGTGGGAAAGGTTGGATTTTTATTTTCGTAAAGACGAAATTTTTATATTCGAAAGGATTAGATTTTCGAAAATAAAAGGATTAGATTTTTGAAAACAAGAAGGTTAGATTTTTAACTAAGTAAAAAATGATTTTTTTTAATCATATGAAAGCGAAGATGAAGAGAATAAAAATATAATTTTTATATTATAGGAAGGTTAAAAATATAATTTTTATGTTATAGAAAATTTAAAAATATAATTTTTATACTGGTGGCATATTGAAGACATGATTTTTATATAGGTATGATGGTAAAAATATGATTTTTATTCGTGTAGAGTAATGAAAATATAATCTTTATTAGAAGAAGAGCGATACAGAAAAATAATTTTTATAACGAAGTGAAGATAAAAATTCAATTGTTATAACGAAGTGAAAATAAAAATTTGATTTTTATATATGTAGTGAATACGGGCGACGAAAGTGACAAAAGGCGGGAACGACAAGATTTTCTACATATGAAGAGTCATGGTGTTTGGTGTATAGCTTGGGTGAGAACTTCTCACCTTTTAATTTGGTTTTCTAGTTAAAATATATACTAGGATGCAGACGGTGTTTAGTAGCACCCGACACCCGTCGTCTACAGACCATGGATGGTTTGTATGCTTGTTTGTTTGATTTTGATGTGTAGTTGATTGCGTGATGTGATGTGAAATGAAATAAAATATTTATATAGTTAAAAATAATTTTATAGTTGAAAATAGAATTTTTAACGTGTATATAAAATAAATAGTAATAAACAAATCGGAGATTTATATATATACACTGATTTAACTGATACTGATTGGGATGATAAATTTTACACATCGCCCAACTACACAAATAAAATCTGTGTTTGATTGTTTGAAACCCCACATGGGTATTGGGATGATATTTGACGTACACTAATCCCGATTGTTTAGTTGTATGTTGATCGATTGGTCGATAGACTGTGTAAGTGTAAATTATTTATATTTAATGCTTATGCAGTTGTGTGGTGCACTCTGGATGATGGTTGATTATTTATCGTAGTTATTTTATACATGTGTTGTAGAAAATCCATATAATTAACATTATATGGTAATTGATTGGGCCTCATTCCAGTTTTGCAATAGAAATATTTGAAATAGAACTATTTGAAATAGAAATATTTGAAACAGAAATATTTGAAATAGAAATATTTGAAATAGAAATATTTGAAAATAGAAATATGTAAAGCCGTGTTGATTAGATTTGCGCCATTTTGACGTGAACGATATTTATATCGATTTTATTCAAATTGAAATGAATATTGAAGTAAATTGCAATTCGAATAGAATTGAAATTCGAATTTAATTGAAATAGAATGGAAATCGATTTGAAATGAATTTAAAACGAATTTATATTGGAAAGATTCAATTTTGATTTGAATTTGAATGTGAAGTTGAAATCGTTTTGAAAAAGAATTTAAAACGATTTATAAAATACGTTTTAAAAGGAGATCGACGAAATATATATATTATATATATAATGGCCTGAATAGAACGTGCCGCGCCGCGGCAGTTCGCGAATTTCGACCATTAACTTCGAATGGATATGGCGGGAGATCCGACCGTCGGATCTCCTAAAACCGGAACCGTTGGGTTCATATCGAAAAGAGCTTTCTAATGAATATTAGAAATTTAAAATCTAACGGTTGGATTTGGAATTATGTCCAAATCAAATTTGAAAAAGGTCGTTGTAAGTGCAGTTCGATGGTCGTTGATGGAAATCAATTGTACGGGCCTTGATAAAATTATTAAAAATAGTAATAATTTGTGTAAAATCATAAGAAATGATTTGGGAAGAATTGGGATGAAAAACTCCATATTTGAAAAGATAAAAATTAGATTTTTATCAAAATGAACTAGTTTTGAACTAGAATTAAAATCAATTTATTTTGAAACAAATAAATTGAATTTGAAAAGGGGTTTTTAAGGTAACCAAAATTTCCAATAATTGAATTGGAATGGATTTGAATCGAAATTGTCTTTGGAGTATTTTGATGTTGGATTTCGTGATTATACATATATTGTTTTGGAAATATGAAAGATATATTTATATCGTTATTTCCAATATGATATTTCTTGGTCGTAGAATTTGATATTGAATATAAGCCGATATATTTTCTATTCAGAGCCTTGTATTTAATATCAAATGTCATTTGGGTTTGCCGTGAATGGTGTCTTCATTAACACTATTCTTAAACCCAGTTGAGAAAAAGATTAAATCCTTTTGTTTTGATTTAATGAAGTGTACCAATTAAATAATATTTAATTGGAATTGAACTGGTATTGATTTTTGGGTTTATTGTGAACAATGTTTTAAATAACACTTGTTCTTTAACCCGATAATTAATGAACGTGATTTTGGGTTTATAGTGAACCGTGTTTTAAACGACATTGGTTCTTTAACCCAGTTAAAGACAGGATATTGATTTCTGTGAAGATTAAAACTAAGTGGAGTTTTAATGAATCTTTAATTAGATTGAAAAGATCGAGAATGGAGTATCACCAGTTTTGCTCCAGGCGATAGTTAAATCTTTAATTAGATTTGAACGTGAAATGGTAATTGAATTTACCGATAACACCATGGTGTTAGATATGAAGTATTACCAGTTTTACTTCATGGGATGAATAGGTTGGGATTGGGAAATAAGATAAATGATTACTTCGGTGTGGTTCGCTAATCCCGACTAGTTTGAATTGATATTCAAAGAAAGATTAAGGAATAAATTTAAAGAATTTATCTTTGATAAAATTTATGGGAACCTTTCCCAAAGTATAAAAATATTTGAATAAAAGAATATTCCGAATTGGAATGAGGCGTATGTTGTGTTTGTGTAACACTTGTTTATTATATACGCGAGTTATTCAGAAAGACCGGGTGTATCCCATTCTTAATAACTGATTCGACGTGGTGTCGAAGATGAAGACGGTGGTTGAAGACCGGAGGTATTCACGTCGTTTGGGTGATTACTGATGATCTTGATTGGGCCATACACCCAAGAGAGGGAATCAGTTAGTGATCGTCCAGACGTACTTGGAGATCGATGGATATGCGGGGTACTAGGTGCCTCCGGTTTCGTTCAAACCCAGAACGAACTTGTAAATGGACTGTGTGTCTGACATTCGATTTTATTCTATGTGGTTGATTTCTATTAAATATATATCTGTTTGGCGGTGGAGAATTTATTCTCTTGCTTAACGCCCTTCTCTGAGACGTACGAGCTCAGAAGTTATATATTGATGGGTATCAAACGCATGGAGTGAATTGCCTGTGTGGCATGCCAAAGCGGCAACTAATCAAGGCTTTTGTTGAGAAGAAAAGTCATGTGGTGGATGATCAAAGCACGGCCTGTGTGGCATAGCTTTGTGTAACATTGATTCGCGAGCCTCACACCTCGGTTGTGAAATAAAAACGGGAGAAGGATCCAGGGAGGGCATGCGTTTCCTTCTAGCTAGAATTGGCGTCAGTTGTTTTACACGCCCTAACGAGTTTGACTTATGTGGTTGTTGATGTTGCGAGGTGCCTCGGATATATCGGTCCATCTGGGACCGATGGAGTCATTGGACTCATTGACACCCCAAAGGGTGGGGAAACGCAGTGTTCAGGAATTTTAATCCACATCGGTGGACCGGCCCTGTGTCTCCTAAGAGTCACTCGAGCTCTGATCCTGAGACACGGGCTAGAGCGTCTCGAATCAGTAGAGGACTATCTTTTGCCTTGGTTCATAGATGGAAACCCAATTTCCCAACACGTGACTTTGTGATTTTGATTGTATATCCTATATATGGCGACATAGTGGTATGGGGCATTCATGCCGCCTATGATTGATACTTATGATTTGAAATTGAATTCTTCACTTATAGCAATAATAAAAGATTTGTTTTAACGTATCAAGCATTCTTTGGCTATTATAAGGTAAAACCCTATCCTCTGGTTTGTGTTGCATTGTGTGATGGGACCTGGGTCTTATAATAGCTTCATTTTCCTTTATTTAGCATTGCGCTGTTGTTTTATGCACTGGTATTCTTGGGAGGAAACCCGTTCCGTGTTATATGGCGTGGTCCCTTGATTTACCTAACTTTAAAATAAAGATTAATAGCTGTTTTAGTTCTCACACACGTCCCATGACTGACCTGGAGTTTATTGTTTTAACCTAAACTCTGGGTGCCCTTATTTTGACACGAGCAGCTAGTAGTTTTGGTTTTGCAGATTTATATTCACAGGATCCTGGTTTACAGTTGGAACGATATCCGAAAAGCTTTGTATCCGTATATCTCCTTCAGTTGTATTTTGTATTATTTTCCGCTGCTATGTAATATATTGTAATCTCTGATATTTTTCTGTTGTATAACATTGATTTATACTCTGTATATTCTTGTATTCTGATGAATTGTTGTAATAAACAATGAAATGTTTTTCTGTCCGCATTCTTTTGTGGCTTGTCCTCGACTTAATCCGGGCTTTCCTCACCGGGGAAGTTCGGGTCGTTTCAGCTGGTATTAGAGCTTTGGTTTACAAAGCTCAGAGAACAAGGGGATGATTCTGATGGTATTAGAGCCTTGCAAACGTATATTCGAAGTTTTAATATCCTGGATAGATATAGAATCATATTCTAGACACCCGGGGATGATTCTGATGATGTGGCCGCATCATCAGTATTTATGTTCGAGTTTCAAAAGTGTGATATTTATATATTTCCATTAGACTGGTGTGAGAACCAAAGCTAGATAGGGCTTATTGTTGTGATTTGGCATCAAAAACATGATTTTCTGTATATATATCAAAAATATGAATTTGAAACGTTAATTCACTAATTGATTGATGGTTGTGTTGTTTGTCTACTTGTTTGATATTTTGAACCATTTGGCCTAATTGAACCGAATATGTAATTGTATTGAAAATTTGTCGCATTTGCATGCATATACATGTATATCTATTAACCAGGTCATAGCAAGGAGGCTATAGAAGAGGAATAAAATTGTTTGCCCGACAAATAGGTACATGTTTACCATAATTTATTGTTTTGTTTGGGCGATGATGATTTTATGAGCTGATTGGCTGGCAGCTTGGCTTTTTCTTTTTCTTTTGGATTGAAGAAGGTCATGGAAGGCTATATGAAATATCCCGAAGTCCCCGGTGCAGGGGAGGTTATGGCGAAATTTTTCGAAAATTTAGGGTGTTAGAAAATTTTTGAAAAATTTGAAAAGTTTTTAGAAACTGAAAAGTTGAAAAACTCAAGCCGTAAAGAAAATACTGGAAGTTGAGTTGATTTGTGAAACAACTTTCAGCTTCGTTCCTTTTCGGGGATGAAAAGTTTTAAGTGGGGGAGATTGTAATAACCCGGAAATTCGAGCCAATTTAATTTTTTTTTTTTGGCGATTTTAGCGAATTTTGATTATTTAAAATGAATTATTTTAAATAATAACGACGAGAAATTTATTTTGAATAGAATTCGAACGTATATATTCATATAGATCGTCGTTAGAATATAAATAATTATTTATAATTATAAAAGAATTGAAAATGGCGCGGTAGTTCGATAATTCGATTTCAAACTTCAAATGAATGTACCGGGTGCAAAATAAACCGGATTTTAGTGAACCCAAAAATATTAGAATCTATTTGTAAATATCTTTCGAACGAATCCGAAAAATTGAAATTTCATAGCGGGATTCAAAAGTTATGCCCAGTTGAAAATTCAGAATAGTCGCTATGGAATTCTGGCCCTTAAAAATGGGAATTTTGCAAAATACCTCAGATTTTGACGAAACCACTTTTGTTGGATCCGTGATGTCAAGTTATTGCTAGATTCCATTTTTCGTAATTTTTTGAATCAATATGTGAGCGTGGCAAAGGAAAACGTGTTTTGTCAATTTCGATTGACCTGAAAATGGCCATTTTTCAAACGGTCTCGGAATTTGACGAAACTAGTTTTGTTAGGACCATATCGTCAATACGAAGCTAGAAAATATTTTTTGGGAATTTTTAGAGACTGTATGTGGCCTCGGTAATTTGAAATGTACATTTAAATTGAATATACACTAATTTATATTTTTAATTTAAAGGAAAACTGATCGAAACGCTAGAATTGGGTTTCGAAACATATCCCATTGTGTTCGGAATGGGGGTAATTAGCTAGGGCGACAGTCGTTGGGCTTCGTTTGGAGTTCGAATTCAAAAGTTACTTTTCGGAGATTAAATTAAATAATTAATTATATAAATATACACTCAATCTATACCCTCTTCTCTCTCCTCACAACCCTAATCCTCTAAAAGCAAACCCGTCGTTCAAAAGGGGGAAAACTCGCTGTAACACCCCACACCCGCTACGGACACTCACTAAGGGAATGCCATGGCATCGGTGGAGTATTTTAGTGAATATAGAACAGAAAAATTACAACAAGACAGATATAAATAGTACTTGAAATTTTAAAACATCATCTCATAACAGCGGAAGTAAAACATGTCTGGTTACATCATAAAACCACAATAAAAGTCAAGTACAATATCCATCAAATAAATTTATACATAATCCCACTCTCATACAATAGCCATGACAAAAGAAAAGATAACTGGATAACTGGAGCTTTACATCTACCCAAGCTCCTAAAGACTGGAACAGCAATCCGATCAAACTCCACTACTGCTAGGATCCACCGTAGGACCTGAGGGTTGGGAAAAAGATAAAAACAACGGGGTCAGACATAAGTCTGAGTGAGTCCTATAACTTTAACAATACAATCATTAAAGTAACCAGAGAAGACATAAGTTTGACATACGGTAACGTCTGGGGATGAATGGCTATACCAAGCAGTTTGGTAGACCTAGGATTAACTAAGATATCCGCAAAGACGCATCTACCCACCCAAGGGTAATTACTACACTGCACCACACCAGTCATTCCCACTTAAAGGTTGATCCCTCCAAGGACTTAGAAAATTTTCCCAGTGGTTTCTTGTAACCCTAGCTGACTACATAGGTGCCGTCTGCCCCTATCTCCACTAGGTGTACCCACCACTCCCAAGCGATCGGCTCCCTACCGTAGATACCCGTGCTGGTCCCACAGTGGGGTGTATCACTCCCCTAAAGTGGCTACCTGATAATATCAACGGTGCACGGCTTTATATCTACACGATGCAACAACGGCTTATCTACCAGCCCGGGCCCACACACGCATATGAAACCCGTTGGACTCGCGTTGCCACCGCTAACCCGTTTTGGCCTCTTATAATCAAGCCCAATATGCGTGTCCCGTCACTCGACATGGGTCGAGCCCACAAAGATACGTTTGGGATATTGGTTGAAATGGGCCCCCACAAGCTACCCACCTAAGCTTGTCACTTATCTAGTGTATCCCACTTAACCCTTTAATCATGTTTAATTACATGTTTCACTTGGTTAAGTATTCTAATCGGATTTTCTATTGCCACCCAAGGCAACCCACTAGATTCCACATGCCACCCAAGGCAACCATTAAATTTCCACATGCTACCCAAGGCACCCACTTAACCCCTCATGTCCCACTACATGCTAATATGGTTAAGTGTTTCTTAATTAATTAAGACCGTGATCTCCCATAAAGACCTCCCACATTAGACTGGCTGTTATGACCGCCTGGTTAAGCCGGTAAGGTCCGGGCAGTCTTACGTCATAACAGAGTCTAACCTCGTGTCTTTACCTTAATCACGTATTTAATTTATGGCTAAGACCTCTCACATTGGGCTGACATTTGTAGCAACTGGTTAAGCCGGTTGGGTCCGGGCAGTTTTACACTACAAATGAGTCCAACCTCGTGTCTTAGTCGATTAATTACACCTAATTAATCACCCCCACATTAATTATCCCTAATTAATATCAAGTTTTCCATAACATGGGTAGACCTAACTCAATAGGTAAATTCCCATGGGGTAGACCTAACTCAATAGGTAAATTCCCACTTATGGTAATTTATTTTTATGGTATGCTTAATCATACCCAATCATACTTTTATTAACATATTTACCAACCCCATCGTTCCCCACGTAAATCGTTCTCATTTCATGACATAAATAAGGGGAAGATCATCACAAATATCATGGGTTTAGCATACAACTTTGTCATGGGTTAAGAGGATGTCAACTTGCATATATGAGCATATATTAACCCAACTACATATAACCCCAACTTGCATATTATCATACACATATCTTGCATAACATGTTGAACTTGCATATAAGCATTCTCATAACTTGCATAACATGTTAAACATGCATTTAAGCATACACATAACTTGCATAAGTATTCACATACTTGCATAAGCATTTACATACTTGCATAAGCATTCACATACTTGCATAAACATTCACATGCTTGCATAAGCATGCATAACTTGCATATCATGTTAAACTTGCATTTAAGCATATACATATCTTGCATAAGCATTCATATACTTGCATAAGCATGCATAACTTGCAAATCATGTTAAACTTGCATTTAAGCATATACATAACTTGCATATAACTTGCATAACTCACTTTGTTAAACATGCATAAATCCACTTATTAAATATGCATAAAACCACTTATTACATATGCATAAACATAAGAAGACATAGAGTAGCATATCATTATAAATGATTCAAACTCTATAATCCGCATTCAAGACCATAAGTCTCATTACACCCAATCTACTTACTTTAACAATTGATGTTAAAGTGATAGAAACTCACCACTAGCAAATTTGCACTCCAAATGAAGAAGATTAAGATGCTTAGAATAGATTAGAGGTTGATTAGTGAGTGATTAGCTTGCAACCCTCTTCATTGATTTGTGGAGGCCATGCTCAAATTTCATTTTGCCATAGTTTAGTTACAAGACCTAATTATGAATGAATTAGGGTAGGGTTGGGGTCTTATTTATAGGATTAGGTGAGTGTTTTAGGCCCTTAGATTAACCCTAGATTAGATTAGGACCCTTAGATTTAGGAAATCTCTAGAACCAGCCCTCCTAGCCAGCCTGAGACCCAACCTGGTGCAACCTGGTGCACCCAGGTTCTCTGGACGCCGCACCCCTGTCGACAGGCAAGTCGACAGGCAAGTCGACACCCCTGTCGACAGGCCTGTCGACATGGTCAGGGCGGGAATTTTCCCGCCTGACCCCACCTGTCCAATTTAAAATCTAAATTTTAAATTCTTAATTCTGTTTTTAGTTTTGAAATTTTCTGCAAACTTCATCGGGCCATAACTGGGCCATACGGACTCCGATTTTCGAAAACTCGGACTCTATTTTGCGTATTTTTCCGAGACGAACGCAATGACGCAGCCCGTTTCCCCCGATTCCCACATCTGAGATTATTTATTCTGTAATTAGTGAATTTTAGCATTAACTAAAATTCGGGGTGTTACATTCTCCCCTCCTTAAAGGATTTCGTCCCCGAAATCTCTAAGCTAAGGAGAATGAATATCCTACCATCCAAACAGCCATCTACTCAATCCATCAAACACGGGCATCCATTGTCCTTAGAACAATTTCTAATGATGTATGAGCATATGCAAAAAGTGTGTGTATATGTTCCCTATCTAATGTATGAACATATGCAAACCATGATAGTGCCATGCATCCATTATGTATGCGAAAGAACCCTATCGACACATACAATATCTACATGAGTGCACAATCATTCACCAAAATGCATCATCCATATGATAACACAATCATTAGACATCCATAAATATAGCTTCCTACACACAATTTCATGCAATATGCAATATGAAGTGACTGAGCCGATCTAGTGCCTAGAGTGTGTGTATATGCATCCACGAGCAACCACTAGCAAACACTTGCATCCACTTGCATCCATCAACCATAACATGTCTCAAACACATGTTTCAACCATAGGTTTACCCTATCTAAAGGTCAAAGGTACTAATGAGAGGACATACTCAAGATAAGATAAGTACTAGACAAACGATAAAGGAGAAGTTAAAAGACATACCATCAAAAAGAAATGGGTACAATGAACGCATCTTTGCTTCCGTTTCCCAAGTTGCGTTGCCCTCATCTTCTCCCCATTGCACTTTGACTAGTTGAACCTCTCGATTCCTCAATTTCCTAATCTCTGACCCAAGGATGCGAGTATGAGCTCGTCGGATAGTCGCATCACGCTCTATCTCTACATCTCTAAGCAAGCTCGGCTCTACCACCTCTGCGGTCTCATGTAAGCATTTCCTCAGATGTGATACATGGAATACATCATGAACACCACTAAGTCTGTCGGGCAACTCCACCCTATATGCCATCCGTCCAATCCTTTCCTTAATAGGAAACGGCCCAACAAACCTCGGTGCTAACTTACCAACGGATCCAAAGCGAACAACATTTCTTAACGGAGATACCTTGACAAAAACCATATCCCCAACCTCAAACTCAAGATCCGTCCTTCTTTTGTCCGCATAAGATTTTTGCCTATCCTGTGCTGCTTTCATCCTTCTTCGAATCAAGTCAATCTTCTCAGAAGTCTCCCTAATCATATCAGGCCCAAGCAAGATCTTATCCATAGATTCCCACCAACATGTAGGTGATCGACAAGGCCTTCCATAGAGAGCTTCGAAAGGAGCCATACCAATACTGGACTGAAAGCTGTTATTATATGCGAACTCCACCAATGGAAGATGCTCTTCCCATGTACCTCCAAAATCTAAGATACAAAGCCTCAAAAGGTCTTCTAGGACACGATTCACCCTCTCAGTCTGGCCGTCCGTCTGAGGATGATATGCGGTGCTCAGACACAATTGAGTCCCCACTGCTTCCTGCAAACTTCTCCAGAACTCGCTAGTGAAGATAGGATCTCGATCACTTACTATGCTAGTGGGTACCCCATGTAATCGAACTATCTCTCGAAGATATACTGAAGCTAGCCATGGAGCAGTCCTCTTGCTCTTCACAGGTATGAAGTGGGCGCTCTTAGTAAGTCTGTCTACCACCACCCAAATTCCTGTATTACCCTTCCTCGATCTGGGTAACCCGTCAATAAAATCCATCGAGACGCTATCCCACTTCCATTGCGGAACTTCCAATGGGTGAAGCAACCCACCAGGTTTCTTTTGCTCCGCTTTCACTTGTTGACATACCAAGCATCGAGCTACATATTCGGCCACATCTTTCTTCATACCGGCCCAGAAGAAAACCCTCTTCATATCTTGGTACATCTTGCCCCCACCGGGATGAATGGTCATCCTAGAATGGTGTGCATCATCAAGAATAACCTTCCTCAACCCTTCATCTTGCGGTACACAAAGTCTACCGTCTCTACGCAAGCACCCCTTATCGTCTAGGGTGTACCTATTCAAATGGCTGGACGACTCCCCCCTTATGAGCTTCTCTATCAACTCAACCAACTGTGGGTCGTCCCTCTGGGCTTCCCCAATCCGCCCCAGAAGAGTAGGTCGGACCTCCAAGGATGCTAGCAAACCGGGTATATAATCAATGGAAGGTCTGAAATCAAACATCGAGATAAATTCCAAGCTTCGTCGTTCCACGAACAATGGACTCAATGACAACCTCTTTCTACTCAAGGCGTCTGCCACCACGTTACCCTTGCCAGGGGTATACGCTATCTCGAAATCATAGGATGCTAAGAACTCCATCCACCTTTGCTGTCTCAAATTCAAATCCTTCTGAGAAAACAAGTACTTCAATGATTTATGGTCAGTGAACAACTCGAATCTCTCACCAAGAAGATAATGGCGCCAGATCTTAAGCGCAAAAACAATAGCAGCCAGCTCTAAATCATGGGTAGGGTAATTTTTCTCATGTGCCCTCAACTGCCTTCCACCATAGGCTATTACCCTTCCCTCTTGCATTAAGACTGCGCCCAGTCCTGTCCCACAAGCATCGGTATAGACAATAAATGGCTTGCTCCCATCTGGCAACACTAAAACTGGAGCAGTGGTTAAAGCTCTCTTTAACCGTCGGAATGCATCATCACACTCTACGTCCCACGTGAAAACAAGATTCTTCTTCGTTAAGCGGGTTAATGGGGCTGATATCTTCGCGAAGTCTTTAATAAACTTCCTATAATAACCCGCCAAGCCCAAGAAACTTCTTACTTCGGTAGCATTTCTAGGAACCTTCCAATCTTGTACTGATACTACCTTCGCGGGATCCACAGCTATTCCCTCCTTGGAGACCACGTGCCCCAAGAACCGCACTTCCCTCCTCCAGAAGTGACATTTAGAGAATTTAGCCTTAAGGCTATGTGCTCGAAGAGTCTTCAACACCTCCCCAAGATGTAAGGCATGCTCTTCTTCACTCTTAGAAAATACTAAGATATCATCCACAAAGACCACCACGAACTTATTAAGGAACTCCCTGAACACCCTACTCATCAAGTCAACAAAGTATGCAAGGGCGTTTGTCAACCCAAATGGCATCACCAGCCACTCATAGAAACCATCCGGAGTCCTAAAGGCAGTCTTGTCTATGCTATCCTCAGCCACCCTCAACTGATGAAACCCCGTGGCTAAGTCCAACTGAGAAAATACTGAAGCGCCAACCAACTGATCGAAAAGATCATCAATCCTCGGCAATGGGTGTCTATTCTTCTTTGTGAGCTTGTTTAGTTCTCTATAGTCTACACAAAGTCTGAGGGACCCATCCGCCTTCGTAGCAAAAACTACTGGAGCACCCCACTCCGATATACTTCGCCTTATGAACCCCTTCTCAAGCAACTCCCCTACTTGCTTATGGAGTTCCCTCCTCTCACGAGGAGCCATGTGGCGCACTGGTAAAGATACAGGTTTAGCATTATCCACCAGATATATTCGGAAGTCAATCTCCCGCTTCGGAGGTAAGCCCTTCACCTCCTCAAACACATCCGGATATTCCCGGACCACTCTTGCAGATTGCAAACTCTCGACCGAAGCGTCCAGCGATTCAAGATAACTTAGCATAACAGAATCCCTGGGATTACAGGAAATCTCGAGAGTGTTACCCAAGCGGGTCATGAGCCTAACAACTCTCCTTTCGCAATCAAGAACGGCACCATTACTGGATAACCAGTCCATGCCCAAAATCAACCCATAGCCCGTGAAGCCCAACACAAAAGCATCACATCTAAACTCTATGCTAAGTATAGAAATCTTCAAACCCAAACATATCATGGACAAATAAGTGGAGCCCCCAATTGGGTTTGAAACAACCAAGGGATCATCTACCAGACTGGTGTCTAAGTGCAGTGACTCAACTAATGATGATGAGATAAAAGAATGCGATGCGCCTGAATCAAACAATGTACGGACAGGATGATCAAATAGAAAAACCAGACTTTCCACGGAAATAGTTCTACCTCTCTCCTGAATTGGTGGAACCGCGAGAGCCTGTACTTGCCCCCTAGTCTGACCCGGTGCCATAAGAGCTTGCACCTGTCCTCCCGAGGTAGATCCCGTCCTTTGCCCTTTCTTAGGACAGTCTTTCACTAGATGCCCTGCTTCGCCACAGTGGAAGCAGCCAGTCTTCTTCTTCTTGCGACAATCCTTGCTTAGGTGGCCAGGTGTCCCACAATTGAAACACTTCTTCTTTTTGCCCTTGCCACCGTTGCCTTTCCCACCTTTGTTTTGCTGTTGTTGCTGAGGTCTCTTTTGATCTCCCTTCTTCTCGGGTGCCTGACTAGCATTGGGACCCTTCCCTTCTTCATGCATGAGTGCCATGTCAACTAGCTTCTCGAAGGTGGCCCCCATAGGGATATGAGTCATAGCCAACCCATGCATCGGTTCATTCAAGCCTTTCACGAACCTCAAAGCCTTCTTCTCCGGTGTATTCACCAAGTCTAGGCCAAACCTTGCCAATTGATTAAACTTGTTAACATATTCCTTCACCGAAAGATTTCCTTGCTTAAGAGTCAAGAATCTTTCCATATACAAGTTTTCCTCCGCCCTTGAGAGAAACTTTGCCACAAATCTTTGCCTAAAATCCGCCCAAGAGTCAACGGGGCGTTATCCATTAGTGACCTCCCACCAGAATGAGGCCTCTCCCTTCATTAACCAAGCAGCCAACTTGACTTTCTTTCCTTCTTCCACCTCAAAGATATCTATCAATTCTTCCACCTCTTTAAGCCAATCTCTAGCCTCCACAAAAGTTTCAGATCCTTGAAAAGGTTTCCCTCCCATAGCTTTAAATTCCTTACAAGTCTTAGCAAAAGTATCCGTGCGAGGAGGAGGGGGAGGAGGAAGATCGGGTGCTACGGTTGGTGGAGGAACATTTGCTGGACCCGCAGTAGTGGCCCTAGCCTCCATCAATCTCCTATACCATACTGGTACCGTCACACCCTCTGGAAAGTTAAGATCCTCAGCCATGCTGAAACGGAAAAGGAAAGATTCAAAACGGGGAATTCGAAGGATATAGATATGGCTATTGGGGATTATGCTTTTCTTTCAAAAACTTTTCTCTTTAAAGACATGTTTTTGAAAATATCTCTTCCAAAAATGTTTTTAGAAAAATAGTTTTCTAAAAATTTTATCTGTTCCGGTAACCTTTGCTCTGATACCACGTGTAACACCCCACACCCGCTACGGACACTCACTAAGGGAATGCCATGGCATCGGTGGAGTATTTTAGTGAATATAGAACAGAAAAATTACAACAAGACAGATATAAATAGTACTTGAAATTTTAAAACATCATCTCATAACAGCGGAAGTAAAACATGTCTGGTTACATCATAAAACCACAATAAAAGTCAAGTACAATATCCATCAAATAAATTTATACATAATCCCACTCTCATACAATAGCCATGACAAAAGAAAAGATAACTGGATAACTGGAGCTTTACATCTACCCAAGCTCCTAAAGACTGGAACAGCAATCCGATCAAACTCCACTACTGCTAGGATCCACCGTAGGACCTGAGGGTTGGGAAAAAGATAAAAACAACGGGGTCAGACATAAGTCTGAGTGAGTCCTATAACTTTAACAATACAATCATTAAAGTAACCAGAGAAGACATAAGTTTGACATACGGTAACGTCTGGGGATGAATGGCTATACCAAGCAGTTTGGTAGACCTAGGATTAACTAAGATATCCGCAAAGACGCATCTACCCACCCAAGGGTAATTACTACACTGCACCACACCAGTCATTCCCACTTAAAGGTTGATCCCTCCAAGGACTTAGAAAATTTTCCCAGTGGTTTCTTGTAACCCTAGCTGACTACATAGGTGCCGTCTGCCCCTATCTCCACTAGGTGTACCCACCACTCCCAAGCGATCGGCTCCCTACCGTAGATACCCGTGCTGGTCCCACAGTGGGGTGTATCACTCCCCTAAAGTGGCTACCTGATAATATCAACGGTGCACGGCTTTATATCTACACGATGCAACAACGGCTTATCTACCAGCCCGGGCCCACACACGCATATGAAACCCGTTGGACTCGCGTTGCCACCGCTAACCCGTTTTGGCCTCTTATAATCAAGCCCAATATGCGTGTCCCGTCACTCGACATGGGTCGAGCCCACAAAGATACGTTTGGGATATTGGTTGAAATGGGCCCCCACAAGCTACCCACCTAAGCTTGTCACTTATCTAGTGTATCCCACTTAACCCTTTAATCATGTTTAATTACATGTTTCACTTGGTTAAGTATTCTAATCGTATTTTCTATTGCCACCCAAGGCAACCCACTAGATTCCACATGCCACCCAAGGCAACCATTAAATTTCCACATGCCACCCAAGGCACCCACTTAACCCCTCATGTCCTACTACATGCTAATATGGTTAAGTGTTTCTTAATTAATTAAGACCGTGATCTCCCATAAAGACCTCCCATATTAGACTGGCTGTTATGACCGCCTGGTTAAGCCGGTAAGGTCCAGGCAGTCTTACGTCATAACAGAGTCTAACCTCGTGTCTTTACCTTAATCACGTATTTAATTTATGGCTAATACCTCTCACATTGGGCTGACATTTGTAGCAACTGGTTAAGCCGGTTGGGTCCGGGCAGTTTTACACTACAAATGAGTCCAACCTCGTGTCTTAGTCGATTAATTACACCTAATTAATCACCCCCACATTAATTATCCCTAATTAATATCAAGTTTTCCATAACATGGGTAGACCTAACTCAATAGGTAAATTCCCATGGGGTAGACCTAACTCAATAGGTAAATTCCCACTTATGGTAATTTATTTTTATGGTATGCTTAATCATACCCAATCATACTTTTATTAACATATTTACCAACCCCATCGTTCCCCACGTAAATCGTTCTCATTTCATGACATAAATAAGGGGAAGATCATCACAAATATCATGGGTTTAGCATACAACTTTGTCATGGGTTAAGAGGATGTCAACTTGCATATATGAGCATATATTAACCCAACTACATATAACCCCAACTTGCATATTATCATACACATATCTTGCATAACATGTTGAACTTGCATATAAGCATTCTCATAACTTGCATAACATGTTAAACATGCATTTAAGCATACACATAACTTGCATAAGTATTCACATACTTGCATAAGCATTTACATACTTGCATAAGCATTCACATACTTGCATAAACATTCACATGCTTGCATAAGCATGCATAACTTGCATATCATGTTAAACTTGCATTTAAGCATATACATATCTTGCATAAGCATTCATATACTTGCATAAGCATGCATAACTTGCAAATCATGTTAAACTTGCATTTAAGCATATACATAACTTGCATATAACTTGCATAACTCACTTTGTTAAACATGCATAAATCCACTTATTAAATATGCATAAAACCACTTATTACATATGCATAAACATAAGAAGACATAGAGTAGCATATCATTATAAATGATTCAAACTCTATAATTCGCATTCAAGACCATAAGTCTCATTACACCCAATCTACTTACTTTAACAATTGATGTTAAAGTGATAGAAACTCACCACTAGCAAATTTGCACTCCAAATAAAGAAGATTAAGATGCTTAGAATGGATTAGAGGTTGATTAGTGAGTGATTAGCTTGCAACTCTCTTCATTGATTTGTGGAGGCCATGCTCAAATTTCATTTTGCCATAGTTTAGTTACAAGACCTAATTATGAATGAATTAGGGTAGGGTTGGGGTCTTATTTATAGGATTAGGTGAGTGTTTTAGGCCCTTAGATTAACCCTAGATTAGATTAGGACCCTTAGATTTAGGAAATCTCTAGAACCAGCCCTCCTAGCCAGCCTGAGACCCAACCTGGTGCAACCTGGTGCACCCAGGTTCTCTGGACGCCGCACCCCTGTCGACAGGCAAGTCGACAGGCAAGTCGACACCCCTGTCGACAGGCTTGTCGACAGCCTTGTCGACATGGTCAGGGCGGGAATTTTCCCGCCTGACCCCACCTGTCCAATTTAAAATCTAAATTTTAAATTCTTAATTCTGTTTTTAGTTTTGAAATTTTCTGCAAACTTCATCGGGCCATAACTGGGCCATACGGACTCCGATTTTCGAAAACTCGGACTCTATTTTGCGTATTTTTCCGAGACGAACGCAATGACGCAGCCCGTTTCCCCCGATTCCTACATCTGAGATTATTTATTCTGTAATTAGTGAATTTTAGCATTAACTAAAATTCGGGGTGTTACACTCGCCTCCCTCCCCAAATCCCTCCGCCCAGACCTGGCGATCACCGTCGCCGCCTATGGCGAGGCCCCTCCCTCCTTCTCCGATCTGCCTCCTCCTCCCCCGCCTCTCCTGCTTCGTTCTCCTCCCCCCTTTCTTCGAGACCCATGACCTTCCCCCCCTCCAGATCCGAACAACGCCGCCGCCCAGGGCAGGCGCACCCCCCCTCGCGCGAGACCACCTCTGCCTGAAGCTTCCCCGCGCCAGCAGCCGCCAAGCACCCCCTCTAGTCGGCCAGCACAGCGCAGGAGCCCCCCTTTTTCTTCTTCTTCGCTCGACGGTGAGTTTCTACTTTATTTTCATTTGTTTAGGCGATTTAAAAATCTGATTTTTGCACGATAAAACTAGCGATTTTTAACTTGTAAAAGGAGCGATTTTTAACTTGTAAAAGGAGCGATTTTTAACTTGAAAAAGGAGCGATTTTTAAATTGTAAAAGAAGCGAATTAGAATGTGATTTTGAAAATAAAAGATATGATGTTTAATTAAACAAAAATCTAAAAATTTAATATTTATGTTCTAGTTTTAAAATCTGAAATTATTATATATTATTCTTTTAAAATCTCAAATTTTTATATAAATTGTTATAGATATAATATTTGAAATTACTATATATATAATGTTCGAAATATAATATATGAAGCGTTGTTTTAAAATCGATTTTATAAAATATATAGCCTTGTTTTTACAAAAAGAAGTAGTGGAAAGGTTGGATTTTTATTTTCGTAAAGACGAAATTTTTATATTCGAAAGGATTAGATTTTTGAAAACAAAAAGGTTAGATTTTTAACTAAGTAAAAAGACGATTTTTTTTAATCATATGAAAGCAAAGATGAAGAGAATAAAATATAATTTTTATATTATAGGAAGGTTAAAAATATATTTTTTATGTTATAGAAAAGTTAAAAATATAATTTTTATACTGGTGGCATATTAAAGACATTATTTTTATATAGGTATGATGGTAAAAATATGATTTTTATTCGTGTAGAGTAATGAAAATATAATCTTTACTAGAAGAAGAGCGATATAGAAATATAATTTTTATAATGAAGTGAAGATAAAAATTCAATTGTTATAACTAAGTGAAAATAAAAATTCGATTTTTATATATGTAGTGAATACGGGCGACGAAAGTGACAAAAGGTGGGAACGACAAGATTTTCTACATATGAAGAGTCGCGGTGTTTGGTGTATAGCTTGTGTGACGACCCTGATTTTCAGAACCGGTTTAAAAATTTTATTTTAGTTATTTTTAATGAATTTCAAATATTTAAAATGTTTATTTTAAATAATAACGATTTAAAATTTAGTTTAATCGAGGTTAGAACGTATTAAATTATTTTAATTATATAACGAGCCTGAAATGGCGCGGTAGTTTGAAAATTCGATTTTAAATTTCAAATGAATGTAGAGGATTCAAAATAAATCGGATTTCAGTAAAACCGGAAATATTTGAATCTGTTTAACCATATCTTTCTAACGAATGTAAGAAACTGAGATTTCACTTTATAAACTGAAAGTTATGTCCAGTTTAAATTTCAGAAAAGTCGCTGTAGAATTTATATATATTTCAATATAATATATATCCCTTAAAAATAGCCATTTTGCAAACAACCTTCATTTTCAACGAAACCACTTTTGCTGGATCCGGAATATCAAATTATTGTTGGGTTTCAATTTTCATAATTTTTGAATTTAATATGTGAGAGTGGCAAAAGAAAATGTGTTTGTCAATTTCAGTTTGAATTGGATCGACCGAAAAATGACCATTTTTCAAACGGACTCAGAATTCGATGAAATTAGTTTTGTTGGGACTGTATTATCAAAACATAGTTAGATTTATTTTTCTGTAACTTTTGAAGTCAGTATGTGGCCCCGGTAAATTAAAATGTGCGTTTAAATTTAGTATATACTGATTTATATTTTAATTTTGATGAAAACTGATCAAAACTGTCGAATGGGCTTACGAAACATATTCCATTGTGTTTGGAATAGGGGTAATTAGCTAGGGGCGACAGTTGTTGGGTTTCGTTTGGAGTTCGAAATGAAATCGAAGTAAATTGGAAATTTAATATTATTAAATTTATTATAAATACAAGGATTTTCTCTCAAAATCCTAGGACCTTCTACCAGCCGCCGTCATCATAAATGGAGGGCCAAAAATCACCGATCTTTCCTCCTTCTAAATCTCTAAATCCATACGAAATTAATCCAAACTTCAAAAGCAAAATTGATCAACTCCTCGTGAACTTCAGATCCAACGGTTGTGATTTGTTTCCAATCACCGAGGCGGTGGAATTCCCATCTCAAAACCCTACCGTTCGAGTAAGGATAAGGCGACCTAGGGGGCCGAGTTGGCTGATGCTCGGGTCGTGGGGAGGCGAGGTGGCGACGGTTGGCAGGGTGGTTGGCGATCGGGTCCAGGTGGCACGGTTGGGCCTGCATAGGCGATTTGAGGAAGGGAGCTGATGGGTTTAGTTCGTTCGTGAATAGCAGGAAGAAGAAGCATAAGCGGGCGGCCCAGATTTGTTGATGGAAATTAGTGAAGTGATTAGGGTTTAATAATTATTAAATTAATTATAAATATAATAAATGTTTAAAATTGCCATAACTTGTTCGAATTAAATCAGATTTTCGCGAAACAAAGTGCGTTGGATTCGCAGCGAAAAAGGCTACGCGATGGAACTGACGGGACTGTGATATGAGCTAGCTGAAATTTTTGATTGAATTAAACACGTTTTTTAGTTCAGTTAAAGAAATCATTAATTAACGATTCTAAAACCAATCAATGTGAGTTTTCTCACACTGCAAAAGTATTCACATTTTTGTGAAATTGAATTTCTGTGATTTATCTGATTGTTGTTTGTTGATTTCTATTTTAAATGGGCATCTAATTTAAACTGTTAGAATTTAAATTGCCAGTTAGTTTATTTTGAATTGAATTGCTAGTTAAACCCTGACACATATAATCAGTAAATTATTGCAAATTGAACTATTTGGATGATGGTTGTGATGTGTGTTTATTTGTGGATGTTTTGAACTGTACGGATATTGTCTATATTTTTATATCACTGTAATCACCATGGATTGAAATGATATATATCCATTCCCTGAAATAATTATATTGAAATGTCGAAAGTGAAATATATTGAAATGTCGAAAGTGGAATATATTGAAATGTCGAAAGTGAATTATATTGAAATGTCGAAAGTCAATTATATTGAAATGTCGAAAGTCAATTATATTGAAATGTCGAAAGTCAATTATATTGAAATGTCGAAAGTCAATTATATTGAAATGTTGAAAGTCAATTATATTGAAAAGTCGAAAGTGAAATATATTGAAATGTCGAAAGTAAAATATATTGAAATGTCGAAAGTCAATTATATTGAAATGTCGAAAGCGAAATATTTTGAAATGTCGAAATGAAATATACTGAAATGTCAAAAGTAAAATATATTGAAATGTCGAAAGTCAATTATATTGAAATGTCGAAAGTCAATTATATTGAAATGTCGAAAGTGAATTGTTTTGAAATGTCGAAAGTGAAATATATTGAAATGTCGAAAGTAAAATATATTGGAATTTCAAAAGTAAATTTTATCGAAATGTCTAAAGTGAAATATATTGAAATGTTGAAATTGAATTATATTGAAATTGAATTATATTGAAAATTGAAATTGAATTATATTGAAATTGAAATTGAATTATTTCGAAGGTTTAAATCTTTATTTAGCTTTGAAATAAAAATTCAAATTGAAATGATCTAAAATTTGTTATTTGAAATTTGAGCTGAAATTTAATTATTTCAAAGGTTTAAATCTTTATTTAAACTTTGAAAAAAAATTCAAATTGAAATGATCTAAAATTTGTTATTTGAAATTTGAACTGAAATTGAATTATTTCAAAGGTTTAAATCTTTATTTAAACTTTGAAATAAAAATTCAAATTGAAATGATCTAAAAATTTGTTATTTGAAATTTGAACTGAAATTTAATCATTTCAAAGGTTTAAATCTTTTTTTAAACTTTGAAAAAAAATTCAAATTGAAATGATCTAAAATTTGTTATTTGAAATTTGAACTGAAATTGAATTATTTCAAAGGTTTAAATCTTTATTTAAACTTTGAAATAAAATTCAAATTGAAATGATCTAAAATTTGAACTGAAATTAAATTATTTCAAAGGTTTAAATCTTTATTTAAACTTTGAAATAAAATTCAAATTGAATTGATATAAAATTTGTTATTTGAAATTTGAATTGAAATTGAATTATTTCAAAGGTTTAAATCTTTATTTAAACTTTGAAATTTAATTTGAATTGAATTTGAAAATTTGAAATTATATTCGAATTAAATGGCTTAAATAAATATTATGAACTTGAATTTGATTGGAATCGAATAGATTCAAATAATATTTTTAAATGGGAAGTTATCCTTTAAAAATGGATTGTTCTCAAATGAATTTGATTGTGGAATCGATTTGGATTGGATTTTGGAAATCGATTTGGTTTGTTTTGAGATTTGAACTTTGTTTCATATTTATTTGAAACGGAAAGAAACAGTTGTTTTGAAAATTATTTCTATATAAACAAATTTATATATAAACTATTTTATGAAATTTATTCCTTCGATATATGGAGTACTTTATATAAATTGTTTTTCAAAACCTATTTTTCTATATATATATATATATATATAAGTAGTTTATTTTATAAAATATTTTAATATGTATAAAACCATTTCCAATACTCAAGCTATTTTGATTTCCAAACTACTCCAAAACTCTTAACTATTTAAAAATTATTCAAAAATTTATATAAACCCCAAAACTATTTCAAACTTATAGACTATTTTAGAAGTGAAATTATTTACATTTAAATCTCTGATTTAAAAGTAAATATGATTATTTTGACGTTAAAATCAAAAATGAATTCAAAACTATTTCTGAAGTAAATTGAATGATTCGAATGAAATGTGGTCAATTGAAGTTATAACCAATTATTTAATTTGAAATTTATCTCAAAGCAAAATATGAATTGTGAAAGTAAATATTATAGTGATTAAAATAATATGATATTTTAAAGTGAAAAATTGTTTAGTTGAATATGATATTTTGATATCATAACGATTCACTTTTGAAACATAAAATACCAATCGGTGTGTAACATGACGTTTTATTGTTAAAGAGACCGGGGCCACTTATTGACATACTCTCTGTCAATGTTGGAACCACTTTAACAACTGTTTACGTGTTGGAGTTCCCGAAATGAAGTAGGATGAATTTGGAGGCGATTACTGGATTTGAAGAAAGTGAACGATAATGGATGACCCCGACACTTGTGTCGATTTGAAATGACTAAAACAGGAGCCGTGCCAGACCAAATGAGGCTTGACTACCTCGTAGTGGACATCTTCTCTTCGATTTTCCTGGGCCTCGGGTCCATACTATTACTATTCAGTTGTTGTTGTTTTGTTGGTGCGCACCCTTGATGGGAGGTATTTCCCTTTGATTCGATATGGGGCGGATGTCTACGGTGGGCCGTTAGGGGTAACCACCAGTCTGGATCAGGCAAACTAGTAGCATACTCTTTGGGTATAGCCTCATGTGCCTTGTCATACGTTTATCCTTATGCGAGACAACTACGATTTTGATTTTTGGCATAGGTCTATAGGGGACTCACTGGCTACCGGCGTTACTGGTTGTGTTACAGGACCTGCATAGACCATGTGCTTATAAACTTTGTAAGGGTAGTCAATGTAACCCCTCTTACGCTATTTTTCTAACAAGTATTTGTGAATAGACACTAGTATAATAGCGAAATTATATTATATAGTATCTAGTTTGACGGATCCTTAGGAGATGGAATTTCCCGTAACATCTCTTGAGTTTTGTGTGTGCATGTTCATATGATATCAATTTGACTTAGATGAGAATATTTTTTCCTGATCCGAGCTTGTTTTATTTTCACGCTATTACGCTCGGGTCAGACTTGAGCATTCCAGTTTCAAAGATTATCTTCTGAAGGATGAAGACGAAGACGGTATACTATTATTACTATTGTATCCCACTACTATTCTGTTGCATTACTCTGTATTATCAGTTATGTATATAAATGTATAACTCTGATAAATGTTGTAAAATGATCAAATGTTTATTTTAAACAGCTTCATGAACTGTTATTTGATTATTATATTTTGTTCATTCCGTTGCGAGATTCTGTGTTTGTTTTCTTCTTTCTTTCTAATTCTAAATTAATCCCCTTGATTATCTATATTTTTGACTATAATGGTTGAAGATGTGGATCGTCATTTAACAATCTGTAAATGCGTACAGTTTTGAGTTAGACATGTGTGGATTATTGTCGATTCAAAAGGTACGGGTTTTCGGGTCGTTACAGTTGGTATCAGAGCGAGGTTTAGCAGTAAACCTTGGCTCTATTGGAATTTACTCATTAGAGATATGGTTGGTAACACCCTAGAATGAGTTCTGAGTGTACGTATATATGAGAGAGCGTACTTGTATTTTGATATAAAATGGTTTTGTATTGTGTTGTTTGACTTGTTGAGTTTGAGTTTGGAGTTCTGGTCGATGCGTCTGGACAACGTTATCGACAGGAGTTCTAAAACACTTGAATAAGGTATTTTGACACAATATAGTTTTCAATTATATATTTTGTATACAAAGGATATACTTTGAAATTCAGAGAGCTAAATGGTTCAGTAATCAATATTTTTAACCTATTGATTACAATAAAAAATCAAAATTTATATTTGATTTATAATTAATGACGGAGTATAAATAAAATAAAATAAAATGGAGAATTTGAAATATTTAATTCCAATTGGTTTTAAATGATTTTCGAGACTCTGAAAAAAAATTATAGTAGTAATATTTGAAGGATATTCAAAAAAAAAAAAATTGGTTAAGTACACTATTTTGCTACTGGGAAATAAATTTCGGTGATGAGATGATCATAGTCATCGACTTTCATTTTCGAGTCTCAAATTGGGGGGGGGGGGGCACTTGGTAGCATTGCTACCTATTTGTTTTTGAAATTTTAAATTTGAAATCTTGAGTATGTTTTGGTATAAAAAAAATTTATTTATGTATAGTACATATTATTTCAAAATGTTTTTAAAAGAAACTGGTATTTAAGATTCTCAAGTCTCTATTTATACAAATTACTATCCTTGTTGATAATCAACGAAATAAATAATTGTCGGTATAAATATCAAATGAAATTTGAATAGGTGAATAAAGTAATATGATAAATGGATAAGAAAAATATAAATGAAAATATAATATAATATTATAAAATTGAAACATAAAGTAAGGAAAATGTTAAAGAAAAAATGAAACAAATACTCCTGCTACTTTGATAAATAAGAGTAAGTTGTGAAATACTAAAATTTCATTTGTTATATATACAAACCTACCTAAGTGAGAAGTTTAAGAGTATATATATGTACTGAAATATTTTACAAGTGAAATTTAAATGAATAACATGTTCAAAATGATGTGTTGAATCACAGAAATGTTATGAAGATAAAGAAAAGTAAAGATGAAAAAAAATGAATTTGAACCAAAGAAATGTTATAAAGGTTAAATCAAGTGGTTGTAATAAAAAAAATTAATTTGTAAATGTTCTGAAACGATTAACAAATGGATGGAATATTTGCAAAGGATTGGTAATAACTAAAATTGTAACCTCCTAAGATAATTGTAAACTTGAATAAAAATGTTTAAAAAAACGAGTCTTAAGTAATGTTTAAACTTAAGAAATTAAGTAACAAGTCATTCCATAGTAATAAATTTATAAGGTAACGTAAATAACAGAGGAACTAAAGTCTATAAGTTGTGAAATAATGTGAATTAACAAGAAATTACAAAATTTGGTTAGTTATGAATAAAGGAAAATGGACTTAGATTCTGACTGAATAAAATGTCAAAGATTAGCTTAAGAAAATTTACAATAATATTTAAGCAAGTTAAATAAATAAATAAAACATAGAGAGCATAAGATGTAGATGAAATTAAAGTATTAATATATATAGAAATTGAAATGAGTAAGTATGTAAATTTCAAATATGTTGAGAATAAGTATAGATAAAACGAAATGCTAGCATATAGAAAACTTTAATATAGTTGAAATAAGTAGTGTGTGTGTGTATATATATATATATATATATATATATATATATATATATATATATAAACCCAACAGTTTTAAATAACAAAGTGAATTTTGGGTTGTCGTGAGTGGTGTCTTAAATAACACTGTTCTTGAACCCATTTGAGGAAAAAAAATCTTTTAACTAAGGTTTAAAGAAGTATTCTAGTTAATAAATATAATTAGAATTAAGTGGAAGTTGGTTTTGGGTTGATTGTGAACATTGTTTTAAGTGACATTAGTTCTTAAAACCCCGATTAACAGTGAAATTATCTTTTGGAATTTATTAGTCTTTTAACTAAGATGTAATGGAAAAGCTTTGGTTTACAAAGCTTGAGAACCAAAACTTAGTTAGAGGTTAATGGTTGTGATTTCGCATCGAAAATATGATTTTTGAGTACACAGAAGTTATATGTTTTGGAAATTTAATTCACAAAATGATTGCTGGTTATGATGTTTGATAATTAGTTCAACTAATTAAAGTATTGGAACAATAAAACCAATAAGAGAACAAAAGGTAAAATTTAGCCAAATAGAATCAAATTTGAACTGAATTGAAATTTATTGAAATTTGCATATATGTACATGTATATATATTGAGCAGGTCATAGCATGAAAGCTAAGAAGAGGAATAAAATTGTGTGCCCGACCAATAGGTACATGTTTACTATATTGATTGGGATTTGATGATTTTATGAGCCGATTGGCTTTTTCTTTTTCTTTTTGAGATGAGAGGGCCTGTGTGGCGGTTTGGGGATTTTCCCGATGCTCCTCGTACAAAGGAGGTTATGGCGAATTTTTTCGAAAATTTAGGGCGTTAGCCAAATTTTTGAGAAATTTTAAAATTCCTAGAAACTAAAAAGTTGAAGAATGAAAGCCAGAATGGAAGTTGAGTTGGTTGGTTAAACGACTTTTGTCTTCGTTCCTTTTCGAGGACGAAAAGTTTTTAGTGGGTGAGATTGTGACGACCCTGATTTTCAAAACCGGTTTAAAATTTTTATTTTAGTTATTTTTAATGAATTTCGAATATTTAAAATGTTTATTTTAAATAATAACGATTTAAAATTTAGTTTAATCGAAGTTAGAACGTATAAATTTATTTTAATTACATAACGAGCCTGAAATGGCGCGGTAGTTTGAAAATTCGATTTTAAATTTCAAATGAATGTACTGGATTCAAAATAAATTGGATTTCAGTAAAATCGGAAATATTTGAATCTGTTTAACCATATCTTTCTAATAAATGTAAGAAACTGAGATTTCACTTTATAAACTGAAAGTTATGTCCAGTTTAAAATTCAGAAAAGTCGCTATAGAATTTATATATATTTTAATATAATATGTAGCCCTTAAAAATAGCCATTTTGCAAACGACCTTTGTTTTCAACGAAACCACTTTTGTTGGATCAGGAATATCAAATTATTGTTGGGTTTCAATTTTCATAATTTTTGAATTTAATATGTGAGAGTGGCAAAAGAAAACGTGTTTTCAATTTCAGTTTGAATTGGATCGAGCGGAAAATGACCATTTTTCTAACGGACTCAAAATTCGATGAAATTAGTTTTGTTGGGACCGTATCGTTAAAACATAGCTAGATTTATTTTTCTGTAACTTTTGAAGTCAGTATGTGGCCCCAGTAAATTAAAATGTGCGTTTAAATTTAGTATATACTGATTTATATTATAATTTTGATGAAAACTGATCAAAACAGTCGAATGGGCTTACAAAACATATTCCATTGTGTTCGGAATGGGGGTAATGAGCTTGGGGCGATAGTCGTTGGGTTTCCTTTGGAGTTCGAAATGAAATCGAAGTAAATTGGAAATTTAATATTATTAAATTTATTATAAATACAAGGATTTTCTCTCTAAACCCTAGGACCTTCTACCAGTCGCCGTCATCATAAATGGAGGGCCAAAAATCGCCGATCTTTCCTCCTTCTAAATCTCTAAATCCATACGAAATTAATCCAAACTTCAAAAGCAAAATTGATCAACTCCTCATGAACTTTAGATCCAACGGTTGTGATTTGTTTCCAATCACCGAGGCGGTGGAATTCCCATCTCAAAACCCTACAGTTCGAGTAAGGATTACGCGACCTAGGGGGGCCGAGTTGGCCAGCGCTCGGGCAATGGGGAGGCGAGGTGGCGACGGTTGGCAGGGTGGTTGGCGATCGGCTCCAGGTGGCACGGTTGGGCCTGCATAGGAGAATTGGGGAGGGGAGTTGATGGGTTTAGTTCGTTCGTGAATAGCAGGAAGAAGAAGCATAAGCGGGCGGCCCGGATTTGCTGATGGAAATTAGTGAAGTGATTAGGGTTTAATAATTATTAAATTAATTATAAATATAATAAATATTTAAAATTGCCATAACTTGCTCGAATTAAATCAGATTTTCGCGAAACAAAGTGCGTTGGATTCGCAGCGACAAAGGCTACGCGATGGAACTGACGGGACTGTGATATGAGCTAGCTGAAATTTTTGATTGAATTAAACACGTTGTTTAGTTCAGTTAAAGAAATCGTTAATTAACGATTCTGAAACCAATCAATGTGAGTTTTCTCACACTGCAAAAATATTCACATTTTTGTGAAATTGAATTTCTGTGATTTATCTGATTGTTGTTTGTTGATTTCTATTTTGAATGGACATCTAATTTAAACTGTTAGAAGTTAAATTGCCAGTTAGTTTATTTTGAATTGAATTGCTAGTTAAACCCTGACACATATAATCAGTAAATTATAGCAAATTGAACTGTTTGGATGATGGTTGTGATGTGTGTTTATTTGTGGATGTTTTGAACTGTATGGATATTGTCTATATTTTTATATCACTGTTATCACCTTGGATTGAAATGATATATATCCATTCCCTGAAATAATTATATTGAAATGTCGAAAGTGAAATATATTGAAATGTCGAAAGTGGAATATATTGAAATGTCGGAAGTAAAATATATTGAAATGTCGAAAGTGAATTATATTGAAATGTCGAAAGTCAATTATATTGAAATGTATGTCGAAAGTCAATTATATTGAAAAGTCGAAAGTAAAATATATTGAAATGTCGAAAGTAAAATATATTGAAATGTCGAAATTCAATTATATTGAAACGTCGAAAGTGAAATATTTTGAAATGTCGGAAGTGAAATATATTGAAATGTCGAAAGTAAAATATATTGAAATGTCGAAAGTCAATTATATTGAAATGTCGAAAGTCTATTATATTGAAATTTATAAAGTGAATTATTTTGAAATGTCGAAAGTGACATATATTGAAATGTCAAAAGTGAAATATATTGAAATGTCGAAAGTAAATTTTATCGAAATGTCGAAAGTGAAATATATTGAAATGTTGAAATTGAATTATATTGAAATTGAAATTGAAATTGAATTATATTGAAAATTGAAATTGAATTATATTGAAATTGAAATTGAATTATTTCAAAGGTTTAAATCTTTATTTAAACTTTGAAATAAAAATTCAAATTGAAATGATCTAAAATTTGTTATTTGAAATTTGAACTGAAATTTAAGTATTTCAAAGGTTTAAATCTTTATTTAAACTTTGAAAAAAAATTCAAATTGAAATGATCTAAAATTTGTTATTTGAAATTTGAACTGAAATTGAATTATTTCAAAGGTTTAAATCTTTATTTAAACTTTGAAATAAAAATTCAAATTGAAATGATCTAAAAATTTGTTATTTGAAATTTGAACTGAAATTTAATTATTTCAAAGGTTTAAATTTTTATTTAAACTTTGAAAAAAAATTCAAAATGAAATGATCTAAAATTTGTTATTTGAAATTTGAACTGAAATTGAATTATTTCAAAGGTTTAAATCTTTATTTAAACTTTGAAAAAAAAATTCAAATTGAAATGATCTAAAATTTGTTATTTGAAATTTGAACTGAAATTGAATTATTTCAAATGTTTAAATCTTTATTTAAACTTTGAAATAAAATTCAAATTGAATTGATCTAAAATTTGTTATTTGAAATTTGAATTGAAATTGAATTATTTCAAAGGTTTAAATCTTTATTTAAACTTTGAAATCTAATTTGAATTGAATTTGAAAATTTGAAATTAATTTCGAATTAAATGGCTTAAATATTATGAACTTGAACTTGAACTCGAATTTGATTGGAATCGAATAGATTCAAATAATATTTTTAAATGGGAAGTTATCCTTTAAAAATGGATTATTCTCAAATGAATTTGATTGTGGAATCGATTTGGATTAGATTTTGGAAATCGATTTGGTTTGTTTTGAGATTTGAACTTTGGTTCATATTTATTTGAAATGGAAAGAAACAGTTGTTTTGAAAATTATTTCTATACAAACAAATTTATATATAAACTATTTTATGAAATTTGTTCCTTTGATATATGGAGTACTTTATATAAATTGTTTTTCAAAACCTATTTTTCTATATATATATATATATGTAGTTTATTTTATAAAATATTTTAATATATATAAAACCATTTCCAATACTCAAGCTGTTTTGATTTCCAAACTATTCCAAATCTCTTAACTATTTAAAAATTATTCAAAAATTTATTTAAACCCCAAAACTATTTCAAACTTGTAGACTATTTTAGAAGTGAAATTATTTACATTTAAATCTCTGATTTAAAAGTAAATATGATTATTTTGATGTTAAAATCAAAAATAAATTAAAAACTATTTCTGAAGTAAATTGAATGATTCGAATGAAATGTGGTTAATTGAAGTTATAACCAATTATTTAATTTGAAATTTATCTCAAAGCAAAATATGAATTGTGAAAGTAAATATTATAGTGATTAAAATAATATGATATTTTAAAGTGAAAATTTGTTTAGTTGAATATGATATTTTGATATCATAACGATTCACTTTTGAAACATAAAATACCAATCGGTGTGTAACATGACGTTTTGTTGTTAAAGAGATCAGGGCCTCTTATTGACATACTCTCTATCAATGTTGGAACCACTTTAACAACTGTGTACGTGTTGGAGTTCCAGAAATGAAGTAGGATGAATTTGGAGGCGATTACTGGATTCGAAGAAAGTGAACAATAATGGATGACCCCGACACTTGTGTCGATTTGAAATGACTAAAACAGGAGTCGTGCCAGACCAAATGAGGCTTGACTACCTCTTAGTGGACATCTGCTCTTCGATATTCCTGGGCCTCGGGTCCATACTATTACTATTCAGTTGTTGTTGTTGTTGTTTTGTTGGTGCGCACCCTTGATGGGAGGTATTTCCCTTTGATTCGATATGGGGCGGATGTCTACGGTGGGCCGTTAGGGGTAACCACCAGTCTGGATCAGGCAAACTAGTAGCATACTACTTTGGGTATAGCCTCATGTGCCTTGTCATACGTTTATCCTTATGCGAGACAACTACGATTTTGATTTTTGGCATAGGTCTATGGGGACTCACTGGCTATCGACGTTACTGGTTGTGTTACAGGACCTGCATAGACCATGTGCTTATAAACTGTGTAAGGGTAATCAATGTAACCCCCTTACGCTATTTTTCTGACAAGTATTTGTGAATAGACACTAGTATAATAGCGGAATTATATTATATAGTATCTAGTTTGACGGATCCTTAGGAGATGGAATTTCCCGTAACATCTCTTGAGCTATGTGTGTGCATGTTCATATGATATCGATTTGACTTAGATGAGAATATTTTTGCCTGATCCGAGCTTGTTTTATTTTCACGCTATTACGCTCGGGTCAGACTTGAGCATTCCAGTTTCAAAGATTATCTTCTGAAGGATGAAGACGAAGACGGTATACTATTATTACTATTGTATCCCACTACTATTCTGTTGCATTACTCTGTATTATCAGTTATGTATATAAATGTATAACTCTGAAAAATGTTGTAAAATGGTCAAATGTTTATTTTAAACAGCTTCATGAACTATTATTTGATTATTATATTTTGTTCATTCCGTTGCGAGATTCTGTGTTTGTTTTCTTCTTTCTTTCTAATTCTAAATTAATCCCCTTGATTATCTATATTTTTGACTATAATGGTTGAAGATGTGGATCGTCATTTAACAATCTGTAAATACGTACAGTTTTGAGTTAGTCATGTGTGGATTATTGTCGATTCAAAAGGTACGGGTTTCCGGGTCGTTACAGCTTGGGTGAGAACTTCTCACCTTTTAATTTTGTTTTCTAGTTAAAATATATACTAGGATGCAGACGGTGTTTAGTAGCACCTGACACCCGTCGTCCACAGACCAAATAAAATCTGTGTTTGATTGTTTGAAACCCCACACGAGTATTGGGATGATATTTGACGTACACTAATCCCAATTGTTTAGTTGTATGTTGATTGATTGGTCGACAGACTGTGTAAGCGTTAATTATTTATATTTAATGCTTATGTAGTTGTGTGGTGCACTCTGGATGATAGTTGATTATTTATCATAGTTATTTTATACATGTGTTGTAGAAAATCCATATAATTAACATTATATGGTAATTGATTGGGCCTCATTCCAGTTTTGAAATAGAAATATTTGAAATAGAACTATTTGAAATAGAAATATTCGAAATAGAAATGTTTGAAAAAGAAATATTTGAAATAGAAATATTTGAAATAGAAATATTTGAAAATAGAAATATATAAAGCCGTGTTGATTAGATTTGCGCCATTTTGACGTGAATGATATTTATATCGATTTTATTCAAATTGAAATGAATATTGAAGTGAATTGCAATTCGAATAGAATTGAAATTCGAATTTAATTGAAATAGAATGGAAATCGATTTGAAATGAATTTAAAACGAATTTATATTGGAAAGATTCAATTTTGATTTGAATTTGAATGTGAAGTTGAAATCGTTTTGAAAACGAATTTAAAACGATTTATAAAATACGTTTTAAAAGGAGATCGACGAAATATATATAATATATATTATATATATATATATATAATGGCCTGAATACAACGCGCCGCGGCGCGGCAGTTTGCGAATTTCGACCACTAACTTCGAATGGATATGGCGGGAGATCCGACCGTCGGATTCTCCCAAAACCGGAACCGTTGGGTTCGTATCGAAAAGAGCTTTCTAATGAATATTAGAAATTTGAAATCTAACGGTTGGATTTGGAATCATGTCCAAATCAAAGTTGAAAAAGGTCGCTGTAAGTGCAGTTCGATGGCCGTTGATGGAAATCGATTGTACGGGCCTTGATAAAATTATTAAAAATAGTAATAATTTGTGTAAAATCATAAGAAATGATTTGGGAAGAATTGGGATGAAAAACTCCATATTTAAAAAGGTAAAAATTAGATTTTTATTGAAATGAACTAGTTTTGAACTAGAATTAAAATCAATTTATTTTGAAACAAATTGAATTTGAAAAGGGGTTTTAAAGGTAACCAGAATTTCCAATAATTGAATTGGAATGGATTTGAATCGAAATTGTCTTTGGAGTATTCCAATGTTGGATTTCGTGATTATACAGATATTGTTATGGAAATTTGAAAGATATATTTATATTGTTATTTCCAATACGATATTTGTTGGTCGTAGAATTTGATATTGAATATAAGCCGATATATTTTCTATTCAGAGCCTTGTATTTAATATCAACCGTGATTTGGGTTTGCCATCAATGGTGTCTTCATTAACAATGTTCTTAAACCCAGTTGATAAAAAGATTAAATCCTTTTGTTTTGATTTAATGAAGTGTACCAATTAAATAATATTTAATTGGAATTGAACTGGTATTGATTTTTGTGTTTATCGTGAACATTGTTTTAAATAACACTTGTTCTTTAACCCGATAATTAATGAATGTGATTTTGGGTTTATATTGAACCATGTTTTAAACGACATTAGTTCTTTAACCCAGTTAAAGACAGGATATTGATTTCTGTGAAGATTAAAACTAAGTGGAGTTTTAATGAATCTTTAATTAGATTGAAAAGATCGAGAATGGAGTATCACCAGTTTTGCTCTAGGCGATAGTTAAATCTTTAATTGGATTTGAACGTGAAATGGTAATTGAATTTACCGATAACACCGTGGTGTTAGATATGAAGTATTACAAGTTTTACTTCATGGGATGAATAGGTTGGGATTGGGAAATAAAAATAAATGATTACTTCGGTGTGGTTCGCTAATCCCGACTAGTTTGAATTTATATTCAAAGGAAGATAAAGGAATAAATTTAAAGAATTTATCTTTGATAAAATTTATGGGAACCTTTCCCAAAGTATAAGAATATTTGAATAAAAGAATATTCTGAATTTGAATGAGGCGTATGTTGTGTTTGTGTAACACTTGTTTATTATATACGCGAGTTATTCAGAAAGACCGGGTTTATCCCATTCTGAATAACTGATACGATGTGGTGTCGAAGATGAAGACCGGAGGTCTTCACGTTGTTTGGGTGATTACTGATTATCTTGATTGGGCCGTACACCCAAGAGGAGGGAATCAGTTAGTGATCGTCCAGATGTACTTGGAGATCGATGGATATGCGGGGTACTAGGCGCCTCCGGTTTTGTTCAGACCCAGAACGAACTTGTAAATGGAATGTGCGTCTGACATTGGATTTTATTCTGTGTGGTTGATTTCTATTAAATATATATCTGTTTGGCGGCGGAGAATTTATTCTTTTGCTTAACGCCCTTCTCTGAGACGTACGAGCTCAAAGGTTATATATTGATGGATATCAAACGCATGGAGTGAATTGCCTGTGTGGCATGCCTAAGTGGCAATTGATCAAGGCTTTTGTTGAAAAGCAAAGTCTTATGGTGGATGATCAAAGCACGACCTGTATGGCATAGCTTTGTGTAACGTTGATTCGCGAGCCTCACACCCCAGTTGTGAACCAAAAACGGGAGAAGGATCCAGGGAGAGCATGCGTTTTCTTCTAGCTAGAAGTGGCGTCAGTGGTTTTACACGCCCTGACGAGTTTGACTTATGTGGTTGTTGCTGTTGCGAGGCGCCTCGGATATATCGGTCGATCAGGGACTGATGGAGTCATTGGACTCATTGACACCCCAAAGGGTGGGGAAACGCAGTGTTTAGGAATTTTAATCCACATCGGTGGACCGGCCCTGTGGCTCCTAAGGGTCACTCGAGCTCTGATCCCGAGACACGGGCTAGAGCGTCTCGAATCGGTAGAGGACTATCTTTTGCCTCGGTTCATAGATGGAAACCCAATTTCCAAATACGTGACTTTGCGATTTTGATTGTATAACCTATATATGGTGACATAGTGGTATGGGGTATTCATGCCGCCTATGATTGATACTTATGATTTGAAATTGATTTCTTCACTTATAGCAATAATAAAAGATTTGTTTTAACGTATCAAGCATTCTTTGGATATTATAAGGTAAAACCCTATCCTCTGGTTTGTGTTGCATTGTGTGATGGGACCTGGGTCTTATAATAGCTTCATTTTCCTTTATTTAGCATTGCGCTGTTGTTTTATGCACTAGTATTCTTGGGAGGAAACCGGTTCCGTGTTATACGGCGTGGTCCGTTGATTTACCTAACTTTAAAGTAAAGATTAATAACTGTTTCAGTTCTCACACTAGTCCCATGACTGACCTGGAGTTTATTGTTTTAACCTAAACTCTGGGTGCCCTTATTTTGACACGGACAGCTAGTAGTTTTGGTTTTGTAGATTTATATTCACAAGATCCTGGTTTACAGCTGGAACGATATCCGGAAAGCTTTGTATCCATATATCTCCTTCAGTTGTATTTTGTATTTTTTTCCGCTTTTATGTAATATATTGTAGTCTCTGATATTTTTCTGTTGTATAATATTGATTTATACTCTGTATATTCTTGTATTCTAATGAATTGCTGTAATAAACAATGAAATGTTCTTCTGTCTGCGTTCTTTTGTTGCTTGTCCTCGACTCAATCTGGGCTTTCCTCACCGGGGAAGTTCGGGTCGTTTCATAAATTGAATTTGAAAGTGGTTTTGAAAATAATCAGAATTCCCAATACATGAATCGGACTGGATTTGAATCGAAATTATCTTCGGAATATTTCGATGTTGGATTTCGTGATTATACAGATATGGTTATGGAAATTTGAAAGATATATTTTATATCATTATTTCCAATACGATATTTGTTGGTTTCAGAATTTGATATTGAATATAAGCCGGTATATTTTCTTTTCGGAGCCTTGTATTTAATATCAAACGTGATTTGGGTTTGACGGTGTGGGAGATTCGACCGTCAGATTCTCTTAAAACCAAAACCTTGGGTTCGTATCGAAAAGAGCCTTCTAATGAATATTATAAATTTGAAATCTAATGGTTGGATTTGGAATTATGTCCAAATCAAATTTGGAAAAGGTCGCTGTAAGTGCAGTTCGATGGCCGTTGATGGAAATCGACTGTATGGACCTTGATGAAATTATTAAAAATATCAATAATTTGTGTAAAATCATAAGAAATGATTTGGGAAGAACTAGGGTGAAAAATTCCATATTTGAAAAGATAAAAATAGATTTTATCGAAATGAACTAGTTTTGAACTAGGATTAAAATTAATTTATTTTTGAAATAAATAAATTGAATTTGAAAGTGGTTTTGAAAATAATCAAAATTCCCAATACGTGAATTGGATTGGATTTGAATCGAAATTATCTTCGGAATATTTCGATGTTGGATTTCTTGATTATACAGATATGGTTGTGGAAATTTGAAAGATATATTTTATATCGTTATTTCCAATATGATATTTGTTGGTTTCAGAATTTGATATTGAATATAAGCCGATATATTTTCTATTCAGAGCCTTGTATTTAATATCAAATGTGATTTGGGTTTGTCGTGAATGGTGTCTTCATTAACACTGTTCTTAAGCCCAGTTGAGAAAAAGATTAAATCTTTCTATTTAGATTTAATGAAGTGTACCAATTAAATGATATTTAATCTGAATTGAATTTAAATTGGTTCTTGGGTTTATCGTGCGTGGTGTTTTGAATAACACCTGTTCTTTGACCTGATTAACAATAGAATGTGATTTTGGGTTTATCGTGAATCATGTTTTAGATGACGTTGGTTCTTTAACCCAGTTAAAGGCAGGATATTGATTTGTGGGAAAATTAAAACTAAGTGGAGTTTTAATGAATCTTTAAATAGATAGAAATGTGAATTGATAATTTAAATTATCAAATCCGAAAAGTGATCGAGAATGGAGTACCACCAGTTTTGCTCCAAAGCGATAGTTAAATCTTTAATTAGATTTGAACATGAAATGTTAATTAAATTTACCGATAGCACTGTGGTGTCAGATATGGAGTATTACCAGTTTTGCTCCATGGGATATATAGGTTGGGATTGGGAAATAAAATAAATAATTACTTCGGTGTGGTTTGCTAATCCCGACTAGGTTGGAAAACCATAATATGGTTCGAAATGATATCCAAAGGAGGATTAAAGAATAAATTTAGAAGAATTTATCTTTGATAAAATTAATGGGAACCTTTCCCTAAGAGTGTGAAAATTTGAATAAAAGAATATTCTGAATTGGAGTGAGGCGTATGTTGTGTTTGTGTAACACGTGTTTATTATATACGTGGGTTATTCGGAAAGGCCGGGTTGATGCCCATTCTGAATAACCGATTCGATGACAAGTCGAAGATGAAGACGGTGGTTGAAGACCGGAAGTCTTCACATCATTTGGGTGATTTCTGATGATCTCGATTGGGCTGTACACCCAAGAGGAGAGAAACAGTTGGTGATCGTCCAGACGTACTTGGAGATCGATGGATATGCGAGGAAAGTGCCTCCGGTTTCATTCAGACCCAGAACGAACTTGTAAATGGACTGTGTGTCTGACATTGGATTTTATTCTGTGTTGATTGTTCTCTATTAAATATACATCTGTTTGGCGGCGGAGAATTTATTCTCTTGCTTAACGCCCTTCTCTGAGACGTACGAGCTCAGAGGTTGTATATCGATGGACATCAGTCGCATGGAGTGAATTGCCTGGGTGGCACGCCTAAGTGGCAAATGATCAAGGCTTCTGTTGAAAAGCAAAGTCTTGTGGGTGATGATCAAAGCACGGCCTGTGTGGCGTAGCTTTGTGTATAATGTGAATTCGCGAGCCTCACACCTCAGTATGAGTCAAAAACGGGATAAGGACCCAAGGAGTGCACGACGTTTCTTTCTAGCTAGTGGTGGTGTCAGTGCTTAAACTGGCTGAAATTTATATGCTTTTCACCTGTGCGGTTGTTGGAATGCGAGGCGCCTCGGTTATATGTCTGTTAGGATCGAGAAACGTGTGTTCAGGAATAATTAATCCTCAAAAGTAAGAGAGGAGCAGCCTTGGAGGTTCCAAAGGAACATAGTGGGGTCCTGGGACATTTGCTAGAGTGTCTCGAATCGGAGAGGAGCTTGCCCCTTGCCTCGACTCATGACGGAAATCCAATTTCCAATTTCCAATACATGACTTGTGGTTTTATTTGTAGAGCCTAGTATGGCGATATGAAATATGGTACCCATGCCGTCTATGATTGATATTTATGATTGAAATTGTTTTGACACTATGCACCTATAATAGTATCAAATGATTTGTTTTTAAATGTATCTAGCATTATTTGGCTATTATAAATGAAAACTCTATCCTCCAGCTTGAGTTGCATTGTGTGATGGGACCTGGGTCTTATAATAGCTTCATTTTTCCAAAAAGCATTGCGTTGTTTTGTTATATGCACAAGTATTCATGGGAGGAAACCCGTTCTGTGTTATACGGCGTGGTTCCTTAAATTACTCTCTTTTAAAGTTAAGTTTTGAATAACTGTTTTAGTTCTCAAACCAGTCACATGACTGACCTGGAGTTTATTGTTTTAACCTAAACTCTGGGTGCCCTTATTTTCGACATGGTCAACTAGTAGTTTTGGTTTTGCAGATTTATATTCACAGGATCCTGATTTACAGCTGGAACGATGCTCGGAAAGCTCTGTATCCGTGTATTACTTTCAGTTGTGTATTGTATTATTTTCCGCTGCTATGTAATTTATTGTAATCTCTGATATTTATTGAATGTATGATATTCATTTATACTCTGTATATTCTTGTATCTGGTGGAATTGTTGTAGTAAACAATGAAATGTTCTTCTGTTTGCGTTCTATTATGTCGTGTTCTCATGATAATCCGGGCTTTCCTTACCGGGGAAGTTACGGGTTACTACAAACTCTGTCTTCAATTTTCTTCGATCTATTTGATTCGAAACACTAACGCCCATACGGAGTGGTTCTCGGATAATAACCCAACCGGTCTCTCCATATCGACGACGAAAAAATGGTCAAAACTTTGATAGTCTGTGATTTAACTATCAAAGAAAAACACATGTGCAAACAACGATATTATTTCTAGATGGAAATTATATCGATCAAACAACAATCCACATTTAACCCCTTTACATTAATTTAACATAAATTTATTCATTTCCTTATTTACCACTTCCATATATTCGTGAATTCTTATTTTCTAAGTTTAGAAAATATACGTTATTAATCACTGGAAAACATTTCCATATTTCTCCCATTTCTTATTTTCTACTATCAGAAAACATTTCTAATTCTTATTTGGAAAAAATTTCTAAAACTCCTTTATTGGATTTAAACAGATGTTTAAATAAACATCGCTATGCCAACATAAATCAGTACACTCATTTACTAAATTCACTTAACCTATCTTCACTATCAAACCTTACCATTCATTAGTTAAGAAGGAAGTCAATCAAGTTGGGGTATAATTACCTCTCAGACCTTAATTGAACAACGTTTTAACTTCGAAATAGTCAAATTTTATCTTTAAATCTTTAACAAACTTCCTTAATTAACTTTCTTTCAAATAAATCTTTATTCGATAACTCTAACTGATTTACTCTATCAATTAATCCCTTTTTGATTTAACTCCTTTTTGGATTTAACTCTAACTCGATTTACTCTTATTCGATTAACTCATTTCGATGAACTCCTTTAATTCTATTCGAATAAACTATATTCGATTAATCCTTTTAATTCTATTCGAATAAACTATATTCGATTTACTCATTTAACTCTATTCGAATAAACTATATTCGATTTACTCGTTTAACTCTGTTCCAATAAACTATATTCGATTTACTCTTTTAACTCTATTCGAATAAACTATATTCGATAACCCCTTTCGAATAGCTAATATTCGATAATCCTTTCAAATAACTAATATTTGATAATCCTTCCGAATAACTAATATTCGATAATCCTCTCTTCGAATAAATAATATTCGATAACCTCCTTTTTACTCTATTTGAATCACTAATATTCGATTACCTCAAATTCGATTTACCCTATTTAATTAACTCTATCGATTAACTCTAACTGGTTAACTCTAACTGATGAACACTAACTGGTTAACCCTAACTGGCTAACTCTAACTCTAATCGATTAACTCTAACTCTAATCGATTAACTCCTCTAACTCATTTTGATTAACACAATTTGATTAACTTCTTTGATTAACTCTACGTCCATATTCAGTTTCAAATATCGATGTTGAAATCGATTCTTACTTCTCTATATAAGCCCTGACTTATATATCCTATTTATCCAATGATAAATATTTTATTAAATAAAATATTATTTATAAATTAATCTTCTCAATCTATTGGTTATAACAAATTCTATTTAAAATCTTTGCTTTAAATCTATACCATGTTATACCCGTGTGCGAAGCACGGGTCTAAACTTTCCTGATGTAAAATTCTATTCATTTGCCAAATATTTCCTTATATGACATTATTTTCATATCCTAATAAATCCCTTTAATAACTCTATTTATTCTCTAAATAAATATTTCCTTTTTATAACTCTATTTATTTAACAAATAAATATTCTTTTCCAATCCTATTTATTTAACAAATAAATATTTTCTTTTCAATTCTATTTGTAAATGTTTTACAAATATTCCCTTTCCAAATCTATTTGTAAATGGTTTACAAATATATCCTTTTCATTTCTATTTTAACATATTTATTTCCCATAAATATTTCCTTTTCTAAACCCTTTTGATTTTATAACTATTTTCTCTTATAAAATCCTTTTTCTTTTATATATAAAAACCATTGATTTTATATAAATAATTTACTTTCAAAATACACTTTGAAAATCCCCTTTTTTCTACATCCCAGTATTTCTTACGGTATTAAAAATAACAATTCACAATGATCGATATCATTCAAACACACATAATCAACAACAGATTATATATCACATCATATATCACTATATATGAAAACTGTAAAATAAATGTTGAGGAATCCAGTTGGATTCCTCCGACCTGTTTCCCTACATCCACAGATGTTAAACAATATAATTCACATCAATTTCATTTCGATATGAAATATTCTGATAAACAGAATCAATATTTGATTAACGATTTATATATATATCGTTATCAATAATTTCAACCAATCAATCAGCATTTCAACTAAACAGTTTACACACAGCAATCAACAGATATTTATCAGTTCTAAAAGTATGCTATACAAATATAACTGTTCAGAGTTGGTGAGTTTTTCTCACATTGGACGATCATCGTTAATAACGATAACCATCGCTTGATTCATACGGACAATTTATTTCGCTATAAATTGTAACGAGCTCCGATGGACTTCTAGTCAGTTCCATTGTGTAGTGTCCGTCCATACGATCCCAACAGATCCTGTTTCGCTGAATTTCGATCCCGTATGACAAAGATATACCATTTACAAGTTAGTATAGATATTTAAATAGTTTTAATTTAAACAATCTTTGATATTGGGCCTCATATAATAGCAGCCAACCCGCATTTTGAACCCGCGTCCACATCAACAGTGCCATCTTCATCTTTATGAACGTAAGCTTCAGGACCTTCCCATAGCCATCGCCAAAACTTCCTGCTTCCTCCCCTTCTCTTATACTCAACGAAATTTCTTAAGACTAACTTCATTTTCATCCTCACCGTTTCCCCTTCGACCACCACCCAAAAACTCCGAAGCCATTTACCACCTCCAAATCGCGACTGGCGCATCCTCGTATGCACCAATCAGTAAACCATCGCACACTATTACCATGGTTCATCTCTTCGCGTCACCGTTCTCCACCCAAATTCCAATACTCGAACGCCAACAACACTTCGTTGCTCGAACTGTTCTCTTCTCCTTTTTCACACGATTCCTTTAAACCATCAACTCACGCCAGCTCCTTTCTTCACAAAGCTTTGCTCCACCATCATACAACGTTCCAGCATTAATATTTCAACACTTTGATCACCGTACATACTTCATGATGAATAACATCCTATGAAATAAATTACAACAGCCAACTGCACCCTTATACCCAAGCTTGCATTTCTTCTCACTTTGCTTTTAAATACATTCATGTTTTACAAACTCCATAACTCGTCCTCTGTAACGACCTAGAAAATCTGAACCAATTTAAATTTTTTAAATTGGCTAAAATTATGGATTTTAAATTTTTAAAATAAATATTTTAAATAATAGAGATGAAAACTGAGTTTGAATCGACAATTGAAAACGAATATAGTTAACTATAATTATAAACAAGGCCTGAAATGGCACTGCAGTTTCTAAAATTGAATTCAAACTTTGTCGGACTGTACCGGGTGCGAAACAAAACAGATTTTAGTGAAACCAAAAATATTTAAATCTGTTAGTGAATACCTTTCTAACAAATCTGAAAAATCGAATTTTCATAGTGGAAAGCAAAAGTTATGGCCGAATGAATTTTCAGACAGGTCGCTATGGAATTTATATAGCCCGTGAAATTGGCCATTTTGCAAACGACCTCGGAATTCGACGAAATCACTTTTGTTGGATCCGGGATGTGAAGTTATTGCTAGGTTTCAAATTTCATAATTTTTGAAGCTAGTATGTGAGCGTGGCAAAGTAAAATGTGTTTTGGTCAACTATAGTTAAATTGGATCGACCAAAAATGGGCCTTTTTGCAAACGGTCTCAGAATTCGATGAAACTAGTTTTGTTGGGATCGTATCATTAAAACATAGCTAGATTTATTTTCATGGAATTTTTCGAATCAGTTTGTGGCCCTGGCAAATTGAATTGTACGTTCAAATTAAATATCGAATGTTTTATATTTTGATTTGAATGGAAACTGACTGAAACAGTCGAATGGGCCTATGAAACATATCCCGTTGTGTTCGGAATGGGGGTAAACCGCTAGGAATGGCAGTCGTTGGGTTTGATTTCGAGTTCGTCTAAGAAAACCCCAATTTTTGAATTTAATATAACCTTGGCCAATAGGAAAATTTCTTTATATAAAAAAAAGAGAATATCGTTTCTCTCTCCCCGCTGAAGCGATATACGGCGGAAGTGGATCGAAGATTCCCCATCCGATTTCGGCTGCCACCGTCCACGCCAGGCTTCGCCACCACCCACGTTCGAAAGCCCCTTCCCTCCTCTTCAAATCCGACCAAGTCCCACCACCTCCCATCGCGCCACCTGCGAGAACGAGCCCCGTGAAGTCAGCACCTTCACCGACGTCGATCAATCTCCTCCGACCACCGAACAGGCTGCGACCACCACCCCCTGGAGCGCCTCTCGAAGCTCTTCCACGGGGCACATCCCGATCGCCTTCTCGCTTCCAGGATTCGCCGAAAACCCTAAACCTAGTTTTGAACAGGTATACGGCTTGTTTGATTATCAACTGTTTTAACACCTTTAAACCGTTGCAAACTTCGAAAAATCATATCTTTTGCGTTCGTTAACGAAATTCGATGAAGCAGGAAACATCGTGACCACGTGGACGTCTTCTAAATTCTAGAAGAGACCGCATATTTTTCAGAGCCTTCTGCTATTTTTGGTGGAGTGGAACCCAATGTGAGATTTCTAATTTATAAAAAAAATATGGAAAACGACGATGTATAAATTATATAGTCGATGTATGGGTTATATAAGCATTGTACACCTCATGTATATGCGTTGTATAAGTTGTACGTTCGATGTATAAGTTATATATGCGTTGTAAAAATTATATATGTGTTGAAATAAAAGTGAATTGCTATATATATATATATATATATATATACGCCCCTCATCCACATACCATGGACGATATTTATTGGTTATGATTGGTGTGAAAAGTGATTGATAGCGAATGGTTGTTTGGGATTGTTTGTGCTTGATATTGATTGATTGTGTTTGAAAAATACCCATTTGTGGTTGAGAAATATTTGGTTGAAACCACATAGGATTAGTTTGTGGAAATGAAATAAATATATACATGCCACCTGCGTGCGAACTAGATGCATGATCCCCATTGTCAAAAACCGCGAGGTTTTAAGGTAGAGCGAGGAGCCGTACTAGGAACGGTCCCGGTTTTAACTACCCTGCCGTTATGCTTCCAAAATTTTGAATAATATTCATGTGTTTGAATTATTTGCTGAAACTATAATTATTCGTTGAATAGAAAACCTTCATGTGTTGAATCAATATTCATTCGTTGATTAGAAATTCATGTGTTGAATGGTATTCGTGTTTTAAATATAAAAATCACATTTTTATCTATATATAGAAACTATAGAAAACGTTCATGTGTTGAATCGATATTCATTCGTGGAATTGAAATTCATGTGTTGAATGGTATTCGTATTTTGAAATAAATTGTTTCATAATAAAAATCACCTTTTATCAACTATATGGACTATGTAAAATAATCTCATTTTAAAAGAAATTGTTTTATAATAAAAATCCCATTTTTATCACCTATATAAAATAATAGTGTTTTGAAATGAATTGTTTTAAAATAAAAATCACATTTTTATTATACACATGGATTGTTGAAATGGGAAGTGTTAAAAATAGCAACTCGTTCAAATAAATATGCATGAGTCGAAATATTCATTAATTAGCTAATGACGTGATTTTTACCTATGCATGTAACGTTAGAATGACTGATGCTTTTAAACCAAATGGAATCAAATATGAAGTTGAATGGAAAATGATAAGTGATAAGAACTGTATATATGTACATGCATATTTATTGAACAGGTTATAGCAAAGGGGCTAGAGAAGAGGAATAAAATTTTGTGCCCGACAAATAGTTCCACATTTACTATTTTGTTTGGATGATGATTTTATGAGCCTGTTGGCTAGCCGCTTGGTTTTTTCTTTTTCTTTTTGACATGAGACGCCCGTGTGGCTATTTGGGAATTTTCCCAGCCCCTCCCGTACAAAGGAGGTTATGGCGAAATTTTCCAAAATTTAAAGGCGTTAGTGAAATATTTGAAGTAAAAACGATATTGAAATTGTTGAATGAACTATATTCATATAAATATATAAATATAAATAAAATTAAAATGAAACGTGGACGTGCAGTTCGTAATTTGAAGCCGTGATTTCAAACGACTATACCAGGAGATCCGACCATCGGATTTTCCTGAAATCGCAACCTTTGGTGTAACGACCCAGATTTTTTGACCGTTTAAATCGACAATAAACCACACATGTCGACCCAAACAAATCACTAATCCGGATAGTTATTGGGAAAAGAGAAGAAAAAGAAGACAGAAAGGAAAAACAATCACAGAATCTCACAGCGGAAGGATCACCTATAATAGACAAATAAATATTCAAAAGCATTTAAACATATACACTTGAGTTACAACATTTACATCATCAGAGTTATACACTTACATACAGTAATGCAGCGAAAATATAATGTAGTGGATACATATACCGAACTCCGTCTTCGATCTTCAAGGCCAAACAATCTTCATTAACTGCAACATCTGCTGACCCGAGCGTATTGCATAAAAAGAAAACACAACAAACACTCGGATCAGCACTAAATCATCTCATATTAGTCAAATTAAAATACAGAATAATATCGGTGTCATGGTGCAGTAACTCAAGAGATGTTACGGGATTTTTCCATCTCTCAAGGATCCGTTAAACTAATACATACATAGTATAATACGCTATTACAATAGTGTTTATTCAGTAAGGTATAATATCGAAAATAGCGTAAGCAGCTTACCATGTTACCCTTACGCCGTTTATACTGTTGCCGTACAGTTTGCATATAACACACCAGTACGTCGGTGGATAGGGATGCGCCGTGATACGACAACATTAAATCAAAATCGGAGGGGCTCGATCAGGATAATATGACAAGGCACTGAGGAAATACCCTGGTAGGATTCTACCGAATTCGCGGCCCCCAGGCCGGTGGTAACGCATAGCCGCGACTACCGCCCACCTCGAACGACATTCCCATATTCAAAGGGTGCACCCAAATCAATCACAGAAGTAATAGAGATGGTTTCGAAGGAGCGCGTTCGATCAGAGATGCGATCTCATCAACCCGGGTATGGCTCCTGTTTTAGTCATTTCAATTATGACCCGAAGGTCAAGGCTAATCCATCATCGTTCTCTTTCTTCAAATCCAGTAATCGCCTCCATACCATCCGACTTCGGTTCTGGAACTTCCACCGCGTACACAGTTGTCAAAGTGGTATCGACACTGACAGAGAGTATGCCTTATGTCGACTCCGGTCTCCTTGACAACCCACCGTTTACATTTTTCACACCGGTCAGTGTTTTTACCTTTCAAAGGAGTTTGTGTTTCATATCAAAATATCACGTTTCGAAATTCATTTTCATATTCTAAATAGAATATTATTCAGATGGGATTTTCCACTTACGCATAACATCTCGAACTAATTCCAACTCAAATAAATTTGAATATCAAAATAAGTAACAATATATTAAATAACTAAAATACGAAATTAAATAGTTTGATGTAATAGTTTGTAATAAAATTAAATTTTGTTAAATTTATTAAAATATATATAGTTTAAAGCATTAAGATAATTCATAAATAAATAAATTAATTAAAAATAATTTATAAAATAATAATTTTTAAGATAGATAGTTATAAAGAAAATTTAATACTATAGTTGGAATTAAAACGTTCGACCAGATTTCGTTTACACTTGCAGTTGTATTTCAATTTCAAGTAAATCAAATTCAAAATCTCTATCCCAATCGACTTCATTTAAATTTTCGTTCATTTCAAACTCATCAATTCAATTCAGATGGCTAACCCTAACCCGTGTTCCCATTCCAAGGATCTCCATTCGTTACAAATAAACCAAATTCGATTTCGATCATTTCGATTTGTTTAAATTTCCACTTTTCAGATTTATTCAATTAAATCAACTCAATCCCAAAGACTAAGATTTAAGGTCAAACCATGTTCCCATTTCAAATGTTCGATTTATAACATACTTTGAAATTTCAATTCATTTCATCGCTTCACAGATTTCATATTTTCGATAAATATCGAGTTTATAATTCATATTCAATTCAATTCATGGTCGATTTTATGTAAATCTCAAAACATGCAAGACCATTCAAATTCAAATAAATTCGATTTAAAATAAATCCCACCCTTGGTTTAACTATAATTGCAATACAAATTTACTTCCCTTTTTATTGAAAAATTTAAAAATTCAAATTCGAAGGAAATAAACTTCAAAACATCACTTATATTATTGTTAACAATAATTTCAAATTCATGGTTAAACAAATTTTTGATTTAACCGACCGGTGTCCGTATATAATTTTCTATCCTACGGCCAAGTGATTTTTTTTATTTAATTTCTCGATATTCGGGATGGATCTATCATTTCAATCCAAATCAGGGTCACAGGTATGTATCATTTCAACCTGTGTTCTTAATTCATTTTATCGATAAATCCCGGGTTTATTCGATGCCCGTAACATCAAGGTTCAATGGGATTATCGTCATAATCACATACAACACAACATACTGAATATGAAGCAATAACAGTGTATATCAATTCAGTAATAAAATACAACCAAACATCCATCACATAATTTATTCAACAAATCAACATTTACCAGTTTCCGAAATTTCGAAGATTCAAACTCCCAACTAGAAATTTAAATTTAAATAAATAACTAATTGTCGATCAACTTTTCATGTTAACACACTGGCGAATCAATTTCAAGCAACCAGATTTACAGCCAATCACAACCATGCAACCAAAATTAATTCATATATTAATTCGATAAATATGGGATAAATTCAGTCTTACGTGAGCGAAGAAACACTCACCTTCGGGTTTCAATTTGAATCAAGCATTCAGAAAGGCCCAAAATTTGACAGTCTCAGATCGCAACCAAACCAGTGCCAAAACGTCCGCAACTCCGCCACGATCCCAACGCAACAAACCGCGTCCAATTTCGAGTTCATATGCAAGAGTTATCAGTGTTTTACTAGATTGAAGATTTAAATATATAAATTAATAAATAAATTTTCCTCACCAACCAATTGATGCCACGTCAGCACCCTGGATGTCCTCTTCCCGCTCGTTCTTCTTCTCGGCTACAGTAATCCGGCCGTGAATGAACCCAATCGAACCCGAACTTTGACCGTGAACTGCTCCTCCCTCCGACCGAATTAGCTCCGCCGGCCACCTCCAATCGAAAGCTCAGACCGAGGCGCATCTCCCCGTACCAGTGGCCGGACCTCCGGTGGTCCCCTCTCCCGGCGGCAGCGTGAGCAACGAACGGGTTTTCAACCCTTTGACAACGAAATTCCGGCGAATCACTACACTAGAAATCAAACGGACACCATCATCGCACTCCTATCGACGATCTCTACAAAACCCATAAGCCAATTTCTTCGATTGAAGCCTGGATCGAAAATTCCCAAATTGACCTCGTGAAATCCGAGAATTACCACCTTTGACCGCGATTTCCGGCCAGCTCCTCCGCTGCATGTCAAAACTGATTGTAGATCTGGACTCTACTCGCCGAGATCTTCGATTTGATATATAATTCGATGGGTTTTGAGAAGATTTTATTTTTGAGCTTTATTTTGATTTTAATTTAAAAATAAAATATATTTTCATCCATTAAAGAAGAAAATGATGGAGGAGGAGTGGAAATGGCTGACTTGATGGTAGTGGCCTAAGTATATGTGTATATATAAGGCCCAAACTGATTAACACATACACAGTTACCGCGTATCCGATTTTAACGTACATTTCACATTACCGGGCCCACATACTGACCCCGGAAAAATCTGGAAAAATTATTTTTGGTTATGTTTTGACGATACGGTCCCAACGAAACTAATTTCGTCGGATTCTGAGGCCGTTTGAAAAATGGCCTTTTTGGGTCGATCCAATTTAACTGTCAACTGGTAAAACGCGTTTTCACTCGCCACGCTCACATATTAATTCGAAAAATTCTGAAAATTGAAACCTAGCAATAATTCGACATTCCGGATCCAACAGAAGTGGTTTCGTCGAAAACCGAGGTCGTTTGAAAAATGGCTATTTTACAGGCCCTTATATTTTCTGCAGCGACTATTCTGAATATTCATTTGGCCATAACTTTTGATTTTCATTACGGAAATTCGATTTTTCGGATTCGTTGGAAAGATATTATCAACCAGATTTAAATATTTCTTGTTTCGCTAAAATCCGATTTATTTTGAATCCTGTGCAGTCAGTTGAACTTTGAATTTAAATTTTCGAACTGCAGGGCCATATAAATAATTATATAAATTCCATAGCGACCTTTTGAAATTTTGATTTACTCATAACTCGCAATTTATCCGGCGAAATTTCAATTTTTCACATTCGTTGGAAAGATATCGTCAAACAGAGTTATATTTTCCCGGGTCGTCCCCATTCTGATTTAAAACGAATTTTATACATTCAATTGAAATTTAAAATCGAATTTTCAAACTGCCGCGCCATTTCAGGCTCTTTATATAATTAAAATAAATTTATTCGTTTTTACTTCGATTATAATAATTTTTTCGTCGTTATTATTTGAAATAAATCACTTTAAATATTCGAAATTCTTTAAATTAGCCAAAATGACATTTTCAAATTGGTTCGGATTTTCAGGTCGTTACAGTTGGGTTCGCCTTGGAAAAATCTTTCCAATGGCACCAACTTTGTAAAAATTCAACGGTTGGATTGTCTGGAATGTTTAATTCAAATCTGAAGAAAAACAGCGCCAGAAACGATTATATTTATTTATATTTATAAATATAATTATATTTAATCGAATAACGACGCTGTAGTTCGTATTTTGAATTCGAAACTTCAAACGATTGTACCGGGAGATCCGACCGTCGGATTTTCCCGAAATTGGAACCGTTGGATTCGTTTTGAAAAGACCTTTCTTATGATGTAAATTTTATGAAGATCCAACGGTTAGATTTTCAGATATGTGTAAATCAAATCTGAAGAAAAACAGCGCCACGGCCACGCTATGGCCCGAAGCGTCGTTTTGAATAAATTGGCTATTTTTAAATAAATAAAAATAGCGATAAATCATTATAAAATATCATAAACAATATGGAATGGAAATAAACTGAATTTGCTCGATTTATGTTGTATTTGATGGTTGAATGTGTTTGGTGTGAAAATTACATTAAAGAACAAAATTGGTGTTGTCGAATGATTTAACCATTGAAATAAATTGATCTGAAATTCTAAATATATGTGAATTATTTGAAAAGGCCGAGTTAATTCTCATTTCAAATAATTGACCGATGATTGAAAGTCGAAGATGAAGACGGTGGTCGAAGACCGGAGATCCTCACCTCGTTTGGATGGTAACCGAGGTCCTGATTGGGAGGCATCCCGAAATATGGATAATGAGTGGTGATCGTCCAGACGTACGTGGTGATCGATGAGTTTGCGAGGTATTTAGTGCCTCCGGTTTCGTTCAGACCCAGAACGGATTTGTAAACGGACTGGGTGTCTGACATTGGAGTTTATTCTGTGTGGATTGATCTCTATTAAATATACATCTGTTTGGCGGCGGAGAATTTATTCTTTTGCTTAACGCCCTTCTCTGAGATGCACGAGCTCAGAGGGTGTATATCGATGGACATCAGTCGCATGGCATGAACTGCTAGTTTAGCTTGCCTAAGTGGCAAATGATCAGGGCTTCTGTTGAAAAGCAAAGTCTTGTGGTGATGATCAAAGCACCGCCTGTGTGGCGTAGCTTTGTGTATAACGTGGAATCGCGAGCCTCACACCTCGGTATGAACCAGAAATGGGAGAAGGACCTCAGGGAGGGCATGCGTTTCTTTCTAGCCAGGGTGGTTTCATTGACCTATTAGCCCTGACATTTATATACTTTTCACCTATGTGGTTGTTGCTGTTGCGAGGCACCTCGGTTTGATCGGACGATCCGGGTCCGATGGAGTCATTCGTTGGCTCGTTGACGCCCCAAAGGGCGGGGAAACGTAGAGTTCAGGCATAATAATCCACATCGGTGGATCGGCCCTGTCGCTCCAAGGGGCAGTTGCGGCTGTTCCTGAGACACGGGCTAGAGCGTCTCGAATTCGGTAATTACCATCTTTTGCCTTGGTTCATGACGGAAATCCAATTTCCAAATACGTGATCTTGCGGTTTCGATTGTATATATATATATATATATATATATATATATATAGCGACATAGTGGCATGGGACGCTCATGTCGTCTATGATTGATAGTTATGATGTGAAATTGTTTTCAAAACATATAAACACTAGCAATAATATCAAATGCCTTTGTTTTATTCGTATCAAGCATATTTTGGCCGTTATAAGGTAAAAACTATATCCTCCGGTTTGCGTTGCATTGTGTGATGGGAACTGAGTCTTATAATGGCTTCATTTTATAAAAAGCATGGCGATGTTTTAAAAGAATGATTTGTTTTAAAGCACTGGCAATCCAATGGAGTAAACCCGTTCCACGAAAGTGGCGTGGTCCTGTGATTAGCCAAATTACATATGTGTTGGGTAGATTTCTCATACCAGCGCCATGACTGACTCGTAGTTTGTTTTACTTTCAAACTCGGGTGCCCCTTTTCTACACGGGCAGCCTTGTTTTCAGGTTTAGCAGGTTCTTTCTGGATAGCTGGAGCTGAAGATGGATTCTATCATTTATCTCTTTTTATGCTGTTCAGCTCCTATTGTACATATTATGTTTGTTTTCCGCTGTAGACATTTATGTATAGCTGAACTGTATTTTTTACTAAGTATGATCCTGTATATTGTGTAACTCTGATGATTACTTTTATCCAGTATATTCTATTGTTCATTATCTGGTGTATTTATTTAATTCTGTTCTGCTATTATCTATTTCTGTGTTATATTCCACGGATTACCCTTGCCGCCGTCAGTACGGGGTTTGGGGTCGTCTCATTTGGTATCAGAGCTTTGGTTAAGCTTAGTTCTGGAATGTAACATTTGAACGAACTTGTCAGAAATAGAACCAGTAGTGTTCTAGGACGGGTAACTCTATACAGATAGGATCAGCAATATCCTAGTATGAGTAAAGCAGAATGAAATACACCCCGATAGACACATTTACATTTGAAGTATGTGTTTCTATATTTTAAAATTATCTTTTCTGTGACCTGAAACTTGTTCTGCTGTTTGCAGAAGTACTAGAAAATGAGTGTCAGAAACAGAAGGAATACAGAACCGGATATTGAGGCCCTATTGATCAAATATCGAAACATGGGTAGAATACCGTTCTCTGGTGAAGAATCTATTATGAAGACACAGGCTTGGATTCGTTCGGCTGAAAAGATCTGTGATGGTTTAAAGCTGAGGGATGACCAGAAAAGATTACTGGCATCCTGGGCACTCAAAGACGAAGCTTTGTTCTGGTGGGACTCAGTTATTGAGAATAATCCAGAAGGTGATATCACCTAGGACAGATTCAAAGTGATTTTCCTAGAAAAAATTACTCCTCCAGAAGCGACTGAGCGATTATGCGACGAATTTTCTTATCTGATACAGGGTGATATGACCATCCCAGAATATCATAAGAAATTCAACGAACTTTCTCACTTTGCTCCTCATCTGATTAAAGACCCAAAGGGAAGGAATCGCTGTGGATCCAAGTAAAATCACGGCTATTCAGAATTGGAAACAGCCCAGTACCCCCACTGAAGTCCGCAGTTTTCTCGGTTTGGCTAGTTATTACCGGAAGTTCGTTAAAAAAATTTCGAAGATATCTGGTCATTTAACGAAGCTTACAAAGAAGCACTCTAAATTCAAATGGACTCCCGAGAGTGAAGAGGCTTTTGAAGAGCTAAAGTTGAGATTAACAACTGCTCCAGTGTTAACCATCATCGATGGCAATCAGGACATAAAAGTCTGGACTGATGCTTCTAGAGAAGGCCTTAGCGCAGTGTTAATGCAAAGGGGTCAAGTGATTGCTTATGCTAGCCGTCAGCTGAAGCCGCATGAAAAGAACTACGTAACTCATGATCTTGAGTTATTGGCTATAGTATTCGCCTTGAAAATTGAGGCACTATCTTCTGGATGAGAGATTTGTACTGTTTACAGATCACCAGTCGTTAAAATACCTGTTCACTCAGAAAGACTTGAATCTGAGGCAGCAACGTTGGCTGGAGTTTCTTGCAGCATATGACTTTGAAATTATATACACTCCAGGGAAAGCTAATGTTGTGGCCGATGCGCTGAGCCGAAAGAATGAAATGATCGCGAGTTTCGTCATTGCGACTTCGTTGATTGACAAGATATCGGCTCTCCAAGAAGACGACCAATTTATCAAAGGGATGAGTCAGCGAATTCGTGAAGGGCAATGCTTCGGATTTCCAGCTAGACAGCGAAGGGATTCTGAGGTTAGAAGGACGAATTTGTGTTCCAGAAATTCCTGAACTCAGAAGATATGTGCTTGATGAATGCCACAAATCTAAGCTCAGTATCCATCCGGGTGTGAGTAAAATGTATAACGATATCAAGCGCACATTATGGTGGAAGTCGTTAAAGAGAGACATATCGATATATGTTAGTCGATGCCCTACTTGCCAACTAGTAAAAAGCGACCAACGGAAACTAGCTGGATTATTGCAACCACTAGAAGTTCCTGGTTGGAAGTGGGAGCATATTTCTATGGATTTCATTGATGGTCTGCCCAGAACCAGAAAAGGAAATGACAGTATTTGGGTGATCGTAGATCGCTTCACGAAGACCGCCCATTTCATACCTGTCAGATCAAACAGAACGGCTCAGAGTCTGGTGCAGATTTACTTCAAGGAAATAGTTAGACTACATGGAGTGCCGCTCAGTATAGTCAGTGATAGAGATACAATATTCACTAGCAAATTCTGGGAGGCATTTCAAGTCGAGCTGGGAACGAAGTTGAACTTGAGCACCGCCTATCATCCACAGACAAACGGTCAGACTGAGAGGGTGAATCGTATTTTAGAGGATCTATTGCGGGCTTGTGTTATAGATTTCGGTGGATCATGGGAAGACCATCTGCATTTGGCTGAATTCTCATATAACAACAGCTACCAGGTGAGTCTGACAATGTCGCCATTCGAAGCATTGTATGGTAGACCATGCCGATCTCCTGCTTGTTGGGTCGAGCCTGGAAATAGACTTGTGTTGGGTCCTGATATGATCCGAGAAGCCACCGACAAAGTCGATTTTATTAAGAAGCGGTTATTTGCCGCTCAAAGCCGACAAAAGACCTATGCCGATAGAAGAAGAAGAGATATATCCTTTGCTGTTGGCAACTACGTATATTTGAAAGTATCGCCGATGAGAGGAGTAATCCGGTTCGGTAAAACTGGAAAGTTAGCGCCCAAATTCATTGGTCCGTTTCCTATTCTGGAACGGATCGGAACTCTCGCTTATAGAGTCAAATTGCCTGATTGGTTGCCTGGAGTTCATGATGTATTTCACATATCTCAACTCCGAAAGCACGTTCATGATCCAGACTTGATCGTGGAAGAAGCAGCTCAGCAGGATATTGAAATTACTCCAGAATTAGCTGTGAGAAGAGAGCCGCTAAAGATTGTCGGCAAAGAAACCAACGAGCTGAGGAACAAGAAGGTTCGCTTAGTCAAAGTGCAATGGAGTGGAGATTTAAGGGATTGTACTTGGGAAACTGAGGAGAGCATTCAGAAAGCCTATCCCAGATGTCGAGTAGATATCTCTGATTGACTCCGGTGCAAAGTACATTTACCCTACTTTGCATTACCATTTAATTCTCTACTCTGCTGTTATTTTCTTTCCATGGATGTGAACTTTTAAATTCTATAGTCTGAATGATTTTAAAAGAGAATAGGAATTAATATGTATGGTTTTGAAAAGTTAAAAACAATTGGATTGGTTGTTGTGTTGTATGATTGTAGATTTATCAAACCACTTTCGACTTTGTTCCTTTTCGGGGACGAAAAGTTTTAAGTGGGGGAGATTGTAACGACCCAGAAAAGCTGAACCAATTTAAAAATTTTAAATTGGCTAAAATTATGGATTTTAAATATTTAAAATAAATATTTTAAATAATAGAGATGAAAACTGAGTTTGAATCGACAATTGAAAATGAATATAGTTAATTATAATTATAAACAAGGCCTGAAATGGCGCTGCAGTTTCTAAAATTGAATTCAAACTTTGTCGGACTGTACCGGGTGCAAAACAAAACAGATTTTAGTGAAACCAAAAATACTTAAATCTGTTAGTGAATACCTTTCTAACGAATCTGAAAAATCAAATTTTCATAGCGGAAAGCAAAAGTTATGGCCGAATGAATTTTCAGAAAGGTCGCTATGGAATTTATATAGCCCGTGAAATTGGCCATTTTGCATACGACCTCGGAATTCGATGAAACCCCTTTTGTTGGATCCGGGATGTGAAGTTATTTCTAGGTTTCAAATTTCATAATTTTTGATGCTAGTATGTGAGCGTGGCAAAGGAAAACGTGTTTTGGTCAATTATAGTTAAATTGGATCGACCAAAAATGGGCCTTTTTGCAAACGGTCTCAGAATTCGACGAAACTAGTTTTGTTGGGACCGTACCGTTAAAACATAGCTAGATTTATTTTTCTGGAATTTTTCGAATCAATTTGTGGCCCTGGCAAATTGAAATGTACGTTTAAATTAAATATTGAATGTTTTATATTTTGATTTGAATGGAAACTGACTGAAACAGACGAATGGGCCTACGAAACATATCCCATTGTGTTCGGAATGGGGGTAAAACGCTAGGGACGGCAGTCGTTGGGTTTGATTTCGAGTTCGTCTAAGAAAACCCCAATTTTTGAATTTAATATAACCTTGGCCAATAGGAAAATTTCTTTATTAAAAAAAAGAGAATATCGTTTCTCTCTCCCCGCTGAAGCGATATACAGCGGAAGTGGATCGAAGCTTCCCCCTCCGATTTCGGCCGCCACCGTCCACGCCAGGCTTCACCACCACCCATGTTCGAAAGCCCCTTCGCTCCTCTTCAAATCCGACCAAGTCCCACCACCTCCCATCGCGCCACCTGCGAGAATGAGCCCCGTGAAGTCAGCACCTTCACCGACGTCAATCTCTCTCCTCCGACCACCGAACAGGCTGCGACCACCATGCCCTGGAGCGCCTCTCGAAGCTCTTCCGTGTGGCACAGCCCGATCGCCTTCTCGCTTCCAGGATTCGCCGAAAACCCTAAACCTAGTTTTGAACTGGTATACGGCTTTTTTGATTATCAACTGTTTTATCAACTTTAAACCGCTGCAAACTTCGAAAAATCATATCTTTTTTGTTCGTTAACGAAATTCGATGAAACAGGAAACATCCTGACCGTGTGGACGTCATCTACATTCTAGAAGAGACCGCATATTTTTCTGAGCCTTCTGCTATTTTTGGTGGAGTGGAACCAAATGTGAGATTTCTAATTTATAAAAAAAATATGGAAAACGACGATGAATAAATTATATAGTCGATATATGGGTTATATAAGCGTTGTACACCTCATGTATATGCGTTGTATAAGTTGTACGTTCGATGTATAAGTTATACATGTGTTGTAAAAATTATATATGTGTTGAAATAAAAGTGAATTGCTATATATATATATATATATATATATATACGCCCCTCGTCCACAAACCATGGACGATATTTATTGGTTGTGATTGGTGTGAAAATTGATTGATAGCGAATGGTTGTTTGGGATTGTTTGTGGTTGATATTGATTGATTGTGGTTGAAAAATACCCATTTGTGGTTGAGAAATATTTGGTTGAAATCACATAGGATTAGTTTGTGGAAATGAAATAAATATATACATGCCGACTGCGTGCGAAATAGATGCATGATCCCCATTGTCAAAAACCGCGAGGTTTTAAGGTAGAGCGAGGAGCCGTACTAGGGACGGTCCCGGTTTTAACTACCCTGCCTTTATGCAGCCGAAATTTTGAATAATATTCATGTGTTTGAATTATTTGCTGAAACTATAATTATTCATTGAATAGAAAACCTTCATGTGTTGAATCGATATTCATTCGTTGATTAGAAATTCATGTGTTGAATGGTATTCATGTTTTGAATGTAAAAATCACATTTTTATCTATATATAGAAACTATAGAAAACCTTCATGTGTTGAATCGATATTCATTCGTGGAATTGAAATTCATGTGTTGAATGGTATTCATATTTTGAAATAAATTGTTTCATAATAAAAATCACCTTTTATCAACTATATGGACTATGTAAAAAATCTCGTTTTAAAAGAAATTATTTTATAATAAAAATCCCATTTTTATCACCTATATAAACTATATAAAATAATAGTGTTTTGAAATGAATTGTTTTAAAATAAAAATCAAATTTTTATTATACACATGAATTGTTGAAATGGAAAGTGTTAAAAATAGCAACTCGTTCAAATAAATATGCATGAGTCGAAATATTCATTAATTAGCAAATGACGTGATTTTTACCTATGCATGTAACATTAGAATGAATGATGCTTTTAAGCCAAATGGAATAAAATATGAAGTTGAATGGAAAATGATAAGTGATAAGAATTGTATATATGTACATGCATATTTATTGAACAGGTTATAGCAAAGGGTCTAGAGAAGAGGAATAAAATTTTGTGCCCGACAAATAGGTACACATTTACTGTTTTGTTTGGGTGATGATTTTATGAGCCTGTTGGCTAGCCGCTTGGCTTTTTCTTTTTCTTTTTGACATGAGACGCCCGTGTGGCTATTTGGGAATTTTCCCAGCCCATCTCGTACAAAGGAGGTTATGGCGAAATTTTCCAAAATTTAAAGGCGTTAGTGAAATATTTGAAGTAAAAACGATATTGAAATTGTTGAATGAACTATATTTATATAATTATATAAATATAAATAAAATTAAAATGAAATGTGGCCGTGCAGTTCGTGATTTGATGCCGTGATTTCAAACGACTATACCAGGAGATCCGACTATCGGATTTTCCTGAAATCGCAACCGTTGGGTTCGCCTTGGAAAAATCTTTCCAACGGCACCAACTTTGTAAAAATCCAACGGTTGGATTGTCTAAATGTTTAATTCAAATCTAAAGAAAAACAGCGTCAGAAACGATTATATTTATTTATATTTATAAATATAATTATATTTAATCGAATAACGACGCTGTAGTTCGTTTTTTGAATTCGAAACTTCAAACGATTGTACCGGGAGATCCGACCGTCGGATTTTCCCGAAACCGGAACCGTTGGATTCGTTTTGAAAAGACCTTTCTAATGATGTAAATTTTATGAAGATCCAATGGTTAGATATTTAGATATGTGTAAATCAAATCTGAAGAAAAACAGCGCCACGGCCGTGTTATGGCCCGAAGTGTCGTTTTGAATAAATTGGCTATTTTTAAATAAATAAAAATAGCGATAAATCGTTATAAAAAATCATAAACAATATGGAATGGAATTAAACTGAATTTGCTCGATTTATGTTGTATTTGATGGTTGAATGTGTTTGGTGTGAAAATTACTTTAAAGAAAAAAATTGGTGTAGTCGAATGATTTAACCATTGAAATAAATTGATTTGAAATTCTAAATATACGTGAATTATTTGAAAAGGTCGAGTTAATTCTCATTTCAAATAATTGACCGACGATTGAAAGTCGAAGATGAAGACGGTGGTCGAAGACCGGAGATCCTCACCTCATTTGGATGGTAACCGAGGTCCTGATTGGGAGGCATCCCGAAATATGGATAATGAGTGGTGATCACCCAGACGTACGTGGTGATCGATGGGTTTACGAGGTATTTAGTGCCTCCGGTTTCGTTCAGACCCAGAACGGACTTGTAAATGGACTGTGTGTCTGACATTGGAGTTTATTCTGTGTGGATTGATCTCTGTTAAATATACATCTGTTTGGCGGCAGAGAATTTATTCTTTTGCTTAACGCCCTTCTTTGAGACGCACGAGCTCAGAGGGTGTATATCGATGGACATCAGTCGCATGGCATGCCTAAGTGGCAAATGATCAGGGCTTCTGTTGAAAAGCAAAGTCTTGTGGTGATGATCAAAGCACCGCCTGTGTGGCGTAGCTTTGTGTATAACGTGGAATCGCGAGCCTCACACCCCGGTATGAACCAGAAACAGGAGCAGGACCTTAGGGAGGGCATGCGTTTCTTTCTAGCTAGGGTGGTGTCAGTGACCTACCAGCCCTGACATTTATATACTTTTCACATATGTGGTTGTTGCTGTTGCGAGGCGCCTTGGTTTGATCGGACGATCCGGGTCCGATGAAGTCATTCGTTGGCTCATTGACGCCCCAAAGGGCGGGGAAACGTAGAGTTTAGGCATAATAATCCACATCGGTGGACCGGCCCTGTCGTTCGAAGGGGTAGTTGCGGTTGTTCCTGAGACACGGGCTAGAGCGTCTCGAATTCGGTAAGGACTATCTTTTGCCTTGGTTCATGACGGCAATCCAATTTCCAAATACGTGATCGTGCGGTTTCGATTGCATATATATATTTGGCGACATAGTGGCATGGGACGCTCATGTCGTCTATGATTGATAGTTATGATGTGAAATTGTTTTCAAAACATATAAACACTAGCAATAATATCAAATGCCTTTGTTTTATTCGTATCAAGCATATTTTGGCCGTTATAAGGTAAAAACTCTATCCTCCGGTTTGCGTTGCATTGTGTGATGGGAACTAAGTCTTATAATGGCTTCATTTTATAAAAAGCATGGCGATGTTTTAAAAGAATGATTTGTTTTAAAGCACTGGCAATCCAATGGAGTAAACCCGTTCAACGAAAGTGGCGTGGTCCTGTGATTAGCCAAATTATATATGTGTTGGGTAGATTTCTCATACCAGTCCCATGACTGACTCGCAGTTTGTTTCACTTTCAAACTCGGGTGCCCCTTTTCTACACGGGCAGCCTTGTTTTCAGGTTTAGCTGGTTCTTTCTGGATAGCTGGAGCTGAAGATGGATTCTATCATTTATCTCTTTTTATGCTGTTCAGCTCCTATTGTACATATTATGTTTGTTTTCCGCTGTAGACATTTATGTATAGCTAAACTGTATTTTTTTACTAAGTATGATCCTGTATACTGTGTAACTCTGATGATTACTTTTATCCAGTATATTCTATTGTTCATTATCTGGTGTATTTATTTAATTCTGTTCTGCTATTATCTGTTTCTGTGTTATATTCCACGGATTACCCTTGCCGCCGTCAGTACGGGTATGGGGTCGTCTCATCCTCACACTCGCAGGCCTTCCCCGTAAACCCGTCACCACCGTCTCCTTGCTGCCGACAGTAATCCAGGCGAACTCTCTTTTATTTATATAAATATATGTATTTTATTTTCTTTTATTAGAAGTACACGGTTCCCATTGTTTCACCGTGGAAGCAAGCAAGACCATGAAACGAGGAAGAACGCTGGTGGATGTTTATACAGTAGGAGGAGATATTTTTTTTATAGGGTAGATGACAGTACTGATGGATGAAGGAATACATAGGAGGAAACGTGGCAAATTAAATGCTTATTTCTTTAACTTAGGGACGTGGCATCCATCTAATTTGCTGAGGTATCATTTCCAATGTATAAATGCCCTTTTGACCACACGTGCATGACATTTAGACCAGCATGTGTATTTTGGCAACTCGATTCGAATATTTTCATTTGTAGACAGTGATAGCGTTTTCTCCTTAAGTTTATATGTTACGCATGTGGTCTTTTCAGTTGCTCAGTAGGATGTACGCTTTCATGAATTTACATTACTGATTGGTCATATTTCTTTTATGTTTAAAAAGTTCAGCTTACCCAGTTACGTAAAAATCATTTTCATGTCCGAGCTGCTACGGACAGAAATAAGAATACGATCGTGTCCAGCGAGGTGCCACGATCCCAAAAATATAATAATATCGGTAGATTAACTCATTTTGTGAAATCCACAAATGTTGGTTAAGGGTGCAAAATACTCCAAATAAAAAGTTGCGTATTTAATTAATTAAAAATTACAATAAAATTCTAAAAATTGAATTATCACTATGTCTCAAAAGAATCTTGTCCAAATTCGAAACCGATATCTAGTTATATCGAATAAACCGTTACGGTCGATAAACGATTCTATAGCGACTATTTTAAAATTTGATTTGGACACAACTCACAATCTACACACAAAAATCCTGATTTTTCTCTTCCATCAGAAAAATATGCTTCACCAGCTCCTAACATTTCTTGTTTCACAGAAATCCGATTTAAAACGGACCCAGTATATCCAGTTGAAGTTCAAATCGCCAAATTATGAACTGCCGCGCCATTTCAATCTCGATTATAATTATAATAAAATTCTATGTTCAAACTTCTTTTAAATAATATACTCGTGAATATAATTCAACTCTAAACTGAATTAAACCTTATATATAATCCAATTCACACTGTATTATGAATTCCACTATCTTTGATTATTTCTGAATTAAATATATTATTTAATTATTATATTAAATTAAATATTCAATATTATTTAACTAAATGACCATTTAAATCTCTTAATCACTTTTGTAATAATTAATTAAATTAATTATTACACCGTGAAAATACGGGACATTACAGATGTTCTGCGTGATTTGATTATTATTGTAAAATTGGTTCTGGATTAATTGTGAATTTATTTGAATTGGTTTATGTATGGCACGAGCAAGTATTAGGCGAGAGATAAGGCTAGACCTTATTCTGGTTCTAATATCGCGCCGTTATGCTGCCGAAATTTTCTAAATTGTGTTTGAAAAATTAATAGCTAGCTAAAAATATTATTTTTAGTTTATAATTGCGATGAATAAAATTATTTAGGCGTCATATAGAATTTTATAAGCTAAGTTATAAAATTTTATATATTTATTGGATAATTAAAAATAAATTTACACATCCATCCACAAGTCGGACGACTTGTTTATGCTCGCCTATTTTTGCGATATCGATTAGGGCGATAATTTTTACACATCGCTCAAGTGCACAAATAATTATTATTATTTGATGGTTGAAACCCCACACGGGTATTGGGATGATATTTGACGCACACTAATCCCAATTGTTTTGTTATATGTCAATCGATTGGTTGATAGACTGTTGTAAGCATTAATTATTTATATTTAATGCTTATGCAGTTGTGTAAGGCACTCTGGATGATTGTTGACTGTGCATAATTATTGTTGTGTACATGTGCGTATGAAATCCATATAAATAACCTTATGTGGTAATTGCCTGTGTATGATTCCAATTCAGAAAGAACGAATATTTTAATATAACGAATATTTTATAATAACGAATATTTTAAAATAATATTCTGTAAAGGATAAAAATATGATTTTGATGTCCGATTTTGGATGGACACGAAAATATTGAAATATATAAAGTCGTGTTGATTAGATTTGCGCCATTCTGATGCGAACGATATTTATATCGATTTTATTCATTTTTATAATGAATATCAAAAAGGAAATGATTTCAAAATCTGATATTTTGAAATTATTAACATTTGTATATTATAATGATAAGGACTATTCAATTTTGATTTAAAATTGAAAATGAAATTTGAATCGTCTTAAAACGAATTTATAAACAATTTATAAAATATGTTTAAAATGGTAATCGATGAAGTATATATAATATATATATTATATATTTAATCGCCTAAATAGAACGCGCCGCGCCACAACTGTTCGCAAATTTCAAGCATTTACTTTGAATTGACATTACGGGAAATCCGACCGTTGGATTCTCCTAAAACCGGAACCATTGGGTTCGTATCGAAAAGTGCTTTCCAGCGAATATAAGAGATTTGAAATCTAACAGTTGGATTCGGAATTATGTCCAAATCAAATTTGGAAAAGATCGTTGTAATTGCAGTTCGATGACTGTTTATGGAAATTGACAGAAAGGGCTTTAATAAAATTATAAAAAATATTAATAATTTGTGTAAAATCATAATAAATGATTTGGAAAGAATTGGGATGAAAAATTCCACGTTTGTAAAGATAAAAATTTATTTTTATCAAAATGAACTAGTTATTAACTAGATTAGAAATCTAATAATTTTTAAATAAAATAAATTGGATTTGTGAATGGTTTTAATATAACCAGAAATTTCCAACGAACGAATTGGAATGGATTTGGAATGAAAATAATCTTTGAAATATTTTGATATTGGATTCCGTGATTGTACAGATATCGTTATGGAAATTTGGAAGATATATATATACATATATATATAACGTTATTTCCAATACGATATTTGTTGGTTTCAGAATTTGATATTGAATATAAGCCGATATAATTTTATTCAGAGCCTTGTATTTGATATCAAATTGGATTTTGGGTTTGTCATGATCGGTGTTTTGAATAACACTGTTCTTAAACCCAGTTGAGAAAAGAATAAATCTTTAATTTAAGATTTAGTGAAGTTTTCCAGTTAATTAATATTTAATTGGAATTGAATAAAAGAATTGGATTATTGGGTTTATTGTGAACTATGTTTTTAATGACATTCGTTCTTTAACCCAATTAACAGTGAAATGTAATCTGGAATTTATGAATCTTTTTATTAAGATTTAAAGGAAATTTTCCAAAGTAAAGTTTTCTAAGTTACTACAATAAATTGGAATCGAATGGAATTCGATTTGATAATAATCGAAGTGAGCTTCTGTGGAGGAAGACTGTTAATTTATATGGAATTTAAAAGGCTTTTCGTTATTTCGTTTATATTATTAGTCTGATATGGAAATTGATATTGATTATATATATTGATCTGTTCTCCGTGAAGATTCCATAATTAATGGAATGTGATTTTGGGTTTACCGTGAACTGTGTTTTAATGACATTAGTTCTTTAACCTAGTTAAAGACAGGATTACATGTCTAACATTGTATTTCGAACTGTATTGTTGATCCCTGCTAAATATATATCTGTTTGGTAGCAGAGAATTTATTCTCTTTCTTAACACCCTTCTCTAAGACGTACGAGCTTAGAGGTAATATATCGGCAAAAATCAATGGTATGGTATAGATTGTCAATGTGGCTTGTTTGTGTTTCCATAGTTAATAATCATTAATATTGATTTTTGGGAAGATTAAAACTAAGTGGAGTTTTAATGAATCTTTAATTAGATTGAAATGTGAATGTGATAATTTAAATTATCAAATTTGGGAAATGATAGAGAATGGAGTACCATCAGTTTTCACTCCAGGAGATAGTTAAATCTTTAATTAGATTTGAGCGTGAAATGGTAATTAAATTTACCGATAACACCATGGTGTTAGATATGGAGTATTACCAGTTTTGCTCCATGGGATGAATAGGTTGGGATTGGGAAATTAAACAAATGATTACTTCGGTAGGGTTCACTAATCCCGACTAGTTGATAAACCTTAATTTGGTTTGGAAATGATATCTAAAGGAAGATTAAAGAATAAATTTAAAGAATTTATCTTTGATAAAATTAATGGGAACATTTCCCAAAGGATATGAATATTTAAACAAAACAATAGTCAGAATCGGAATGAGGTGTATGTTGTGTTTTTATAGCACTTGATTATAATATACGTGAATTATTCGGAAAGGTCGGGTTTATACCAATTCTGAATAATTGATTCGACGATAAGTTGACGATGAAGACGATGGTTGAAGACCGGAGGTCTTCACATCGCTTGGATGGTTACTGATGTCTTGATTGGGCTGTACACCCAAGACAAGGTAATAAGTGGTGATCGTCCAGAAGTACTTGGAGATCAACCTGATATGCATGTACCTCTCTCCTGTATTGGACATATGGGACGAGGAATAAGGTGCCTTCGGTTTCGTTCAGATCAAGAATGAACTTGTAAATGGATGTGTGTCTGACATTGGATTTTATTCTGTGTTGATTGATCTCTATTAAATATACATCTGTTTGGTGGCGAAGAATTTATTCTCTTACTTAACACCTTTCTCTTAGACGTACGAGCTCAGAGGTTATATATCGGTAGACATCAGTCACATAGCGTGAATTTCCTGTGTGGCATGCTGAGATGCAAACGATCATGGCTTCTGTTGAAAAGCAGAGTCTTGTGGTTGATATCAAAGCACGACTTTAAATAGCATAGCTTTGTGTAGCATTAATTCGCGAGCTTCACACCCAAGTGTGAACCAAAAACGAGATAGTGACTGCATGGAAATGGACATATGCTAGTTCTAGCTACTAGTAAAGTCATGGTATGGAGCCTAGATTGTTTACTCATGTGGATGTTTCTTAATATTACTTGCTGGATAGAGAGTGTAACGGCCCGCAAATCCGTACTATCTGAGTTGACTAATAACACCACACGTCCAACCCAAATTGCACAGAAACACGAATCATTACTAGAAAGAAGTTAGAGGATGAGATATAGAAAGAAAGAAATATTAGAAGAGAAGAAAACAAAGAAGGCAAATCTCACAGCGGAACAAATAAAATATATTATATAACATAACTTTTGAAATACAAATCAGTAACTTTATATACATACCATCATCAGAGCGCAACAGTTATTCCTGGAACTATTATAAACACCCGTTTCCAGATACCACATAGTACACAGCGGAATATATGATAGTCTATAGCTAGCTGGTGAAGCCTCCTGCTTCAAACTCCTCCAAGTGAATCTGTAAAATCCCGACTACTTGACTGCCCGTACAAATATGGGCGCCAAAGAGTTTAGGGAAAACAAAACAAAATAAACTTTGGGTCAGTCATGGGACCGGTGTGAGTAATCTCCAACCATTTGTTTAACTTTCGAAATCCTTTTGAAAGAAAGGATAATAGTAAGACCAGACAACACATAAACATGGACGGTTTTTACCTTACTATAACCAAAAACACTTTGATACAAAAATCTAGTGATATTATGATAGTGTCTAAATCAAATAAATAGAATCCAGCAGAACGCTTACATCTCACGCTCCATATATAATAAAAAATCAAAAAAAATCGCAGGGCGCTTATTGGAGATTGGATTTCCAACATGACAAGGTATGGAGCCACCTTCCGATCAATGTACTCTAGAGGGGATACATTGGGGTTCAACAAGAACATCTTGCAACTCGGCCCACACATGACCGACCACTCATTTCGCTTCAGTGTATCGAATGTATATCACCAACGGTTGGGATCAGCAACCGTTTCCCGGAAAGGGACAGCATCGATAGATTTAAGAAGCAATTGGAATTTCTCTAGATATGTGATTATACATCCTAATGGGAGCGACCCACACAGCCATGCTACCTGCCCTTTTTTGTCATTTCCCGGTTGTTGAGGCCTGAGGCTACGATTTCTTATCATTCCTTGGTAGCACAATCACTTTGAATGCCACATCGTCAGATCCGTTAATCACTAATTGATTAGCACAAATATATTCTCGATATTATGCTAAGAGAATAAACTCTCAGCCACCATCTATATCTATACAGACCAACATATGCGATCATTGAAATACTCTGTCAGACATTCGTCCATATACGTTCATTCTGGGATGAACGAAACCGAAGGCACAATTTCCATAAATAGAAAAGGCCCTAGCACTTTACTCCGTCTTCGATTATCTTTATATAATCTGATTCGCAATGCTACTGCCAATACGGAGTGGTTCACGGATAATAATCCAACCGGTCTCTCCATATTGACAACGATATTGGCAAATACTTTGATAGTCGGTTATTTAACTATCAGAGAAAAATAAACAAATATTCCAACCATCAAACAAATCACTAGGCCTCTTAATTAATATTTTATTAATTAAATCACTTCTCCCTTTCTTTATCAATATTTGTTAACTAAATATTTTCAATAATCATCTTGGCCTCTTACGCAATTTGGAAAACATTTCCATATATCATCTTCTTTATTTTCTTTACTTAGAAAATATCTTCTATTTATAATTGGAAAAATATTACAATTACTTATCTCTTTCACGAACTCCGTTATTTTTATACTTAGGAAATATTTATCTTTATATTTCCAAAATTCCACTTTCTTGGGTTAAATCGACTGTTGTGTAAAACATCGTTGTAAACAACCCAAAATATTGCATTCAACTAACTCATATTCAAACATTTCTCTTCGAGACTGGATCCTGCTTTTTATTAGTTTAAAATGAAATCAAACAAGTTGGAGTATAACTACCTCTCAGACCTTGACTAAAAATATTATTAACTTCAAAACAGAAAATACCACTTACCTCGAATAATCAACATCATAAGACCAATTATTCATTTTTAAACCCCCAAATGTTTCTCTTTCTAATTTTATTAGATTTAATTATAGATTTCACTTTTTGTTTATAACATTCTATTTTAATTTCGTTTCCTAATCGAATTCTATATATATCTATATATCGATTCATAATTATCAAATTATCTTAAAAATATTCTAACTCCTTAAATTTCCAGAAAGTTTCGCCATAACCTCCTTTGTACCGACAAATAGTTCAAACCTCAACTCGCATCTCTAGGCCCTTTCCATTCAAAAAGAAAATCAAAAAGCCAAGTGGCTTGCCGATTCGGCGCATAAAACCTCATATGGAATTTAAACATGTACCTTATTGTCGAGCACACGAATTATAATTTTCATACACTTCATTCCATACCTGTCTAGCCCATATATATTCATTCCAAATTTTATTCCAACTCAATCTGGCCATTTTAACTAAATTCGCTAGTTTATTCTTTAATTAGCTCTTTTGCCTATTTCACTTTCTATTTGAACATATCACGTTCAAATATAATTTTAACATGCTTATAACAAATAGGATTTCATTTTCGGTTCAAGTTTCATATTCAATTTCGAATATGAATATACAAACCCCTTTCTGATCCAAAGCCCAATTTCGATTCAAAATTTCATTAACTAATTATTCTTCAGATTAGTTAATTCTATTCAACAATTAACCATCTGATTTGATTTTCTTTCAAAAATCATTTCATTACTCCACTAGAGTTCAGATATTATTAATAACTCAAATCCGGATTTTTCCTAAATGAAATTCGGATTTTATTTACTTAAAATTCTTTTATTTATTTAAATAAACCGTTATGGTTTTATAATGGTTATGGCGCTGTTTTTCTGGAAAATTGATTTTGACATAACTCAAAATTTATTTCGCGAGATCTAGATTTTTCTCTTCCATTAGAAAACTATTATTCAACCGGTCCCGACGATTCTTGTTTCAAAGAATTCCGACTTGAATTGAGTTTTATATACTCAATTGAAGTTCAAAACACCAATTTACGAACTACCGCGCTGCGGCGAGTTCGTTTTAATTATATATATATATATATATATAAACGTTTAAACTTCATTTATAATAATTTCAACTTCATTCTAATATATTTCAAATCAATTTTCCCAATTCAACATAATATTTTCGATTGTCTATAATTATCGATTTTTCCTTACTCGGTAATATATTTATTTATACTTCGATCTTCTATATTTAATTCCAATCCCTTTATAAGTAAATTATTTATAAAATTCGATACAATCAAATTTCAATTATAAACCCGTTGAATTCTTCTCAATTCAACTTATATTCCGAATTCCGAAATATAATCAATCGTTTTGTTTCAAAACACTTCCCAATTTACTTTTAAATTCCTATTTGAATTTAAATGGTTTAAATTATCCAAATGATAATTTATTTCACCAAATTTATAACACCATTTATAAATTCAGCTTCCTTGTTTCATATATTTAAACAAGTTCCCTTTTCAAAATTCTATTTGAAACTTCATCCCTTTGATATTCCGAATTGCGGAATAAAAACAGTTGTTACCTTTCGAATGATTTCAAATTATATTTTTAAATTCATATTTGAATTTAAATATTCAAATTATCTCTTGATAATTAATTTATTATATATATAAACACCATTTTATAAATTTCCTTGTTTCATATTTAAACAAGTCTATTTCGAAATCTATTTAAAACCAAAGTCTTATTTTGGAAATTTCTATTTATAATAACTTATATATATAACACCCAAATTATTTTCATATTCAATTTAACTTCTATTTAAATAAATTCGAATTTATCGAATTCAAATCATAAATCCTTACAGATTTATTTTAGTTCAATTTATATTCTGAGCATCAGAATAAATTCCATCGTTTATTTCTTTAAAACGATTTCCCCATTTCTATTTTTGAATTCACATTTGAATTTAAATATTCAAATTATCCAATGATAATTTTCCCACCTTATTTATAAACACTGTTTATAATTTCACTTCAAATCTCGTATTATTAATTTATAAACAACGTTTATAAATTCACTACTTGTTTTATCTATTCAAACCAAGTTAATACCTTTAGTCCCTTCGAAATTCGAATTCAATTTTTAGAAAATTAGATTATCCATTAAAAATCTGAAATATCCTTTTCATGATATTTTTATATATCAACATTTTTGAGCCAGTGACATTCAACAATTCAAAACACCCAATTTATCAACCATAGGTTTTCAAACACATCATATATAACAATATATGTGATAACAAAAAAACAATAATATTTTTGAGGAATCCAGTTGGATTCCTCCAACCTGTTTTCCTGCATCCACAGACGTTAGCCAACATAAATAATACCCATCCTGCGTCGAGGCATGATATCGCGGTATAGAAGGTCATCCACTATCATAGCGTGTGGGCACATAGGGTCATCTGCAAATGATACTACGGGCATCCGCTAATGGTACTACGGGAATCCAACCATCAATATATATATATATATATATAATAATAACCATAAACACCAAGCCTAAATAACTAACATATATTTAATAGCCACAATAATATTTAAATGCATCCAAGCAGCAAACAATTTATTTTAACAATCAAAATAAATTTAAGTAAATTTTGAAGTGAGAATTACTCACCGTGGTTTTATTTATGATCCATTTCGATTCCAAATCAAGGTTACTGTGACGCTTCTCCCAATTCGAATCCATTGTGACCGGTTTCACTCGAATCTAATAACGTATGTAATGGATATAGTTGTTACCAATTTTAATCAAATTAAATTAAGTTTAAATTAACAATTAATCCCATTTAATTTCTTCTTATCCAGTTCCAAATCCCTGTAGTTGCTTGTATAATGTCACCATGCCTGAACATCCCTTCATTAATCATTCAAAAATCCATGAACTGAAACAACGATAGTTTGTTTGAGCTCCTCGTTTCCTTTTCTACCAAATTACCATTATTCTTCCTAACTCAACTTCTTCCAATACAATACGGCTCTGAACTTAGCGGCTACAGTGGCTTGCTATAATAACCCGGAAATCTGAGCCAATTTAAAATTTTTATTTTGGCAATTTTAGCGAATTTTGATTATTTAAAAAGGATTATTTTAAATAAAAACGACGAGAAATTTATTTTGAATAGAATTAGAACGTATATATTTATATACGTCGTCGTTAGAATATAAATATTTATTTATATATATATATAAAGGAATTGAAAATGGCGCGGTAGTTCGATAATTCCATTTCAAAATTCAAATGAATGTACAGGATGCAAAATAAACCGGATTTTAGCGAAACCAAAAATAATAGAATCTAATTGAGGATATCTTTCCAACGAATCCAAAAAATTGAAATTTCATAGCAGGAATCAAAAGATACGCCCAATAGAAAATTCAAAATAGTCGCTATGGAATTCTGGCCCTTAAAAATGGAAATTTTGCAAACGACCTCGGTTTTCGACGAAACCACTTTTGTTGGATCCGAGATGTCAAATTATTGCTAGGTTTCAAATTTCATAATTTTTCGAATCAATATGTGAGCTTGGAAAAAGAAAACGTGTTTGACCAGTTTCAGTTGATTTTAATCGACTGGAAAATGGCCATTTTTCAACCGGTCTCAGAATTTGACGAAATTAGTTTTCTTAGGACCGTATCGTCAATACGAAGCTAGAAAATATTTTTCGGTAATTTTTAGAGTCTGTATGTGACCCCAGTAAATTGAAATGCGCGTTCAAATTCAATATATAGAGTTATATTTTGATTTTGACGAAAACTGATCGAAACAATCAAATCAGCTTACGATACATATCCCATTGTGTTCAGAATGGGGGTAATTAGCTATGGACGATAGTCGATGTGTTCGATTTCGAAGTCGAAATTAAAAGTTGCTTTTTGAAGTAATTAAATAAAATAATAATAATGATAATATCTCTCTCCCTCTTATACCCTCAGCCCCCCGTTAGTTCATTTCAATTTTAAAATAAAAAAAAGAGAAAGAAAAGAACGGAGCCCCCCCTCCGTCGAAGTTCATCGTCGCGAGCCCAGGGTGGCCGCCGCCATCGAAGTCCCCGCACCCCTCCTCCATCGCGCACCCCCTCCGCTCGACCTTCCTTCTCCTCTTCCTCCACCCTAGCCTCTCTCCCCTTGAACCCAAACCCGACGCCCTAGCCAATGACCCACCCCGCGCGAGCCCAGTGCGCCTCCTCCCCTGCCCTGTAGGCTCCGACGCAGGCACCCCATCAGCCAGTTTCGCCAGTAAGCTTTATTTCAGTTTGATTTATTATCTTTCTTTACTTGTTTAATGTAAATAAGATTTTAAAGGGGATTAAAAAAATTCATTTTTACACCTATTATAACATTGATAAGGAAATATATGATTTTTACTTATATAGTATTGTATAAAAATAATGATGTGGTTCTTATATAAATTTAACAAACTAAAAATATAATATTTATATAATGTAGGTAATAAAAATGTGATTTTTATATTATAGAAAGGTTAAAAATATAATTTATATATCATAGGAAGAATAAAAATATGATTTTTATAGTATAGAAAGAATAAAAATACGATTTTTATATTATATATATAGTAAAAATTTGATCTTTACATATGTACCGAAGTAAAAATCTGATTTTTATTATAATATGTTGAAGTAGAAATGGGATTTTTACAGCGATGATATAAAAATTCGATCTTTATATTAGAGGTAGATATATAAAAATATAATTTTTATATAGAGAATAGCGTGATAAAAATATAATCTTTATCATATGAACACCAGTATAAAAATAGAATTTTTATCTGTACAGTAGCGATGTAAAAATAGAATTTTTATCATATATATAGCAAAGTAAAAATACGATTTTGATCATTAGAATGGTTAAGGAAAAATATGATTTTTAAATTGAAAGTGAACAAATAAAAATGTGATTTTTATATATGTAGTGGCTACGGACAGTGGAATGGACGAAAGGCGAGAACGGCGAAGATTTCTACATAAGAAGAGTCATGGCATTTGGATTAGCTAGTCGGTGAGAACTCCTCACCTTTAATTTAAATTTCTAGTTAAAAATATATACTAGGATGCAGACGGTGTTTAGTAGCACCTGGCACCCGTCGTCCACAGACCATGGACGGCTTGTATGCTTGTTTGTTTGATTTTGATGTGTAGTTGATTATGTGATGTGAAATGAAATAAAATATTTATGTAGTTAAAAATATTTTATTGTTGAAATTAGAATTTTTAACGTATATTTAAAATGAAATAAATATAAACAAGTAGAACGATTTGTTTATATACACACATTTGACTGATATTGATTGGGACGATAAATTTTACACATCGCCCAACTGCACAAATAAAATATGTGTTTGATTGTTTGAAACCCCACACGGGTATTGGGATGATATATGACGTACACTAATCCCAATAATTAGTTGTATGTCGATCAGTTGATTGACAGGCTGTTATAAGTATTAAATATTTATATTTGATGGTTATACAGTGTAGAATGCACTTTGGATGATGGTTGATTATTTGTCATTGTTGATATATACATGCGTTGTATGGAAATCCACAAAAGTAAAATCTATGGAAATTGATTGGGCCTCATTCCAGTTTTGAATAGAATATTTGAAGAGAAATATTTGAATAGAATATTTGAAATAGAAATATATAAAGCCATGTTGATTAGATGTGCGCTATTTTGACGCGAACGATATTCATATCGATTATATCCATTTTTATAATGAATATTGAAAAGTGATTTCAAAATCGAATATTTTGAAATGAAATTCGAATTGAATTTAAATGAATCGAAATTCGAATTGAATTGAAATGAATCGAAATTCGAATCAAAATGAATCGAAATTCGAACTGAAATGAACTGAAATTCAAATTAAATTGAAATTAAATTGAAATAAATTTGAAATGAATTTAAAATGAATTTATAAGGAAAATTCAATTTTGATTTGAATTTGAAATGAAGTTGAAATCGTTTCGAAAACGAATTTAAAACGATTTATAAAATACGTTTTAAAAGGAAATCAACAAAATATATATTATATATATCTTCTTTATAATAATAGGAGTACTCAAGAGATTGTGAAGCTTTTTAGGAGTTCCAAAAAAAAACCTTTGCCATCAATATAGAAAAATAAATAGAAAATTAAAACGGGGGCATATACGTCCTTCTATGCTACCACTTTCTTATTCCCACTACAGTAAGCAGTTAGTCAACTGGTTACACACATGTATCATTTTTCTATATCTGCTTTCATCATTCCACTTTCCTTATCCCACTTTTTATCAAGAGAAAAAACGAAGATAATGGCTTCAATTTAAGAGAGGAAAAGAAGATAATGGCTTTGTGAAAGCAAATCAACGGAATAAACCTCGATCTTCCCATTCCTTGGAAGCCGCTAACCAGATCTCGGTACTTTTACTAACCTAATTCGAGTAGTATTTGTCAACTTACTATTTTCTATGTTTGATTTCAAATATGTATAATTTTTGTTCTGAATTCGTTTAGATGATTACGAAAGATTTAGCCTTTAACCTTGAACTTTCTGTTTTAAACTGACAACTCCACCTTTACCCACTTACCATCTTTTCAGTTTCTGAGTATAGCATATTTGAAACCGCAACCACCAAGATACTTGCCTCCAAAGATAGATGCACTACAGAAGTATGATCTATGATCGTCTTGCACTTGATGATTATGTGTTTGCAGGATTTTATTTGGCCACGCTGCAAAACATTGTTCTAACTATATTTTTGGGATTCTACTAGCCTCACCTGAGATAGGTTTGTTCATGACTAAGGTTCACAAGTTGCTCCAGTGTTCTGAATTTTCGGTCGGTTAAGTTGAAAATATTTTGTTCTAAGAAGATGCCTTTGGTTGAATTTTTCATGTGTAGCAATTTGAAGGTATCCTCTATATGCTTCATTTTTCACTCAATACCCTCTTTTTTTTTGGCGTGATTCTCTTTTTTAAGTTACCTTCGAATGCACTTGTAACATCCCACCTCCGTTAAGGTCACTCACAAAGGGAATGCCTTAACTTTGGTGGAGCATTTTAGTAAACAGAACAGAAACTTACAAGACAGATAGAATAGTACTTGAAAAATTTATAACTTTATTTCAACAGAAACCGGAAAAAACTTGGTAAAATCCTTTCAAATTACATTATCAGAATTCAAGTCCAAAGTATCAGTCTTGTACAAAAGCCTTCAGAATGCATAGTTTAAAATAAAAATCCCCATAGAACGGAAGCTATACAGAGCCAAGCCATACGTTAAGCACTTCAAGCAGAAGAAATCCGGATCAAGCTAAAGTATTCCCTCCTTGGATAACCTGGGGGGAAACGGAAGAAAGGAGGCGAAACAACAAGGGTCAGACAAAAAGTCTGGCAAGTCCAGTGATTTTCAGTTATGAACAGATAATAATAACATGACATGAACATAAAACTGGATGAGAGATAACTGTAACAGGTGTAGCAGATAAAACTGAAGAACAGAATAACATAAGCTATTTCTTTACACTTCTCTGCACTAATACTAGTATAACAGAATTAGGTGTCACCCTAATGTCTAAACTGAAACAGAAACGGGTACAGAATAATTTAACAGAATGCTAATAATGGGCCTTTACTACCCGATCAGAAACAGATAGAAGCAGAAACAGATTAATCCCCACGGAAACAGAATGTATAATTAGGTGTACACTAGTAATGGGCCTTTACCACCCGAACAGACGGTACCATGCAGAAACAGACAGGCGTTACCACCCAACAGAAACAGACGGTACCAACAGAAACAGACAGAACTAAGTGTACCCTAAAACCCTCCCCAAGCGATCGACTCCCTAATACATAAATATCCTGTGTCGGCCCCACAGTACGGTGTATCACTCCCTAAAGTGACAACCAATTGGCACAGACCTATTTACAGATGTCACGGCGTCTTACATCCTCATAGGCAGACCGGGATCCATGCACGCACATGACCCGGTTGGAACGCACCATCAACACCCCTCACCATTATCAGAATGAACCGCTTATAATTAGTTCAGTAAGCGTGCCCGGACCCTACTTACTGTTGGTTCAAAGTTTTGATACCAGAAAGGGTTACTGACTAATATGGGTCCCAAACAACATATGACACAAGTGATTCCCCTCCTAACCTTGTGTCCCTAGACCAACAGATTTCTACAAGTTTCAGACATACAAAATTTAGATTAACTAGTTCTCAGATCAGACAATCAAGTTAACAGGTTTAACGACTAAAGGATCAGATGTTCGGATTAACGGGCTTACAGATTATCTGGTTATAGATTAACAGACTTACAGATTAACTGGTTACAGATTATCTATCTTTGTATTGGGCCTACGGATTTCACGAAACGGGTTTATCAGATTCATTGGTTTAATTGGTTTAACCTTACCCAACACGTTTTAGACATCATAATTATCTCAGATTTTCATTAATTAAATATTAGTGCCCAAACCTCTCACATTAGACTGATAGTTTACGGCTACTGGTTAGGCCGGTTGGTTCCGGCCAGGTTTCTGTCGCAAACTAAGTCTAACCTCGGGTTTCAAGCACGTTATGACTAACTTCTCACATTAGAACCTATTTTTTGCGACCACTGGAAAATGCCGGGCGGTTCCGGGCAGAATTACGCCGCAAACTCATTCTAACCTCGAGTTAGCCATGTTTATCTTTGCGGCCAATTAATTAATGATTCACCATTTATACCCCAGCCTAATATACATGTCCATTATTCAAAACTATATCCAATTCAGATTATTTCAATAACGGACTAATTATACCAAATCAACAGATATAGTAGATAACAGATTTTTCAGATTAGGCGACTTAACTGATTTAGCAGATTAAGCAAACTAGCAGATTTAGCATTTTCAACAGACTTAGCAGATGACAGATTTGGCAGATGAACAGATCTAGCAGACTAGGCAGTAGAGCAGAACTAGCAGATTAAGCAATATGACAGAACTAGCAGATTAGGCAATGTAACAAAACTAGCAAATTAGGCAAATATAACAGATTTAATCATTTCTTAAAGTTTCACAAACATATCTTGCCTAATTATAAATCTTGCCTAAGTTCACATGCATAAATACTAGTCTTGATTCACAATATTATCATATACCCCATGCTTGTATTAAATTTACATAGCACAGATTATGGTCATAAATTTAACATATATCATTTGTTTCAATTTTTATTAAACTTGCATAGTACCGAAGATCCCTATATAAATTATACCAAATATAGCCATCGATTACTATGCATATCATATATCCCAAAGATCCCTTACTTAGGTGTTTATTTACATTAATAGATACCCAACTCTCATGTAAATCTTTATGCCTAAGCCATATTCCCTTTATCTCAAATCATATGTTCAATACAATTTATATTGTAAATATAACATGTCCAGTCATATGTCTCAGATTTTGTTCTAGCTACTGTCCATGTTCTTTCCTCAAATCAGTCACCTATTGGTCATGCCCAATTCATGCATCATTAATTTTATTGTCCCAAACATTTTAGCGTATGTTAATCTCTTATGAGATTGGATCAGGCTCGTGGTAGCCTGGCTATAGAACAGAAAGAGGAAAAGATACAAAATAAGATAGATCCAAACAGAACAGAACAGATATAACCTCAGATTCAGATTTATAATTCATGTCACAATCAGAATTAACGTTTATATCGGAAAATAACTGCACTTGCCTTGATTGGATTAAAGAAAGAACTTTAGTTGTTGCAGAATTGTTGTAGAAGCTTTAATCTCTAATTTGAATTGAGTTGCTTAGGTTGATGTTGATTAGCTTCTAGTTTTGATTTCAGCAGAGTAGCGACGCCATTTTTATTTTTATTTAGAACAAAGGCAGAGAAGAAGAAGAATAGAATTGTGTGTAGAGGAGGCTAGGTCTTAGGGTGTATTTATAGGTGTAGGAACTCATTTCAGCCATAAGATTAACCCTAAAACCAATCTGGGCCATCAAAAATCGTCCCAGGGCTTCAAAAACGCGTTCTGGACCAAAACAGGCCGACCAGGTCGACCTGCAGGGGGGAGGTCGACACTATAGTCGACCCCCAAGGGGGAGGTTGACCCCCAGGTCGACACCCTGGTCGACCTGGCCCCCATGTCGACCCCCTGGTCGACCTGCCCAGTTCTGTGCTGACCGAAACCTTCTGAATCTTCTACAGGCCATAACTTCTTCATCCGGACTCCGATTTTCGAAAACTCGGACTCTATTTCATGTAAAATTTCGAGAGGAACGCAATGGTGATGTCCATTTTACCTAATTCCTGATTCTTAAATTAATTATCCTCATTTTACTATCTTTTCCGTTACACACACCGTTATCAAACTAATTTTTCTTCTCTTTCATGTATTAATTTATTCTTCTTATGCATCACCATTATTTACCTATCATAAGCATATTTTCATATATTTTATTTCATTTTTAATTATACTTAAAAATGCGGGTTGTTACATTCTCCCCTCCTTAAAGGATTTCGTCCCCGAAATCTTCCAGTTAAGAAGAATGTGTCCTACCATCCAATCATCCATCTACTCAATCACCAATCATAGGCATTCATTGTCCTTAAGAGATTTCTAAATTTGTATGAACATATGCAAGAAGTGTGTGTATATGTTCCTTGTCTAATGCAAAGATCAGGCGGTCCACTGATTCAGTTGACCTCCTTAATGCGAATTATGCCAGTGCCATGAGTCCAACATGTATGCAATTTTCCTACTCGATACATATCATTTCTATATGAGTGCACAACCATTCAGTCATATGCAACATCCATGTGTTGAGTCAATCATTTTGCATCCACAAAAATTAAAAATGCTCACACATCCATATGCAGTATGAGAGTGTTTTCGAGCCGATCTAGTGCCTAGTGTGTGTATATGCATCCACGGGCAACCACTAGCAACCACTTGCATCCACTTGCAACCATCAAACATTACATGTCTCAAACACATGTTTACATCCGTTAGTTTCTACCTAAAGTTCGAAGATTCGATCGATAGGATACAGTCGAATGATGGAAGCGAGTACAGATAGAACAAAAACTTGGTTCCCATTAGGCATGGGTCCTAAGTATCGGCCCCGAAGACCGAAACCACATCAAATTGACACCTAGAGGATTACCCTCTTTAGACAATGTCAGAACTGGAAATCTTATCAGAAGTATTCAGATATTTATAGACTACTGGTACAGATCAGATTCCCTAATGATTCTTAGGAAGCTAAGCATGATAAAATCATACCCTACAAAAACTCAGAATGTATGCGTCATACTTGACGCCTAACACAGATATCTCCCAAACCCCAATCCCAAACAGATGAGCCATAACCCTTATGGGTCTGAGTCTACAGCGGAATTCAGAAATAATACTAGTATTAAAGTGCAGAGTATCGATTACAAAATCAAAATACCAGAATCAGAAAAAGTCTTAACTCCATAATCAAACAAAGAAATTAAACCTACTATAGGAATTTTCCTATTTCTATCCTAGCCACTAGCCTCAAGAGTGTTTGCCTGCTCTCCTTGCCCTCGTCTCTTCGGGCAGTCCCTAGTGAAGTGTCCGATCTCACCACAGTTGAAACAAGCGCCCTTCCTTTTTCTGCAATCCTTGTTCAGATGAGTCGAGCTCCCACAAGTAAAGCACTTTTTCCCCTTCTTATCTTCAGACTTCTCATCCTTCTTTTGTGTTTCCTTTTTGGGCCATGCTTTCTTATTCTGTGGTTCTTCCTTCTTTTTTTTTTTTTCCTTTTTGCCTCCTTTTTGAACCAAGTTCATATCCATGGGTTTCTTATCTTTGGGTTGTGCTCCTTGGCCAAACTCCCTCATTCTCATCTTTACTATGCTTGTGTAACACGTTGACCAGTCCCTCGAAAGCTGCCTCCATCGCACGCAAAAATCCTACAAAGCTCGAAAGAAAATTAGCCGTAGGTGAAACTACTGCGGCTACAGATGGAAGTCGGGCGCTTATTTGCCCTTTGACATGTGTCGTAGTCTTATCATGCCAATGGAACCATGCCGCGATGAGGTTACCTCCCAGAAAGCTAGGAGCCCCGGAGACTTAGAAAAAGAAGGAAACAAGGAATCAGACAGAGAATCAAAAGATAAATATATGACTTTGGGGATTATGTTTTTCAAAATAAACTTTCCTTTTGAAAATACTTTCTTTTAAAGCCTTTTTGAAAATAGTTTTCAAAAACTTTACCCAATCTGGTAACCTTCAACTCTGATACCAAGTGTAACACCCCACCTCCGTTAAGATCACTCACAAAGGGAATGCCTGAACTTTGTTGGAGCATTTTAGTAAACAGAACAGAAACTTACAAGACAGATAGAATAGTACTTGAAAAATTTATAACTTTATTTCAATAGAAACCGAAATAAACTTGGTTACATCCTTTCAAATTACATTATCAGAATTCAAGTACAAAATATCAGTCTTGTACAAAAGCCTTCAGAATGCATAGTTTAAAATCATAATACCCATAGAACGGAAGCTATACAGAGCCAAGCCATACGTTAAGAACTTCAAGCAGAAGAAATCCGGATCAAGCTAAAGTATTCCCTCCTTGGATAACCTGGGGGGAAACGGAAGAAAGGAGGCGAAACAACAAGGGTCAGACAAAAAGTCTGGCAAGTCCAGTGATTTTCAGTTATGAACAGATAATAATAACATGACATGAACATAAAACTGGATGAGAGATAACTGTAACAGGTGTAGCAGATAAAATAGAAGAACATAATAACATAAGCTATTTCTTTACACTTCTCTGCACCAATACTAGTATAACAGAATTAGGTGTCACCCTAATGTCTAAACTGAAACAGAAACGGGTACAAAATAATTTTACAGAATGCTAATAATGGGCCTTTACTACCCGATCAGAAACAGACAGAAGCAGAAACAGATTAATCCCCACGGAAACAGAACGTAGAATTAGGTGTACACTAGTAATGGGCCTTTACCACCCGAATAGACGGTATCATGCAGAAACAGACAGGTGTTACCACCCAACAGAAATAGACGGTACCAACAGAAACAGACAGAACTAAGTGTACCCTAAAACCCTCCCCAAGCGATCGGCTCCCTAATACACAAATATCCTGTGTCGGCCCCACAGTAGGGTGTATCACTCCCTAAAGTGACAACCAATTGGCATAGACCTATTTATATATGTCACGATGTCTTACATCCTCAGAGGCAGACCGGGATCCATGAACGCACATGACCCGGTTGGAACGCACCATCAACACCCCTCGCCATTATCAGAATGAACCGCTTATAATTAGTTCAGTAAGCGTGCTCGGACCCTACTTACTGTTGGGTCATAGTTTTGATACCAGAAAGGGTTACTGACTAATATGGATCCCAAACAACAGATGACACAAGTGATTCCCCTCCTAACCTTGTGTCCCCAGACTAACAGATTTCTAAGAGTTTTAGACATACAAAATTTAGATTAACTAGTTCTCAGATAAGACAATCAAGTTAACAGGTTTTCAGACTAATGGATCAGACGTTAGGATTAACGGGCTTACAGATTATCTGGTTACAGATTAACAGACTTACAGATTAACTGGTAACAGATTATCTATCTTTGTATTGGGCCTACGGATTTCACGAAATGGGTTTATCAGATTCATTGGTCCAATTGGTTTAACCTTACCCAACACGTTTTAGACATCATAATTATCTCAGATTTTCATTAATTAAATATTAATGCCCAAACCTCTCACATTAGACTGACAGTTTGCGGCTACTGGTAAAGCCAGTTGGTTCTAGGCAGGTTTCTGTCGCAAACTGAGTCTAACCTCGGGTTTAAAGCACGTTATGACTAACTTCTCACATTAGAACCTATTGTTAGCGACCACTGGAATATGCTGGGCGGTTCCGAGCAGAATTACGCCGCAAACTCATTCTAACCTCGAGTTAGCCATGTTTATCTTTGCGGCCAATTAATTAATGATTCACCATTTATACCCCCGCCTAATATACATGTCCATTATTCATAACTATAGCCAATTCAGATTATTTCAATAACAGACTAATTATACCAACTCAACAGATATAGCAGATAACAGATTTTTCAGATTAGGCGACTTAACGGATTTTGCAGATTAAGCAAACTAGCAGATTTAGCATTTTCAACAGACTTAGCAGATGACAGATTTGGCATATGAACAGATCTAGCAGACTAGGCAGTAGAGCAGAACTAGCAGATTAAGCAATATGACAGAACTAGCAGATTAGGCAATGTAACAAAACTAGCAAATTAGGCAAATATAGCAGATTTAATCATTTCTTAAAGTTTCACAAATATATCTTGCCTAATTATAAATCTTGCCTAAGTTCACATGCATAAATACTAGTCTTGATTCACAATATTATCATATACCCCATGCTTGTATTAAATTTACAAAGCACAGATTATGGTCATAAATTTAACATATATCGTATGTTTCAATTTTTATTAAACTTGCATAGTACAGAAGATCGCTATATAAATTATACCAAATATAGCCATCGATTACTATGCATATCATATATCCCAAAGATCCCTTACTTAGGTGTTTATTTACATTAATAGATACCCTACTCTCATGTAAATCTTTATGCCTAAGCCATATTCTCTTGATCTCAAATCATATGTTCAATACAATTTATATTGTAAATATAACATGTCCAGTCATATGTCTCGGATTTTGTTCTAGCTACTGTCCATGTTCTTTCCTCAAATCAGTCACCTATTGGTCATGCCGAATTCATGCATCATTCATTTTATTGTCCCAAACATTTTAGCGTATGTTAATATCTTATGAGATTGGCTCAGGCTCGTGGTAGCCTGGCTATAGAATAGAAAGAGGAAAAGATACAAAATTAGATAGATCCAAACAGAACAGAACAGATATAACCTCAGATTCAGATTTATAATTCATGTCACAATCAGAATTAACGTTTATATCAGAAAATAACTGCACTTGCCTTGATTGGATTAAAGAAAGAACTTTAGTTGTTGTAGAATTGTTGCAGAAGCTTTAATCTCTAATTTGAATTGAGTTGCTTAGGTTGATGTTGATTAGCTTCTAGTTTTGATTTCAGTAGAGTAGCGATGCCATTTTTATTTTTATTTAGAACAGAGGCAGAGAAGAAGAAGAATATAATTGTATGTAGAGGAGGCTCGGTCTTAGGGTGTATTTATAGGTGTAGGAACTCATTTCAGCCATCAGATTAACCCTAAAACCAATCCGGGCCATCAAAAATCGTCCCAGGGCTTCAAAAACGCGTTCGGGACCAATACAGGCCGACCAGGTCGACCTGCACGGGGGAGGTCGACACTATAGTCGACCCCCAAGGGGGAGGTCAACCCCCAGGTCGACCCCCTGTTCGACCTGGCCTCCAGGTCGACCCCCTGTTCGACCTGGCCCCCAGGTCGACCCCCTGGTCGACCTGCCCCGTTCTGTGCTGACCGAAACCTTGAGAATCTTCTACAGGCCATAACTTCTTCATCCGGACTCCGATATTCGAAAACTCGGACTCTATTTCATGTAAAATTTTGAGAGGAACGCAATGGTGATGTCCATTTTACCTAATTCCTGATTCGTAAATTAATTATCCTCATTTTACTATCATTTCCGTTACACACACCGTTATCGAACTAATTTTTCTTCTCTTTCATGTATTAATTTATTCTTCTTATGCATCACCATTATTTACCTATCGTAAGCATATTTTCATATATTTTATTTCATTTTTAATTATACGTAAAAATGCGGGGTGTTACAACACTTGAAATGTTTGTAGAAATAAAGCAGCTAATATTCTGAGTCAGTCTATTGAAGTTGAACTTGAATTTATAAGTTGAATTTGAATATTTCCTAACATCCCGTATTATCTAGATTATAAGCAGCTTTGCTATTTATAAATTTATGTGTATGTATTTTCAGTGATTATATACAGCTAATTACTTGGTTCCAGCACGTTCATTTGTTAATATAATTTTTTGTGCATTGTTTCATATTTCAGTTTCGTGCTAAAAATGATTTTACATGATGTGATATGTATAGGCTGCAGCTACTAGGGCTACCTGGATGAATTATGTTTCAGATGGTTTATTAGGATGCCTAAACTTCATATCCATAAGGCAAGAACATAGATCAGATTACACATGTTGGGGAAATTATTAGGGCAAAGAAGAAGAAGAAAACATGCTATTGACACACTCAACAGGTATAGTTCTGAATTAAAATATATGTTTTATGTATTGATGAATATTCATTCACATCCCAGAATCTCAATGAGTGCCTCTAGATCAATTGTTGATTATTTTGTAAATTATACACAACATCCATGCATCTAACTTATGCCTATCGGCAAGAGCAACATGTTGTTGAACCATATTGTCCAAGAGTTTGATCTTCAGTCCTTTACGTATACGATTTCGTTTACTGAGCTTGCTTACAATATGGATTTTATGTGGAAATTTGATGTTAGATAAAACCTGGATAACATGATAATTTTTGTTGTTGAGTATCTATGACAGGTATTTCATGTCAGTAGGAGTTACGATTGCAGCAAGGAGTGGATCTAAATGGCGTTGTTACTAAAAATTTGGAATTGAGCAATTGCTGCAGGAAAAGAACCAATCGGAAGGTGCAACGATAGAGCTTCCTGATGTAACGAGGACCATCATAATGCCGAATAAGAACAGAAAATCGCTCACTACAATAGATTTGAATAATTTACTGCAAGTTCTTTTAACTGATAGTTCTCAGTGTTGAAATTGGTGATACGCAAATCACAATTTTGGGCAACAAATAATCTTACATATTTTGTGGAGAGATTTGGTGCTAGATTTGATGAAGAGATTTGGTGCTAGATTTTTATGGAGAGATATTGATTGCTATATTTGTGGACATTTATTACAAGGATATTTGGTGCTTAACCAAATAGTTTTATAACATATATGAAGATATTTGGGAGCCAAGTTTTCTTGGGCATGAAGCCAAGTTTTTCTTGGGCATGAAGCAATTCTCACTATAAAAAGGGCTAGCTAATCTCTTCATTAGGTGTGGAAAATTTGCCATTATTCTTCATTGTCTTTCTCCTCAAATTTTTAGCCATTAGATATTCTCTACCTATTTCTCAATAAGGTTACTGGTTCAAGTTGTAATTGTTTGTAACGATAGTTGAGGTCATTTGTAAACAATTTTTATTAGTGAATCAATAAAGAGGGTGGTTGGGTGGAATATCGTATGCTCATATTTCCGATTTTTTTTCCTTTTTTCAATCAAATTCATCTTCAAGTTATTGGGTGATAAAGATCCTATTTTTCTTGGCGTTTTGTCAAGCTTCCGCTGCGCAAAAAATCATAACAGTTTGGTATCAGAGCCAGATCATCGCGTAGCTTGGAGTGTTTGTTGGATTGAAAATTGGAGATGTAAGAGATGATGATGTTTTCAAAGATGGCTATTTTAAATGGGAAGAATTGGGGTATATGGAAGCCGAAGATGGAGGACATTCTATATCTCAATGATTTGCATAATCCTATTGATGGAGATGGAGTGAAGCCCTCGAATATGGATGAGGGAAAGTGGAAGAAAATGGACAAAAATGCAATTGCGTTGATTCGTCAATATTTGGATGATTCTATATTCCACCATGTGGCTAGTTGTGAATCTGCGAAGGCGTTGTGGGACAAATTAGTATCTTTGTATGAGTCGAGAAGTGCTACAAGTAAGGCTTTTCTGGTTCGAAAGTTGGTGCAACTTCGATTGGATGAGGAGAAGTCTGTTGCAGAGCATTTGAACGAGTTTCAGGATGTCATCAATCAATTTGCAAATATGATGGTCAATTTTGATGATGAGTTGCAGGCTCTTTTGTTGATGAGTTCGCTTTCAGAAAGTTGAGAGACTTTGGGTGATTCATTGAGTAATTCCAATGCTGATGGAACTATCTCTTTAGAAACGGTTCGAAGCAGTCTTTTGAATGAGGAGCTAAGGAGAAAAGGGTTGGAGTTGAAATCGGTTCAAACTGAGGCGATGGTAGCAAAGGGCTCGGGGAAAGATACAAGAAGGAAGAAGAAAGGGGCTAATGGTGAAGGTGCTTGTTATTATTGTGGTAAGAAAGGCCATAAGCGCAATGATTGTTATACTTATCAGAGGGATAAGAAGAAGGCGCAAGGTGATAATAATAATGATTAGGGACAAGAAGGTTTTGCTGAAGGTACCGAAAGTGATTCTTCATGTGATGTCCTATTTAGTGTTGTGGAACCTTAGAAGATGGATTCAGGAGCCAGTTTTCACATATGTCGTGATGTGAAAAGTTTCACTTCGTATGAGAAGAGTGTTGGCTTGATAAAGACGGTCAATTGAGTAGAGCTACCAATTTGTGGAGTTGGAGCTGTTAGGTTTCGGATGCATGATGGAGTGGTTAGAGAAGTGGCAGGTGTGAGGCACATACCCACTTGTTCGCATAACCTCATATCTCTCGGTCAGTTAGATCGCCGCGGTTGCACTTATGAGACTCGACGTGGAGTTTTGAGAGTGAAGAAGGGTGGTCGTGTGATGATGCGAGGAGTTTTGGAGGAGGGAAACCTATATAGTTTGGTCCGTTCGGTGGTCCATAATGAAAGGCGGATGACGGTTGAAGAACCTAGTCCACAACAAGGTAGAGAGGTTAATATGGTCACTGCTGATGGTCCTAAGGTAGAGGATCATGGTATCGACAAGGGTCTAGATGTTGATGATGCTCGTGGAATCCTGGAGATGAAGAGATCATGTCAAGCGGAAGACGGATGTCGAGTTGTGAAATCCACAAAGATGAGATGGAGGACTTTGTGGTATTACAAATGCTTTTGAAGATCGCTAGTGGCGTGGTGCACGGATAAGGGAGGCGCATCATTAGCGGGCGATGGTGGAGGTTTGTAATGGTGTTAACTGAGAAAGAAAGGTTGAAAGTGAGAGCTAAGGGGCTATTGTTTAAGTGAAGGAGATGTGATTTGGTATCAAGGTGGAGTGTTGAAATTGGTGATACGCAAATCACAATTTTGTGCAACAAATAATCTTACATATTTTGTGTAGAGATTTGGTGCTAGATTTGAAGAAGAGATTTGGTGCTAGATTTTTATGGAGAGATATTGATTGCTATATTTGTGGACATTTATTGCAAGGATATTTGGTGCTTAACCAAATAGTTTTATAACATATATGAAGACATTTGGGAGCCAAGTTTTCTTGGGCATGAAGCCAAGTTTTTCTTGGGCATGAAGCAATTCTCACTATAAAAAGGGCTAGCTAATCTATTCATTAGGTGTGGAAAATTTGCCATTATTCTTCACTGTCTTTCTCCTCAAATTTTTAGCCATTAGATATTCTCTACCTATTTCTCAATAAGGTTATTGGTTCAAGTTTTAATTATTTGTAACGATAGTTGAGGTCGTTTGTAAACAATTTTTATTAGTGAATCAATAAAGAGGGTGGTTGAGTGGAATATCGTGTGCTCATATTTCCGATTTTTTTTATTTTTTCAATTAAATTCATCTTCAAGTGATTGGGTGATAAAGATCCTATTTTTCTTGGCATTTCGTCAAGCTTCCGCTGCGCACAAAAATCATAACACTTGGGTTCTCATACATTTCAAATCAATTTGGTTGTAATAATTTCCACTATATGTATTCATTTGTCAATGCATTAATGGATTTCGTACCCTCCATTTTATTAAACTACTCTTTGGCTTCATAGTGAAAAAACGAGTCACATGATTAGTGGAAGACTTCAAATCTATAGGGAATCTTAGAAGGATATAAAAATGTGGATATAATCTGACTAAACATGTTGCAATTGCTAGGTAATTTCTGTTCTAATGTTTTGTGCTTCCTCTGAGCATTTTTAGTTTGGATTGTTGTATTCTTTTGCTATACAGAAAAATAAATTTAGAGATTAAGCGCTGATTTCTTTCTCTACAAGTGAAGGCTATATCGAATACAATCATCGTAATTGATACTTCACTAGCTGTCCTTTGTTTTGAAAATAACATTATTTTATCATGCACACAGTGAACCGTCTAAAAAAGTAATAAATTTTAACCATTTATGTTTGATATTTAGTAAAGTAATAATAAATAAAATTGCAGGTCAAACGGTGCATAGATGGTATCCCCCCTGTCACCATGCCCAACCACAGACCCTTGATCGATTACTTCAATGGTCGTGTCCCTACCCTGGATCAAATCGATCCTTCTGCTGCGGTCATCCTTGCCGACAACAATCTCAATGATGTTTGCAATGTTAGTATCACTAACAATTTTGAGTTTTCAGATGATGAAACTGAAGCAGTTCCAGCAGCCAGGATTCAGAAGAGGGAACATCCTTTGAAGGACAGATAAGCTGCCCTATAATGCATGAACAAAAACTTTTACAAAGTGTATGTGCAAGAGATGAAAAGGGAAGATGAGAAGATGAGAGAGGAGATGCAAGGAAAGATGGATTGGTGGTAAAGACAAGGTTAACTGGGAACGCAGTTTTTTATTATGGGGAAAAAGCTAGCGTGATGAAGGGGTGCCTATTATATTGGTACCCAGTGCTTCACAAACATTGATTACTACATATAACCTGACGGAGTTCTTGGAAGATGGTGTTTTTGTTGCGAGTGGTGTGAACGCGAAAGGAGCAGGTGGGAAGCAAAACTGTGTCACAGTGCATAAGAGGTGTGGAAGTAAGGACAGTAGAGGCGTTGTAGCCTATGAAGTCTGAGATCATCCTATGTCATGTACTTTATGTATTTCCTTAATACCATTCATAATTTTGTAAATATTCATCTATCTTGCAGTATGGTCTTTGTATCTGAAATACCACTTTATTCAATCATCGGCAGTATTGACATATGTTTCAATACTGCTGTGGTTTGTATTTGTGCTTCTTTCAATCTTTTAACCTTTATTTTACAATGTTGAAATTTCATTCTACGTAACTATTAATTGTTAGGTGGGGCTGTGTTTTGCTATTTTCAACGACTGTTACTCACGTTCTTATACGTTTTTCTGACTTTTGATATATACTACTTTTAACATCCATGTCATCATTTTCTCTACTGTCTTATTCTTCGTTGTGTTCTGCACAAAACCATACTTTGATTCCATTGTCTTTGCATACGTCCAACGGACGTGCCTTCATACTGGTTATATATATAATTTAATGACCTGAATAGAATGCACTGCGCCGCGGCAGTTCGCGAATTTCGACCATTGACTTCGAATGGATATTGCGGGAGATCCAAACGCCGGATTCTTCTAAAACCGGAACCGTTGGGTTCGTATCGAAAAGAGATTTCTAAAAAATATTACAGATTTGATATCTAACGGTTGGATTTGGAATTATGTCCAAATCAAATTCGTAAAAAGTCGTTGTAAGTGCAGTTTGATGGCCGTTGATGGAAATCAACTGTACGAGCCTTGATAAAATTATTAAAAATAGTAATAGTTTGTGTAAAATCATAAGAAATGATTTGGGAAGAATTGGGATGAAAATTTCCATATTTGAAAAGATAAAAATAGATTTTTATCGAAATGAACTAGTTTTGAACAAGAATTATAATTCTATTTATTTTTAAAAATAAATAAATTGGATTTGAAATGGTTTTGAAAATAACCAGAATTTCCAATAATTGAATTAGAATGGATTTGAATCGAAATTGTCTTTGGAATATTTCGATGTTGGATTTTGTGATTATATAGATGTTGTTATGGAAATTTGAAAGAGATATATATATATATATATCATTATTTCCAATACGATATTTGTTGGTCGTAGAATTTGATATTGAATATAAGCCGATATATTTTCTATTCAGAGCATTGTATTTAATATCAAATGTGATTTGGGTTTGTCGCGAATGGTGTCTTCATTAACACTGTTCTTAAGCCTAGTCGAGAAAAAGATTAAATCTTTTTATTTAGATTTAATGAAGTGTACCAATTAAATAGTATTTAATTGGAATTGAATTGGTACTGATTTTTGGGTTTATCGTGAACAGTGTTTTAAATAACACTTGTTCTTTAACCCGATAATTAATGAAAATGTGATTTTGGGTTGTCGTGAACGGTATCTTCAATATTACTGTTCTCAGACCCAAAGGAGTTAAGAAAATCAGAAACTAACTGGAGATTAGTTAAGTTGAATGGTTTCCGGGGTATTGATCTGATGTTGGTTTCGGCCTTCTGGGTTAATACTTAGGGAATTGCTCACTTGCTAATTTACGGTTAGGGACTGATTGAAATGCGATGTGATTTTTGGTGTTTATCGTGAACCGTGTTTTAAATGACACTAATTCTCTAACCCAGTCAAAGATTAAAACTAATTGGAGTTTTAATGAATCTTTAAATATATTGAAAAGATCGAGAATGGAGTATCACCAGTTTTACTCCACGCGGTATTTAAATCTTTAATTAGATTTGAACGTGAAATGGTAATTGAATTTACCGGTAACACCGTGGTGTTAGGTATGAAGTATGACCAGTTGTACTTCATGGGATAAATAGGTTGGGATTGGGAAATAAAATAAATAATTACCTCGATGTGGTTCGCTAATCCCGACTAGTTTGAAGTGATATTCAAAAGAAGATTAAAGAATAAATTTAAGGAATTTATCTTTGATAAAATTAATGGGAACCTTTCCCTAAGAATGTGAAATTTAGAAACTAACTGTAGTTTAGCTAAGTACAATGGTTTCCTGGGTATTGATTTGATGTTGGTTTCGGCCTTCGGGGTTAATATTTGGAGAATTATTCTCTTAATTAATTTACGGTTAGTGACTGATGAATTGGAATGAGGCGTATGTTGTGTTTGTGCAACACTTGTTTATTATATACGCGAGTTATTCAGAAAGGCCGGGTTTATCCTATTCTGAATATCTGATACGACGATAAGTCGAAGATGAAGACGATGGTTGAAGACCGGAGGTCTTCACGTCGTTTGGGTGATTACTGATGATCTTGATTGGGCCGTACACCCAAGAGGAAGGAATCAGTTAGTGATTGTCCAAACGTACTTGGAGATCGATGGATATGCAGGGTACTTGGGGCCTCCGGTTTCGTTTAATCCTAGAACGAACTTGTAAATGGACTGTGTGTCTGACATTGGATTTTATTATGTGTGATTGATTTCTATTAAATATATATCTGTTTGGCGGCGGAGAATTTATTCTCTTGCTTAACGCCCTTCTCTGAGACGTACGAGCCTAGGGGTTATATATTGATGGATATCAAACGCATGGAGTGAATTGCCTGTGTGGCATGCCTAAGTGGCAGATGATCAAGGCTTTTGTTGAAAAGTAGAGTCTTGTGGTTGATGATCAAAGCACGGCCTGTGTGGCATAGCTGTGTGTAGCGTTGATTCACGAGCCTCACACCCCGGTTGTGAACCAGAAACGGGAGAGGACCTCGGGGAGGACATGCGTTTCTTTCTAGCTAGAAGTGGCGTCAGTGGTTTTACACTCCCTGACGAGTTTGACATATGTGGTTGTTGTTGTTGCGAGGCGCCTCAGATATATCGATCGTTCTCGAACCGATGGAGTCATTCGTTGGCTCATTTGCGCCCCATAGGGCGGGGAGACGTATTGTCCAGGGTTTAAGTTTAATCCACATCGAGTGGACCGGCCCTGACGATCCAAGGTGCACTCAAGCTCTGTATCCTGAGACATGGTAGGCTAGATTGTCTCGAATTCGGTGAGGACTATCTTTTGCCTCAGTTCATAGACGGAAATCCAATTTCCAATACAACATTTTGCGGTTTTAATTATAGAACTAGTATGGCGACATGATATATGGTACCCATGTCGTCTATGATTGATACTTAGGATTGAAAATTGTTTTTGACACTATACACTTATAGTACTATCAAAATAATCTGTTTTAAACGTATCAAGCATTCTTTGGCTGTTATAAGGTAAAACCCTATCCTCCGGCTTGCGTTGCATTGTGTGATGGGACCTGGGTCTTATAATAGCTTCATTGTTCTTTATTTAGCATTGCGCTGTTGTTTTATGCACTGGTATTCTTGGGTGGAAACCCGTTCCGTGTTATACGGCGTGGTCCCTTGATTTACCGAACTTTAAAATAAAGATTAATAACTGTTTCAATTCCCACACCAGTCACATGACTGACCTGGAGTTTATTTTTTAACCTAAACTCTAGGTGCCCTTATTTTGACAGGGCAGCTAGTAGTTTTGGTTTTGCAGATTTATATTCATAGGATCTTGATATACAGCTGGAATGATATTCAGAAAGCTCTGTATTCGTATATCTCCTTCAGTTGTGTATTGTATTAATTTTCAACTGCTATGTAATGTATTGTAATATCTGACATTTTATAATGTGTAATATTGATTTATACTCTGTATATTCTTGTATTCTGATGGAATTGTTGTAATATAGAACGAAATGTTCTTCTGTCTGCGTTCTTTTGTGGCTTGTCCTCAAAGTAATCCGGGCTTTCCTTACTGGGGAAGTTCGGGTCGTTTCACTTGCGATTTTTATTGGCACCATTCCTCGCAAAGACTCCATCGTTGTGCTCATCTTCTTTTCTGATCAAAGAAATCACGCTCCAGGCAATTATTTCCAACCCAAAAATACTTATTGTTGAACTCAACATCACCATTTCCTTTTGTTTATTACTTCAGGAACCCTGTTTCAATTTTCTCTTATAACTCACGGTTTGCTCAAGCAACCAAAAAAATGGTGCAATATCAACACAGAAATCAACTAACCCATTGTCGACCTCATCTAGACAATCACCAACAATAACTAAACCATCGGAACTTCACCTTAGCAACTCGTCCTTCACGATAGAAGGGGTAACTCACGACAAGTTTCAGATCGAAGAACTCCCACTTCGGCATACATGTTTCCAGTACGTTGCTTTACTGTTCTCTACATAGAAACCACCGTGCTTTTTCTCTTCCCTCCAACATCCTCTTCTCACCACCAAATCCATACGAAATCACCCTAGAACCACTCGCAATGAAAAAATCACGAAGCACAGAATGTACCTTTCACCTACTGTCTAACTCACATTTCCCCGTTCAACCATCAACATATGTACTCCCCCTCGCAACAATACTAGCTTTGTCCTCCCAATCGCAACCACACCAACTCCAACTCCTAAAAAAAGATCGCGCTCCACCAAAAATCACAACTACAACCCTTCTTCCAACTACTGAACCCTGATTTAACCTCGTCCATCAGTAAAGTCGAAGTCCACATCGCCTCTTCGTAGATCGATACCAACTTCCTGTCGCCTCCTGAGGCTGCGATAAATCAATCCTCCAGCGCACCACCAGAAACCGAAGTCGCACCACTTACTGTCGAATACTTCGAACAGGTCGTACCCCTCTGGTTTCCATTCGATCGGTTGATTTAGATGACGCAATTACTTTCTGAAGCTCTGACCTAATTCGATTTTGATTTGAGTAAGTAAGAAGAGTGTTAGCACGGTTTTGTTTAGTACTGGTATGCTTCGAATGAGGGAATGCCCATTTTATCTTTGATTTAAGTAATGAGAAGTATTTTTACTTTGAAGAATACAGGATTTTTCTCAGAAGAATAATTGAAAAGAGAAAGAGGGTGTCGCTAATTTATAGAAGAAAATACATAAGCATTAAGGAATAGGTAGAGTAGCTTAAGGTACATATAATTAATTTCAATTTGATTTGTATTAAATACAATTAGACATAAAGGGATTTTTATTCTTTTTAAATAGATATCGATTTGATTTTGATACCATCCATTCAAAATATATCGGGGTTCGTAACTCGACATCACGAACCGCTATTTTAACCTTCCAACCGACGTTTCAACGTAATTACACTATTCTGAACTCAATAGAATAGACTATAGAAACTAGTTCGAACGTAATATGAATTAACCATATTAAATTGATATTATATAATTTAAATTCAAAACAAATAAATTCTTCAATAATAAATTATTATTATCGTCATCTATATTCAAATAAAATTTATACCGGTCATCTGAATTGTTTTTGACTCCATATTTAATTTCGATTTCAACTATATTTCGTATTTCGATAATTTAATATATTCGATATTAAATCGAAATCGATTTTCAAAATGACACTTAATATAAAACTTCATTTACATTATCATTTAATATTTAAAACCATATTAAATATTAAAAATATATTGTTCGAAAATTCGGGTCGTTACATTCTTCCCCTCTTAAAAGAATTTCGTCCCCGAAATTACTAAGATAAGAAAAATGGTACAAACCCATTACTTTTCAAAATCTCACTTATGTTGAAACTCAACACTTCACATTTCTACAAATTTTAGTTCCAACCAAAATTTTTGGTTTCCATTTATTTACTTTTATCCATTTAGCTTGTTTAAGTTAAATTTAAATTCCAGAATTCAAATACCCGGTTTTCATTTCAAACCCTTTAAAAATCACATAAATATATACATATACTTATTTCCATCTCAAATCCAAAATATTTGAATTCTAAAACCAAACTTGTTTTCTTTCAAACAAATTTCCATCAAAAACTTTTCTAAGGCAGCAATCCATCACTTAGAAATTCGAAAATGAACATTGATGATGCTGCAGTCATCATCAGAATTATTTCCCAGCGACTAAAGTGAGTTCAGTACTTTATCACCTTTAAAATCCATCAAAAATGATTTTTATTCAAAAATCCTTTTAAAATAAAGCTATATTATTTTAATATACTTCAGAAAATATTTTCAAACTTCCTAGGATTTAAATTTCAAATTCTGGTTTGAATTCAATTTTAATCCATCTGATTTGTATATTTAATTCGTATACAAATTCTATTTGGTTATATATAACCATTCCAATATTATAATATTATCTGATTATAATATTAACAACCAACTCATTCATATAAAATAATTTCAAAGAATTATTCCTTTCTATATAAAAATAGAATTTTGGGTAAAATTATTCCATTTACCCACATTAAAACAATACCATGTCGAAATTTTCTGTTCATGTATTTAGAAATTCCTATCGACTTCGTGGCGTCCCACGATTCGATCAGAATTCATAAACCACTTAACAGACTAGCCAGCACAATATAAAATAATTTTTATATCAATTAACAAATACGCTCTCTCGTATATATAAATATATACACTCAACTCATTCTAGGGTACTACTGACCCTATCTCTAATGAGCACAACCAACAAAGCCTAGGTGTTCGCTCAACCTAAGCTCTGATACCAACTGTAACCGCCCACAAATCCGTACTATCTGAGTTGACTAATAACACCACATATCCAACCCAAATTGCACAGAAATACGAATCATCATTAGAAAGAGGTTAGAGGATGAGATATAAAAAGAAAGAAATATTAGAAGAGAAGAAAACAAAGAAGACAAATCTCACAGCGGATTGAATAAAATATATTATATAACATAACTTTTGAAATACAAATCAGTAACTTTATATACATACCATCATTAGAGCACAACAATTATTCCTGGAACGGTTATAAACACCCGTTTCCAGATACCACATACTACCCAACGGAATATATGATAGTTTATAGCTAACTGGTGAAGCCTCCTGCTTCAAACTCCTCCAAGTGAATCTGTAAAATCCCGACTACTTGACTGCCCGTACGAATATAGGCACCCAAGAGTTTAGGGAAAACAAAACAAAATAAACTCTGGGTAAGTCATGGGACTGGTGTATGAGTAAACTCCAAACATTTGTTTAAGTTTCGAAAAAAAGGATAATAGTAAGACCAGCCCACACATAAACATGGTCGGTTTTTGCCTTACTATAACCAAAAACACTTCGATACAAAAATGGAGTGATATTGTAATAGTGTTTAAATCAAATAAATAGAATCTAGCGGAACGCTTACATCTCACGCTCCATATATAATAAAAAATCAAAAAAAATCGCAGGGCACTTATTGGAGATTGGATTTCCAACATGACAAGGTATGGAACCACCTTCCTGTAACACCCCACACCCGCTAAGGTCACTCACTAAGGGAATGCCTTAGTTTCGGTGGAGTATTTTGAGGGAGTATAGAACAGAAAAATTACAACAAGACAGATATAAGTAATACTTGAAAATTTAAAACATCATTTCATTGCAGCGGAAAGTAAAACATGTTTGGTTACATCACAAAACCATAACAAGAGTCAAGTACATAATATCCATCCTGATCAAATAGAGGTACATAATCCCACTACATAGATAATAGCCATAATAGAAAAGATAAACCGAGCTTTACTTCTACAGTCCAAGCCCCCAAAAGGTAGATATAGCGGTCTGATCCAAGCCCACTAGTGCTAGGCCCACTCTGAAAACCTGAGGGTTGGGAAAAAGATAAAACAACAACGGGGTCAGACATAAGTCTGAGCGAGTCCTATAACCTTAACAATACAATCATTAAAGTAATTAGGGTATGATATAAACAAGGTACGGTACCTCTAGGGATAATGACTACACTAAGTAGCCAACTAAACACAGGAAGTACTAAGATAACCGAAAAGACGCATTTACCCACCAAGGATAATTACTACACTGCATCACCCCAGATCTACCCACCCAAGGGTAATTCCTACACTGCACCACACCAGTTCTACCCACCCAAGGGTAATTCCTACTTAAAGGTTGATCCCACTAAGTGTACTTAGTAATTTTTAATAGTAGTTTCGTGTACCCCTTGCTGACTACATAGGTGCCGTCTGCCCCTATCTTCACTAGGTGTACCTACAACTTAGAAATTTTAATAGTAGCCTCTTGTACCCCTAGCTGACTACATAGGTGCCGTCTGCCCCTATCTCCACTAGGTGTACCTGCTACCCCCAAGTGATCGGCTCCCTAACGTAGATACCCGTGCTGGCCCCACAGTGGGGTGTATCATTCCCCAAAGTGGCAACCTGATAATGTCAACGGTGCACGGCTTATACCTACACGATGCAACAACGTCTTACCTACCAGCCCGGGTCCACACACGCATATGAAACCCGTTGGACTTGCGTTGCCACCGCTAACCCGTTTTGGCCTCTTATAGTCAAGCCCAATATGCGTGTCCCGTCCTCGACTTGGGTCGAGCCCACAAAGATATGTTTGGGATATTGGTTGAAATGGGCCCCCACAAGCTACCCACCTAAGCTTGTCATTTCTAGTGAATCCCACTTAACCCTTTAACCATGTCCACTTACATGTTATAAATTTTGGTTAAGTCTTTTAATCATATTTTAATTGCCACTCAAGGCACCCACTAGATTTCCACATGCCACCCAAGGCACTTACTTGATTCCCACATGCCACCCAAGGCACTTACTTAACCCTTTAATCATGTTTAATTACATGTTACACTTTGGTTAAGTATTCTAATCGTATTTTCTATTGCCACCCAAGGCAACCCACTAGTTTCCTCATGCCACCCAAGGCACCCCCACTAGTTACTACATGCCACCCAAGGCACCCACTTAACCCCTCATGCCCCACTACATGCTAATTTGGTTAAGTGTTTCTTAATTAATTAAGATCGTAACCTTTGTAAAGACCTCTCACATTAGACTGTCTTTTATGGCAACTGGATATGCCGGTTAGTTCCGGGCAGCCGTACACCATAACAGAGTCTAACCTCGTGTCTTTACACTTGTCACGTATTTAGTTTATGACTAAGACCTCTCACATTTGGCCAATCATCTGTAGCCGCTGGATTTGCCGGTCGGTTCCGGGCAGTCTTATGCTACAAAAGGGTCCAACCTCGTGTCTTAGTCGATTAATTACACCAAATTAATCACCCCCATAATTTGTATTAATTATCCCTAATTAATTACCAATTTCAAGAATATGGGTAGACCTAACTCAATAGGTAAATTCCCAATTCCACAATATGGGTAGACCTAACTTAATAGGTAAATTCCCAATTCCATAATATGGGTAGACCTAACTTAATAGGTAAATTCCCAATTATGTCCATTCACTTTATGTTATGCTTAAGCATACCCATTTCACACCATTTTATTAACATGCATATTAACCCCATCGTTCCCCACGAAATTCGTTCTCATAACATGACATAATAAAGGGAAGACTCATCACAAATGCCATGGGTTTAACCAATATAGCATATAACTTTATCATGAGTTTAAAAGGTGTCAACTTGCATATATGAGCATACATTAAACCCAACTAGCATTTAACCCAAACTTGCATGAAGCACATATGTCACAAAGGGGGTAACTTGCATATGACTCTTATGTCATACAAAGGTGTGAACTTGCATAGCATGTCACATGTTAACTTGCATATAACCAAACACATAACTTGCATAACATGTTACATATGAACTTGCATATAATCATGCACATAACTTGCATATAACCAAACACATAACTTGCATAACATGTTACATATGAACTTGCTTATAATCATGCACATAACTTGCATATAACCAAACACATAACTTGCATAACATGTTACATATGAACTTGCATATAATCATGCACATAACTTGCATATAACCAAACACATAACTTGCATAACATGTTACATATGAACTTGCATATAATCATGCACATAACTTGCATTACATGTTACATATGAACTTGCATATAATCTCACATATAGCTTGCATAACATGTTACATATGAATTTGCATATAATCTCACATATAGCTTACATAACATGTTACATATGAATTTGCATATAATCTCACATATAGCTTGCATAACATGTTACATATGAATCAATGTTCAACATAGTGTTTTGCATAATGAGCATCATAAAACATAGCATTAAACTTGCATAACATATAGCATAAAGCTTGCAAAACACACAACATACACTATACTTAACTTGCATAAACACATTGATCCACAAACATAGCTATATCTTATCATATCCTATCATAATCAATTTAACAATTGATTATTAAGGGTATAGAAACTCACCACCAAACTCCAATAAGCAAATCCTTGCCAAAAATCACCCAAAAACTCTAGCCTTGAAAATAAAGCTTGCAAGTTGATGATGAATGCAAGATAATGATCACTCATACAACTTAAAAATGCTTGTATGAACATGAAAGCCTTCATAGAAATAGTTTAGAAAGAGAATGGAGGCTAGTGTTTTGAGTGGAGGCATTATCATAGAAAATTTTGGCATAGTTTAGTTAGAGGATAGGATTATGATCATTTAGGGATAGCTTAGGGTCTTATTTATAGATTAGGAAAGTGTTTTAGGCCATTAGATTAACCCTAAATTAGATTAGGACCATCAGATCTCGGAAGCTTCCAGAAAACAGCCCCAAAACACAGCCAAACCCTAAAATGGTGCACCAGGCCAAACTGGCCGAGCACCCCCTGTCGACACACAAGTCGACAGGGCTGTCGACTGGGTCCTAGCAAAGTCGACTGCCCAGTCGACAGGGCTGTCGACTTGGTTAGCTAGGCGGGAATTTTCCCGCCTAGGCCCAATGGCCCCAATTTCGAAATTTGAACCTGAATTTTAAATGTGTTTTGAACTTTGAATTTTCTGAAAACTTTATTAGGCCATAACTGGGCCATACGGACTCCGATTCTCGAAAACTCGGACTCTATTTCGCATATTTTTCCGAGACGAACGCAATGACGCAGCCCGTTTCCCCCAATTCTCACATCTGAGATTATTTATTCTGTAATTAGTGAATATTAGTATTAACTAAAATTCGGGGTGTTACATTCTCCCCTCCTTAAAGGATTTCATCCCCGAAATCTCTAAGCTAAGGAGAATGCATATCCTACCATCCAAACAACCATCTACTCAATCCATCAAACACGGGCATCCATTGTCCTTAAAACAATTTCTAATGATGTATGAGCATATGCAAAAAGTGTGTGTATATGTTCCCTATCTAATGTATGAATATATGCGAACCATGATAGTGCCATGCATCCATTATGTATGCGAGAGAACCCTATCGACACATACGATATCTACATGAGTGCACAATCATTCACCAAAATGCATCATCCATAAGATAACACAATCATTATACATCCATAAATATAGCTACCTACACACAATTATATGCAATATGCAATATGAAGTGACTGAGCCGATCTAGTGTCTAGAGTGTGTGTATATGCATCCACGAGAAACCACTAGCAAACACTTGCATCCACATGCATCCATCAATCATAACATGTCTCAAACACATGTTTCAACCATAGGTTTACCCTATCTAAAGGTCAAAGGTACTAACGAGAGGACATACTACAGATAAGATAAGTACTAGTCAAACGATAAAGGAGAAATTAAAAGACATACCCTCAAAAGGAATGGGTACAATGAACGCATCTTCTCTTCCGTCTCTAAAGTAGCGTTGCTCTCATCTTCTCCCCATTGCACTTTAACTAGTTGAACCTCTCGATTCCTCAACTTCCTAGTCTCTGACCCAAGGATGCGAGTAGGAGCTCGTCGAATCATCTCATCACGCTCTATCTCTTCTTCTTTAAGCAAGCTCGGCTCTACCACCTCAGCGGTCTCATGTAGGCACTTCCTCAAATGTGACACATGGAATACATAATGTACACCACTAAGCCTGTCGGGCAACTCCACTCTATATGCCATCCGTCCAATCCTTTCCATAATAGGAAACGGCCCAACAAATCTTGGAGCTAACTTCCCAACGGATCCGAAGCGAACCACATTCCGTAACGGATATACCTTGATAAAACCATGTCCCCAACATCAAACTTAAGCTCTGCTCTCCTCATTCTCTTCTCATGTACCTCCAAAATCTAAGATACATAGCCTCAAAAGGTCTTCTAAAATGCGATTCACCCTCCCGGTCTGGCCGTCCGTCTGAGGATGATTTGCGGTGCTCAAACAGAACTGAGTCCCTACCGCCTCTTTCAAACTCTTCCAAAACTCGCTAGTGAAGATGGGATCTCGATCACTCACTATGCTGGAAGGTACACCATGCAATCAAACAATCTCTCGAATGTAGATTGAAGCTAGCCATTGAGTAGTCCTCTTACTCTTCACGGGTATAAAATGGGCACTCTTAGTAAGTTTGTCTACCACAACCCAAATTCCCGTATTACCCTTCCTCGATCTTGGTAATCCATCGGCAAAATCCATCGAGACACTATCCCACTTCCATAGCGGAACTTCCAATGGGTGAAGCAACCCTCCGGGTTTCCTTTGCTCCGCTTTCACTTGTTGGCACACCAAGCATCTAGCGACATACTCGGCCACGTCTTTCTTCATACCGGCCCAAAAGAAAACTCGCTTCATGTCTTGGTACATCTTGTCCCTACCGGGATGAATGGTCATCTTCGAACGATGTGCATCATCAAGTATAGCCTTCCTCAAACCCTCGTCTTGCGGTACACAAAGTCTACCGTCTCTACGCAACCACCCCTTACCATCTAGGGTGTACCTACTCAGATGGCTGGACGACTCCCCCTCCTCATGAGCTTCTCTACTAACTCAACCAACTGTGGGTCGTCTCGCTGTGCTCCGCCAATCTGCCCCAAAAGAGTAGGCCTAACCTCCAAGGAGGCTAGCAAACCGGGTACAAAGTCAACGGAAGGTCTAAAGTCAAACATAGAAATAAACTCTAAGCTTCGTCGTTCAGCGAACAATGAACTCAAGGACAACCTTTTTCTACTTAAGGTGTCCGCTACCACGTTACCCTTGCCATGGGTATACGCTATCTCAAACTCATAGGATGCTAAGAATCCCATCCACTTTTGCTGTCCTAAGATTATGCGCTCGAAGAGTCTCCAACACTTCCCTAAGATGTAGGGCATGCTCTTCTCCACTTTTAGAGAAAACCAGGATATTACCCCATCCAAAATCATCACAACTGTCCATCTCTCACGCAGACCATCCTAGTCGAACTTGACATCCCCCAAGTGCAAGCCCCAAAGGCCTAAACCAATATCAGACAAACACCGAAGGGATATCTCCTTCGAGTTCAGACGACCTACGTGAGATGATACTAGTAAAAATGGCTAAACAATTAAGCCTTTGACCAACTTTGGATGTCCTCGCCAGTCTCGCTCCAAAACCACCGTTTTTCCCATAACTGGCTTTGCTCAACCTATTAAGCACACACAAAAACTTATTTCGCTCCTTTTAAAAGACCAAGATGTCATTTACAAAGACTATCACGAACTTATTTAGGTACTCCCTGAACACCCTTCTCATCCAATCAACAAAGTATGCGGGGGCGTTCGTCAAACCAAATGGCATCACCAGCCTCTCATAAAAACCATCCGGAGTCCTAAAGGCAGTCTTCTCTATACTATCCTCCGCCACTCTCAACTGACGAAACCCCGTGGCTAAGTCCTACTGTGAAAAAACTGAGGCTCCAATTGACTGATTAAAGACATTATCAATCCTCAGCAATGGGTGTCTATTCTTCTTTGTGAGTTTATTTTGTTCTCTTTAGCCTACACAAAGTCTGAGGGACCCATCCGCCTTCGTGGCCAAAAACTACTGGAGCACCCCACTTCGATATACTTCATCTTATGAACCCCTTCTCAAGCAAATCGCCTACTTGCTTATGGAGTTCCCTCCTCTCACGAGGAGCCATGTGGCACACTGGCCAAGATACTGGTTTGGCATTGTCTACCAGATATATTCGGAAGTCAATCTCCCGCTCCGGAGGTAAGCCCTTCACCTCCTCAAACACAGCCGAGTATTCCCGGACCACTCTAACAGATCGCGAACTCTAGACCGACGTGTCAAGTGATTCTAGATAACTTAGCATAACTGATTCCATGGGATTACAAGAGATCTCGAGAGTGTTACCCAAGCGGGTCATAAGCCTAACAACTCTCCTTCCACAAACAAGAACGGCACCATTACTGGATAACCAGTCCATGCCCAAAACTAACCCATAGCCCGTGAAGCGCAAGAAGCATCACATCTAAACTCAACGCTAAGTATAGAAACTTTCAAACCCAAACACATCATGGAGCCCCCAATTGGGTTTGAAACAACTAAGGGATCATCTACTAAACTGGTGTCTAAGTGCAGTGACTCAAGTAACAACGATGAGATAAATGAACACGATGCGTCAGAATCAAATAAAGTTCGAACCGGATAATAAAGAAATCCAAATTCCAACCTAGACGGTCTTATCCCCATCTGGTACACTAGCCGTGAGGGAATACAACTACCCTCCAGAAGATTCCATACCTTGCCCTTGCCCCTTTGGATAACCCTAATAAGGTGTCCTATTCCTCCCAAAAGGATAACTACTCGCCTTCTTCTTTCCATTCTCCACTCGTAACCTCCCACCAATGAGGTTTCATCCTTCATTAACCAAATAACTATTTGAGCCTTCCTCCCATCGTCTATCCTATAGGTACTTACCAGTCCTCCTCCTTCTTGAACCAACTTCTAATCCGATCCGACTAACGTCTAAGTCCCTTGAAGTGGTTTTCCGTTCTTATCTATCTTAGAAAGATCATCTATACATGGAGGGGAAACTCAAAACGAGAGAGGAAGAGATTTAAAACGGAGAATTCGAAAGATAAAGATATGGCTATCGGGGATTGTGCTTTTCTTTCAAAAACTTTTCTCTTAAAAGACATGTTTTTGAAAATACTCCTTTCCAAAAATATTCTTTGAAAATAGTTTTTTTTTTCTAAAAATTTTTATCTGTTCTGGTAACCTTAAGCTCTGATACCACGTGTAACACCCCACACCCGCTAAGGTCACTCACTAAGGGAATGCCTTAGTTTCGGTGGAGTATTTTTAGGGAGTATAGAACAGAAAAATTACAACAAGACAGATATAAGTAATACTTGAAAATTTAAAACATCATTTCATTGCAGCGGAAAGTAAAACATGTTTGGTTACATCACAAAACCATAACAAGAGTCAAGTACATAATATCCATCCTGATCAAATAGAGGTACATAATCCCACTACATAGATAATAGCCATAATAGAAAAGATAAACCGAGCTTTACTTCTACGGTCCAAGCCCCCAAAAGATAGATATAGCGGTCTGATCCAAGCCCACTAGTGCTAGGCCCACTCTGAAAACCTGAGGGTTGGGAAAAAGATAAAACAACAACGGGGTAAGACATAAGTCTGAGCGAGTCCTATAACCTTAACAATACAATCATTAAAGTAATTAGGGTATGATATAAACAAGGTACGGTACCTCTGGGGATAATGACTACACTAAGTAGCCAACTAAACACAGGATGTACTAAGATAACCGAAAAGACGCATTTACCCACCAAGGATAATTACTACACTGCACCACCCCAGATCTACCCACCCAAGAGTAATTCCTACACTGCACCACACTAGTTCTACCCACCCAAGGGTAATTCCTACTTAAAGGTTGATCCCACTAAGTGTACTTAGTAATTTTTAATAGTAGTTTCGTGTACCCCTTGCTGACTACATAGGTGTCGTCTGCCCCTATCTTCACTAGGTGTACCCACAACTTAGTAATTTTAATAGTAGCCTCTTGTACCCCTAGCTGACTACATAGGTGCCGTCTGCCCCTATCTCCACTAGGTGTACCTGCTACCCCCAAGCGATCGGCTCCCTAACGTAGATACCCGTGCTGGCCCCACAGTGGGGTGTATCATTCCCCTAAGTGGCAACCTGATAATGTCAACGGTGCACGGCTTATACCTACACGATGCAACAACGTCTTACCTACCAGCCCGGGTCCACACACGCATATGAAACCCGTTGGACTTGCGTTGCCACCGCTAACCCGTTTTGGCCTCTTATAGTCAAGCCCAATATGCGTGTCCCGTCCTCGACTTGGGTCGAGCCCACAAAGATACGTTTGGGATATTGGTTGAAATGGGCCCCCACAAGCTACCCACCTAAGCTTGTCATTTCTAGTGAATCCCACTTAACCCTTTAACCATGTCCACTTACATGTTATAAATTTTGGTTAAGTCTTTTAATCATATTTTAATTGCCAATCAAGGCACCCACTAGATTTCCACATGCCACCCAAGGCACTTACTTGATTCCCACATGCCACCCAAGGCACTTACTTAACCCTTTAATCATGTTTAATTACATGTTCCACTTTGGTTAAGTATTATAATCGTATTTTCTATTGCCACCCAAGGCAACCCACTAGTTTCCTCATGCCACCCAAGGCACCCCCACTAGTTACTACATGCCACCCAAGGCACCCACTTAACCCCTCATGCCCCACTACATGCTAATTTGGTTAAGTGTTTCTTAATTAATTAAGATCGTAACCTTTGTAAAGACCTCTCACATTAGACTGTCTTTTATGGCAGCTGGATATGCCGGTTGGTTCCGGGCAGCCGTACATCATAACAGAGTCTAACCTCGTGTCTTTACACTTGTCACGTATTTAGTTTATGACTAAGACCTCTCACATTGGGCCAATCATTTGTAGCCGCTGGATTTGCCGGCCGGTTCCGGGCCGTCTTATGCTACAAAAGGGTCCAACCTCGTGTCTTAGTCGATTAATAACACCAAATTAATCACCCCCATAATTTGTATTAATTATCCCTAATTAATTACCAATTTCAAGAATATGGGTAGACCTAACTCAATAAGTAAATTCCCAATTCCACAATATGGGTAGACCTAACTTAATAGGTAAATTCCCAATTCCATAATATGGGTAGACCTAACTTAATAGGTAAATTCCCAATTATGTCCATTCACTTTATGTTATGCTTAAGCATACCCATTTCACACCATTTTATTAACATGCATATTAACCCCATCGTTCCCCACGAAATTCGTTCTCATAACATGACATAATAAAGGGAAGACTCATCACAAATGCCATGGGTTTAACCAATATTGCATATAACTTTATCATGAGTTTAAAAGGTGTCAACTTGCATATATGAGCATACATTAAACCCAACTAGCATTTAACCCAAACTTGCATGAAGCACATATGTCACAAAGGGGGTAACTTGCATATGACTCTTATGTCATACAAAGGTGTGAACTTGCATAGCATGTCACATGTTAACTTGCATATAACCAAACACATAACTTGCATAACATGTTACATATGAACTTGCATATAATCATGCACATAACTTGCATATAACCAAACACATAACTTGCATAACATGTTACATATGAACTTGCATATAATCATGCACATAACTTGCATATAACCAAACACATAACTTGCATAACATGTTACATATGAACTTGCATATAATCATGCACATAACTTGCATATAACCAAACACATAACTTGCATAACATGTTACATATGAACTTGCAAATAATCATGCACATAACTTGCATTACATGTTACATATGAACTTGCATATAATCTCACATATAGCTTGCATAACATGTTACATATGAATTTGCATATAATCTCACATATAGCTTGCATAACATGTTACATATGAATTTGCATATAATCTCACATATAGCTTGCATAACATGTTACATATGAATCAATGTTCAACATAGTGTTTTGCATAATGAGAATCATAAAACATAGCATTAAACTTGCATAACATATAGCATAAAGCTTGCAAAACACACAACATACACTATACTTAACTTGCATAAACACATTGATCCACAAACATAGCCATATCTTATCATATCCTATCATAATAAATTTAACAATTGATTATTAAGGGTATAGAAACTCACCACCAAACTCCAATAAGTAAACCCTTGCCAAAAATCACCCAAAAACTCTAGCCTTGAAAATAAAGCTTGCAACTTGATGATGAATGCAAGCTAATGTTCACTCATACAACTTAAAAATGCTTGTATGAACATGAAAGCCTTCATAGAAATAGTTTAGAAAGAGGATGGAGGCTAGGGTTTTGAGTGGAGGCATTATCATAGAAAATTTTGGCATAGTTTAGTTAGAGGATAGGATTATGATCATTTAGGGCTAGCTTAGGGTCTTATTTATAGATTAGGCAAGTGTTTTAGGCCATCAGATTAACCCTAAATTAGATTAGGACCATCAGATCTCGGAAGCTTCCAGAAAACAGCCACAAAACACAGCCAAACCCTAAAATGGTGCACCAGGCCAAACTGGCCGAGCACCCCCTGTCGACACACAAGTCGACAGGGTTGTCGACTGGGTCCTAGCCAAGTCGACTGCCCAGTCAACAGGGCTGTCGACTTGGTTAGCTAGGCGGGAATTTTTCCGCCTAGGCCCAATGGCCCCAATTTCGAAATTTGAACCTGAATTTTAAATCTGTTTTGAACTTTGAATTTTCTGAAAACTTTATTAGGCCATAACTGGGCCATACGGACTTCGATTCTCGAAAACTCGGACTCTATTTCGCGTATTTTTCCGAGACGAACACAATGACGCAGCCCGTTTCCCCCAATTCTCACATCTGAGATTATTTATGCTGTAATTAGTGAATATTAGTATTAACTAAAATTCGGGATGTTACACTTCCGATCAGTGTACTCTAGAGGGGATACACTGGGGTTCAACAAGAATATCTTGCAACTCGGCCCACACATGACCGTCCACTCATTTCGCTTGAGTGTATCGAATGTATATCACCAACGGTTGGGATCAGCAACCGTTTCCCGAAAAGGAACAGCATCGATAGATTTAAGAAGCAATTGGAATTTCTCTAGATAGGTGATTATACATCCTAATGGGAGCGACCCAGATAGCCATGCTGCCTGCCCGATTTTTGTCATTTTCTGGTTGTTGAGGCCTGAGGCTACAATTTCTTACCATTCCTTGACAGCACAACCACTTTGAATGCCACATCATCAGATCCGTTAATCACTAATTGATTTGCACAAATATATTCTGGATATTATGCTAAGAGAATAAATTCTCCGCCACCATCTATATCTATACAGACCAACATATGCGATCATTTGAAATACTCTGTCAGACATTCGTCCATATACGTTCGTTTTGGGATTGAACGAAACCGAAGGCATAATTTCCGTTAATAGAAAAAGCCCTTGCACTTTACTCCGTCTTCGATTATCTTTATATAATCTGATTCGCAACGCTACTACCAATACGGAGTGGTTCACGGATAATAATCCAACCGGTCTCTCCATATTGACAACGATATAGGTAAATACTTCGATAGTCGGTTATTTAACTATCGAAGAAAAGTAAACAAACATTCCAACCATCAAACAAATCACCAGGCCTCTTAATTAATATTTTATTAATTAAATCACTTCTTCCTTTCTTTATCAATATTTGTTAACCAAATATTTTCAATAATCATCTTGGCCTCTTACGCTATTTGGAAAACATTTCCATATATCATCTTCTTTATTTTCTATACTTAGAAAATATCTTCTATTTATAATTGGAAAAATATTACAATTTCTTATCTCTTTCCCGAACTCGGTTATTTTTATACTTAGGAAATATTTATCTTTATATTTCCAAAATTCCACTTTCTTGGGTTAAATCGACTGTTGTGTAAAACATCGTTGCAAACAACCCAAAATATTGCATTCAATTAACTCTTATTCAGACATTTCTCTTCGAGACTGGATCCTTCTATTTATTGGTTAAAATGAAATCAAACAAGTTGGGGTATAACTACCTCTCAGACCTTGACTGAAAATATTATTAACTTCAAAACAGACAAGACCACTTACCTCGAATAATCAACATCATAAAACCAATTATTCATTTTTAAACCCCCATATGTTTCTCTTTCTAATTTTATCATATTTAATTATAAATTTACCTTTTTGTTTATAACATTCTATTTTAATTTCGTTTCCTTATCGAATTCTATATATATCGATATATCGGTTCATAATTATCAAATTATCTTTAAAATATACTAACTCCTTAAATTTCAAGAAAATTTCGCCATAACCTCCTTTGTACCGACAAATAGTTTAAACTTCAACTCGCCTCTCTAGGCCCTTTCCATTCAAAAACAAAATCAAAAAGCCAAGTTGCTTGCCGATTCGGCGCATAAAACCTCATATGGAATTTAAACATGTACCTTATTGTCGAGCGCACGAATTATAATCTTCATATACTTCATTCTATATCTGTCTAATACATTCGTTCCAAATTTTATTCCAACTCAATTTGGCCATTTTAACTAAATTCGCTAATTTATTCTTTTATTAGCTCTTTTGCCTATTTCACTTTCTATTTGAACATATCTCGTTCAAATATAATTTTAACTTGCTTATAACAAATCATATTTCATTTTCGGTTCAAGTTTCATATTCAATTTCGAATATGAATATACAAACCCCTTTCTGATCCAAAGCCCAATTTTGATTCAAAATTTCATTAACCAATTATTCTTCAGATTAGTTAATTCTATTCAACAATTAAACATCTGATTTGATTTGTTTTCAAAAATCATTTCATTACTCCACTAGAGTTCAGATATTATTTATAACTCAAATCCGGATTTTTCCTAAATGAAATTCGGATTTTATTTTCTTAAAATTCTTTTATTTATTTAAATAAACCGTTATGGTTTTATAATGGTTATGGCGTTGTTTTTCTGGAAAATTGATTTTGACATAACTCAAAATTTATTCGACGAAATCCAGAATTTTCTCTTCCATTAGAAAACTGTTATTCAACCGGTCCTGACGATTCTTGTTTCAAAGAATTAAGACTTGAATTGAGTTCTATATACTCAATTGAAGTTCGAAACGCCAATTTACGAACTGTCGTGCGGCGGCGAGTTCGTTTTAATTATATTTATATATATATAAACGTTTCAACTTCGTTTATAATAATTTTAACTTCATTCTGATATATTTCAAATCAATTTTCCCAATTCAACATAATATTTTCGATTGTCTATAATTATCGATTTTTCCTTACTCGGTTATATATTTATTTATACTTCGATCTTCTATATTTAATTCCAATCCCTTTATAAATAAATTATTTATAAAATTCGATATAATCGAATTTCAATTATAAACCAATTGAATTCTTCTCAATTCAGCTTATATTCCCAATTCTGAAATATAATCAATCGTTTTGTTTCAAAACACTTCCTAATTGACTTTTAAATTCCTATTTTAATTTAAATGGTTTAAATTATCCAAATGATAATTTATTTCACCAAATTTACAACACTATTTATAAATTCAACTTCCTTGTTTCATATATGTAAACAAGTTCCCTTTTCAAATTTCTATTTGAAACTTCATCCCTTTGATATTCCGAATTGCGGAATAAAAACATTTGTTACCTTTCGAATGATTTCAAATTCTATTTTTAAATTCATATTTGAATTTATATATTCAAATTATCTCTTGATAATTAATTCATTAGATTTATAAACACCATTTTATAAATTTCCTTGTTTTATATTTAAACAAGTCTATTTCGAAATCTATTTAAAACCAAAATCTTATTTTGGAAATTTCTATTTATAATAACTTATATATATAACACCTATAACAACCTGGAAAATCTGAACCAGTTTGAAAATTTCAAATTGGCTATTTTAGTGAATTTTAGATATTTAAAATAAATTATTTTAAAAAATAACGACGAAAAGTAAGTTTGAATCGATGTTTGAAAATAAATATAATTAATTTTAATTATAAACAAGGCCTGAAATGGCGCGGTAGTTTCAAAATTTGAATTCAAACTTTGATTGACTGTACCGGGTGCAAAATAAAACGGATTTTAGTGAAACCAAAAATATTTAAATCTGTTTGTGAATATCTTTCTAACGAACCTGAAAAATCGAAGTTTCATAGCGGGAAGCAAAAGTTATGGCCAAATGAATTTTCAGAAGGTCTCTATAGAGAATATATAGCCCTTGAAAATAGACATTTTGCATACGACCTCAGAATTCGATGAAACCACTTTTGTTGGATACCGGATGTCAAATTATTGCAAGGTATCAAATTCCATAATTTTTGAAGTTAGTATGTGAGCTTGGCGAAGAAAAATGTGTTTGGTCAATTATAGTTAAATTGGATCGACCAGAAAATGGCCATTTTTCAAACGATCTCAGAATTCGACGAAACTAGTTTTGTTAGGAGCATACCATCAAAACATAGCTAGATTTATTTTTCGGGAATTCTTAGAATCAGTATGTGAACCCGGCAAATTGAAATGTACATTCAGATCGAATATTGAATGTTTTATATTTTAATTTAAAGGAAAACCGACCGAAACAGTCGAATGGGCCTTCGAAACATATCCCATTGTGTTCAGAATGGGGGTATTTAGCTAGGGACGACAGTCGTTGGGTTTGGATTGGAGTTCGTATGAGATAAGGGATATTTTTATATTTTTAAAATATATAAATAAATAAAAAATCATTGGCCAATCCCTTTATCTCTCTCCCCGCTTTCTCTCTCCTTCTCCACGATCTATGGCGAAAACCCGTTCATCCCTTCCCGTTCATTTTCTGGCCAATCCACGTAGTAATAGACCCCGACCTAGTTGAACTTTTTGAATAACTCTCTCCACTCTTCAAATCCATATAAGTGTCGCCCCTCCTCGTCGCTCCTGCATCGAGATCCGCGGCTTCAAAGCTTCGTCTTTTGAGCCGTCGTACCTCCTCCCCTGCCACGTCGAGTTGATCACCAGTGGCGGCGTTGGGTGCGCCTCTCGGAGCGCTAGAGCGTGGTGAAGGCCGATCGTTACATCGCTACACGGATTTGCATGAAAACCCATACCTAGTTTCGAATCAAAATAGAAAGGTACGACCTTTATTTTATTTAACTGTTCTATAGCACTTTAAAGCGCTACAGTTTATGATTTCACTGTAAAAATCATATCTTTTTCGTTTGTTGACGAAATTCAGTGAAACAAGAGACAGTGTACTCGTGTGGGCGTCTTCTACATTCTAGAAGAGACCGCATATTTTTATGACCCTTCTGCATTTTTTGATGGAGTGGAACCCAATGTGAGATTTCTAAATATTATAAACGATATGGAATCAATGATGTATAAATTATATAGTCGAAGTATGAGTTATATAAGCGTTGTACGCCACATGTATAAGTGTTGTATAAGTTGTATGTTCGATGTATAAGTCATATATGCGTTGTAAAAATGATATGTGCGTCGAAATAAATTGAAATGAAATCGAAATATAGTTATATATGTGTATATATATATATACTCCCCTCGTCCACAGACCATGGACGATATATATTGGTTGTGATATTGTTTGGATTATTGTTTGATGTGAAAATTTGGTGAATATCATGAATGGTTGATTTGAAATGATTGATTGTAGTTGAAATCCCAATAGGATTAGTATATGGGAAAATTCGTCTGCGTACGAACTAGATATTGAAAATCCCCATTGTCAAAAGCTGCGAGGCTTTAAGGTAGAGCGAGGAGCCATACTAGGGACGGTCCCGGTTTTAACTACCCTGCCGTTATGCTGCCGAAATTTTCTGAAATATTTCTGTGTTTGATTTAAATTCGTGTGTTGAAATATAATTCATGTGTTGAAATGAAAATTCATGTGCTGAATAGAAATTCATGTGTTGAATGCAGTCCATGTGTTGAATAAATTCTTTGAACAATAAAAATAACATTTTTATCATATATCTAATTTATATAAAATATTAGTCTTTTAAATAAACTGTTTTAACACCAAAAATAACACATTTACCTTATCTATAAACTATATAAAATAATCGTGTTTTGAAATAAATTGTTTTACATTAAAAATCACATTTTTATGATATATAAACGATATAAAATAATCGTGTTTTGAAATAAATTGTTTTACAATAAAAAGTTAAATTTTTATTATATATATGAACTCTAGAAAAAAAATTCATGTGTGGAATAAAGGACTAGAACGATAAAAATCATATTTTTATCGTATGTGTGAAGTCGAAAACATTCATGTGTAGAATATACAGATTGAACAATAAAATCTACATTTTTATTGTGAATATGAAGTGTTAAAAATGGTGATGTGTTGAAATAAATATCTGTTGGATAAAAAAATATCATTTTTATCAAATATATGAAGAGAATATGGTTTTGAAATCGAAGAATGGATTATATATATATATATATATATAAAATAAATCGAATAACGAAGCTGCTGTTCGTGTTTTGAAACCGCGATTTCAAACGATTAGTGCAGGAGATCCGACCATCAGATCTTCCCGAAACCGAAACCATTGGGTTCGCTTTGGAAATATCTTTCCACCTACACTCACTTTGTGAAGATCCAACAGTTGGATAGTCTGGAATGTTTAATTCAAATTTGAAGAAAAACAGCTCCAGAATCGATTATATTTATATATATATATAAATATAATTAAAATAAATCGAACAATGACGCTGTGGTTCGTATTTTGAACTCGAAACTTCAAACGAGTGTACCGGGAGATCCGACCGTCAGATTTTCCCAAAACTGAAACCGTTGGATTCATTTTGAAAAGACCTTTCTAATGATGTAAATTTTATGAAGATCCAATGGTTAGATTTTCAGATATGTGTAAATCAAATCTGAAGAAAAACAGCGCCACGACGGCGTTATGGCCTGAAGCGTCGTTTGAATGAAATAGGCTATTTTTAAATGAATAAAAATAGCGATAAATTGTTATAAAATAGTATAAACGATATGGAATGGAAATAAACCAGATTTACTCGGTTTATTAGATATTTGATGGTTGAATGTGTTTGGTGTGAAAATTACATTTAAGAACAGAACTATTGCTGTCAAATAATTCAACCATTGAAATGAATTGATATAAATTCTAAATATACGTGACTTATTTGAAAAGGTCGAGTTATATCTCATTTCAAATAATGGATCGGCGATAAGAAGTCGATGATGAAGACGGTGGTTGAAGACTAGAGATCTTCACATCGGTTGGATGATAACTGATGTCCTGATTGGGAGGCATCCCGAAATATGGATAATGAGTGGTGATCGTCCAGACGTACGTGGAGATCGATGGATATGCGAGGTATATAGTGCGTCCGGTTTTGTTCAGACCCAGAACAAACTTGTAAATGGACTGTGTGTCTGACATTGGATTTTGTTCTGTGCTGATTGATCTCTATTAAATATATATCTATTTGGCGGCGGAGAATTTATTCTCTTGCTTAACGCCCTCCTCTGAGACGTACGAGCTCAGAGGTTATATATCGATAGAAATCAGTCGCATAGAGTGAATTTCCTGTGTGGCATGCCCAAGTGGCAGATGATCAAGGCTTCTGTTGAAAAACAACGTCTTGTGGTTGATGATCAAAGCACGGCCTGTGTGGCATAGCTTTGTGTATAACGTTGATTCGCGAGCTTCACACCCCGGTATGAGCCAGAAACGGGAGAGGACCTCAGGGAGGACATGTGTTTCTTTCTAGCTAGAGGTGGTGTCAGTGCTTAAACTGGCTGACATTTATATTATTTTCATATGTGTGGTTGTTGCTGTTGCGAGGCGCCTTGGATATATTGGTGACTATGTGGAGCCGATGGAGTCATTGGGCTCATTTACGCCCCAAAGGGCGGGGAAACGCAGTGTTCAGGCATTTTAATCCACATCGGTGGACCGGCCCTGACGATCCAAGGGTATGACTAAGTACTTGCCCTGAGGCTCGGGCTAGAGAGTCTTGAATTCGGTAAGGACTATCTTTTGCCTTGGTTCATGACGGAAATCCAATTTCCAAATACGTGACTTTGCGGTTTTGATTGTATACCTATATATGGAGACATAGTGGTATGGGGCATTAATGCCGTCTATGATTGATACTTATGATTTGAAATGGTTTTTGAAACATATCAACACTAGTAATAATACGAAATGCTTTTGTTTTATTCGTATCAAGTATATTTGGCCATTATAAGGTAAAAACTCTATCCTCCGGTTTGCGTTGCATTGTGTGATGGTAACTGAGTCTTATAATGGCTTCATTTGTATAAAAAGCATTGAGATGTTTAAAAGATTAACTTGTTTTAAAGCACCGACAATCCAATGGAGTAAACCCGTTCCGCAAAAGTGGTGGGGTCCTGTGATTAACCATATTATAAAATATGTTAAGTGGATTTCCCATTCCAGTCCCATGACTAACTCGTAGTTTGTTTCACTTACAAACTCGGGTGCCCTTATTTCTACACGGGGAGCCTTGTATTCAGGTTTTAGCGGGATGATTCTGGAAAGCTGGAGCTGAAGATGGATTCTACCATTTATCTCTTTTTATGCTGTTCAGCTCCTGTTGTACATATTATGTTTGTTTTCCGCTGTAGACATTTATGTATAGCTGAACTGTATTTTGTACTAAGTATGATCCTGTATACTATGTAACTCTGATGATTATGTTTATTCAATGTATTCTATTGTACATTATCTGGTGTATTTATTTATTTCTGTTCTGCTGTTATCTGTTTATGTGTTATATTCCAAAGATTACCCTTGCCACCGTCAGTACGGGGTTTGGGGTCGTCACATGTGGTATCAGAGCTCTGGTTAAGCTTAGTTCTGGAATATAACATATTAAAGAACTCGTCAGAGATAAAACCAGTAGTGTTCTAGGACTAGTAACTCATTACAGATAGGATTAGTAATATCCTAGTATGAGTATAGCAGAATCAGAATAACTCATTATAGATGGGGGTCAGAAATGCCCCCGAACGAGTTGAGAGTTATATGTTTATAAATAACGTATTTGTGATTATATATATAGTCTGGTTTTAGAAATATGATTTTTTGATATATAAAAGATGTATATTTGAAAAGTTAAAAATAAATTGATTGTTGCTTGTGTTGTGTGATTTAGATTTGATTAATTAAATTATTAGAATGATAGTTAATTTAATCAATAAGAGAATAGATGGTAAAATTTATTCGATTAAATCACACATTGAACTGATTAGAGAATTGATTAGAAGTGTATACATGTACATTATATATGTTTGAACAGGTAAATGGATTCGCTGTTGAGTAAAGAATTTATTTGTGTGCCCGACAAATAGGTAAACCTTAATGAGTTGGATGCACAATTTTATTATTATATCAACTCCTGTGAGTGCCATTGGATGCGGAGTGCTGGTTTTTCTGTTTGTAATAATAAATGTCGCCATAGGACAGTAACAACTAATTTTGAACTACACTACATGGCATACTTCTTGAAGTTGGCATACTTCATGAAGATAGCATATTTCATCATATACCACACAAGCATTTGGAGCTTGTGTTACGAGGTTGAAGATTTACCATACAAGCTAGATGCTTGTATGGCGATGACTATTTAATACAGGTTGAACTAATGACAAATATGGACTATTTATTACAGGTTGAACTGATGACTGATATGGACCATATAAAATTGTAATGATAAATTACCAGATTAATAAAAAAAACCCACACGGGTCTAGAGATGGCAATAAACACGTCTCTTTAGTCTTATAAGGCACAAAAACTATTTATGGGGTGACGAGAATTTATTCTCTGGAGTTATTATCTATACACACTCCCCCATGGACACTAGAATATATCACTATAAATATGTGTATGCTTGTTAGGATTTATTGGGTACCTAATAAGGCCCAATAAATTTCCAAACCCCTCCCCGTACAAAGGAGGTTATGGCGAAAATTTAGGGTGTTAGCCAAATTTTTGAATAATTTGAAAATTCTCAGAAACTAAAAAGTTGAAGAATGGAAGCCAGATTGAAAGTAGAGTTAGTTAATCAAACCACTTTCTATTATGTTCCTTTTCGGGGACGAAAAGTTTTAAGTGGGGAGATTGTAACAACCCGGAAAATCTGTACCAGTTTGAAAATTTTAAATTGGCTATTTTAGTGAATTTTAGATATTTAAAATAAATTATTTTAAATAATAACGACGAAAAGTAAGTTTGAATCGATGTTTGAAAATAAATATAATTAATTTTAATTATAAACAAGGCCTGAAATGGCGCGGTAGTTTCAAAATTTGAATTCAAAATTTGACTAAATGTATCGGGTGCAAAATAAAATGGATTTTAATGAAACCAAAAATATTTAAATCTGTTAGTGAATATATTTCTAACGAATCTGGAAAAGGCGAAGTTTCATAGCGGGAAGCAAAAGTTATGGCCAAATGAATTTTCAGAAAGGTCGCTATAGAGAATATATAGCCATTGAAAATAGACATTTTGCATACGACCTCAGAATTCGACGAAACCACTTTTGTTGGATCCGGGATGTCAAATTATTGCTATGTTTCAAATTCCATAATTTTTGAAGTTAGTATGTGAGCGTGGCGAAGAAAAATGTGTTTGGTCAATTACAGTTAAATTGGATTGACCAGAAAATGGCCATTTTTCAAACGGTTTCAGAATTCGATGAAACTAGTTTTGTTGGGACCGTATCGTCAAAACATAGCTAGATTTATTTTTCGGGAATTTTTAGAATCAGTATGTGAACCCGGCAAATTGAAATGTACGTTCAAATCGAATATTGAATGTTTTATATTTTAATTTGAAGGAAAACCGACTGAAACAGTCAAATGGGCCTTCGAAACATATCCCATTGTGTTCGGAATGGGGTTATTTAGCTGGGGACGACAGCCGTTGGGTTTGGATTGGAGTTCGTATGAGATAAGTGGTATTTTTGGATTTTTAAAATATATAAATAAATAAAATTCATTTGCCAATCCCTTTACCTCTCTCCCCACTTTCTCTCTCCCTCTCCACGATCTATGGCGAAAACCTTTCATCCCTTCCCGTTCATTTTCCGGCCAATCCACGTTGTAATAGACCCCGACCCAGTTGAAGCTTTTGAAGAACTCTCTCTACTCTTCAAATCCATATAAGTGTTGCCCCTCCTCGTCGCTCCTGTATTGAGATCCGTCGCTTCAAAGCTTCGCCGTTTGAGCCGCCGTACCTCCTCCCCTGCCACGTCGGGTTGACCACCAGTGGTGGCGTTGGGTGCGCCTCTCAGAGCGCTAGAGCGTGGTGAAGGCCGATCGTTACATCGCTACACGGATTTGCGTGAAAATCCATACCTAGTTTCGAATCAAAATAGAATGGTACGGCCTTTATTTTATTTAACTGTTCTATAGCACTTTAAAGCGCTACGGTTTATGATTTCACTGTAAAAATCAAATCTTTTTCATTTGTTGATGAAATTCAGTGAAACAAGAGACAGTGGACTCGTGTGGGCGTCTTCTACATTCTAGAAGAGACCGCATATTTTTCTGAGCCTTCTGCTATTTTTGGTGGAGTGGAACCCAATGTGAGATTTCTGAATATTATAAACGATATGGAATCAACGATGTATAAATTATATAGTAGAAGTATGAGTTATACAAGCGTTGTACACCACATGTATAAGCGTTGTATAAGTTGTATGTTCGATGTATAAGTTATATATGCATTGTAAAAATGATATGTGCATCGAAATAAATTGAAATGAAATCGAAATATAGTTATATACGTGTGTGTGTATATATATATATATATATACTCCCCTCGTCCACAGACCATCGACGATATATATTGGTTGTGATATTGTTTGGATTATTGTTTGATGTGAAAATTTGGTCAATATCATGAATGGTTAGTTTGAAATGATTGATTGTGGTTGAAATCCCAATAGGATTAGTATATAGGAAAATTGGTCTGCATACGAACTAGATATTGAAAATCCCCATTGTCAAAAGCTGCGAGGCTTTAAGTTAGAGCGAGGAGTCGTACTAGGGACGATCCCGATTTTAACTACCGTGCCGTTATGCAGCCGAAATTTTCTGAAATATTTCTGTGTTTGATTTAAATTAGTGTGTTGAAATAAAATTCATGTGTTGAAATAGAAATTCATGTGTTGAATGCAGTTCATGTGTTGAATAAATTCTTTGAAAAATAAAAATAACATTTTTATCATATATATAGATTATATAAAATATTAGTGTTTTAAATAAATTGTTTTAACACCAAAAATAACATTTTTACCTTATCTATAAACTATATAAAATAATCGTGTTTTGAAATAAACTGTTTTATATTAAAAATCACATTTTTATGATATATATAAACTATATAAAATAACCGTGTTTTGAAATAAATTGTTTTACAATAAAAAATCACATTTTTATTATATATATGAACTCTAGAAAAAAATTCATGTGTGGAATAAAGGACTAGAACGATAAAAATCACATTTTTATCATATGTGTAAAGTCAAAAACATTCATGTGTTGAATATACAGATTGAACAATAAAATCTACACTTTTATTGTGAATATGAAGTGTTAAAAATGGTGATGTGTTGAAATAAATATCTGTTGGATAAAGAAATATCATTTTTATCGAATATATGAAGTGAATATGGTTTTGAAATCAAAGAATGGATTATATATATATATATATAATAAATCGAATAACGAAGCTGCAGTTCGTGTTTTGAAACCGTGATTTCAAACGATTAGTGCGGGAGATTCGACCATCGGATCTTCCCGAAACCGAAACCGTTGGGTTCGCTTTGGAAATATCTTTCCAACGACACCCACTTTGTGAAGATCCAACGGTTGGATAGTCTGGAATGTTTAATTCAAATCTGAAGAAAAACAGCGCCAGAATCGATTATATATATTTACATATATATATAATTAAAATAAATCGAATAATGACGCTGCAATTCATATTTTGAAATCGAAACTTCAAACGAGTGTACCGAGAAATCCAACCATCAAATTTTCCCAAAACTGAAACCGTTGGATACATTTTGAAAATATCTTTCTAATGATATAAAATTTGTGAAGATCCAACGGTTAGATTTTCAGATATGTGTAAATCAAATCTGAAAAAAAACAGCGCCACGGCCGCGTTATGGCCTGAAGCGTCGTTTGAATGAAATGGGCCATTTTTAAATGAAGAAAAATAGCAATAAATCGTTATAAAATAGTTAAAGCGATATGGAATGGAAATAAACCGGATTTATCTGGTTTATTAGATATTTGATGGTTGAATGTGTTCGGTGTGAAAATTACATTTAAGAACAGAACTATTGTTGTCGAATAATTCAACCATTGAAATGAATTGATTTAAATTCTAAATATACATGAATTATTTGAAAAGGCCGAGTTACATCTCATTTCAAATAATGGATCGGCGATAAGAAGTCGATGATGAAGACGGTGGTTGAAGACCGGAGATCTTCACCTCAGTTGGATGATAACTGATGTCCTGATTGGGAGGCATCCCGAAATATGGATAATGAGTGGTGATCGTCCAGACGTACGTGGAGATCGATGGATATGCGAGGTATATAGTGCCTCCAGTTTCATTCAGACCCCGAACGAACTTGTAAATGGACTGTGTGTCTGACATTGGATTTTGTTCTATGCTGATTGATCTCTATTAAATTTATATCTGTTTGGCGGCGGAGAATTTATTCTCTTGCTTAACGCCCTTCTCTGGGACGTACGAGCTCAGAGGTTATATATCGTTATAAATCAGTCGCATAGAGTGAATTGTCTGTGTGGCATGCCTAAGTTGCAGATGATCAAGGCTTCTGTTGGAAAGAAAAGTCTTGTGGTTGATGATCAAAGCACGGCCTGTGTGGCATAGCTTTGTATATAACTTTGATTCGCGAGCCTCACATCCCGGTATGAGCCAGAAACGGGAGAGGTCCTCAGGCAGGACATGCGTTTCTTTCTAGCTAGAGGTGGTGTCAGTGCCTAAACTGGCTGACATTTATGTTATTTTCACTTGTGTGGTTGTTGCTGTTGCGAGACGCCTTAGATATATCGGTGACTATGTGGAGTCGATGGAGTCATTGGGCTCATTTACGCCTCAAAGGGTAGGGAAACGTAGTGTTCAGGCATTTTAATCCACATTGGTGGACCGGCCCTGACGATCCAAGGGTTTGACTGAGTACTTGCCCTGAGGCTCGGGCTAGAGAGTCTCGAATTCGGCAAGGACTATCTTTTGCCTTGGTTCATGATGGAAATCCAATTTCCAAATACGTGACTTTGCGATTTTGATTGTATACCTATATGGCGACATAGTGGTATGGGACATTAATGCCATCTATGATTGATACTTATGATTTGAAATGGTTTTTGAAACATATAAACACTAGTAATACTACGAAATGCTTTTGTTTGATTCGTATCAAGCATATTTGGCCAATATAAGGTAAAAACTCTATCCTCCGGTTTGCGTTGCATTGTGTGATGGGAACTGTAACACCCCGAAAATTCTATAACTATGAAATTCACAAATTAAAGTATAATTAATATCAAATCAAAGAACTAAGGGAAACGGGATACGCCATTGCGTTCGTCTCGGAAAAATACGCGAAATAGAGTCCGAGTTTTCGAAAAACGGAGTCCGTATGAAGAAGATATGGCCTTCGGAAGTTTTGAATTAAAATTTAAAATTCACACAGAATAAAATAATTAAAAAATCGGGCCCAATGGGCCAGGGCGGATAAACACCCGCCTAGGCCACCCAGGTCGACTGGGCTGTCGACCTGGGCTACCCATGTCGACAGGGCTGTCGACAGCCCTGTCGACAGGGGTGTCAACCTGGTCGAGCCCAGTCAACCTGGCTGGCCAGGTCTGTGTTTGGTCGAATTTCTGTGGTCTGCTTTGTCATTAGGGCTAGGTGGCAAGTTTTAATTGGTCTCTCTATCTAATGAATGGCTATGATCAATCCAAGCAACATCAATGGTCCTAATCAGTTCCTAACCTCTATATAAACAACCCTAGACTAAACCCTAATCTATTCATTCAAAATTAAGAACATAGCCGCCATGTTGCTGAGGAACGACTAAGAGTAGCCGCCAACTAGAGAGGGGATTAGGAAGAAAGTTCTAAAGCCTAAAGCAATCCAAGCAACCTAAAGCCAATCAATTCAACAAAGGAATCATATCTCTTAATTAGAGAATCCGCCGCAACCATTGTAAGTAGAGTATTACTTTGGTATGAACAAATGATTGTGTAGATATGTATGCTTGAATTGTGGCAATAAAATTCATATTTGTGCGTTCTTATCAATTTATATACGTTTGGATATTCTGAATTATGTCATTCAATTATAAAGAACTACATGCGGTAGTTCTATGCAAATATACGTTTGGAATATTCGCAAATTATGTGACCTATGTTGAAGCTACATGTATGTAGTTGATTGAAATTTCATACAAGTTTGGGGCTTTGTTATTATGCCATCATAATGTGTATTTTTATACAAACATCATTTTTGTGAAGTAATTGGGTTAAGCTTGGGTTATCATAATCCATATGAAACTATGTTAAAAATTGGGCATCATGTTTTAAGCCATGCTTTTGTACTAGAAAACCTATTTGCAAACTTATGAATATGGCTAGGCTATGATTGATACTTGGCATAATTGAAATTCATTGTTAAGTCTATATTGTTTACAAGAATTATATGACGACATATGTGGTACGTGGCTAGGTTAGGTTCAAAAAGTCCCTTTTTGCAAGTTTACATGACTAAAGTAAGAATCATGATTTCATGTTAGAAATATTTATGCCATGCTTATGTTTGACATTATGCCATGCTTATAATATTTATGCCATGCTTATGTTTGACATTATGCCATGCTTATGTTAGAAATATTTATGCCATGCTTATGTTTGACAGTATGCCATGCTTATGTTTGACATTATGCATAAATAAAAGTATAGGTTCATGTTGTAGTTATGACTATGTGTCAATAATGATACCCAATTTAGATTCTTATCTCGACTACAAGTTCACATGTTTTGATTCATGTCACCTATGCTTTATGACCAAAGTATATGTTATCACTATGCAAGTACACCAGTTTCTATTTTGTGTTTCCAACGTCATATTGCAAGTTCATGCGCTCACATTCCCCTCTTTGTGTATCACGCTTTAAGCCTCCCCTTTCGCATGGCTAAATTGGGATTTAAAAGGCTAAGCCCAATATATATAAACGGACGTGTAAAACGGGGGAAAATAACGTTGGGTTAAAATTAATTAATGAATGAATGAAAATATGAAATAGAAGGGCCCAAATTCAAGTATGGGTTGGGCCCATGATTGGTGTAACCTTTACACCATTAACTTAATAATGGGCCGCAAATATTTACATATAAGAAATAAAGAAGAATGACAAGATATGTAAATGTAGAAAATACGATGTGTTTAACCCGAGGTTGGATTGAGTTGTGATGTAAACCTGCCCGGAACCGCCCGGCTGTCCAGTAGTCACAACAATACCTATCCAATGTGGGAGGTTAAACATGGAGCCTAATAAGGACCCGAGGTTAGACTGAGTTGTGGCGTAAGACTGCCCGGAACCAACCGGCAACAGGCAACCACAACAATACCTGTCTAATGTGAGAGGTCAGGGCCTTAATAAGACAATTAAGGCTGAGTCAGGATTGTTAGGATTAAGTGAACTAAAGACTTAATCAAAATGGAACATGCTAAACTAAACTAAACGGACTGGTGGGGGTTAGGTTAGAAAACACTTAACCAACTTAGCATGTTGGCTAGAGATAGAAAACCTAGTAACGGGGGACCCTTTTCAGCAGTAACCCTAAAAGGTGTATCAGGATACCCTGAAACTAGGCAGGGTGGGGCACGATTACTGGGCTGATTGTAAGAGGTCAAATCGATGGCGGTGGTGTAGCAGTGTAGGTTCTAACGGGGTGCGGGCGTGCACACACTCCGACGCAGAAAAATAAGGCACTGGGCACCAGTAGCATACCTGTGCACTCTAAGGTTGTGTCGGGTTGCCACTATGGGACTTGATACACCCCATGGTGGGACCAGCATAGGTAACTACAGACATCGGGGGCCGTAAGACACATGTAACTATGCGAGTAGGAGCCGATCATCATAGAATGGATCACATCACCCTGATTATGGGTGCCAGTTGGAAACTAGTTTATATGGGTTCAGAGAATAACATGGGGTACGACAGTATATTCGACCCTAGACAACTTAACCAAGTTTATAGTGCATGCCCACTTCTCGTTTATACTTATCATACCCAGTTCTTTATTCATAGACAAAATAGTACTAGACTTACTCAGGCTTTATGTCTGACTCTACTTTTCTTTCGTCTTCTTTTCTTCCGTTCCCCCCCAGGTTCTCAGGGAGGGAACACAGCAGCTTGATCAACCTCAACATCCAGCTTGAAGAAGAGAAATGTATTGCTTGGACTTTCTTGTTTTGAACTATGGCTTTGGACAATCCACTATGGGGCTTTTGCAGTTTATCTATGTTTTATTTATGCTTCTTTAAATAATGTACTCAAGACAGATTATGAAAGTGTTATGTTATGTTTTTGGAAAGGATGTTGTTGTAACACGTATTTGACTTTTATGAAATAAAAGTTTGTTGTTCTTCCGCTGTTTACAAATATGTGTTCTTATATCTGTCTTGTATATCTGTGACTTGTACTTATAAACCTCCACCAAAATTAGGGCATTCCCTTTGAGAGTGACCCTAACGGAGGTGGGGTGTTTCAGGAACTGAGTCTTATAATGGCTTCATTTTTATAAAAAACATTGCGATGTTTAAAAGATTAACTTGTTTTAAAGCACTGGCAATCCAATGGAGTAAACCCGTTCCGCAAAAGTGGCGTGGTCCTGTGATTAGCCATATTATAAAATATTTTAAGTAGATTTCCCATACCAGTCCCATGACTGACTCGTAGTTTGTTTCACTTGCAAACTCGGGTGCCTTTATTTCTACACGGGCAGCCTTGTATTCAGGTTTTAGCGGGCTGATTCTGGATAGCTGGAGCTGAAGATGGATTCTACCATTTATATATTTTTATGTTGTTCAGCTCCTGTTGTACGAATTATGTTTGTTTTCCGCTATAGACATTTATGTATAACTAAACTGTATTTTGTACTAAGTATGATCCTGTATACTGTGTAACTCTGATGATTATGTTTATTCAGCGTATTCTATTGTACATTATCTGGTGTATTTATTTATTTTTGTTCTGCTGTTATCTGTTTATGTGTTATCTTCCAAATATATCCATTGCCACCGTCAGTACGAGGTTTGGGGTCGTCAAAACACCCAAATTCTTTTCATATTCAATGTAACTTCTATTTAAATAAATTCGAATTTATCGAATTCAAATCATAAATCCTTACGGATTTATTTTAGTTCAATTTATATTCTGAACATCAGAATAAATTCCATTGTTTATTTCTTTAAAACGATTTCCCCATTTCTATTTTTGAATTCACGTTTGAATTTAAATATTCAAATTATCCAATGATAATTTTCCCACCTTATTTATGAACACTGTTTATAATTTCACTTCAAATCTCGTATTATTAATTTATAAACAACATTTATAAATTCACTACTTCTTTTATTTATTCAAACCAAGTTAATATCTTTAGCCCCTTCAAAATTCGAATTCTATTTTTAGAAAATTAGATTTTCCATTAAAAATTTGAAATATCCTTTTCATGATATTTTTTATATATCAACATTTTTGAGATAGTGACATTCAACAATTCAAAACACCCAATTTATCAACCATAGGTTTTCAAATACATCATATATAACAATATATGTGATAATAAACAATCAATAATATTTTTGAGGAATCCAGTTGGATTCCTCCAACATGTTTTCCTGCATCCACAAATGTTAGCCAACATAAATAATACCCATCCTGCGTCGAGGTAGGATATCGCGGTATAGAAGGTCATCCACTATCATAGCGTGGGGCGCATAGGGTCATCCGCTAATGATACTGCGGGCATCCGCTAATGGTACTACGGGAATCCAACCATCAATATATATATATAATAACCACAAACACCAAGCCTAAATAACTAACATATATTTAATAGCCACAATAATATTTAAATGCATCCAAGCAGCAAACAATTTATTTTAACGATAAAAATAAATTTAAGTAAATTTTGAAGTGAGAATTACTCACCGTGATTTTATTTATGATCCATTTCGATTCCAAATCAAGGTTATTGAGATGCTTCTCCCAATTCGAAGCCAATGTGATCGGTTTCACTCGAATCTAATAACGTATGTAATGGATATAGTTGTTACCAATTTTAATCAAATTAAATTAAGTTTAAATTAACTAATGATAGTTAATTAAAATTTATTACCTTTAATCCCATTTAATTTCTTCTTATCCAGTTCCAAATCCCTGTAGTTGCTTGTATAATGTCACCATGCCAGAACATCCCTTCATTAATCATTCAAAAATCCATGAACAGAAACAACAATAATTTGTTTGAGCTCCTCGTCTCCTTTTCTACCAAATGACCATTATTCTTCCTAACTCAACTTCTTCCAATACAATACGGCTCTGAACTTAACTGCTACAGTGGATTGCGATTTTTATTGGCACCACTCCTCGCAAAGACTCCATCGTTGTGCTCATCTTCTTTTCTGATCAAAGAAATCACGCTCCAGGCAATTATTTCCAACCCAAAAATACTTATTGTTGAACTCAACATCACTTTTTCCTTTTGTTTATTACTTCAGAAACCCCATTTTGATTTTCTCTTATAACTCATGGTTTGCTCAAGCACCCAAAAAATTGGTGCAATATCAACACAGAAATCAACTAACCCATTGTCGACCTCATCTAGACAATCACCAGCGATAACTAAACCATCGGAACTTCACTTTAGCAACTCGTCGTTCATGAAAGAAGGGGTAACGGGACAAGTTTCATATCGAAGAACTCCCACTTCAGCATACATGTTTCCAGTACGTTGCTTTACTGTTCTCTACATAGAAACCACCATGCTTTTTCTCTTCCCCCCAACATCCTCTTCTCACCACCAAATCCATACGAAATCACCCTAGAACCACTTACAATGTAAAAATCATGAAGCACAGACCGTACCTTTCACCTATGTCTCACTCACATTTCCCCTTTCAACCATCAACATATGTACTCCCACTCGCAACAATACTTGCTCCGTCCTCCCAATTGCAACCACACCAACTCCAACTCCCAATAACAGATCGCGCTCCACAAAAAATCACAACTACGGCCCTTCTTCCAACTACTGAACCCTGATTCAACCTCGTCCATCAGTAAAGTCGAAGTTCACATCGCCTCTTCGTTGATCAATACCAACTTCCCGTCGCCTCCTGAGGCTGCGATAACTCAATCCTCCAGCGCACCACCAGAAACCGAAGTCGCACCACTTACTGTTGAATACTTCGAACAAGTCGTACCCCTCTGGTTTCCATTCGATCGGTTGATTTAGATGACATGATTACTTTCTAAAGCTTTGACCTAATTCGATTTTGATTTGAGTAAGTAAGAAGAGTGTTAGCACGGTTTTGTTTAGTACTGGTATACTTCGAATGAGGGAATGACCATTTTACCTTTGATTTAAGTAATGAGAAGTGTTTTTACTTTGAAGAATACAGGGTTTTTCTCAAAAGAATAATTGAAAAGAGAAAGAGGGTGTCGCTAATTTATAGAAGAAAATACTTAAGCATTAAGGAATAGGTAGGGTAGCTTAAGGTACATATAATTAATTTCGATTTGATTTGTATTAAATACGATTAGACATAACGGGATTTTTATTCTTTTTAAATAGATATCGATTTGATTTCGATCCTATCCATTAAAAATATATCGGGGTTCGTAACTCGACATCACGAACCGCTATTTTAACCTTCCAACCGACGTTTCAACGTAATTACACTATTCTGAACTTAACAGAATAGACTATAGAAACTAGTTCGAACGTAATATGAATTAACCATATTAAGTTGATATTATATAATTTAAATTCAAAACAAATAAATTATTCGATAATAAATAATTATTATCGTCGTCTATATTCAAATAGAATTTGTACCGGTCATCTGAATCGAAATCGGTTTTCAAAACGACACTTAATATAAAAATTCATTTATATTATCATTTAATATTTAAAACCATATTAAATATTAAAATTATATTCTTCGAAAATCCGGGTCGTTACATTCTTCCCCTCTTAAATTAATTTCATCCCCGAAATTACTAAGATAAGAAAAATGGTACAAACCCATTACTTTTCAAAATCTCACTTATGTTGAAACTCAACACTTCACATTTCTACAAATTTTTGTTCCAACCAAAACTTTTGGTTTCCATTTATTTACTTCGATCCATTTAACTTGTTTAAGTTAAATTTAAATTCCAGAATTCAAATACCCGGTTTTCATTTCAAACCCTTTAGAAATCTCATAAATATATACATATACTTATTTCCATCTCAAATCCAAAATATTTTAATTCTTAAACCAAACTTGTTTTCTTTCAAACAAATTTCCATCAAAAACTTTTCTAAGGCAGCAATCCATCACTTAGAAACTCGAAAATGAACATAGATGATGCTGTAGTCTTCATCAGAATTATTTCCCAATGACTGAAGTGAGTTCAGTTCGTTATCACTTTTAAAATCCATCAAAAATGATTTTTATTCAAAAATCTTTTTTAAAATAAAGCTATATAATTTTAATATGCTTCAGAAAATATTTTCAAACTTCCCAGGATTTAAATTTCAAATTCTAGTCTAAATTTAATTTTAATCCATTTGATTTGTATATTTAATTTGTATACAAATTCTATTTGGTTATATATAATCATTCCAATATTATAATATTATCTGATTATAATATTAACAACCAACTCATTCATATATAATAATTTCAAAGAATTATTCCTTTCTATATAAAAATAGAATTTTGGGTAAAATTATTCCATTTACCCACATTAAAACAATACCATGTCGAAATTTTCTGTTCATGTATTTAGAAATTCCTATCGACTTCGTGGGGTCCCACGATTCGATCAGAATTCATAAACCACTTAACAGACTAGCCAACATAATATAAAATAATTTTCATATCAATTAACAAATACGCTCTCTCGTATATATAAATATATACACTCAACTCATTCTAGGGTACTACTGACCCTATCTCTAATGAGCACAACCCAACAAAGCCTAGGTGTTCGCTCAACCTAAGCTCTGATACCAACTGTAACGGCCCGCAAATCCGTACTCTCTAAGTTGACTAATATCACCAAACGTCCAATACAAATTGCACAGAAATACGAATCATTATTAAAAAGAAGTTAGAGGATGAGATATAAAAAGAAAGAAATATTAGAAGAGAAGAAAATAAAGAAGACAAATCTCACAGTGGAACAAATGAAATATATTATATAACATAACTTTTGAAATACAAATCAGCAAATTTATATACATACCATCATCAGAGCATAACAGTTATTCCTGGAACAGTTATAAACACCCGTTTCCAGATACCACATAGTGCACATCGGAATATATGATAGTCTATAGCTAACTGGTGAAGCCTCCTGCTTCAAACTCCTCTAAGTGAATCTGTAAAATCCTGACTACTTGACTGCCCGTACAAATATGGGCACCCAAGAGTTTAGGGAAAACAAAACAAAATAAACTCTGGGTCAGTCATGGGACTGGTGTGAGTAAACTCCAAACATTTGTTTAACTTTCAAAATCCTTTCGAAAGAAAGGATAATAGTAAGACCAGCCTACACATAAACATGGACGGTTTTTACCATACTATAACCAAAACCACTTGGATACAAAAATCCAGTGATATTATAATAGTGTCTAAATCAAATAAATAGAATTTAGCGGAACGCTTACATCTCACGCTCCATATATAATAAAAAATCAAAAAAAACCGCAGGGTGCTTATTGGAGATTGGATTTCCAGCATGACAAGGTATCGAACCACCTTCCGATCAGTGTACTCTAGAGGGGATACATTGGGGTTCAACAAGAACATCTTGCGACCCAGCCCACACATGACCGACCACTCATTTCGCTTGAGTGTATCGAATGTATATCACCAACGGTTGGGATCAGCAACCGTTTCCCGAAAATGGACAGCATCGATAGATTTAAGAAGCAATTGGAATTTCTCTAGATAGGTGATTATACATCCTAATGGGAGCGACCCACATGGCCATGCTGCCTACCCGATTTTTGTCATTTCCTGGTTGTTGAGGCCCGAGGCTACGATTTCTTATCATTCCTTGATAGCACAATCACTTTGAATGCCACATCGTCAGATCCATTAATCACTAATTGATTTGCACATATATATTCTGGATATTATGTTAAGAGAATAATTTCTCCGCCACCATTTATATTTATACAGACCAACATATGAGATCACTGGAAATACTCTGTCAGACATTCGTCCATATACGTTCATTCTGGGATTGAACGAAACCGATGGCACAATTTTTGTAACACCCCACGTCCGTTAGTGTCACTCACAAAGGGAATGCACTAAGTTCCGTGGAGCATTTAGGGTAAAAGATGCAGATAAATTACAAGACAGACAGAAATTAAACAGCAGAAATAAAACTTTGCTTTATTGATAAAATGGCTTGTACAATGGTTTCCTTACAATATCAGAGTATCATCTGTCTTACAAAATAAAGAAGCATAAAAACAACATTTATACTCTCCGATTTTTTAGCAAGAGCCAGCCATAGCATCTGAAAGGAGAATCAAGGCAAACTTCGACAAATCTTCAAGTTGGGAAAGAGTGGCAGTCCAACTTAACCTGAGCTAAACTATTCCCTCATTTACTACCTGGGTGGGGGGGGCGAACGGAAGAAAAGAAGACGAAAGAAAAACAGAGTCAGACATAAAGGCTGAGTAAGTTCAGTAACTTCTAGCATATGAACATGGAACAACAAAACAACATGAATTAACTGAATACAAGATTACGCCATGACGATAGGGTCAACAAGATTAGACAAGGTAATCACAAGATATGCTAAGATAAGATAAACTGGATACGCTTTAATACTTTCGCCGCTTCGCTCTAATACTTCGCTGCTTTGCTATTTCCATGTTATACTAATTTCTATATCTCTGCACCACCTATCTAGTGTCCCAACTAGTAACGATAACGTGATCCCAATCCCTGTATTTTCCATTGCCTTCCGGCATACATTCATTATTTATTACCTAGATCAAATCTAGGGTTTTCTATCAAGTGCTTTCTAGATTTAACTAGGGTTTACGCTATCTACTGAACGCTTCTCGGATTCAGGATTTATGCCACCTAATCCAACTAGGGATTACGCTACCTATCGAACGATGCCCCCAAGTCTAGGACACACTACCTAGAGTGGTATATGTTCCTATACTTCCCCACGCATGTATCGCGATTTTTTATCGCTTGTCTAGATGCACATGTCCCATAATGTGCGGTGTGAGTCCTGTTGTCAGGGAAAATCAAGGAATACGGAACTCGGTTGGGAGCTATCAGATATCTGCCGATGCAGATGCTAAGGTCTGTTTTTATTTCAGTGGCTATGGTCCCACTTGACCCCTCCCTCAACTAATGAAAGGCATACCTTGTAAAATGAGAACCATACGCCGGCCCCCGGTGCCCCACTATCCTATGGCCATCCGCAACCATAACTAGATAGCAAGTATATGGTCTTTTGGAGTTCTCCGCCTTTCCGCTTCACGTATCTCGATTGACTCAAGATGGATGGTAGACGACGAGTTGCTATCACAGGGCTACCGTCTTCTCGCCGAATCACGTTGGTCCGTCCTAGTCTTTAGGTTGCCATGTATTGCAACCAAGGCATACTCCTGGTTCTTCTACGCAGACCTTAACCTCTGTCAGCCTAGGAGAATCATCTACAGCCTCACAGAGGGATACCAAGAGTACCCTCACGTCCCCTCGAAGCCTCGGGCTTCGTAACCCAATTCGTTGGAGCCTTCTTTTTACTCAGACGGACATTCGCTCCTTCCCGTGTTATACTAAGAATTGCTACTTAGTTTTACTAACTAAGATTTACCACTTAGTTTCCAGAATCATTGTTTTCTTAACTAAGGTTTACTACTTAGTTCCCTTTCCCGTTAATTTGGATTGGTTAAGTGTCATTAGTCAATTCAAGCCGACTTAACCCTCTTCATTTATCCTGTCAAACTGGTTAAGTGTTATCAGTAATTCATGTTGACTTAACCCTACCACAAACCAAGTTATATTGGTTAAGTATTTCTTATTGCTTAACCTTACCCATTCACCCTGTATTGGTTCAGTGTTCCTGTTTAACATAACCTTGCCCGTATGTTTTAACTAACCTGTTATTAACGGTTAAGTATTATCCGTTCATGTTTTAGACATAACCCTATTCCTTTATCAAAATCTGATGGTTAAGTGTTCAAGTTTACTTAACCCTACGGTCTAGCCCAGCTAACATATCAAAATGGCTAAGTGTATTAAATCTTGCTGAACCCCAACCTCTAGTCTAGTTAACACGTTAATTTGGCTAAGTGTATTAACTTTACTTAACCCCACTTTCTGGACTAGTTAACATGTTAATTTGGCTAAGTGTTTTCTTAGTTACTTAACCTCTACAAATCTTGTCTTGTTACCATGAGTTTGGTTAAGTGTCCCTGTGGACTTAGCCCTCCGTTCTAGCTTAACTCTGCTTAAGTTGGTTAAGTGTTCCTATGGACTTAACCCTCCCATTCTAGCTTAACTGTATGAACCTAACCCCACCTACCAGTCTTGTTATCATGTTGAGTTGGTTAAGTGTCTTAGTTAACTTAACCCTAGCATTCTTGTTCTAGCTTTAACTAAATAAATTAAAGCCACGACCACTCAAATTAGACAGATATTTTTGCGATTACTGGATATGCCGGTTGGTTCCGGGCAGGTTTACATCGCAACTCAGTCTAACCTCGGGTTAGGCCTATTCGTGTTTTCTAGTTCAAAGGGTTTTGATTAATTTTCAAATCGGGTTTTGAAAGTAACCATCCCGTCTGTCGGACCAGTTAGGGATAGCCAGGGAGAGCAGGAAACTTGTATTTTCCAAACTCGAGCCTAGACACTATCCTCTCTGTCACCCTAGAACTTCCTGGTTTATTATTAAAAGAGATGCCGTTAACAAACCGTTAATTTGTCTAAATTAACATTTCCTCATTTAGGACAAATTCTATAAGTAAATTAATCCTAATTTACTTATTTCCCAATTACTCTTTTAATGTAAATTGTCAACATTTATTCTTACGGCCCATTTTCCCCTCTATATCATGTTTATGCTTTTTGGTATGTAAACCATACCAAATGAAGTGTCACTAACCATGATTTTGCTAATCCTGACAATTACTCCCAATTATGGCCAATTTCAAGTTTATGCCAATATACTTATCGAGCCAAATTAGCTAATCCAATTCTGATTTAACATTCTAATTCACGTCAAACTAGACTTATTACTCTAGTTCACAATTCATGTAAACGCTAAATTTACATGTCAATACTAGATTCAAATTACGCAATCCTGTAATTCCTGTCAAGTTTATCCCATTTGCATTTCTATAAACATGCCATAATACATGTTCCCAATTTATGCCAATTTCCAAGTTTATAACTATGTTTTTGTAAATTTCATATTTTGCCCCAAATCGCACTCCCACCTTTCGTATAATCGTGATTCAATCTAGATTATAGATAAATCTAGATTCGTAGAAAATAGGGAATGAACCAAAGATGCTATGCAAAAGATAGACATAATAACTGGCATAAAAAGGGTTGAATAACGATGTTGGTTCAAGAACATGGGTAGACCTAACTTAATAGGTAAATTCCCAAGGTCTAAAACCAAGAATAGACAAAGTAAGTTCAAGAACATGGGTAGACCTAACTTAATAGGTAAATTCCCAAGGTGTAAAACCAAAGAAAACGAAGGACAGGCAAAATAAATAATCGGGTTTAGACCCAATGTCATAATCAAAAAACTTAAGCAACACTTTCCTAGTCATGAATCATAGGTGTTTAATCCCAGACGTCCTTGTTATGTCATAGGTAATAGTTTATGTTTTCTAATCAAAGGCATAGGTTTAGTCAAGGAAATAATCCTCATAGTCACAGTCTTAGGCAATGTTCGTAGTCATAGGCAATGTCCATAGTCATAGGCAATGTTCGTAGTCATAGGCAATGTCCATAGTCATAGGCAATGTTCATAGTCATAGGCAATGTTCATAGTTCCAAGGCATATGGTTCCAAAGTCCATAGTTTCACAGTCACAGTCTTATTCGTCATCGAATCACAACAGTTCTTAATTAGGTCCAAAGGTACAAGCACTGATTCAAGTAGAAAGATTAGGCATAGTCTTTTATCCCTTTAATTTCATGTCACGAATAAAAGCAAAACGTTCAAATCTAAAAATAACTGACTTACAGAGATTTAGATTAGAAAAGAAAGATGGCGTTGCTATGATTCGTACGACGTTGCTTGAAACCGTTGAATCAGCTTTTGATTCCCTTCTTAAAGCTTTAATCTTGATTTGAATCTCCAATTAGAAGAAGAACTATAACTTATTTTAGTGGAGAATTAGATTTATTTTAATGGTGGAGGTTAGAGTAGAGAGAAGCAGCATGTAAATGCCTTAGAGAATTTGTGTGGAGGAACCCTAAGGTCTAGGCATTCTTTTATAGGTGTAGAGAGTGTTTTAGGGCCCTTAGATCATCATAGAAGCCATCAGAATAGCACAGGTCGAATACACATCATCCAACCACTCAAAAGGAGACACGTCAGCATAGAACACTCTAGAATTCGGTGCTGGATTAGTATGGGCGCACTTGGCAGGTGTGCCAGTACATTTTTGTATGGGCGCACTTCACAAGTGCGCCAGTGCATTCTGGTCTGTTTCCGGTTTCTCTGCCTAACTTCGTTTGTCCATATCTCCTTCATACGGAGTCCGATTTATGCAAACTCGGACTCTATCTCAAGCAGAATTTCAAGACGAACGCAATGACGCAACCCGATTCCCTTAATTCTTCTTTTAAAAATTAATTATACCCTGATTTTTGATTCTTAGTGTTACAGGATTACGGGGTGTTACATTCTCCCCCACTTAAAAGGATTTCGTCCCCGAAATCTTCAATTTAGGAAGAATGTGTCCTACCAGCCAATCACCCATCTACTCAACCATTCAATCACAGGCATCCATTGTCCTTAAAAGTTTTCTAATGCTTTCATGTTCATATGCATAGTGTGTGTATATGTCTTTATCTAATGCAAAATCAGGCGGTCTACTGATTCAGTTGACCTCCTTAATGCAAATCATGTCAGTGCCATGCGTCCAATCATGTATGCAAGCATCCCTAGTTATGTAGATACTACATGTGTGCATAGCCATTCATCCATATGCAACATCCATATGATAACATATCTGGCTCAACTTACAAACAAATACATTCCTGTAAATGCAATATGAAAGCGTCCGAACTGATCTAGTGCCTAAAACTTATGCATATGCATTCACGAGCAACCATTAGCAACCACTTGCAACCACCAACCATAACATGTTTCAAACACATGTTTACATCCATTGGCTTCTACCTAAAGATCGAAGACATGACCTAGGTGATACACTTCGGAAAGAGAGAAACAATAATGCGTAAAGCTCCTACACAAAGAAATCAAGGATGCACCCTTAAGAAAAAGGGTATGACGCTAGTATCTACCTTCTTGAGCATTACTCCACTGTATCTTAACTAATTTAACTTCGCGATTGTGAAGTTTCTGACCTCCAATTCAAAATAAACAGATGTCAATCACGGTACCAAGTATATGAACTAAAATGATTAGAGGTCTCCCTCTTATCCGCCATGCCATAACTATGAGGGTCGAAAGGTCACTATGCACTTTTTAGAGTGCCTGCCACAACTATTCATCCTTCACGCAAACCGTCCTAGTCGAACTTGACATTTCTCAAGTACAAGCCCCAAAGGCCAGAACCAAAATCAGACAAGCACCCAAGGAATACCTCCTTCGAATTTAGACGATCTACGTGAGATGATATAAGAAAACTCGATAGCTATTCTCAAATCCCCTACTAACCAAAAATAAACTGGTCGGACCACTAATTGGACTTGAGACTCTAGTGGGATCCTTTTACTATACAAGTGCTATGGTGTAGAGACTCAGCTATGGAAGTGGGTATGAACAATTGCGAAGCGCTAAAACCGAAAGAGTACGGACAGAAAACTAAACTCGTCCAACAGAACTTTACTTCCTTTCTCCTAGGTATGCTTGGTGGTGAAAGTATGTACTTGCCCTTCTGAAAATCTTGTTCCTCATTCTTGCCCTTGTCCTTAATTCTATGCCCTATCATACCCTAGTAAAGATACTTCCTCTTGTCTTAGGTTTTATAATTTCTTCTTCCTTCATGAGCTAAATCTACATCCATGAATTCCTCATCCTAGGGTTATGCTCCTTAGCCAAACTCCTCATCCCCTTCCGTGTGTAACCATGTTGACAAATCTCTTGAAAACTGCCTCCATCGTCCGGAATACCCTATAAGCTTGAAAGAAGACTGGCCGTAAGTGAAACAACTATGGTCATAGATGGAAGTCAGATACTACTTTGCCCTTCGATGAGGTTACCTCCCAGAAAGACAGGAGCCCCAGAGACTCAAGAAAGAAGGAGACAAGAATTCAAATAGAGGAAGAGAAGACAGTGCATATGGCTTTGGGGAATATGCCTTTAAAAATTTTTTTTTTTGAAAATGCTTCTTTAAAAACCATTTTGAAAAATAATTTTTCAAATCTTTTATCTGATCCGGTAACCTTCGGCTCTGATACCACGTGTAACACCCCACGTCCGTTAGTGTCATTCACAAAAGGGAATGCACCAAGTTCTGTGGAGCATTTTGGGTAAAAGATGCAGATAAATTACAAGACAGACAGAAATTAAACAGCGGAAAATAAGACTTTGCTTTATTGATAAAATAGTTTGTACAAAGATTTCTTTACAATATCAGAGTGTCATCTGTCTTACAAAATAAAGAAGCATAAAAATACATTTATATTCCCCGATTTTAGCAAGAGCCAGCCATAGCATCTGGAACGAGAATCCAAGCAAACTTCGAAAAATCTTCAAGCTGGGAAAGAGTGACATTCCAACTTAACCTGAGCTATACTATTCCCTCCTCTACTACCTGGGGGGGGGACCGGAAGACAAGAAGATGAAAGAAAAACAGAGTCAGACATAAAGCCTGAGTAAGTTCAGTAACTTCTAGCATGTGAACATGGAAAAACAAAATGACATGAATTAACTGAATACAAGATTACACCATGACGATAGGGTCAACAAGATAGGACAAGGTAATCACAAGATATGCTAAGATAAGATAAACTGGATACGCTTTAATACTTTCGCCGCTTCGCTCTAATACTTCGCCGCTTCGCTAGTTCCTTGTTATACTGATTTCTATATCTCTGCACCACCTATCTAGTGTCGCAACTAGTAACGATAACGTTATCCCAATCCCTGTATTTTCCATTGCCTTCCGGCATACATTCATTATTTATTACCTAGATCAAATCTAGGGTTTTCTATCAAGTGCTTTCTAGATTTAACTAGGGCTTACGCTATCTACTGAACGCTTCTCGGATTCAGGATTTATGCCACCTAATCCAACTAGGGATTACGCTACCTGTCCAACGATGCCCCCAAGTCTAGGACACACTACCTAGTGTGGTATATGTTCCGATACTTCCCCACGCATGTATTGCGAATCGTTATCGCTTGTCTAGATGCACATGTCCCATAATGTGCGGTCCGAGTCCTGTTGTCAGGGCAAATCAAGGAATACAGAACTCGGTCGGGAGCTTTTAGATATCTGCCAATGCAGATGCTAAGGTCTGTTTTTATTTCAGTGGCTATGGTCCCACTTTACCCCTCCCTCAACTAATGAAAGGCGCAACTTGTAAAATGAGAACTATACGCCGGCCCCCGGTGCCCCACTATCCTATGGCCATCCGCAACCATAACTAGATAGCAAGTATATGGTCTTTTGGAGTTCCCCGCCTTTCCGCTTCACGTATCTCGATTGACTCAAGATGGATGGTAGACGACGAGTTGCTATCACAGGGCTACCGTCTTCTCGCCGAATCACGCTGGTCCATCCTGGTCTTTAGGTTGCCATGTATTGCAACCAAGGCATACTCCTGGTTCTTCTACGCAGACCTTAACCTCTGTGAGCCCAGGAGAATCATCTGCAGCCTCACAGAGGGATACCAAGGGTACCCTCACGTCCCCTCGAAGCCTCGGGCTTCGTAACCCAATTCGTTGGAGCCTTCTTTTTACTCAGACGGACATTCGCTCCTTCCCGTGTTATACTAAGAATTACTACTTAGTTTTACTAACTAAGATTTACCACTTAGTTTCCAGAATCATTGTTTTCTTAACTAAGGTTTACTACTTAGTTCCCTTTCCCGTCAAATTGGAATGGTTAAGTGTCATTAGTCAATTCAAGCCAACTTAACCCTCTTCATTTATCCTGTCAAACTGGTTAAGTGTTATCAGTAATTCATGTTGACTTAACCCCACCACAAACCAAGTTATATTGGTTAAGTATTTCTTATTGCTTAACCTTACCCATTCACCCTGTATTGGCTCAGTGTTCCTCTTTAACTTAACCTTGCCCGTCTGTTTTAACTAACCTGTTATTAACAGTTAATTATTATCCCTTCAGGTTTTAAACTTAACCCTATTCCTTTATCAAAATCTGATGGTTAAGTGTTCAAGTTTACTTAACCCTACGGTCTAGCCCAGCTAACATATCAAATTGGCTAAGTGTATTAAATCTTGCTTAACCCCAACCTCTAGTCTAGTTAACACGTTAATTTGGCTAAGTGTATTAACTTTACTTAACCCCACTTTCTAGACTAGTTAACATGTTAATTTGGCTAAGTGATTTCTTAGTTACTTAACCTCTACAAACCTTGTCTTGTTACCTTGAGTTTGGTTAAGTGTCCCTGTGGACTTAGCCCTCCGTTCTAGCTTAACTATGCTTAAGTTGGTTAAGTGTTCCTATATATGGACTTAACCCTCCCATTCTAGCTTAACTGTATGAACCTAACCCCACCTACCAGTCTTGTTATCATGTTGAGTTGGTTAAGTGTCTTAGTTAACTTAACCCTAGCATTCTTGTTCTAGCTTTAACTAAATAAATTAAAGCCACGACCACACACATTAGACATATATTGTTGCAATTACTGGATGTGTCGGTTGGTTCCGGGCAGGTTTACATCGCAACTCAATCTAACCTCGGGTTAGGCCTATTCATGTTTTCTAGTTCAAAGGGTTTTGATTAATTTTCAAATCAGGTTTTGAAAGTAACCATTCCGTCCATCGAACCAGTTAGGGATAGCCAGGGAGAGCAGGAAACTTGTATTTTCCAAACTCCAGCCTAGACACTATCCTCTCTGTCACCCCAGAACTTTCTGGTTTATTATTAAAAGAGATGTCGTTAACAAACCTTTAATTTGTCTAAATTAACATTTCCTCATTTAGGACAAATTCTATAAGTAAATTAATCCTAATTTACTTATTTCCCAATTACACTTTTAATGTAAATTGCCAACATTTATTCTTACGGCCCATTTTCCCCTCTATATCATGTTTATGCTTTTTGGTATGTGAACCATACCAAATGAAGTGTCACTAACCATGATTTTGCTAGTCCTGACAATTACTCCCAATTATGGCCAATTTAAAGTTTATGCCAATATACTTATCGAGCCAAATTAGCTAATCCAATTCTGATTTAACATTCTAATTCACGTCAAACTAGACTTATTACTCTAGTTCACAATTCATGTAAATGCTAGATTTACATGTCAATACTAGATTCAAATTACACAATCCTGTAATTCCTGTCAAGTTTATCCCATTTGCATTTCTATGAACATGCCATAATACATGTTCCCAATTTATGCCAATTTCCATGTTTATAACTATGTTTTTGTAAATTTCATATTTTGCCCCAAATCGCAGTCCCACCTTTCGTATAATCGTGATTCAATCTAGATTATAGATAAATCTAGATTCGTAGAAAAAAGGGAATGAACCAAAGATGCTATGCAAAAGATAGACATAATAACTGGCATAAAAATGGTTGAATAACGATGTTGGTTCAAGAACATGGGTAGACCTAACTTAATAGGTGAATTCCCAAGGTCTAAAACCAAGAATAGACAAAGTAAGTTCAAGAACATGGGTAGACCTAACTTAATAGGTAAATTCCCAAGGTCTAAAACCAAAGAAAACCAAGGACAGGCAGAATAAATAATCGGGTTTAGACCCAATGTCATAATCAAAAAACTTAAGCAACACTTTCCTAGTCATGAATCATAGGTGTTTAATCCCAGACGTCCTTGTTATGTCATAGGTAATAGTTTATGTTTTCTAATCAAAGGCATAGGTTTAGTCAAGGAAATAATCCTCATAGGCAATGTTCGTAGTCATAGGCAATGTCCATAGTCATAGGCAATGTTCGTAGTCATAGGCAATGTCCATAGTCATAGGCAATGTTCATAGTCATAGGCAATGTTCATAGTTCCAAGGCATATGGTTCCAAAGTCCATAGTTTCACAGTCACAGTCTTATTCGTCATCAAATCACAACAGTTCTTAATTAGGTCCAAAGGTACAAGCACTGATTCAAGTAGAAAGATTAGGCATAGTCTTTTATCCCTTTAATTTCATGTCACGAATAAAAACAAAACGTTTAAATCTAAAAATAACTGACTTACAAAGATTTAGATTAGAAAAGAAAGATGGCGTTGCTATGATTCGTACGACGTTGCTTGAAACCGTTGAATCAGCTTTTGATTCCCTTCTTGAAGCTTTAATCTTGATTTGAATCTCCAATTAAAAGAAGAATTATAACTTGTTTTAGTGGAGAATTAATTTATTTTAATGGTGGAGGCTAGAGTAGAGAGAAGCAGCATGTAAATGCCTTAGAGAATTTGTGTGGAGGAAACCTTAGGATTAGGCATTCTTTTATAGGTGTAGAGAGTGTTTTAGGGCCCTTAGATCATTAGAAGACATCAGAATAGCACAGGTCGAATACACATCATCCAACCACTCAAAAGGAGACACGTCAGCACAGAACACTCCAGAATTCGGTGCTGGATTAGTATGGGCGCACTTGGCAGGTGCGCCAGTGCATTTTTGTACGGGCGCACTTCACCAGTGCGCCAGTGCATTCTGGTCTGTTTCCGGTTTCTCTGCCTAACTTCGTTTGTCCATATCTCCTTCATACGGAGTCCGATTTATGCAAACTCGGACTCTATCTCAAGAAGAATTTCGAGACAAACGCAATGACGCAGCCCGTTTCCCTTAATTCTTCTTTTAAAAATTAATTATACCCTAATTTGTGAATCTATGTTACAGGATTACGGGGTGTTACAATTTCCATTAATAGAAAAAGCCCTTGCACTTTACTCTGTCTTCGATTATCTTTATATAATATGATTCGCAACGCTACTGCCAATACGGAGTGGTTCACGGATAATAATCCAACCGATCTCTCCATATTGACAACGATATTGGCAAACACTTCGATAGTCGGTTATTTAACTATCAAAGAAAAATAAACAAACATTCCAACCATCAAACAAATCACTGGGCCTCTTAATTAATATTTTATTAATTAAATCACTTCTCCCTTTCTTTATCAATATTTGTCAACCAAATATTTTCAATAATGATCTTAGCCTCTTATGCTATTTGGAAAACATTTCCATATATCATCTTCTTTATTTTCTATACTTAGAAAATATCTTCTATTTATAATTGGAAAAATATTACAATTACTTATCTCTTTCCCGAACTCGGTTATTTTTATACTTAGGTAATATTTATCTTTATAATTCCAAAATTCCACTTTCTTGGGATAAATCGACTGTTGTGTAAAACATCGTTGCAAACAACCCAAAATATTGCATTCAACTAACTCTTATTCAAACATTTCTCTTCAAGACTGGATCCTGCTATTTATTGGTTAAAAATGAAATCAAACAAGTTGGGGCATAACTTCCTCTCAGACCTTGACTGGAAATATTATTAACTTAAAAACAGACAAGACCACTTACCTCGAATAATCAACATCATAAAACCAATTATTCATTTTTAAACCCCGATACGTTTCTCTTCCTAATTTTATCGGATTTAATTATAGATTTCACTTTTTGTTTATAACATTCTATTTTAATTTTGTTTCCTTATCGAATTCTATATATATCGATATATCGATTCATAATTATCAAATTATCTTAAAAATATTCTAACTCCTTAAATTTCCGGAAAATTTCGCCATAACCTCCTTTGTACTGGAAAATAGTTCAAACCTCAACTCGCCTCTCTAGGCCCTTTCAATTCAAAAAGAAAATCAAAAAGCCAAATGGCTTGCCGATTCGGCTCATAAAACCTCATATGGAATTTAAACATGTACCTTATTGTCGAGCACACGAATTATAATCTTCATACACTTCATTCCATACCTATCTAACCCATATACATTCGTTCCAAATTTTTTTCCAACTCAATCTGGACATTTTAACTAAATTCGCTAATTTATTCTTTAATTATCTATTTTGCCTATTTCACTTTCTATTTGAACATATCACGTTCAAATATAATTTTAACTTGCTTATAACAAATCGGATTTCATTTTCGGTTCAAGTTTCATATTCAATTTCGAATATGAGTATACAAACCCCTTTCTGACCCATCTCCCAATTTCGATTCAAAATTTCATTAACTAATTATTCTTCAGATTAGTTAATTCTATTCTATAATTAAAAATCTGATTTGATTTTTTTTCAAAAATCATTTCATTACTCCACTAAATTTCAGATATTATTTATAACTCAAATCCGTATTTTTCCTAAATGAAATTCGGATTTTATTTACATAAAATTCTTTTATTTATTTAAATAAACCGTTATGATTTTATAATGTTTATGCCGCTGTTTTTCTGGAAATTTGATTTTGACATAACTCAAAATTTATTCGATGAGATCTAGATTTTTCTCTTCCATTAGAAACTATTATTCAACCGGTCCTGACGATTCTTGTTTCAAAGAATTCCGACTTGAATTGAGTTCTATATACTCAATTGAAATTTGAAACGCTAATTCATGAACTGCCACGCTGCTGTGAGTTCTCTTTAATTATATATATATATATATATAAACATTTAAACTTTGTTTATAATAATTTCAACTTCATTCTGATATATTTCAAATCAATTTTCCCTATTCAACATAATATTTTCGATTGTCTATAATTATCTATTTTTCCTTACTCGGTAATATATTAATTTATACTTTGATCTTCTATATTTAATTCCAATCCCTTTATAAATAAATTATTTATAAAATTCAATATAATCGAATTTCAATTATAAACTCATTGAATTCTTCTCAGTTCAGCTTATATTCCGAATTCCGAAATATAATCAATAATTTTGATTCAAAACACTTCCCAATTGACTTTTAAATTCCTATTTGAATTTAAATGGTTTATATTATCCAAATGATAATTTATTTCACCAAATTTATAACACTATTTATAAATTTAACTTCCTTGTTTCATATATTTAAACAAGTTCCCTTTTCAAATTTCTATTTGAAACTTCATCCCTTTGATATTCCGAATTGCGAAATAAAAATCGTTGTTACCTTTCGAATGATTTCAAATTCTATTTTTAATTTCATATTTGAATTTAAATATTCAAATTATCTCTTGATAATTTATTCATTATATGTATAAACCCCATTTTATAAATTTCTTTTTTTTATATTTAAACAAGTCTATTTCGAAAACAATTTAAAATCAAAATCTTATTTACGAAATTTCTATTTATAATAACTTATATATATAACACCCAAATTATTTTCATATTCAGTTTAACTTCTATTTAAATAAATTCGAATTTATCGAATTCAAATCATAAATCCTTTCTGTAACGACCCACATTTTTTACTGTTCAAATCGACAATAAACCACACATGTCAACCCAAACAAATCGCAAATGCAGGTAGTTATTGGGAAAAGGAGAAAAAGAAAAGGAAGAAGAGAAAACAAATCACATAATCTCGCAGCGGAAGGACAACATATAATAAACAGATAATAATTCAAAACACTTAAGTACATATATAATTGAGTTACACTTCTCTCCATTATCAGAGTTACACTAGCACAATGTAAATAAATAGTAATGCAGCGGAATAAAGGGCAGTGGTTAAACCATACTTATAGTAGATATATACGCCAGACTTTGTCTTCGTCCTCCAAGGCAAGGAAATCTTCGCTAACTGCAACATCCACTGACCTGAGCGTATTGCATAAAAAGAAAACACAACAAACACTCGGATCAACACTAAATCATTCTCATATTAGTCTAATCAACAGACGAAATAACTTGAATGTCATGGGTGCAGTAACTAAAGAGATGTTATGGGATTTTTCCATCTCTCAAGGATCCGTTAAACCAATACATAGATAGTATAATACGTTATTATGATAGTGTCTACTCAGTAAAGTATAAATACTGAAAATAGAGTAAGCGGGATTACATTTTTACCCTTACCCCGTTTATAATACCGTAGTCTATACAGTACCGTAAACCCACCATAAACGATGGCATCAGAGGGCACTCCATAGGTACGATACAAATCAAATCGTATGGGGCTCGATAAGGATAATATGACAAGGCACTCGAGGCAATGCCCAGGGTAGGATTCTACCAATTGCACTCCCGGACCTGTGGTAACGCATCGCAGCCACTACCGCCTACCTCGGAACACACTCCCAAAGTCATAAATGGGCCCAAATTATCATCATCATCATAGCCATAGAAGTAGTATCGAAGAAGTGTGCCCGATCAAAGGTGCTACCTAAATTAGTCACGGTATAGCTCCTGTTTTAGTCATTTCAATTCTGACCCGAAGGTCAGGGCTATTTCATCATCGTTCATCTTCTTCGATTCAATAATCGCCTCCAAGTCATCATATTCATTCTGGATACGTCATAACGTTCACAGTTTTCAAAGTGGTATCAACACTGACAGAGAGTATGCCTTATGTCGACTCCGGTCTCTTCGACAACCAACGCTTACCTTTTTTGCTTCGGTTGGTTCTTTTATATTTCACAAAGGTTCGCTTCATATCAAAATATCATATTCTATTTCGAACCAAATTTATTCAATTAGAAGAAAATTTCGTGTCAAAATCTCATAATTCCAAAACCGATTGTATTCTACACTAGAATATATTTCCATATCATTATATTATAATCATATAATATTTTCAAACAATCGATTTATGTATTTAATTATAATATGTTTCATATCAAAGATTTCATTTATTCCAAATCGATTCATGTTCGAAATTCATTTATATTCAAATGGAATATGTACTTTCACTTCAACTCATTTCAACCCCTTAGGAGGTCCATTTATATTCGAGTAGAATATAATTTACATTTCCATATCAAAATCGGTTTAGAATTCAATTCATATTCAAATAGATTAAAATTTATCTCAACTCCATTTGAACAACAGTTTTAGATCCAAACACTTTCTATCCGGAAGAAAATTACGATTATTTAATATAATTTGAAAATAGATGCTAAAACAAATAAAAATCTTTATATAACTGTAAATACATATACATATATATATATATAATAGCTAGAATAAAATAGATGATTTAAAACACTATGTATATATGTAATTAAAAAGTTTTACTGGTTAGTTTAAGTAATAAAATATACAGAACAATTTAGTTGTAATAAAATAGTTTTATAGGAAATTCTTAAATAAATAATTTTTTTAAGAAAAGAAATAGTTATTTTTAATCAAATAGTGTAAATTTATATAATAAACTTCTTTAACTAAAATCATTCCTTTCCCGAACTTCAATACTTGAATCTAACTCTAGCCTCAACGGTGTTCATTAAATTCATATCTCATTTTCAACATCGTTCAAAACAATCGTTTGAATTCAAGAATTCAAATCTATATTCAAAAACTACGTTTAAACAACTCAGAATACCCTCGATTTCCATTATTCAAAAATTAAATTCCATGAGAATTTATTACCCTCAAATCTACACCATAATTTGAATAATTCCAAACATATTCAGATCCCAATTTAAGAATTTCCACTTTGGTTCGGGATAAATTCTTTAAATCCTTTATAATACCTTCCCAGTTTCAGGTCTTTCAAGAAAATGGATTTATCAAGTACCGGAACATCTCCTTTAAATAAAATTTCCGACCAAATAACATTTGGATATTTGAAATCATTTAACCAACGGATGTCCGTATATACTTATCTATCCAATGGCCAAGTGATATTATATTTAAATTTCTCGATATTTCAGGGATGGATCTATCATTTCAATCCAAATCAGGGTCACAGAGATTTATCATTTCACTCTGCGTTCTTAATTTAATTTCATCGATGAATCCCGGGTTTATTGGATGCCCGTAACATCACGGTGAAAGAATTAGGATTTCATCATCAAAAGTTGAACACACGAACATCCATATACTGAAGTAAGTAACATTTCACAATAATCATTCTGTAATCACATCAACCAAGGAATCCATCACATAACACTTCATTCCATGGTAAATGTTAAATCATTCAACTAATTTAAAGTGTTGAGCTTTTCTTAACTAGAAATTTAAATCAAATTTAAATAACTAACTATCGATTTTCATTGCATGTCAAGTTTAAGCAACCATTCACCAAATCAACACAACCATGCAGCCAAACTTATTTCACAATTTAATTTGATAAATATGGGAATAATTCAGTATTTCGTAAGTGAGAAAATCACTCACCTTTGGGTCCTCAGTGGATCGGACGTCCAACCAAAGCTCGAAATTTCACCGTCTCGAAATGCAGCGAAACCAATGCCAAAATGTCCGAAATCTCGCCACGATCCCAACGCAACAAACCGTGCTCAAATCCGAATTAAAACACAAAAGTTATAAGCATTTTACCAATTGAATCTTGAATATATATAAATTAATTAAATAATTTCTCACCCACTATTTCACTGCCACATCAGCAGGCCTTCTTCCCGCTCATCCAATTTCATGCTACAGGAACCGCTGAAAGCACCCATTCGGCCGCCACCTTTGACCAACTCCTGCGCCCAACCCCGACCACGTTAGGCCCTGCAACCACCCACAATCGAAAGGTCCCTGAAAACCGCACCCCTCTGTACCAGTGCCTTCACTTCCGGTGATCCTCCCTTCGTCGGCGACGGGGATGAACGGAACGGGTCCTCACCCTTCAACTATCAAATTCCGACAACACACACATCAATACAACCTCCAACTACCGCCAACTAACTCCAATCGTCGAGGGCTACAATACCCAGATCCCCGTTTCTCTGAAAATGCCTAGGTCGAAAACCCTAATTCAAACCCTAGACTTTCAAGAAACAGCAGGTATGACCACGATTTCTGACCAAACCACTCACTGCATGTCGAAATCAAAGCCACCCGTAGCTTTGTATCGCCGAGCTCTTCGTTTTGATATATAATACGTTAGGGTTTGTGAAAATTTTATTTTGAAGCTTGTATTGTTCTTGATCTAGGGTTTAGAAATGTTGCAGCCATTAGAGATAAAGAAAATTGATGGAGGAAGGTGTACGTATAAGTGAGGAATGGGATGATGAGTGGGATAAGCGGTTTTATTTATGTAAGTATAGAAGGCCCAATAGGATAAATAACCCATTATCAAGTTACACTATTATCTTTCACATTTTCTCTCGTACGATCAAACGGTAAGTCGGATTGTAACGCAAATTGAAATCGTACCATAATTTACCGTTCCGGTTCCGATGGCGTCAGTTTCGTCGGATTCCGAGACAGTCGTCAAAACAGTTAAATTCCACAATTAATTAAATAAATAAAGTAATTAATTATTCGATTAACTGTCTAAAATTCAAATTTAAATATTTAAAATTTCCATTTTATTTTAATTATAACCCAAATAAATTTTACACATCGATTTCCCATATTTTAAGTTCCTAATTTTGATTCCATAGAATTTAAATTTGAATTTCAAATCTTTAACTTAAACAATTTATAATTTCACGATTTAATCAATTTAACTTGAATTTCGCTTTTTACTCAAACCACTCATATTTACTTTGTTATTAAAATATTAAGTTCCAAATTATCATATTTCTGAAGAACTAAATTTGGAAATCTATTCATACTCAATTCAATAATCATCATTATTATTAGCAACAAAATTTGATTTTCATCCAATATATTCCATTTTACTTATTTTAAATAGAACTTTAAATATATTGAAATTATGGGATGTTACATTCTCCCCCACTTAAAAATCTTTACGTCCTCGAAAAGAGAACGAGATAAGGTATTAAAAAAAATCATACTTCCACATCCATACTTATAAAATAGTATTTATAAGACAAGTTATATAGTTGTAAAAATATCATAAAATTTCTAACTCCCGAAATCACGGAAAATTTCGGTAGCATCTCCTTTGTACGGAGAGGTCCGGAAAAAATCCCTACATACATATAACTCAAATATCATCTCATCACAGGATGAGGTATCCCAGAAATGGGGAAAAACACAAAAACCAAATCCCCAAAACCTTGTAACAAAAATGTACCTCCTTAGCATTTATATGCAATTTTATTTACCTTAGCATTTTAGTATTTAGCGCAAGCGAACTCCAAAGCGTAGCCGACTTCCATACACCTGCTACATACTCACATATACATGAGAATCAAACATACATACAATACATAGCAATTTCATATAACTTACACTACATATCAAATATTCCATCAACAAAACAACCATTTTACCAACAGACCAGCGAACAAAAGGTGTGTTATCGACCCTTAGATGATGGAATTTGACCAAAAGACCCTAGGCAAAAGTTGTAGAATTTATTTTAAGCTTTCTGAATTTTCCGGATTCATCGAATTCTGACAATTCATTCAAAAGTTATGGCTATTTTAGTGAAGGCGAATGCTTCAGCTCATACACATAAAATTGGAGATCTGAGTTGTTCAACCCAGATTTTAACCTTTTAAACATCAAAATTTCACCCAGCAAAGAAAAGTTTTAGTCTAGATCCTGGTCTTTCCGAATTGTACTCGCACATTAAAATCAGATGCTCCGTTAGGAAGTTATGATCAAAACAACGTTGGTATTCAGTTCAGATTTCTATTTTCTGCGCATACAACTACGACTAGTCCTTGGTTTTCAACCTAATAAACATGAAAATTAGACAGGGCTCCATTATCAAAAGTTTTAGTTCCGTTTCCGAGGTTTCTAAAAAGTCCGGAGTTGTCGAATTCCTATCAGCCAGTCAAAAGTTGTGGCCATTTTACTTCAGCTTATCTAATGTTTTCGATTCCGTATAACATCGATTTCTTTTATTCGAGGTTTCAATTCTTCGAATTCCAAAACTTAAGCAAGGCTTCAATATCAAAATGGATTACTGCTTCATTTCATTTGTTCTTGTTCGTCCATTCAGTCGTTCACATTTACTTCATAATCCAAGAAATGGATTTTCCTTTAATTGCTTTACTTCATTCCAATATTATTTTTTCTTTCCGTTACATTCCAAGCCTTAATTTTAATTAAATCTTGAATTTACCTTACCTTTCCAACTAACACGCCTCATATTAAATCTTTATTTCATTTATATCGGTAGACTTTCCAAATATTTGCAACTCATTCCTTTCCTAAGTTCTAAATTTTAAATCAACTCCATCGGGACTTCTAATTCCTCTTATTGGTTCACTTCCTTGACTCGACTAAATTTGGCTCCTTCCTATATTCGATTAGTCGTTCATTCATTCCAATTTAAATTCTAAATCGACCAATTAAGATTCTCGAGTTTACTTTCATTATTCAAATTCATTTGACTTAATTAAATCTACTCAGTTCCGAATTCTTTCGATATTCAAATTCAATGACTTAGGCTTTGGTTTATATTCCAACACCTCATTTCATATTTAAATCTCGAGTTTATTTCACTTCCTCATTCCAATTTTAGTTAACTTCCAATCTATAATCCCTTTTATTGAATTCATTCTCACATTTCATTTCAATTTAAATATTGTTTCATTTACTCGACTTACTCATTCGACTCTCAATCATGGTTTGAATCAAGGAATGTTCACACTCGAAATTTTCATCCTTAGTTCTCAACTATTATTATTTGATTTTTGATTTTTTTTTCTTTAAGTTAAACTTTACTTAACCCGATTCTTTTACTAACTTAAATTATTTTCCATCAACTAATCATGAATTTCTTTTCAACTTCTTCAAGAACTAGCTTAAATCCACTTATTAATTATTCCAACCCAAAACAATTGCTAATATATTGTTTTTTATAACTCATTTTATTTCTACCATTCCCATTACCTTTTACCTTTCATTTCCGAAGGTTTCCTTTTTATACATATATTTTCCCTCAGGCACATCTTCATTCCCTTATCTCAAAACTTAAAGTTTTCGAGTTTAGGTTTTGTTTTCGAAATTCAATTCATTTAGCACAACTCAAGCTAAATTTTCCTTTCTCACACCTATAAATTCACCATTTGATTCCTTCATTTAATTTATCGATCATTCATCCTTTCAATTTATATTTTCGGCAATCCATATTTGCAACAACATAAGTTCCTTCCAACACCTCCTCAATTAACTTATTAACTTCTGAATTAGCCAAGTCGGGTGTTATCGTTCTTACTACCCAACCAAATTTCAATTGATTTAGTTGGATTAATTGAATTATATTTCGCAGTAGATTTCAATTCCTTCTAACACCCTTACCAACCAAAGTTGGGATTTGTTTGACCCTTATAATCACCATATTTAAGAGTTTAGGTGACGACCCTCTTAGTTCTAAAGTCCATTCTAAAATTTCAAAGTCTAAAACTCTAATGAATCGAGAAAATTAATCTTGAATCGATGTCTTTAGCTTGGACGAACTTAAATTGCTTGATTCCGGGATTTATAAACCAAGCTCGCCATACATATACTTATAATATATTGTAACCTTATCATATTAATTCTGAATCCAAAACTTTAATTTAAGAAAGAATATAAAACTCCAATTCTTGTTAATCTTAAACTCAGTTTTAAATATCATATACTTATACTCTTATACAAACTTATACTATAGGAATTTAAATCAAAAATCCTCTCAACTAGTTATGAAAATACGGGTGGTCTCCCCCACTTAAACACTTCAGAAAAAACATCGATAATCCATGCGCTCATTACCGAGGTCATTTCTGATGTCCGAGAAGGGATTACACACTTATTTCTTTAAAATCCTTTAAACCATTCCCTTCGACAATATTTATAATATGATATTATTTCAAAATTCGACAAAACTATTTTCAAAAGTACCCCATGATCAAGTTTCAAGGTCATTTCTATTTATCGCAAATATCTTATAAAACCATTCTCAAATATTTTATAAACCATTTGATTTTCCTTATTAGATTTATTTTCAATCAACCATAATAGGTAATAGCTTAATATTATTACCTACCAGCGACCAATGATTATACACTTAAAACCACTAGTAGTATATATAATATATATATATGTAATATAATCAAAAATCATATTATGTCGATCATTCTGTTCGATCATTTAGAAATTCCTATCGGTTCTATGGCGTCTCATAAATCGACCAAAATCTATAAATATTCAACAGAACAATCAACACAATATAAAATCATTTTATACCAAAAATACAAGTATGCCCTCTCATATATACTCTCAACTCATTCTAGGGCATTTCTAACCCAATCTCTAATGAGTTTATTCCCAAACAGAGCTAAGGTTATCGCTAACCATTGCTCTGATACCAAATGTAACGACCCAAATTTTTGACCGTTCAAATCGACAATAAACCACACATGTCAACCCAAATAAATCGCAAATGCAGGTAGTTATTGGGAAAAGGAGAAAAAGAAAAAGAAGAAGAGAAAACAAATCACAGAATCTCGCAGCAGAAGGACAACATATAATAAACAGATAATAATTCAAAACACTTAAGTACATATATAATTGAGTTACACTTCTCTCCATTATCAGAGTTACACTAGCACAATGTAAATAAATAGTAATGCAGCGGAATAAAGGGCAGTGGTTAAACCAAACTCATAGTAGATATATACTCCAGACTTTGTCTTCGTCCTCCAAGGCAAGGAAATCTTCGCTAACTGCAACATCTACTGACCCGAGCGTATTGCATAAAAAGAAAACACGACAAACACTCGGATCAACACTAAATCATTCTCATATTAGTCTAATCAAAAGACGAAATAACTTGAATGTCATGGGTGCAGTAACTCAAGAGATGTTACAGGATTTTTCCATCTCTCAAGGATCCTTTAAACCAATACATAGATAGTATAATACGTTATTATGATAGTGTCTACTCAGTAAAGTATAAATACTGAAAATAGAGTAAGCGGGATTACATTTTTACCCTTACCCCGTTTATAATACCATAGTCTATACAGTACCGTAAACACACCATAAACGATGGCATCAGAGGGCACTCCATAGGTACGATACAAATCAAATCGTATGGGGCTCGATAAGGATAATATGACAAGGCACTCGAGGCAATGCCCAGGGTAGGATTCTACCAATTGCACTCCCGGACCGGTGGTAACGCATAGCAGCCACTACCGTCCACCTCGGAACACACTCCCAAAGTCATAAATGGGCCCAAATCATCATCATCATCATAGCCATAGAAATAGTATCGAAGAAGTGTGTCCGATCAAAGGTGCTACCTCAATTAGCCACGGTATAGCTCCTGTTTTAGTCATTTCAATTCTGACCCGAAGGTCAGGGCTATGTCATCATCGTTCATCTTCTTCGATTCAATAATCGCCTCCAATGGTTCGACATTTGCATTTCGACAGTTCATTATTCTTTATCTCTCAATGGTTCGACATTTGGTTTCTTCAAAGCGAGGAACGGATTAAGACAAGGCGATCCGCTTTCTCCGTATTTATTTGTCTGTGTTATGGAGCTGTTTACTTCTCTTTCTAATTCAGCTGTATACTCCAAATGTATTGACTACCATCCTAGCTGCAAGAGATCAAATATTATCTCTCTTCTCTTCGCTCATGACCTCCTGTTCTTTTCAAAGCCGAATGGTAAATCTACATTGGGTATATTGAGTATTCTTCAGGTTTTTGGTGAACTTACGGGTCTGACCATTAATACCAATAAATCTAGGATTCGGATTGCCGGAATATCAGATGTTCAGAAAAATTCTATTTATGAGATGTCGAGGCTGTCTCCTTTTCTTGCCAATGAATGCTATCTTGGAATTCCGATGTGCTCTACCAAAATATCTTATGCTCTATGTCTACCGTTGTTCGAAAAGATTATTGCAAAGCTTTCTTGTTGGCAAGTGTCCAAGTTTTCTATGGTCGGTCGTCTGGTTATAGTTAAATCTATTGCCCTTTCGATGTGTATTTTCTACGCGAGGTTATTCATTTTGCCTTGCAATCTCATTGATATGATATCCTCGGCATTGAACCAATTTTTAATGGCATGGCAGTCCTTATTCTATGAAGATGATCCCTGTATCATTTGCAAAAGTTTGCAGGCCGGTAGAGAGTGGTGGTTTGGGTATTTTAAGGTTGAAGGTATGGAACCTTGCTGCAACTTCCACTCGCATAGACAAGTTAATGAATTTTGATGGTAATCTTTGGTCGTCATGGTGTAGACGTAATCTATTACGTGATCATCATTTTTGGAGTACTGACTACCCTACGGATTGTAGTTGGACGTGGAGGACTGTGTTAAAGCAGAGAGCGGCTTTTCTTCCTTTTTTTTCTAGCAGGTTTGAAATTTAAACAACATGTTTCATTTTGGTTCGATCCATGGTCTAAACCGGGTGTAATTCTTGCTGATACAATTGATTATAATACTAGATATATGTATGGTATTAGTGAATGGGCATCGTTAGCTAGTGTTATGGTCAATGGTTCACTTATTTTGCCTCACACTAGTTCGGTACAGTTAAATGGCACCTGGCAATGCTTGAGGAATGTTGACTTTCACGATGACAGCCACCATGCTTTATGGAATGGGAGAACTCACTCTATTCATTGCATCTACGACTGTATGATGTCAAGTAATGGGACTGGTATCTTCCCTTGGCATAGTAGGATTTGGATATCAAAACATATTCCTAAGCTCAATGTTTTTCTTTAGAGAGTCTTATGTAATGGTATTAACACAAGGTGCAGATTGAAAGACTACGGGATTATCATTGAAGACTCTTGTGTGTTCTGCTTTGCCCACACAGAAACAATCCCCCACTTGTTTTTTGATTGTCCATACAAGTATGAAGTTTGGTCTACTATTCTCAGTCTTAAAGGTCTACATGTTCCATCGATTGTATCGGCTGAAGAATGGTACATAGTTTTTAAGGCAACTCGGTGGAAGAGTATTAGTTGTAAATTATTGTTAAGGCTTTTTAAAAGTTGTATTTATTTGTTGTGGATGGAACGGAACAATAGGGTGTTTAACCGGATTTCTTCTCCTAAACATGTATTGATCCATTCTTTTATCTCAACTTTTTGACGTGGTATCTGTATTACAATGTATTTCTGATCTGGTTGTTAATAAAGTTGGTAGGGTCCATTCAACCTCGCTTGCTTTGCAACAAAAAAATCGCCTCCAAGTCATCATACTCATTCTGGATACGTCATAATGTTTACAGTTGTCAAAGTGGTATCGACACTGACAGAGAGTATGCCTTATGTCGACTCCGGTCTCTTCGACAACCAACGCTTACCTTTTCTACATAGGTTGGTTCTTTTATATTTCACAAAGGTTCGCTTCATATCAAAATATCATATTCTGTTTCGAACCAAATTTCTTCAATTAGAATAAAATTTCATGTCAAAATCTCATAATTCCAAAACCGATTGTATTCTACACTAGAATATATTTCCATATCATTATATTATAATCATATAATATTTTCAAACAATCGATTTATGTATTTAAGTATAATATGTTTCATATCAAAGATTTCATTTATTCCAAATTGATTCATGTTTGAAATTCATTTATATTCAAATGGAATATATACTTTCACTTCAACTAATTTCAACCCCTTAGGAGGTCCATTTATATTCGAGTAGAATATAATTTACATTTCCATATCAAAATCGGTTTAGAAATCGATTCATATTCAAATAGAATAAAATTTATCTCAACTCCATTTGAACAACTGTTTTAGATCCAAACACTTTCTATCCGGAAGAAAATTACGATTATTTAATATAATTTGAAAATAGATGCTAAAACAAATAAAAGTAAAAAAAATCTTTATATAACTGTATATACATATACATATATATATATATATAAAATATGATAGCTAGAATAAAATAAGATGATTTAATACACTATGTATATATGTAATTAAAAAGTTTTACTACTTAGTTTAAGTAATAAAGTATACAGAACAATTTAGTTGTAATAAAATAGTTTTATAGGAAAGTCTTAAATAAATAAAAATTTTAAGAAAAGAAATAGTTATTTTAAATCAAACAGTGTAAATATATATAATAAACTTCTTTAACTAAAATCGTTACTTTTCCGAACTTCAATACTTGAATCTAACTCCAGCCTCAATGGAGTTCATTAAATTCAAATCTCATTTTCAACATCGTTCAAAACAATCGTTCGAATTCAAGAATTCAAATCTATATTCAAAAACTGAGTTTAAACAACTCAGAATACCCTCGATTTCCATTATTCAAAAATTAAATTCCATGAGAATTTATTACCCTCAAATCTACACCATAATTTGAATAATTCCAAACATATTCAGATCCCAATTTAAGAATTTCCACTTTGGTTTGGGATGAATTCCTTAAATCCTTTATAATACCTTCCCGGTTTAAGGTCTTTCAAGAAAATGGATTTATCAAGTATCGGCACATCTCCTTTAAATAAAATTTCCGACCAAATAACATTTAGATAATTGAAATCATTTAACCAATCGATGTCTGTATATACTTATCTATCCAATGGCCAAGTGATATTATATTTAAATTTCTCGATATTTTAGGGATGGATCTATCATTTCAATCCAAATCAGGGTCACAGAGATTTATCATTTCACTCTGTGTTCTTAATTTAATTTCATCGATGAATCCCGGGTTTATTGGATGCCCGTAACATCACGGTGAAAGAATTGGGATTTCATCGTCAAAAGTTGAACACACGAACATACATATACTGAAGTAAGCAACATTTCACAATAATCATTCTGTAATCACAACAACCAAGGCATCCATCACACAACACTTCATTCTGTGGTAAATGTTAAATCATTTCACTAATTTAAAGTGTTGAGATTTTCTTAACTAGAAATTTAAATCAAATTTAAATAACTAACTATCGATTTTCATTGCATGTCAAGTTTAAGCAACCATTCACCAAATCAACACAACAATGCAACCAAACTTATTTTAAAATTTAATTTGATAAATAGGGGAATAATTCAGTATTTCGTAAGTGAGAAAATCACTCACCTTTGGGTCCTTAGTGGATCGGACGTCCAACCAAAGCCCGAAATTTCACCGTCTCGAAATGCAACGAAACTAATGCCAAAACGTCCGCAATAAGCATTTTACCAATTGAATCTTGAATATATATAAATTAATTAAATAATTTCTCACCCACTATTTCACTGACACGTCAGCAGGCCTTCTTCCCGCTCATCCAATTTCATGCTACAGGAACCGCTGAAAGCACCCATTCGGCCGCCACCTTTGACCAACTCCTGCGCCCAACCCCGGCCACGCTAGGCCCTGCAACCACCCACAATCGAAAGGTCCCTGAAAACTGCACCCCTCTGTACCAGTGCCTTCGCTTCCGGTGATCCTCCCTTCGCCGGCGACGGAGATGAACGGAATGGGTCCTCACCTTTCAACTACCAAATTCCAGCGACACACACATCAATACAACCTCCAACTACCGCCAACCAACTCCAATCGTCGAGGGCCACAATACCCAGATCTCCATTTCTCCGATAAATGCCTAGGTCGAAAAACCCCAACTCAAACCCTAGATTTTCAAAAAACAGCAGGTTTGACCATGATTTCCAACCAAACCACTCACCGCATGTTGAAATCACAGCAACCCGTTGCTTCGTATCGCCGAGCTCTTCGTTTTGATATATAATACGATAAGATTTGTGAAAATTTTATTTTGAAGCTTGTATTATTCTTGATTTAGGGTTTAGAAAAGTTGCAGCCATTAGAGATAAAGAAAATAGATGGAGGAAGGCGTACGTATAAGTGAGGAATGGGCCAATGAGTGGGATAAGCAGTTTTATTTATGTAAGTATAGAAGGCCCAATAGGATAAATAACCCATTATCAAGTTACACTGCTATCTTTCATTTTCTCTCGTACGATCAAACGGTAAGTCGGATTGTAACGCAAATTGAAATCCTACCATAGTTTACTGTTCCGGTTTCGAAGGCGTCAGTTTCGTCGGATTCCGAGACAGTCGCCAAAACAGTTAAATTCCACAGTTAATTAAATAAATAAAGTAATTAATTATTCGATTAACTGTTTAAATTCAAATATTTAAAATTTCCATTTTATTTTAATTATAACCCAAATAAATTTTACACATCGATTTCCCATATTTTAAGTTCCTAAATTTGATTCCATAGAATTTAAATTTGAATTTCAAATCTTTAATTAAACAATTTATAATTTCACCATTTAATCAATTTAACTTGAATTCCCCTTTTTACTTAAACCACTCATATTTACTTTGTTATTTAAATATTAAGTTCTAAATTATCATATTTCTAAAGAAATAAATTTGGAAATCTATTCATACTCAATTCAATAATCATCATTATTATTAACAACAAAATTTGATTTTCATCCAATATATTCCATTTTACTTATTTTAAATGGAACTTTAAATATATTGAAATTATGGGATGTTACACTTACGGATTTGTTTTAGTTCAATTTATATTTCACTGCTTTGTAATTTGAATCTCTGATATTTGTCAAATGTATATTATTTATTCATACTCTGTTATATTCTTGTACTCGTATGTAATTATTGTAATAAGCAATGAAATGTTCTTCTGTTTGTGTTCTGATTTGTCGTGTTCTCAACTCAATCTGGGCTTTCCCAAAAGGGCGAGTTTGGGTCGTTTCATCATGGTATCGGAGCTTTGGTTTACAGAGCTTGAGAATAAGACACATTAGAACTAAGTGAAAGAATTCATCAGAGATTGGATTAGTAATATCCAATAAGAATGAATCGTTAGAGATGGGATCAGTAGTATCCTAGAATGAGTTGGAAGAGTATTCTTTTTAAAATAAAAATGAAAACAAATTTTGTTTTGAAAATTTAATCTAGTTATACGTATTTGAGTATATTATTTTATTTTGGACAATCGAGTATACGAGATTTTACATGTATGCATCATGAATGTATATTTGAAGTCTCAAATATACTGGGTAGATATAGAATCACATCCTAGTAGCCCGAAGATGATTTTTATGATTGAGTACTCATCATCAGAGTTTATGTTCGAGTTTCTATATGTTTCCAATTGACTGGTGTGAGAACCAAAACTAGATAGGGTTTATTGTTGTGACTTAACAATAAAAATATGATTTTTGAATATATTAAAGTTATATGTTTGAAAAGTTAATCAACTAATTGATTGCTGTTTGTGATGTTTGATAATTAGTTCGGCTAATGAAAATATTGGAATGATAATTAATTTAACCAATATGTAAACAAAAGGTAAATTTACCCAAATCGAATCAAATAATGAACTGAATTGAAAATTGTTTGAAATTGCATATAAGCGCATGTATAAACATTGAACAGGTCATAGCAAGAAAGCTAAGTAGAGGAAAAAAATTGTATGCCCGACAAATAGCTACATGTTTACTAATTTATTGAGTTTTGATGATTTTATGAGCCGATTGCCCGACAAATAGGTACATGTGGCCTCGGTAAATTAAAATGTACGTTGAAATCAATTTTGAACGTTATATTAATTTATATTTTAATTTTAATGAAAACTGATCGAAACAGTCGAATTAGCTTACCGGATATATCCTATTGTGTATGGAATGGGGCCATTTGGTTAGGGACGACAGTCGTTCGGTTCGATTTGGGGTTTGAATGAAAAAGTTACTTTTTGGGGAATTTAAATTAAATTATATATATAAATTATAACCCTCACTCTCTCCACCTTCTCTTTCCTCGTCAGTTGTTCAAAAAGAAAAAAAGAGGAAATCGCGTTTCACCCCATTGCCCTCAGATTTCCACCGCCGCGTCCACCGAAGCCGCCTCCCTCCGGTCTGCCACCCCCACAGCCATCAGCGCCGCCCTTTCCCCCTCGTCTCTGGCCCCCGTCGCCCTCCCCTCTTCAATTCTACCTAAAACAGCATGAAACCCTAGCCACTGACCACCCTAGCCCCAACGCCCGCCACCAACGACCTGCCCCGCTGCTCCAGCCGCCACCTCGATGCCGAGCCACCCCTGAAACCGCCTGTAAGTTTCTTTTTATTTATTTTCTATGAAATTGGTTTTAAAAATCAGTTTTTTTATAGCATAAATTTAAAAATCAGTTTTTATATACATAGTGATATAAAAGGATATGATTTTTAATAATAAAAAGATATGATTTTTAATATTAAAAAGATATGATTTTTAATAATAAAAAGATATGATTTTTAGTAATAAAAAGATATGATTTTTAATAATATAAAGATATGATTTTTAACGATATAAAAATATGATTTTTATTTATATAACCATGTATAAAAATGTGATTTTTAGTTATATAAAGTTATGATTTTTAATTATATAAAGTTAATATTTTTATCATAGGAAGAAAATATTTTTAGCAAGTTAAAAATATGACTTTTAACTAGTGTATGGCATGGAAATATTTTTAGAAAGATAAAAATATGATTTTTATATATATAGTAACATTATAAAAATGTAATTTTTATACATATAGCATCTTTATAAAAAAATATGATTTTTATTATATGAATAGCATAATAAAAATATGATTTTTATTTATGTAGTACCGAAATAAAAATATGATTTTTAATATAAACCGCGTGAAGTAAATTACGTTGTAATCAAGGCGAAGAATGCTACGCACTGGAAATAAATCCAAATCCAAACCGATCAATTAAAGAATGATGGAATGGAAACCAAAGGTGAGAACTCCTTCTCACTTAATTTATTTTACAGTTATAAATATTTTAGGTTGCAGACGGGGCTTAGAAGCCCCCGACACTATTTATTGTACAAACCATATTATGTGATTTGAATTATATGGAGTTCAACACTCAAATTCGCACAATCACATAAATTGAAAGCGTATGGATATTACCGACACATGGATTTCATACTCCGTGAGTAGCCACTTATGGCATCATAAATGGTATTTTGGGTAGTTGAGTATTTATTTATTTGGATGTTCTACGTAATTTGATTATGATTGCAAAATTGGTTGTGGATTAATTGTGAATTGGTTTATGTATGGCGCGAGCCAGTATTAGGCGAGGGATAAGGCTAGACCTTATTCCAGTTCTAATATCGCACCGTTATACTGCCGAAATTTTCTAAAATGTGTTAGAAAAATTAATAGCTAGCTACAAATATTATTTTTAGTTTATAACTGCGATGAATAAAATTATTTAGGCGTTGTATAGAATCTTATAAGCTAAGTTATAAAATTTTATATATTAATTGGATAATTAAAAATAAGTTTACACATCCATTCACAAGTCAGACGACTTGTTTATGTAACGACCCAAACCCCCGTACCACGGTGGCAATGATAACCATTGGAATATAACACATTTATCACATTAGCAGATTAAAGATAATAGCATAACACATGAAATCATAGAATAATATTCATCATCATGACAGCAGAATCATAAATGTCAACATCATCAAAGTCGCGCAGTGGAAGCGTGGTGGGCGCATAACCCACAGGTCCCAGGATCGAAACCTGGCTCGGATACAACGTTGTGATGACCCAAACCCCTGTACCGTGGTGGCTAGGATAATCATTGGAATATAGCACATTTATCACATCAGCAAATTACGGATAATAGCATAACACATGAAATCATAGAATAATATTCATCATCATGACAACGGAATCATAAATTTCAACATTATCAGAGTTTCACAGATACATGATACTAGTTAGTAATAAAAGGTTCCAACAAGTAGATAATAAGTCTAGAACATTATTAAATACAACATAGATAAGCTGATGTCTAAATGTCCAAAATAAGCGAATAAGCGATAAAAGATAGTCTTCATCTTCAGTCAAAGAGCACCCCATGCTATGGTGCATATCCAAAATAAAGCCTGTTAGCTGTTTACTTGGCTGCCCGTGTAAAAATAAGGGCACCCGAGTTTACAAGTGAAAACAAACTACGAGTCAGTTATGGGACTGGTATGAGAAATCTTATTTAACCTATTTAATAATCAGGTTAATCACAGGACCAAGCCGCTAACATGGAATGGGTTTACTACATTGGATTGCCAGTGCATAAAATAAGTAAATCTTTTAAACAACGCAATGCTTTTAGAAAAATGAAACCATTATAAGTGTGAAGTCCCATCACACAATGCAACACAAACCGAAGGATAGAGTTTTACCTTATAATGGCCAAAAATGCTTGATACGAATAAAATGAAATCATTTGATATTATTACCAGTGTCTAGTCAGTTTCAAACACTTTTCAATATAAATGTATCAATCCTAGATGGCACAGCTACCGTATACTATGTCGCCATACATAGGTTTACAATTAAATCCACAGTGTCGTATTGGAAGTTGGATTTCCATCATGAGTCAAGGATAGGGATGGCTCCTTCCGATTCGAGACACTCTAGCAAATGTCTCAGGGCTCGGACGCTGGCGAACCCTTGGATCTTCAGGGCCGGTCCACACGTGCTTTGGTGGATTAGTTATTCCTGAGCACACGCTTCCCGGTCCTATCGGACCTTTCACTTGGCTAGTAGTTTAACATCCCAAGATTTTGCGATAAATTAAATTATTTTATTTAATATGATTTTTGATATTATATGGTTATAAATAATATTTAATGATTTAATTTTGAAATTTGACATTGAAACATAATTGAATTTCTAAATTCAATGAGAATTATAGTCGCAATAATAAAATTTTGATTTATAAGTATACATGATTTTTATTTTGATTTGTGTAAAATTAACATTTTTTGTAATTAAATTGAAATAAATGTTCAATCGGATGAAAGTGGTGTAACTTGTTTAGAAGTGTAATTGGGAACTGATAGCAAGATTAAGACATAAAATGAGTTGATTATTATTTAATTGAATTGCTCAATTTAATTTGTATTCGGAAAAGGGAATATACGATTTAATATGATCTTTGATTTTGGTATGATTTAATGATACATTTTTATTTACTTACGGTTTTTTTATATATAGTTTGTAATATTTTGATATCATTGATTGTTGTTAATATTTGAATTGTCATTCAAATAGATTAAAAATTGGAACATACACATTTGCAGTTAGACAAATTTTATACTTCCTTTTACGATGGGCTAAATTGTTGTTGACATTTAATGTAAAGATTTTGAGATTGATATTCGTAATGGAAACAAATCAAATAAAGGACCATTGCTTTATTTATAAATTAAACCATTGAGGTTCCTGGTTCATAAATGATCATAAATTTTGTTCATTGATTCTAGTAATTCATTAAGCAGACTAGTACTGATCCTTTTTACCAGCCTTTCATTGCTTTACAAGTTTGGCCATTATATTGACATTGAGATAATATTGCAAATGCTAAATCAATGTAAAAAAAAGGGGGAAAGGTCAATATATAGAAAATATCTTCGCTCTAAATAATACCCCATCTCTCATTTCCTATTTCAAATTAGAATGGCCGACCATGCCTATCCATATTCAAACAAATAGTTGTCTTCTAAAATAAATATCTTGTAAATATGTCCATGAAAAATTCTAAAATTATTCTCGTTAGGTTTGTATGAGGAAGATCTCTGCACTCATACCAAAATTGTAACATGCATGCTCAATTTGGATGGTGTTCGAAAATCTACGGTGATGAGGCAAAATAAGGTTCAAACTTGTGATGAATATTGTGATAAATTCGCGAATTGTATATGGTATTTGAATTTATGGAATGAAGTAGCATCTCATGATCATTTTTTGTGGATTTCTAGGCATATTTTTGTCGCACCAAATCTGTACAGTGCATGCAACAACAAATCGACGCGATTTTTATGGGAGGGCCGAGTTCAACAAAATGGTATGGAGGTGGTAGAGATTGTGATGAGAGGAGCGACGGTGAAATCAGATTGACATTTCATTGTGAAAATGAGGAGAAGTGGAGGAGAGAGTTTTGCGGTAGAAGGCCATGAAAACGTGTTGCTTTTCCTGTAGCGTGAGATGTAGAAGAAATAGAGGGGGGAGATAAAGGAGTGATGATGTGGCAAATTTTTTTTAAGGTGGGTTTTTATTTTAATTTTTTATATATTTTCAAATTCAAACCATAAAAACATGTGTAACTTTCACATACGAATTCAGAATGACGCAAGGTTAGATTCGTTGGAATCGTATTGACAAGCTCTTCGCGATGGAACTGATCTGGACTGATTCTGAGACTGTTTGATTTTGGACTAAAATTGGAATTTCAATCTCGTTTGAAACCAAGGTGGGTGATTTAACCCGCTCATGCTTAACTAAAGTATTCTAATATTAGTTAAAATAATATTATGTCATGATATGATTATTTGGATTGATGTTTGACAGTTTAAATTGCATATTTATATTGATTTGCATCGATAGTGTAGTTTAAATTGACTGTTAGATTTAATTTTACAATTAAGTTAAAATTTGACATTTAATTACTGTTTAAAACCGACATCTGAAAATTTATAAATTTATATGATATTGGACTATTTTGTACGTATTGATGTGATGAATGGCTTGAATTTGATATGTTTGATATATTGATGTTAGTTGTGTGAACTTACCTGTTATTCACATTTATTCATATATGGTCATTATTTGTGCTGATTAATCCCAACCATTACCCTAGATGTTACGGGCATCGAATAAACCAGGGATTAATCGTTAAAATGAATTAAGAACGTAGGTTGAAATGATAAATACCTATGACCCTGATTTGGATTGAAATGATATATATCCTTTCCTAAAATACTAAAATTAAAATTTAAGTATCACTTGGCCATACGATAGAAAATTATATACGAACACCGGTTGGTTAAATAAAAATTTGTTTTAACCATGAATTTAGAAATGTTGTTTAAAGACGATAAGGATGGTGTTTTATAAATTGATTTCTTTTGAACTTGAACTTTGAGTTTTGAAATATAAGCAAAAGATAAATAATTTATTGTTGTAACTGAAGCTATAAAAAAGAAATTTAATGTGAATCGAATTAATTGAAATTGAATTGTTTCACCCACGTTTGAAATTTATTATGAATCAACATTGATTTGAATTATATATGAATTGTGAACTCGATATTTGTTAAAATTGAAATCATTGAAAATGAGAATCGGATTTGGAAAGTAAGTATTTGAATTAATTTGATCGAATTGGAATGAATGTAAAATTGGAAGTTTAATCGATGAATTATTGAATTTGAGTTGGTTGAATTGAAGTTGAAATATGACTTCAAGTTTAATTGAAAATGTTAAAGAAACGATTCTAATTCCAACTATAGTATTTCAAATCATTTTTATAAACTATTTTAATAATTATTATTATTATTATTTCTTTCTTTATAAAATATTTTACTTTATTACTATTTTATTTTATAAATTATTTCAAATAAATCATTCTATAATTAACTATTTATTTTATAAATTACTTAATGTTTTTAACTATATATTTTTATAAATTTGATAAACTCTATTTTAAATTACAAATTATTTATTTCAAACTATTTTAATTATATACTAAACTATTTTAAATATACTGTTAACTATTTTAATATTCAAATTATTAAAGTTGGAATTGTTTCAAGATTTTATTTGGTTTAAATGGAGATTTTAGTATGAATAATATTCTATTTTGAATATTAATTGATTTTGAAACTCTGATATTTTGATATGAAGTATGAACCTCTTTGAAATGTAAAAGAACTGACCGGTGTGGAAAATGTAAATGATTGGTTGTTAAAGAGACCGGGATCGGATATTGTCATACTCTCTACCAATACCGAAAACCACTTTAACAACTGTGTACGCGGTGGATTTCCAGAAATGGTGTTGGATGGATTTGGAGGCGATTACTGGATTTGAAGAAAGAGAACGATGATGGATATCCTTGACCTTCGGGTCATAATTAAAATGACTAAAACAGGGCTATACCGTGACCAAGTGGAGTTAGCTACCTCCATCGGCAGCACTTATTCTTTTATTACTATAGTCCCTCGGTTTGATTGATTTGATGCGCATATGTAATAACCCGGAAAATGTGAACCAGTTTAAAATTTTTAAATTTGGTTATTAACAAGAAATTTGAATAGTTGAAATAATATATTTCAATAAAATATAGAATTGTGTATAATAAGGCAGTTTGAAATTTTGATTACAAACTTTGTCTGACTGTACCGGGTGGAGAATATAACAGATTTTAACGAAACTGAAGATATTTAAATCTGTTCATCAATACCTTTCTAACGAATCTGAAAAATCGAAGTTTCATTGCGGAAATCAAAAGTTATGGCCAAATGAATTTTCAGAAAGGTCGCTATATAGTATATAGCCCTTGAAAATTGAGATTTTGCATACGACCTCGGAATTCGACGAAACCGCTTTTGTTGGGTCTGGGATGTCAAATTATTGCTAAGTTTCAAATTTCATAATTTTTAAAGCTAGTATGTGAGCGGGGCAAAAGATAACGTGTTTGGTCAAATTCTGTTAAAATGGGTCGACCTAAAAATGGCTGTTTTGCAAACGAGCTCAGAATTCGACGAAACTGGTTTTGTTAGGACCGTATCGTCAAAACAAAGCTAGAATTATTTTTCTGGAATTTTTCGGTTCAGTTTGTGGCCCTGGCAAACTGAAATGTACATTTAAATTAAATATCGAATGTTTTATATTTTAATTTGAAAAATAACTGACTGTAACAGTCGAAATGGCCAACGAAACATATCCCATTGTGTTCGGAATGGGGGTATTTAGCTAGGGGCGACAGTCGTTGGGTTTGATTTAGAGGTCGTTTGTGGAAGGGGGTATTTTTGGAATTAAATAAATTAAAAATTAAAATAAAAAGGGCATGGGCCAATCAGAATCCATCTTCTCCACCGAAACCCCTGTCGCGACGCGGAAACCCATCCAAAACTTCTCTCTTAAATTTCTCCGCATCCACTCAACGAAATCGAGCAAACCCAGTTTCAATTTGAAGAGCGTTCAGAGATCTTCAAATCCATAGTAATTTCACGAATTATCATTGAGTATTGAAGGAGATATCGCGTCGGGAAGCTCCGACCTTTGCGCCACCGCCGTGCCCTCCAGGAGGCGTCGAGTTTGGACATCTCAGGTAGCTTTGGAAAGCTCTCTCCTTCCTCTTCGACGTGGCGCTGGCCGTTCGTCCTAAAGCTTCGTAGATTTGCCGAAAAATTCAACCCTAGCTTTCGAATCAAAAAGGGGTATACGGCTGAAACTGATTTTTACACTTTAAAGCGTTGCAAACTTGTAAAAATCGTATCTTTTTGCTATCGATGAAATAGGAGACACCGTGACCGCAAGGAGGCTCTCTACATTTTAGAAGAAGCCGCGGATTTTTCTGACCTTCCTACGATTTTTAGCACCGCAATAACCAATGTGAGGAATCTAAACTATTTGTGTGAATGTAATCGCGTTGTATAAATTATATAAGCGAAGTGTAAATTATATACACATTGTATACCTCATGTATATGTGTTGTATAAGTTATATTAGCGATGTATAAATTATACAAGCGTTGTTTGAAACATATATGCTTTGAATTGTGATGAAATGCAAGTGAATTATTATATATATATATATATATATACACTCCCCTCGTCCACAGACCATGGATGATATTTATTGCTTGTGATTGACGTGATATCATATGGTTTGACAAATGGTTGGAAATAATTGTTTGTGGTTCACATTGTGGTTGAAAAATACCTTTGTGGTTGAAAAATACCCTCTTGTGGTTGAAACAAAATAGAATAGGATTGTGGAAATGAAATTAAAACATGGCGCCTGCGTGCGAACTAGATGCATGATCCCCATTGTCAAAAATCGCGAGGTTTTAAGGTAGAGCGAGGAGCCGTACTAGGGACGGTCCCGGTTTTAACTACCCTGCCGTTATGCTGCCGAAATTTTCTGAAATAATTATGTGTTAGAATAATTTCCATTCTTTGAAATTATTTACATATGCTATATCGAATATTCATGTGTTGAGTTGCAATTCATTCGTTGAGTTGAAATTCATGTGTTGAATATTATTCGAATTTAAACAAATGACTTTAGCGATAAAAATCACATTTTTATATATATACAAACGATATCGAATATTCATGTGTTGAGTTGCAATTCATTCGTTGAGTTGAAATTCATGTGTTGAATATTATTCGAATTTAAACAAATGACTTTAGCGATAAAAATCACATTTTTATATATATACAAACTATATCGAATATTCATGTGTTGAGTTGCAATTCATTCGTTGAGTTGAAATTCATGTGTTGAATATTATTTGAATTTAAACAAATGGCTTTAGCAATAAAAATCACATTCTTTATATATATACAAACTATATCGGATATTCATGTGTTGAGTTGCAATTCATTCGTTGAGTTGAAATTCATGTGTTGAATATTATTTGAATTTAAACAAATGGCTTTAGCAATAAAAATCACATTTTTATATATATACAAACTATATCGAATATTCATGTATTGAGTTGCAATTCATTCGTTGAGTTGAAATTCACGTGTTGAATATTATTTGAATTTAAACAAATGCTTTAGCGATAAAAATCACATTCTTTATATATATACAAACTATATCGGATATTCATGTGTTGAGTTGCAATTCATTCGTTGAATTGAAGTTCATGTGTTGAATGTTATCATCTTTTAAAAATAAAATGAATCGACAGTGAAAACTATATTTTTATAGTGAATATGAAGTGTTAAAAATACACACGTGTCGAATAAATATTTTTGATGATAAAAATATTCCTTTTATCATGAATATGAAGTGTTAAAAATACACACGTGTCGAACAAATATTTTTGATGATAAAAATATTCCTTTTATCATGAATATGAAGTGTTAAAAATACACACGTGTCGAATAAATATTTTTGATGATAAAAATATTCCTTTTATCATGAATATGAAGTGTTAAAAATACACACGTGTCGAATAAATATTTTTGATGATAAAAATATTCCTTTTATCATGAATATGAAGTGTTAAAAATACATAATGTCGAATAAATATTTTTGATGATAAAAATATTCCTTTTATCATGAATATGAAGTGTTAAAAATACACACGTGTCGAATAAATATTTTTGATGATAAAAATATTCCTTTTATCATGAATATGAAGTGTTAAAAATACACACGTGTCGAATAAATATTTTTGATGATAAAAATATTCCTTTTACCATGAATATGAAGTGTTAAAAATACACACGTGTCGAACAAATATTTTTGATGATAAAAATATTCCTTTTATCATGTATACGCTTAGTTAAAAATACACACGTGTTGAAATAAATAATAGTTTGCTAGAAATATTATTATTAGCTTTGTTCTGCATATATATACATGTGTTGAACAGGAAAAATGGATTAGCTGTAGAGTAAAGAAATTATTTGCGTGCCCGACAAATAGGTAAACCTTGATGAGTTGGCTGCGCAATTTTATTTATATATCAACTCCTGTGAATGCCATTGGATGCGGAGTGCTGGTTTTTCTGTGTGAAATAGTAAACAACGCCATAGGATAGTAACAATTAATTTTGAACTACACTACATGGCATACTTCTTGACGATAGGCATACTTCATCAGATTCCACATAAGCAATTGGAGCTTGTGTGACGAGGTGGAAGATTTACCATATAAGCAAGAGGCTTGTATGGCGATGACTATGTACTACAGGTTGAATTGATGACTGATATGGACTATATAAATTATAACGATAAATTGCCAGATTAATAAAAACCCCACACGGGTCTGGAGTTGACAATAATCACGTCGCTCTAGTTATTAGATACGGCACATGGACTATTTATTTCCACACAGAAACGGGGTGACGGGAATTTATTCTCTTGAGTGATTATCAGTACATGCTCCCCCGTAAACACCAGAATATATCACTAAAAATATGTGAATGCTTTTTAGGATTTATTGGGTACCTAATTCGGCCCAATAAATTTCCAAACCCCTCCCCGTACAAAGGAGGTTATGGCGAAATTTTTCGAAATATTAAGGCGTTAGTGAAATATTTGAAGTGAAAACGAAGTTGAAAATATAAAATGAACTATAGTTGAAACTATGGAATGAACTATATTTATATATATAAATATAAATATAATTAAAAGGGAATAGAGGCCGTGCAGTTCGCGTTTCGGAATCGTAATTTGAAACGATTAGTACGAGAAATCCGACCATCGGATTTTCCCGAAACCGCAACCGCTGGGTTCGCCTTGGAAATACCTTTCCAACGGCACCAACCTTGTAAAAATCCAACGGTTGGATTGTCCGGAATGTTTAATTCAAATCTGAAGAAAAACAGCGCCATAATCGTTTATATTTATATATAAATATAAATATAATTAAATTTAATCGAATAACGACGCTGCAGTTCGAATTTTGAAACCGTAACTTCAAACGACTAGTGTGGAAGATTCGACCGTCGGATTCTCACGAAACTGGAACCGTTGGGTTCGCTTTGGGAATATCTTCCCACTGATATAGACTTTGTAGAAATCCAACGGTTACATTTTCCGATATGTGTAAAACAAATCTGAAGAAAAACAGCGCCAGTGCCACGACACGACCTGAAACGTCGTTTAATTAAATATGGCCATTTTTAAATAAATAAAAATGGCGAAAAATCGTTATAAAATATTATAAGCAACATAGGTTGCAAATAAACCAATTGGGCTTGAATTGTTTGATATTTGATGGTTGTATGTGTATGACATGAAAATAACACTAAAAAACCCAAAGGATGGATGTCGAATAACATAACCATAAAATGAATCGATTTAAATTCTAATGACGTGAATTATTTGAAAAGGCCGAGCTAACCCTCATTTCAAATAATTTATCGAGCGATTCGAATTGGAAAATACAAAGACGATTCAAGACCGACGATCTTCATATCGGTTGGATGGGCGCTACTGAGGTTCCTAACCGGAGTAGCTACCGGAAGGGGACGGAAGTAGTAGCCGTCTGAACGTATGTGTTGATTGGACGGATTTGCGATGAATTGACGCCTCCGGTTTCCTTCAGACCCAGTACGGACTTGTAAATGGACTGTGTGTCTGACATTGGATTTTGTTCTATACTGATTGATCTCTGTTAAATATATATCTGTTTGGCGGCGGAGAATTTATTCTTTTGCTTAACGCCCTTCTCTGAGACGTACGAGCTCAGAGGTTATATATCGATGGAAATCAATCGTATGGAGTGGACTGCCTATGTGGCATGCCAAGATGCTATGATCAAGGCTTCTGTTGCAAAGCAAAGTCTTGTGGATGATGATCAAAGCAAGGTCTACGTGGCCTAGCTTTGTGTATTTCGTAGATTCGCGAACCTCACACCCCGGTATGAGTTAAAAACGGGATACGGGCCGCTGGGAGAGCACGACGTTTCTTTCTAGCTATGGTGGTGTCAGTGACTTACCAACCCTGACATATATATCTACTTTTCACATTTGTGGTTGTTGGAATGCGAGGCGCCTCGATTATAGGTCTGTAAGGACCGGGAAACGTGTGTTCAAGAATTGCCAATCCTCTAACGTAAGTGAGGACCGGCCCAGCCGATCCAAGGGTTACCCAGAGTGCGTAGTCCCGAGGCATTTGCTAGAGTGTCTCGAAGCGGAGAGGAGCTTGCCCCTTGCCTCGACTCATGACGGAAATCCAATTTCCAATATGAAATAACGGACTTGATTGTAGTACTAGTATGATGACATAGTATATGGTAGCTATGCCGCCTATGATTGATACTTATGATGCTATTCGTTTTTGAAACATATATGCACTAGTAATAATATCAAATGATTTTGCTTTATACGTATCAAGCATATTTGGCTATTATAAGGTAAAACTCTATCCTCCGGCTTGCGTTGCATTGTGTGATGGGACCTGAGTCTTATAATGGCTTCATTCTTTCTAAAAGCATTGCGTTGTTTTAAAAGAATTTATTTTGTTTTAAATGCACTAGCAATCACTGGAGTAAACCCGTTCCGCGAAAGTGGCGTGGTCCTATGATTAGCTATTTACTGTTGTTTAACTGTTAAATAGATTCCTCATACCAGTCCTCATGACTGACTCGTTGTTTGTTTCACTTTGCAAACGCGGGTGCCCTTATTTTCACACGGGCAGCCTAGTACACAGGTGACAGGTGGTTTTTGGTTCTGCACTGCTGCATAGAGTGCATTTTTGGCTCATGGCGAGGCTGACTTCATAGAGATGACTTAGATATTTTCCGCCATTACTGTATTTATATTATGATTCCGCTACTGGCGATGCAGACTGATTTACTTTCCGTATTTCTCACTATATGTATATGTATTCCGCCTTAAGCGATGTAGACTGATACTCTTATTATGTCTCACTGCATGTATGTATTCCGCCTCTGGCGATGATGACTGATCACTTTCCTTTTATTTACTAAGTATATCCCACGTTATGCTATTATGATATTCCTACATGTTGTGATTCCGCTGTCATATCCATGTAAAATTATTTTATTTATTGTTTCTGCTATTATCTATACTCTGCTATGATGATTAATGTGTTATTTCCTATTGATTATCCTTAATACCGCCCCTTGGATTTTGAGATCGTCACAGCATACGTGATTTCGAAGTGTTGTCTGAGGTGGGCGTTAGTTGCGGCTATGCGTTACCACCAGTCCGGGCGTGCAACTAGTATATTCATACTCTAGGCATTCCTCGTGTGCCTTGTCATATTATCCTGATCGAGCCCCCTACGATTTTGATTTGACATTGTCGTATAGTGGCGCGTCCTTATCCACCGACCGTTACTGGTGTTTTATATGCAATGTTTACGATGATGTTTATAAACAGTGTAAGGGTAAAAATGTAATCCCGCTTACGCTATTTTAATATGTTATATTTAACCATAGACATTATTATAATAGCGTATTATATTATATGATATTAGTTTGACGGATCCTTAGGAGATGGAAATTCCCGTAACATCTCTTAACTTATTGCATTCATATTATTACATGAAATTTAATTTAACTAATACGAGAATGATTTAGTTCTGATCCGAGTGTTTGTTGTGTTTCTTTTTATGCAATACTCTCGGGTCAGACCAAGTTGCAGTTAGCGAAGATTTTCCTTGCTTGAAGATACATTTAAGAAGATGGAGATGGAGCTCAACAAACGCATTTAAAATTATTATTCCGCTGCAAAATATATTGGTATGTTGCATGTTAATTTACTCTGATAATTGTCGTAAATATAATAAAATGTACTTCATGAACTATTATTTATTTATTATATTTTGTCCTTCTGCTGCGAGATTCTGTATCTGTTTCTTCTTTCTTCTTATTCTTATTTTGATCCCAATAACTATCAGTATTTTTAATTCGTTTAAATCGACAGTTGAGGATCGTTGTCGATTTGGATGGTTAAATATCCGGGATGTTACAAGTAGCGACCAATATATTGAGGTACCTCGCAATCCATCATCCACATAAGTAAAAATATACGAGCTCCACACCATGACACCACTTCTAGCTAGAAAGAAACGCATGCACTCCCTGCAGTCACGATCTCGTTTTTGACTCATGCCGGGGTGTGAGGCTCGCGAAGTAATGCTATACACAACGCTATGCTAATTAAAGCTATGCTTTGATCATCAACCACAAGGCTCTTCTTTTCAACAAAAGCCTTGATCATTTGCATCTTAGCATGCCACATTGACAGTCCATGCCATGCGACTAATGTCTATCGATATATAACCTCTAAGCTCATACGTCTCAGAGAAGTGTATTAAGCAAGAGAATAAATTCTTCGCCACCAAACAGATATATATTTAACAGAAATCAATCAACATGGAATGAAATTCAATGTCAGACACACATCCATTTACAAGTTTGTTTTGGGTCTGAATGAAACCGGAGACACTTTATTCCTCGTTCCGTATGTCCAATACGGAAGAGAGGTCCTCGCATATCCGGACAATCGACAAGTACGTCCGGACAACTACCACTTTAACCCTTTCCTGGGAGCTAACCAATCTAGGGCATCAGTAGTCGTCCATTCGATGTGAAGATCGCCGGTCTTCAACCACCGTCTTCAATGTCTTCGACTTTAAGTCGTCATATAATTATTTGAAATGAGATTTAACTCGGCCTTTTCAAATAATCCTCGAATATATATAATTCAAATCATTTCTTTCTTTGGTTAAATTTAATTCAATTTTATAAATTAATGTCAAATAAATCTAACCATCCATATTACTTTATAAACCAAGGGAAATTGGTTTATTTTCATTCCATATCATTTATAATATTTTATAATGATTTATCGCTATTTTTATTTATATAAAAATAGCACATTTAATTCGAATGACGTTTCAGGTCATTACGCGGCCCTAGCGCTGTTTTTATTTAAATTTGAATTACACATTCCTCGAAATCTAACCGTTGGAAATTAACAAATTTAATATAATTTGAGAGATCTTTCCAAAGCGAACCCAACGGTTCCAGTTTTTGGAAAATCCGACGGTCGGATCTCTCGGTATAATCGTTTAAAGTTACGATTCCAAATCACGAACTACCGCGTGCGATTCGTTTTATTTTAATTTATATATATATATGTATGTATGTATGTATAATTCGTTCGACGATCTCAAACTATTTATTCTTTAAATAAATCTGTACACGTCATTTTTCATTTTAAAATTATATTTTTAATGAACAAAAAAATATTTCAAGACATGGAAATTTTATACTCTTCCTAGACATGTTAAAGATGATATTTTCAATGAAAAAAAATATATTTCAACACATGGAAATTTTATGCACTTCCTATTCATGTTTAAAAATGATATTTTTAACACATACAAACATTCATTTCAACATATGACCATTTAATTCACTTCGTTAACATGTTAAAAATAACCTTTTTATCTAACGAAACATATATTAACATGTAATTCTTTTATTCGAAACTAACATGATAAAGGTGACATTTTTATCAAACAAAACATATATTAACATATGATTATTTTATTCAAAACTAACATGTTAAAGATGACATTTTTGTGATTCTACATACAATAAAATGTACTTTTTATTGTTAAATCATTTTTTATATCAAACATGAACATTTTTGTGATTCTACATACAACAAAAATGTACTTTTATTGTTAAATCATTTTTATATCAAACATGAATATTTTTGTGATTCTACATACACTAAAAATGTACTTTTATTGTTAAATCATTTTTATATCAAACATGAACATTTTTGTGATTCTACATATAATAAAAATATACTTTTTATTGTTAATTCATTTCTATATCAAACATGAACATTTTTGACTTCGCTTACATGTTGAAGGTTACATTTTTAATGAACAAAATCATATTTAACAAATGATCATTTTTCTTACTTCGCTAACATGTTATAAATAACGAACAAAACATATTTAACAAATGATCATTTTTCTAACATCGCTAACATGTTAATGACAATATCTTAATGAACAAAATCATATTATTATTTTTCTAACATCACTAACATGTAAATGACATTATTTGAAAATGACATTATTTTAATAAATCAAAACATATTGTTATTTTTCTAAAAACGCTACATGTTAATGTTTTAATGAACAAAACATATGATTATTTTTCTAACATCGCTAACATGTTAATGTTTTAATGAATAAAACATATAATTATTTTTCTAACATCGCTAACATGTTATTGATAATGTTTTAATAAACAAAATCATATTTTTAACATATGATTATTTTTCTAACATCGCTAACATGTAAATGATAATGTTTTAATAAACAAAACATATGATTATTTTTCTAACATCGCTAACATGTAAATGTCATTATTTTAATGATTCAAAACATATTTAACAAATGATCATTTTTCTACTTCGCTAACATGTAAATGACAATATTTTAATGAACAAAATCATATGATTATTTTTCTAACATCGCTAACATTTAAATGACATTATTTAATGAATGTTCATTTTTCTAACATCACTAACATGTTAATGTTTGGATGAACAAAACAAATGATTATTTTTCTAACATCGCTAACATGTAAATGACATTATTTTAATGAATCAAAGCATATTTAACAAATGGTCATTTTTCTAACTTCGCTAACATGTAAATGATTACATTTTTATTTAGCAAAATCTCTTTAATGAATCAAACATACAATAAAAATATAATTTTTATTGTTCAATCATTTTATTTAAAACATGATTCTTTTTAATGAATCAATAATACTATAAAAACAAGTGTGTGGCCCGTGCTACGCATACGGGCAGATCCTATCATCAGTCAGTTGATTGCTATTTTCAGTGAGACTTTCGTGCTACAGTTCGTTTCAAAATAAATGCTTCTTGTTCACTATGCTGCTTATGAAAAGTGTTATACAGGTGTTGGGGAGGAATAATGTTAAATATTAACGTTTTCTATGCGTAGCAAGGAAAGAAAATGTAGGGATATATAGTTTACCATAACAACAACATTTCATATAAGTTGTACAATAAGAAATGCAGAGCAATATGTAAACGGTAATTAGTGAGTAGTAAATTACCTAGCTTTTAATTTGACCAAGCAAATCCCTTTTAATTAAATGCATAAGTACATAGAAGGTATTTTCATTACTTCATTATTATTCTCAAATCCAAGCCCCTAATGGCTCAGAACAAAATTGAGCTTTATAGCAACAATTATTGCAGTATAAGAGTATGAAAAATATTTGATTTTAGTTAATTATATTTACAACCCTTTAGTCAAGATGGTAAGTTGACAAATACATTTTTGAAGGTAGGATGCATCTGAGAGCCATAATTGGCCCGTTACTTTTTCGACACGTCGAATGCATGACAGGTGATTTCGGTCCATGGCCCCAATGATTAAAATTGGGTTGTTGGGCATCGACGTGTTGGACGCATCGACCCAACAGTCCAATTTTGATAGTTTTTGATGTGGTTAAAAATTTATTAATTAAGTTAATTCATAAATTTATATTTTCTTTTATAAATTTCAAAAATTAATAACTTGTGCAAATGAAATCCATTTGAGGCGTTGAACTGAATCAAAGTGCTCTACGTAATAGAGTTGGCTTGAACTGAATCAAAGTAATTTATAAAAATTTTAATTTATTTATTTATTTATGTAATCTATTGATACATATTATCTAGTAAAAACAACTAAATTAATTAAATTAAAAATCACATATAAAATGGTATGTTTAAATGGGCCACTTAAACAGTCCTCTTGAACCCGCAAACGTATTCTCCGCTAACTAAAATACCCCGCTGAAATATCCTGCTTCTGCTTCACTCAAACACACCTTTAGCACCAGAATGGCTAACATTGAAAATAATACAGGTTAAAAGAAAGGAAAACATATTATAATTTTACATCATTTAGTTATGTAAGAGTTAGTAATGTTTTTTATTTATAGGTGAAATTTGATCTCCTTTAGCATAATATATCAGTCAATACTTGTAGCGTACACCATTTGAATCAACAATCCGTATAGACCACATAATTCCTTCGCTGTTACCATGAATTACACCAAGTAAATTAGTTCTAGTTGGTAACTGAGAATCATAAATGACAGCTCTTGCAGTGGGTATAACCTGGTTGACTCCAACACAAATGACCTTCGCATGAATATTGTGGAATATGGGTTGGTGCTACATAAACATTGTAGGACATCCTACTATTTTTTCCAACATAGTTATTTACAATGTAGTTCATCCTTTTGTTTACCATTTACAATGTAGTTCATCGGCATGAATTATTATGTTTGTATTCAGTAGATACGTAAATTTGACAATGAGTTTATTAAAGTAAAACACTACATACTATTATTGATATTTTCTGACAATACAATATAAAATTACATTTTTAGTAGAATGCAACATTGAGTAATTAAATCTTGGAGGTCTGCCAACACTTTTGCAATAAATTAATATATTGAAAGACATGTTTGTAAAAGAGTAATATTGACTTGCCTACATTGGAATTCTTAGCATTGATTTCTGAAATACTTAACTTGCAAGATAATTGATTCCTGAAATAAATTCCTTGTCAAACATCAGCTATAGAATAGTACCTTTGCAGAATAGGACCATCTAACAAAGTTGCTCAAAAAAGCTGAATAGGTTACAAAGCATTTGACAATAAAACAGAGTGTTCGCAAAAAATGTTGTAATAGTTGGCGTACAACAGTAGATATAAATGATAAATGGGTTAGCATGGCAACTATTGCAAATCTATTGATAAGTGGACATCACAGCAGGACCTGGTGGATGGAATAATGCTAGTATGTTGAAGGCTAGAAACGGTGGCATGACTTAGCAGGCTTATCACGCACACTTTAGTACCTGGGCCTTAATGAAGGCTCCTCTATCAAAGGCTGTGATGTAAGCAACATGACTGGTGAGACTTCTGAAACTCTAAGCAATAAGGAGGTAACTGCAGTAAATCATGATCTCAATACAGATTTCACCTGGTGGTATTCAAGTAAGAAAGATTTCCACTGCAGATAGTGAGAGCTACAGCCAGATATGAGTCGGCTTGTGTCTAACGATAGATTGGTGTTGCTCCATGGAATCGTCGCTCGGAAGCAGTTAAAATTAAGGAAAAATGGAGGTCCTTGGCCTTGACAAATCAGTTAGTGTTTCAATAAAAGATTTATGAAGAATGCAATATGTTGGAGAGCACAGTGGGATCTTCGGAAAGTCATGATTGCATACCGTACATCTTCATTCCTGCTTCCAATTATAATCTAAAAATTTGAATCGTGGGTTGCTATGTATATCACATGGGAATCCAGGGCTATGTTATGCCTATTTCCTGGATTATTCGCATTTACCAAACATTAGAACAATGATCTATTACAAAGAATGAGGTATAAAATTTAATGCTTGGATCTGGTTATAGACCTATATACTGTGTTTTTTCAAATGTAAAATCTTGAAAACCAATGTTAACTTATATGAAAGCTCGATATGTTCATGTTTTGTCAGTGAGTTAGACCTAAAGTTTGTATTGTGGCACAACAACCAATGAGCAGAGTTATGAAATACAGTAGTTTGGTGGTGGTATAGTTTGGAAAATAAAACTTAAAAAATACTGTAGTTGTTATACCGTGAAATGTAATTTTTATCGATATAACTGAACTAACTCTTCTTTGTACTAAGCTGGTTCCAGAAAAACATTAAAGCCAAGCTCTTGATCAATGAAGAATTTTTAGCGGTTAAGCACTTTTATTTAGAAGCATTAACAGTTTTATATGGCAACCTATCAATCCCTTTCAGTTTACATGCATAATAACAAAAAATTATGTGTAGAATGCCTTGTTAACTATTGCTTATTTGGTTATTTAGGTGTTAAAAAAATGAATCTGGTTTCCATCATACCCATGGTTAATTTTGTAAACTCTTAGAACCGATCAAAGTATTGCCATGTTATATCTAGCTGCGGACATAACTGTCACTCCACGTGCCACAAAATATCTTTATGCACGTGTTTCTTCCGTTAAGTTAATGGAACATCAATTTAGATTATTGAATACTTATTTTTGCATCAATCCACATGACTCTCCTTATGAATCATTTGCTTATCGTTTCAATTACTTCTAATAGCTTGACCCTTTAATGATTATTTAGCATATTTTGTAAAAAAAATTAAAAACCCTACCGATTTCTTTTATTTTTTTGCACTTAATATCGATGGATAAATTAACATTGTCAATGTTTAACGTTGATTTTCAACTTTAAGCAATTATAAATCAGAAAATAGTTTATCTTTTAGGTGATCAAGACAAAAGATGTATAATTGTGTTTACCTTACAATGGTCATGCCGCCTGCACCTCCAGAACTGGACTCACAAATCACAATGCTACGATGGCTTGGAATCTGAACGAAACATGTTACGCCAGCACTGCAACCAAAGCCATTGCTTGTATGCAAAGCATCCAACTGGTGGAAGTACTGAAGGTCTTTGCATCATTAGGTCTCTTCTTGCTGAACTCCTTCACCCTTCTAAAGTAGCTATTAATGTTCCCTCACTTATTCTATTGTTCAATTTAATCAGTGTAGCGTCAGCCAAGCCTTTCCTAGAATCTGTCCTGCTTTTTCCATATAACCTTATTCTACAGTGCATTTCCATCTTTAGATCATTGCATTTGGTCTAGAACTCTGAACAAAATCCGAAGAATGCATTAGAACATCAGTTTAAAAGCCCAAACATGGCAGGCATTATCCAACAAATGATAGCTATAAACCCTTTCTTTTTTTGTCGTATAAGTCACTATATACACGTAACTGTAATAGTTTATTTTTGATATCATCCCCTTTTGTCGACCATCCATGTGATGGTTTACGTACGACATTCTACATATGCAAGGTAATGTTGATGGCTTTTGAGTTAGTATTTAACAAATAATAATTGATTTCCTCATGATTAGGACCAACATTTCATCAAAAGAAAAAACTTATAAATGCAGTTACAACAAATACAAATAATTCAACACATTATCATTCAGTTTAATTTACATTGACAATCAAACATGATAGAACTATCACAAAATGACAGCTATGTGCATTCAACTTAATGTATAACAAAACTACATGCACAACTAAGAGTATAAAGCTATCTGGATAGAAACATTTACTATGATATAAAGTTAAAACAATTCAAAGGAAAAATATACATTCCAATATACACCTAATACATAAAATAATGGGAAACTCTATTTAGACACAAAGTTGCACACAATAAATCCCAACCATTGGATCCTCCCATGAATTACACTCCACATAAAGACAAATGATTAACATAGAAATGTGTTTATTTTATGCTCTTATATTTTATCTTTTGTAAATAAATAAATGATACTTTGGGTACTTTCATGTGTTTTTACAGGTTGTCAAGAAATGCCTCCTTCGTTTCAAATTAAAGGCCAACTACAGATAAAAAGCTACTTCCCCATATTAAAGCCATCTCAATTACAAAAGACGTTGTAGTTCACTGGTAATTGCATAGAAATTTGTACTGAGAGACCTGAATTCGATCCCCGTCGAGCTCACTTTTTGCCAAAGAACAGAACACGTTCACACTGCCCCTTTGCTATGAAGAATATATTAATTAGTGTTATATTATATATATACATATTCATGTGTATGTATGATATTCACTAATAGACATTTCCGGAGTAGTCATGGAAATCAATTCAGAACGTGCATTTTTCAGTTTCCAATTAGAAGAATTTCTGATTGAATTATTGCCAAGAAAAGATCAATTTTGAAGATTTCATCCTTTGTTGCCTTTGGAGTTTGATGAGTATCCTTGTTTGGAATAGTTAATCGCATGCAATCTAATTACCAATCAACTAGCAATACGGAGGATTTGGAAGATATTCACCAAGATATGCATCAGATATTCTTAAAAGAATTATTTCCAAACAAGCCTAGTCAAGGAAGGCAAGAGATATGATATTACTTCTTGGGAAAAGAGACTCATTCATTCATAGACTGTAACACCACGTGTATTCTATAACAGTGAAATTCACAAATTAAAGTATAATTAATTTCAAATCAAAGAATTAAGGGAAACGGGATACGCCATTGCGTTCGTCTCGGAAAAATACGCGAAATAGAGTCTGAGTTTTCGAAAAACGGAATCCGTATGAAGAAGATATGGCCTCCAGAAGTTTTGGGATTTAGTTTAAAATTCAAACAGAAGAAAACAGCTCAGAAAAACAAGTTTGAAATTCAAAATCGGGCCCAATTGGCCAGGGCGGGAAAATTCCCGCCTAAGGCACCCAGGTCGACTTGGCAGTCGACCTCGGCTAGCCATGTCGACAGGGCTGTCGACAGGGCTGTCGACCTGGCCCCGAGCCAGGTCGAACCCAGCCCACCCTGGCTGGCCTAGTCTATGTTTGGTCGATTTTCAGAGGCCTGCTTTGTCACTAGGGCTAGGTGGCAGCCCCTGATTGGTCTCTCTTTCGAATGAATGGCTACGATTAACCCAAGCTACATCGATGGTCCTAATCAGTTCATAAACTCTATAAAAATGACCCTAGACTCTACCTAATCTATTCATTCAAAAATAAGAACGAGGCCATCATGCCGCTGAGGAACGACTGGGAGTAGCCACCAATTGGAGAGACGATTAGGAGGCAAATTCTAAAGCATAAAGCAACTTAACAAATCAAATCAATGCCTACGTCAAAGGGAGTCGCATCTCCAAATTCCTGAATTGGAGAATTCGTCACATGATTGTAAGTAGAGTATTATTCCGGTGTGAATAAATAACTGTGTTTGATTTGTACACTTGAATTGTGGTGATAGTAATTCATATTTGTGTGTTGTTATGATTCTAATCGATTGAAATATTGTGATGTAACGATTGGATATTCGCAAGTATGTAATTCATGATAAAAACTACATGTTTGCGGTAGTTTATTTGAGATTTATGCAAGTATACGATTGGATATTCGCAAGTATGTAATTCATGTTGAAGCTACATGTTTGTAGTTGTTTAATTTAGATTCATGCAAGTATGTGGTTTTGCTACTGTGCCAACATAATGTATATTTTTGTACAAAAATCACTTTTTGTGTAATTGGATCAAATTTGGGGTTCATATGAAAGTATGTTGGAATTGGCATCATGATTTATGTATAGAACCATACTAGAAACAAAAGTAAGCCTCTTTGTGAACTTATGTTGATTTTATAAATATGACTAGGCCATGTTTGTTATTATGCCTAATTGAAAAACATGCTAGGCCTATATTGTTAACAAGAACTATATGATAATACCATGATTTCATGTTTAGGAATATTTAGCCATGATTACATGAATAAGTATATTTGTGCCTTGGTTATGTGAATAGATTAAAATCATGATTAAGTTAGAATAATTCTAGTTGAACTATACTTTTGTATTAGTAACAAAAGTAAGCACCTCTGTAAACATGTAGTAATCTTATAAACATGATTTGCTTATGTTTGACATTATGCCTAAGTAAAAATATAGGTTTATGTTGTAGTTAAGACTATGTGACAATAATGATATCTAATTTAGTTAGATTCTTAACTTGACTACAAGTTTACATGGTTTGATTCATGTCACTTATGCTTTATGACCAAATTATATGTTACTACTATGCAAGTACACCAGTTTCTATTTTGTAGTTCCAACGTTATGTTGCAAGTTCATGCGTTCACATTCCCCTTTTTGTGTATGTAATCACGCTTTAATCCTCCCCTTTTTCACGTGGCTAAGTTGGGCTTAAAAAGACTAAGCCCAACATATATATAATAAACGAACGTATTAAACGGGGGAAAATAGCGTTGGGCCAAATTAATTAATAAATGAAAATATAAAGTAGAGGGGCCCAAATTCAAGAATGGGTTGGGCCCATGATTAGTGTAAACCTTTACACCATTAGCTTAAATTGATTTTGAATAATGGGCCACAAATATTTACATATAAGAAAATAAAGAAGAAAGACAAAATATGTAAATGTAGAAAATACGATGTGTTTAACCCGAGGTTGGATTGAGTTGTGATGTAAACCTGCCCGGAACCGCCCGGCTGTCCAGTAGTCACAACAATACCTATCCAATGTGGGAGGTTAAACATGGAGCCCAATAAGGACACGAGGTTAGACTGAGTTGTGGCGTAAGACTGCCCGGAACCAACCGGCAACAGACAGCCACAACAATACCTGTCTAATGTGAGAGGTCAAGGCTTTAATAAGACAATTAAGGCTGAGTCAGGATTGTTAGGATTTAGTGAACTAAAGACTTAATCAAAATGGAACATGCTAAACTAAACAGACTGATTGGGGGTTAGGTTTATAAAACACTTAACCAACTTAGCATGTTGGCTAGAAATAGAAAACCTAGTAGCGGGGGACACTTTTCAGCAGTAACCCTATAAGGTTTATCATGATACCCTGAAACTAGGCAGGGTGGGGCACGATTACTGGGCTGACTGTAAGAGGTCAAATCGACGGCGGTGGTGCAGCAATGTAGGTTCTAACGGGGTGCGGGCGTGCACACACTCCGGCGTAGAAAAACAAGTCACTGGGCGCCAGTAGTATACCTGTGCATTCTAGGGTTGTGTCGGGCCGCCGCCATGGGACTTGATACACCCCATGGTGGGACCAGCATAGATAACTACAACATTGGGGGCCGTAAGACACATGTAACTATGCGAGTAGGAGCCGATCACCATAAAATGGATCACTTCACCCTGATTATGGGGTGCCTGTTTGGAACTAGTTTATATGGGTACAGAGATTAATATGGGGTACGATGGTATATTCGACCCTAGACAACTTAACTAAGTTTATAGTGCTTTCCCATTTCTTGTTTATACTTATCATACCCAGTTCTTTATTCATAGACTGAATAGTCCTAGACTTACTCAGGCTTTATGTCTGACTCTACTTTTCTTTCGTCTTCTTTTCTTCCGTTTCCCCCCCTAGGTCCACAGGGAGGGAACACCGCAGCTTGACCAGCATTCATATCCAGCTTGAAGAGAAAGAATGTATTGCTTGGACCTTTTCGTTTTGGACTATGGCTTTGGTCAACAACTATGGGACTTTTGCAATTTATTTATGTCTTCTTTATGCTTCTTTAAATAATGTAATTCAAGACAGTTATGATGATGTTATGTTTTTGGAAGTATGTAAGACAATTGTGGTAATGTTGTTGTAACACGTATTTTCTCTAATGAAATAAAAGTTGCTGTTTTTCCGCTGTTCAAAAATATGTGTTCTTATATCTGTCTTGTATATCTGCGACTTATACTTATAAACCTCCACCAAAATTAGGGCATTCCCTTAGAGAGTGACCCTAACGGAGGTGGGGTGTTTCACTTGGTATCAGAGCATAGGTTTACTAGATAAGATAAAAAGTTTTGAAAATTAATTTTCAAAAAGGAAATTTACAGAAGCATTTTTAAAAGATAAAATATTATTTTGTTAAAAAAGGCAAAGTCCCCCCCAAAGCCATAGGTACTATCTCTTATCCTTCGTTTTGAATCTATCCTTTTTGTTTCAGCATGTCCGAAGAACTTAACTTGCCAGAGGGTGTACCAATACCTGGTTGGTTTAGACGGTTCTTAGAAGCAAGGGCCACTCAGCCAGGTCCTACCGTTCCTCCTCCCCCAGCTGCAGGAAATCATCCAGCTGCAGCGGCACCTCTTCCTCCACCTCCTCCACGGGGAAACACTTTTGCTAAGATATGTAAAGATTTTAAAGCTATGGGAGGAAAGGATTTCCATGGAACTGAGTCCTTCGTGGCAGCTAGAAATTGGCTGAAAGAAACCGAGGACTTATTCATCATCTTTGAGGTAGAAGATAGACAGAAAGTACAACTGGCAGTATGGCTACTAAAGGGCGAGGCTTCCTACTGGTTGGAAGTCACTAATGCAGAAAGACCAGTGGAGACATGGGAGGACTTTAGGGCAAGGTTTGAGGCTAAATTTCTCTCAGATGCGGAAAGGAGTTTGCAGTTGGAAAAATTCTTATTTCTAAAGCAAGGGAACAAGACAGTCAAAGAGTATGTTAATCAGTTCGATGAGCTGGCTAGGTTTGGGCTGGACCTAGTCAACACCCCGCACAAGAAGGCTCTCCGTTTCGTCAAAGGGTTGAATGAGCCATTACACAGTTTGGCCATGACCCATATACCCATGGGAGCTACATATGAAAGGTTGGTACAAATGGCATTGCTGAACGAAGAGGATAAGGACAAGAAGGAGACAAAGGAAGAAAGCTCTCAAGGGAAGAAAGAGGGTTTGCAGCCTAAGAAGACAGACTTTAAGAAGGACGGGAAAGGCAACAAAGAGAAGAGGAAGTGTAATTTCTGTGGCAAAGTGGGGCACTTAGTAAAGGACTGCCGGAAAAAGAAGGCCAAGGAGAATGGTGGGTGCTTTTCTTGCGATGAGACAGGCCACAGGGCTAAGGACTGCCCAAAGAAAAGAGGACAGGGGCAGAGGGCTGGATCCACCTCAGGGGCACAAGTTCATGTGCTAGAAGCGCCACCTCTGCAACAGCGAGGTATACATACTTCTGTAGAAAGTGTAGTTTATCTTTATGACCACCCCGTTCGCACTTTATTTGATTATGGCGCATCACACTCCTTTATCTCGTCTGCTTTAGTAGAATCTCTGCACCTAAAAACTAGTATGGTAGAGGACCCCTTAATTGTTGCAAACCCAATTGGGGGCCCAGCTCATTTGTCTATGATCTGTTTGGGATTGAAAATTTCTATTCTAAGCGTAGAATTTCAATGTAGTGCCTTTGTTTTGGGCTTTTCGGGTTATGGTTTGATTTTGGGCATGGATTGGCTTTCCAGTAATGGGGCCATCCTTGATTGCGAGAAAAGGGTTGTTAGGCTCCTAACCCAGCTCGGTAATACTTTGGAAATTTCTTGTAATCCCTCGTATGCGGTTATGCTTAGTTACCTTGAATCGCTAGATGCCTCTGTTGAAAATTTGCAATCAGTTAGAGTGGTCCGGGAATATCTGGATGTCTTCGAAGAGGTGAAGGGCTTGCCTCCAAAGCGGGTAATAGACTTCCGCATATATCTTGTAGATAATGCAAAGCCCGTTGCGTTGCCCGTTAGACACATGGCTCCACGGGAAAGGAAAGAGCTCAGTAAACAGATTAAAGAGCTTCTAGAAAAGGGGTTCATTAGGAGGAGTGTGACGGCCCGCCCCGCACCAACCGACATTTACTCCAAAGGTGCGCTGTACACATATCCAGTTAGCACGGGACGATCGCCAGAAGAAAAAGAAAGAAGAGAATGGACTAATCAAGGAACCTGTAATATGTCTCACAGCGCATAGAACAAAATATAATAATAACATACTTGACATAAAACCGAAGAGACAGTGCATAAGCTAAAAACCAGAACTGAGCATCATAGCAGCGGAAATCCAAAATATAGCTTATTACAACTTTTCAAACTGTCTCAAAGCAAAAGCAAGATAAAGGAGGTACACTACTAATGCCCAAGTAGCGACCACCAACGACACAGGGAGAATATCTATATATCATACGTGGAAGCCTCCTGCTCGCCTCCGAATCAGCTACTCGCGCATCACCAGCTAACCATAACCTGTCTCTAGTCTTCTCGTGTGAGCACCCAGAGTAATAAGAAGAGACATAAAACTCTGGGTCAGACATAAAGCCTGGTATGAGCGATAAGCATCAAAACATAACAATAACAGGTATAATCCAACCATACCTGAACCTGGACCTGCAACCAAAGAGTTAGCACTACATACTGTACAACACTCTAAGGTGCCCTTTCAAATGGTGTAAAGATAACGGGGGTGGGGGTGTGCATGTCATAGTGATGTCAAACAATCAAACATAGCAAGCATCCTCACATCTCTCACTCAGTGCGAAAAGCATACGATATCCACTACTTTGGTCACCCAATACTTTGGGCCATGACGGAATCCAATCCCGTGTAACTATCACTACAAGCCCACTATCCATCTCTCAGTGGTGGACCAAAGTTATGAATACCGATAACCCCTTTGCACACGTCCCGCAGCAAAGCCCAACCATGAAGTGAACTCATTGGTTCCCAACTGGGTCCGGGATCCTGAGCTCTAACTTCCATTTGGACTACCTTTGCATCTCGGGTTTTAGTCATCATCTTCATCTGGGTCGGTCTTCATTCAGTTCGCAACCTCCTGGTTCGGTTCGTGACTCGCCCCCTCGCATCTGCTCGACTCGCGGATCGTGGTCATTGCCTTCGCTCAGGTCGGGTCGTGCCTGTGGTCAGATCGCACCATTCGTCAGCTCATTCGGATCGCGCCTGCTGCATCGGGTCGGGTCGCGATGCACTCGTGGTCACCATCCCCCTTCGGTTCGGTTCGCAGTCCTCCTTCGCGAATGGCCGGATCGCCATCATCGGATCATGACACCCAAGTTGGAACGGATCGTGGTCTTCAAGGATCGACGGAACGAGTCGTGCCATCGGTTCGGATCGTGGAAGATGGGGGCGGATCGGGTCGTTTCGTGGCGCGAGCTTCAATCGGATCGGTTCGCATGGGGTAGGGGCGATCCGGTCCGGGGTACTTCCTGCACTTCATTCCAGCGACTGTTTTCCGCCATTCGACGGCGTTTTTGACCAAACTAACACTTCTAAACAATCACAAAGCATACCATACAGTCATAGCAACATATAGTATCGACCACAAACACCAAAACATAAATCATAGCATGTAAAATGGATCAAACATAGCCAATACCCCATATTTTCCCTTAAGCATACTTAAGCAAATCTAACAATAAGGTTAGCAAATCTTAACCAAATTGAACCAAACTTCTAACAGAGGTCTAAAACAATATTTCAGAATTTCTGAACATTTTTCCAGATTTTTAACATGCATAATTTCGCTAATTATCACTAATCACCCCTTAATCCCCCAAAATCCGGGATTAACAAAATTAGTCGAAATTAACCCAAATTCATATCAGAGGCATAAAATGATGTTTTAGAATTTTAGGAATTTTTCTAGATTTTTCTAAGCCATAATTTCGCTAATCTTTGCTAATTACCATAATTAGCCGTAATTAGTGAAAAACAATGCAAATCACTCACCTTCGCCACAAAGTAAACTATAGATCTGAAATGATTCTCTGTTTGGGTCGAATTCCAATGCTTAGCAGCAACTCCTATCTTGATTTGATGCTAATCCGCCTTGATTTGATGTAGATTAAGCCAAGACTTGATTAGGAAGTGATTAGAAGGTGATTTGGGATGAAATTAGAAGGTGGAAGCCATGACTAGGGTTGAAGAAACTAAGTGGCGGCTGGAAAAATGAGTCTAAAACCGAAATCCAAACCCTAGCAGCCCTTAAATACTCCTAAACCCGAAATTACCCAATGGGCCTAGCTGCTAATCACCCGGTTAAGTCCAACTAGCTGAAATTAACCCTTTAAACCTTAATTCAGCCATATCTCCCAAACGGTAAGTCCGTTTGGCTATTATGACCACTCTACGGAAAGAGAAACCATCATTCGAATCCAATGGAAGTGGTTTCAGTCAAAATTCCTTTCCAGTCAAAAGTTATGGCCAAAACAGTACCAACTAGGGGCAAAACGGTCATTTAAAAATCGACAAAAATCATGAACATGGGAAATGACCCCAATAATCGTCTCCCAAAGTTACATGACCATACGACTTCATATGTGAAAGAAATAAATATTCTACGATCCCATGATGCGTAGAATACGGGTCGTTACACTCTTCCCCCCTTAAGAAATTTCGCCCCCGAAATTCCCTAACCAAAACACAAAAAGGGTTCTGCATGCCTATCAACCATAAACAACAATCAACATGCAAAACAAGTCTATCCTAGCATGCAGTTTACTAACAAGGGAAGAAACTATCACTACCAAAACCTTACCAGGCAAAGAGTTCTGGATACTTCTTCCTTATATCCTCCTCTGTTTCCCAAGTACAGTCTTTTTCATTCTTACCCCACTGGACTTTGACTAGTTTCACCGCCTTCCTTCGAAGCTGCTTCGTATCGTTCCCAACAATACGCATTGACTTGCGGTTCTCAACCGCCTCGGGTTCAACCTCGATATCGTCCAACTGATCTGGTGAAATAGCCACATTAGGGTCTTGCACAAACTTCCTTAACTGGGAAACATGAAATACGTTGTGAACTCCCGCCATCTTGTTAGGTAGCTCTACCTCATACGCCAAATTCCCAACTTGCTCGAGGACTGGGAATGGGCCAACAAATCTTGGTGCTAACCTACCTCTCCAACCAATCTGAGTCTCATTCTCTATGGAGAGATCTCGACGGACACCAAGTCGTTAACAAAGAATTCCAAATCTCTTCGTATCTTATCGAGATAAGCCTTCTGCCTATCTTTATCCCTTCCCAGTAGTAGATCTGCTCTATGTCTCAATACATCTTGTTACCACTGGGATGTATAGTCAATTTCGGGTGATGATATGCTCTAAGCACTTCACCTCTCGGTCCATCTACGTTGGGTACAACTAGTCCCTTATTCTTTCGAAGCCACCCTTCTCGATCAAATCCTTACCTAATCATTCTCTTTCCATCCATACCCATCTCTACCCTAGAGATGGTTCCCAATAGATTAGGGTCGTCCTTCTAACTGGAAACAATCCACTCAATCAAAATCGATCTAATCGTCAAGCTTACTAGCGTTTCTGAATCCAATTCAGTCTTGGGTCTGAAATCATATCCTATGACATACTCTAGTTGCTTCCATCCTAGAAACAAAACCCCTAAACTGGCATGTCTCCTACTCAATGCAACTAGTACTGCACCCAAATCCTTTACTATGATCACTCTGCCCCCATGGAGTCATGGCGACTCCACTGCACTGATCCATAGTCACTAGTCCTCTGCTATGTCCACTCTGCCTCATGAAGTCATAACAACTCCACTGCACTGGCTCATAGCCTTACTAATCCTTTACTATGTCCACTTTGCCCCTCGAGTCATGACGACTCTACTGCACTGGCTCATAGTCCTACTACAATCACTTTGTTCCCCATCGCTGGAACCCTACAAGTGATAGTCTACTCAAGAGAAGAAAGATAGGAACAAACATAGCAACCATAACATCCATCAAACAAATCCTATCTATCACCTGCTAAAGTCATAAACACATCGACACCTACATGATTGGTCTAACCAATCCCAATATGTCGATTCCAGTCTGTCTGGTCCAACCAACATCAATAACTATTGGAAGCCCAGCCCCCATACATACACCGATGCCTACTTGACTGGTCCAACCAATCCCAGGCCAATGGAAGCCCCGCCTCCCTTCGGTCTACCGTACGTCCAACGTACGTTTATCCTCCAAGGGTAATTAAACTAATGGAAGCCCAGCCTCCAATCGGACTACCGTACGTCCAACGCACGTTTATCCTCCAAGGATAACTAGATCACGTCCAACGGATCCAAGGTAACGGGCGTCCCCAGATACCCCTGCTTTTAGTCCTCCTAAAATACTTGAGTCCAACCCAAGTCTATCCATTATCTTGCTGCCCTCTCGAGTCCAACTCGAGCTGAATCCAATTCCTTGCAGCCTTCTCGAGTCTAACTCGAGTCAATCTCCCAGAGATAAACTAGACTCATCCAATGAATCTCGTACTGCACGTCCAACGTACATTCACCTTCCAAAGGTAAACTAGACCCACCTAGTGAATCTAGGTACTCTACCTATGAGTCCAAGTCCAACGTGAAACTCTCCTATGTTCGCTGAATCTCCAAGATCAACGAGCTTCCCACAATGTTCCAAACATACTTCAAATCTAATGTGAAGTATTTCCATATTCGTTATATCACCATGACTAACGAACTCGCCCCATTTTTCTTTTACGAGTTCAAGTCTAACTTGAATCGTCCTAATCTTCGTTGCATCTTCCATGATCAACGAACACATCCTATTCTTTCAAAGAGAACATCAACATAGGGTCCTAACCAATCCATTACTCTGCATCTTTCCCGAGTCCCACTCGAGCAAGCTCATAACCCTATCGAGTCTAACTCTAGGCATTCTATACCGTTGAACAGTCTTATCATGTTCCGTCTGCCCATCACTCCTCGAGTGAACCAAGATATCATCCAATGAAAAATCACAACAACTATTTACCCCTCACGCAAACCATCCTAGTCGAAATCGACATTCCCCAAGCACAAGCCCCAAAGGCCTAAACCAATATCAGACAAGCACCCAAGGAACATCTCCTCCGAGTTCGGACAATCCACATGAGGTGATACTAGCAAAACAATCTAGCACTGGAGTACTCATTTGCCTCCCAGAGACAACTAGAACTTACTGCAACGATAACCTCTTAGCTTCCTTAACTCCAGTTACTATCGCCATCACTAGGTAGGTACCTAATACCACCCTATTCCTTTGGAGTAAATCGACTCCCCAAAATAATGCTAAACCCAGTAAAGCCCAAAACAAAGCAATCACAAGGAAACATACATCCATGACTCGATAAGACCACATTAACAAATCATGCCAAGCTAGTCGAACCACCAAATCGGGTTCGTCACTACTAAAGGTCTATCGACTAACTCAGGTTTGTCAAACAAAACCCGATCAAAACGTCTTAAATAGAAAGCATACCTCGAATAACAACACCTTTTTCCTTCTGCGCCTCAGTTGGGGCATTTGACGAAGAAGGAACAGCGTTGATAGCATACGCTTTCACAATCCGCTTCTCCCTAGGAGGTTGTGGGCAATCATCCTTGTGATGTCCCGCCTGGCCGCAGTTAAAGCACTTCCTTTCCCCAGGCTTTTCTCGACAATCTCTGGCGTAATGGCCCTTCTTGCCACAACTAAAGATTTCGCCATCTTTTTTATTTTTCTTATCCTGACCATCCTTGGTCGGGTTCTGCTTCCTCTTATTCTGAGAATTCTTCTTGCCTTCACCGCCTGCTTGCAGCTTTGGCTCCTCTGCAGATGCCGTAGCAACTTCGGCCTTCGACTTAGGGAAAAGGCTCTCTGACCTTAATGCCTTTCCTACAATAGACTCGAACGTCTCATCGATATGGTTTATAAGTCTTTCCCCCAAGTACCCATCCAAGCCAGTTATGAACTTCTCGTTCTTCTTTTCGACTGTATCGATAAGGGACCATCCATATTTCGATAAAGTGTCAAATTCAGCGATATACTCCGAGACTGCTCTGCCGTTCTGCTTAAGCTCCAAGAACTTCCTGAACATTTCTGATTTATGAGCAGCTGGAATAAACTTATCACAAAAACGAGTCTTAAACTGATTCCAAGTAACTTGATCTTCTGGAGTAGCCGTTCTAATGGCATTCCACCAATTCATCGCTCGCCCTTGCAGCTGACGAGACGCTAGTCTTCTCTTCATCGCATCCTCAAGACCCAAGTCGTCGAAGATACGATCACAGCTATCCAACCAATCCTAAACATCTGTGGCCGACTCCGTTCCGTGGAACGGCTTCCCACCAAGGTTAGTGTAATCTTTGCACAACTTGGCGAAATCGACCCTAGGCGCCTGCACCACTGGACCACCACCATTTCCGGGATTGGGAACTGCTCCCTGAACACCTCTAAGCATGTCTCTCATGAGGTCGGTAAACATCGCCCTCATGTCGGCAGCATTCCCATTATTGGCTCCCCTACCCGCACCTCTAGCATATCGGCTCATCGTTAATCTGTAAAAGGGGAAACGATTAACGACCCCATAGTGGTGCTAGTGCAGTACAACTTCATTCTTATACTACCAATAGTATATATATATAGCTTTTGAAAACCAAAGTAATCACAAATATGCGCTCTCATATACGTACTAACTCTCCCTAGTGTCTTTCCCTAGGTTAACTACGCAACCTAGAGCTCTGATACCAAGTGTGACGGCCCGCCCCGCACCAACCGACATTTACTCCAAAGGTGCGCTGTACACATATCCAGTTAGCACGGGACGATCGCCAGAAGAAAAAGAAAGAAGAGAATGGACTAATCAAGGAACCTGTAATATGTCTCACAGCGCATAGAACAAAATATAATAATAACATACTTGACATAAAATAGAAGAGACAGTGCATAAGCTAAAAACCAGAACTGAGCATCATAGCAGCGGAAATCCAAAATATAGCTTATTACAACTTTTCAAACTGTCTCAAAGCAAAAGCAAGATAAAGGAGGTACACAACTAATGCCCAAGTAGCGACCACCAACGACACAGGGAGAATATCTATATATCATACGTGGAAGCCTCCTGCTCGCCTCCGAATCAGCTACTCGCGCATCACCAGCTAACCATAACCTATCTCTAGTCTGCTCGTGTGAGCACCCAGAGTAATAAGAAGAGACATAAAACTCTGGGTCAGACATAAAGCCTGGTATGAGCGATAAGCATCAAAACATAACAATAACAGGTATAATCCAACCATACCTGAACCTGGACCTGCAACCAAAGAGTTAGCACTACGTACTGTACAACACTCTAAGGTGCCCTTTCAAATGGTGTAAAGATAACGGGGGTGGGGGTGTGCATGTCATAGTGATGTGAAACAATCAAACATAGCAAGCATCCTCACATCTCTCACTCAGTGCGAAAAGCATACGATATCCACTACTTTGGTCACCCAATACTTTGGGCCATGACGAAATCCAATCCCGTGTAACTATCACTACAAGCCCACTATCCATCTCTCAGTGGTGGACCAAAGTTATGAATACCGATAACCCCTTTGCACACGTCCCGCAGCAAAGCCCAACCATGAAGTGAACTCATTGGTTCCCAACTGGGTCCGGGATCCTGAGGTATAACTTCCAATTGGACTACCTTTGCATTTCGGGTTTTAGTCATCATCTTCATCTGGGTCGGTCTTCATTCAGTTCGCAACCTCCTGGTTCGGTTCGTGACTCGCCCCCTCGCATCTGCTCGACTCGCGGATCGTGGTCATTGCCTTCGCTCAGGTCGGGTTGTGCCTGTTACGTCAGCTCGGGTCAGATCGCACCATTTGTCAGCTCATTCGGATCGCGCCTGCTGCATCGGGTCGGGTCGCGATGCACTCGTGGTCACCATCCCCCTTCGGTTCGGTTCGCAGTCCTCCTTCGCGAATGGTCGGATCGCCATCATCGGATTGTGACACCCAAGTTGGAACGGATCGTGGTCTTCAAGCATCGACGGAACGAGTCGTGCCATCGGTTCGGATCGTGGAAGATGGGGCGGATCGGGTCGTTTCGTGGCGCGAGCTTCAATCGGATAGGTTCGCATGGGGTAGGGGCGATCCGGTCCGGGGTACTTCCCGCACTTCATTCCAGCGACTGTTTTCCGCCATTCGACGGCGTTTTTGACCAAACTAACACTTCTAAACAATCACAAAGCATACCATACAGTCATAGCAACATATAGTATCGACCACAAACACCAAAACATAAATCATAGCATGTAAAATGGATCAAACATAGCCAATACCCCATATTTTCCCTTAAGCATACTTAAGCAAATCTAACAATAAGGTTAGCAAATCTTAACCAAATTGAACCAAACTTCTAACAGAGGTCTAAAACAATATTTCAGAATTTCTGAACATTTTTCCAGATTTTTAACATGCATAATTTCGCTAATTATCACTAATCACCCCTTAATCCCCCAAAATCCGGGATTAACAAAATTAGTCGAAATTAACCCAAATTCATATCAGAGGCATAAAATGATGTTTTAGAATTTTAGGAATTTTTCTAGATTTTTCTGAGCCATAATTTCGCTAATCTTTGCTAATTACCATAATTAGCCGTAATTAGTGAAAAACAATGCAAATCACTCACCTTTGCCACAAAGTATACTATAGATCTGAAATGATTCTCTGTTTGGGTCGAATTCCAATGCTTAGCAGCAGCTCCTATCTTGATTTGATGCTAATCCGCCTTGATTTGATGTAGATTAGGCCAAGACTTGATTAGGAAGTGATTAGAAGGTGATTTGGGATGAAATTAGAAGGTGGAGGCCATGACTAGGGTTGAAGAAACTAAGTGGCGGCTGGAAAAATGAGTCTAAAACCGAAATCCAAACCCTAGCAGCCCTTAAATACTCCCAAACCTGAAATTACCCAATGGGCCTAGCTGCTAATCACCCGGTTAAGCCCAATTAGCTGAAATTAACCCTTTAAACCTTAATTCAGCCATATCTCCCAAACGGTAAGTCCGTTTGGCTATTATGACCACTCTACGGAAAGAGAAACCATCATTCGAATCCAATGGAAGTGGTTTCAGGTCAAAATTCCTTTTCAGTCAAAAGTTATGGCTAAAACAGTACCAACTAGGGGCAAAACGGTCATTTAAAAATCGACAAAAATCATGAACATGTGAAATGACCCCAATAATCGTCTCCCAAAGTTACATGACCATACGACTTCATATGTGAAAGAAATAAATATTCTACGATCCCATGATGCGTAGAATACGGGTCGTTACAAGGAGCATTTCAGAATGGGGCGCTCCAGTGGTGTTCGCTACAAAGGCGGATGGTTCACTCCGTCTATGTGTTGACTATAATGAGCTCAACAAGCTAACGAAAAAGAATTGGCATCCTCTCCCCAGAATTGACGATTTGTTCGATCAGCTTGTAGGAGCGTCTGCTTTCTCCCAACTCGATTTAGCGACCGGTTTTCATCAGCTAAGGGTGGCTGAAGATAGTATCGATAATACAGCATTCAGAACCCCAGACGGCTTCTTTGAATGGCTTGTCATGCCTTTCGGCTTGACAAATGCACCTGCTTACTTCGTGGACCTGATGAGTAGGGTATTCAGAGATTTCCTCAACAAGTTCGTAGTGGTCTTCGTAGATGATATCCTTATCTTCTCAAAGAGTGAAGAGGAACATGCTCAGCACTTAAGGGCAATCATGGAAACTCTGCGAGTCCATCAACTAAAAGCCAAATTCTCCAAATGCCACTTTTGGAGAGAAGAAGTGAGGTTCCTCGGGCATATAGTATCCAAACAAGGGTTAGCAGTGGACCCTGCTAAGGTAGTAGCGGTACAGGATTGGAAGACACCAAGGAATGCAACTGAGGTCCGAAGTTTTCTAGGACTAGCAGGTTTCTATCGAAAGTTCATAAGGGATTTTGCGAAAATCTCAGCTCCGCTCACGAAATTGACCAAGAAGAATCTAGCGTTCAATTGGGACTTGGATTGCGAGTTTGCTTTCCAGCGACTAAAAAGGGCTCTTACAACAGCCCCAGTTTTGACGTTGCCAGATGGAAGCAAGATGTTCACTGTTTATACAGATGCATGTGGGACAGGGCTAAGCGCCGTCTTAATGCAAGAAGGAAGGGTAGTAGCTTATGGAGGGAGGCAGTTGAAGGTGCACGAAAAGAACTACCCAACCCACGATCTAGAGTTAGCTGGCATCGTCTTTGCACTCAAGTCTTGGCGACACTATCTCCTAGGTGAGAAGTTCGAACTTTACACTGACCATAAATCATTGAAATATCCTTTCTCGTAGAAAGATCTTAACTTGAGACAACAGAGATGGATGGAGTTTCTTGCCTCGTATGATTTTGAGATCTCCTACACTCCGGGCAAAGGCAACGTAGGGGCAGACGCGTTGAGCCGAAAGAAATTGACCCTAAGCCCGCACTTTGTTGAAAGACAAAGCTTAGAGTTTATAGCCAGCTTCGACTTTAGGCCTTCCTCCGATTTTGTACCAGGCTTACTAGCATCTCTTGAAGTGCGCCCAACTTTAGTGGACTCAGTAGGGACAGCACAACGCGAAGACCCTCAGCTGGTGGAAACGATTGATAGGCTAATTAGGGGTGAGACTTCAAGTCACCTCAACAGATACTCCATCGATGATAAGGGTTTGCTAAGGAGAGACGGAAGACTATGCGTCCCACAGACAAGGGATTTAGTAAAGAAGGTTCTCGAGAAAGCACATCACTCCAAGATGACGATACACCCAGGCGGAGATAAAATGTACAAAGATATAAAAAGAACTTTCTTCTGGAACGGCATGAAAAAGGACGTGGCAGAATTCGTTTCTAAGTGTATGGTGTGCCAACAGGTTAAGGCGGAACAGAAAAAGCCTGGCGGACTGCTACATCCTCTAGAGGTCCCACAGTGGAAGTGGGATAGCATCTCAATGGACTTCATCGATGGGCTGCCTAGGTCTAGGAGAGGCAACACTAGCATTTGGATAATAGTGGATAGGCTTACTAAAAGCGCCGACTTTTTACCTGTCAAAAGTAAAAGAACTGCCTCATCCCTAGCATCTCTTTACCTCAAGGAAATTGTCCGACTCCACGAATACCATCCAGCATTGTTAGCGACCGAGACCCTATCTTCACAAGTGAGTTTTGGCGGAGTCTGCAAGAAGCGGTAGGCACGCAGTTATGCTTGAGCACAGCATATCATCCCCAGACCGACGACCAAACGGAAAGAGTGAACAAAGTTTTGGAGGAACTTTTAAGACTGTGCGTCCTTGACTTCGGAGGGACATGGGAAGACCACCTTCCTTTGGTGGAATTTGCCTACAACAACAGCTATCAAGCAACCATCGGAATGGCGCCCTTCGAAGCTTTATATGGAAGACCGTTCCGATCGCCCACTTGTTGGTGGGAGTCTACTGATAAGCTCATACTTGGACCAGATATGATCCGAGAGACTTCAGAGAAAGTATACTTAATACGAAGAAGGATGAAGACGGCCCAAGACAGACAAAAGTCCTACGCCGACAAGAGGAGAACCGACCTTGAATTGGAGGTTGGGGACAGAGTTTTTCTTAAGGTTTCTCCGCTAAGGAACGTTGTTCGTTTTGGAACCACAGGAAAGCTAGCACCAAGGTTCGTAGGGCCATTCCCTATCATCGAGAAAATTGGGAAAATGGCCTATAGATTAGAGCTACCCGAAAAATTGGCCGGAGTTCACAACGTCTTTCACGTTTCACATCTCCGAAAATGTCTACATGAGTCTGCTGAAGTGGTGGAGCCAAATATCCTAGAAGAAGCTGAAGTGGAACGCGAAGTAACCATAAGAAAAGTTCCAACCCGCATATTAGGAACGGAAGTGAAAAAGCTACGCAACCGCGAAGTCAAGCTCGTCAAAGTTCAGTGGAGCGACGCTGAAGGAGATGCAACTTGGGAAACTGAAGCTAGAATACGCACTGCCTACCCTTTTCTTTTCGAGGGTACATCCTTGATCTTTCTTTTTCCTTAAGTTGCGCTTTTATCTATCTTTTTAGGTATATTTCCTCGACCTTATCTTTTAGGTAGAAACCCTTTGGATGAAAACATGTAATTGAAACATGTTATGGATGATGGTTGCAAGTGATTGCTAGTGGTTGCTCGTGGTTGCATATACACACACAATCTAGGTTTTAGATCGGCTCAGTCACTTCATATTGCATATGCATATATGTTTGCATTCGTATATGGTTGAACTTTAATGTGTTGTCATATGGATGTTGCATTTGTATGAATAATTGTGCACTCATGTAGAATCATGAATAGGAAAATTTGCATACATAATGGATTCATGGCACTTACATAATTCGCATTAAGGAGGTCAATTGAATCAGTAGACCGCCTGATTTTGCATTAGATAAGTACATGTACACACACACACTTCGCATATGATCATGAAGCATTAGAAGTCTTTTAAGGACAATGGACGCTCGTGTTTGATGGATGAGTAGATGGATGATTGGATGTTAGGATATACATTCCTCCTAACTTGAAGATTTCGGGGACGAAATCCTTTTAAGTGGGGGAGAATGTAACACCCCGTGTATTCTATAACAGTGAAATTCACAAATTAAAGTATAATTAATTTCAAATCCAAGAATTAAGGGAAACGGGATACTCCATTGCGTTCGTCTCAGAAAAATACGCGAAATAGAGTCCGAGTTTTCGAAAAACGGAGTCCGTATGAAGAAGATAAGGCCTCCGGAAGTTTTGGAATTTAGTTTAAAATTCAAACAGAAGAAAACAGCTCAGAAAAACAAGTTTGAAATTCAAAATCGGGCCCAATTGGCCAGGGCGGGAAAATTCCTGCCTAAGGCACCCAGGTCGACTTGGCAGTCGACCTGGGCTAGCCATGTCGACAGGGCTGTCGACAGGGCTGTCGACCTGGCCCCGAGCCAGGTCGAACCCAGCCCACCCTGGCTGGCCTAGTCTATGTTTGGTCGATTTTCAGAGGCCTGCTTTGTCACTAGGGCTAGGTGGTAGCCCCTGATTGGTCTCTCTTTCGAATGAATGGCTACGATTAACCCAAGCTACATCGATGGTCCTAATCAGTTCATAAACTCTATAAAAATGACCCTAGACTCTACCTAATCTATTCATTCAAAAATAAGAACGAGGCCATCATGCCGCTGAGGAACGACTGGGAGTAGCCACCAATTTGAGAGATGATTAGGAGGCAAATTCTAAAGCATAAAGCAACTTAAACAAATCAAATCAATGCCTACGTCAAAGGGAGTCGCATCTCCAAATTCCTGAATTGGAGAATTCGTCACACGATTGTAAGTAGAGTATTATTCCGGTGTGAATAAATAACTTTGTTTGATTTGTACACTTGAATTGTGGTGATAGTAATTCGTATTTGTGCGTTGTTATGATTCTAATCGATTGGAATATTGTGATGTAACGATTGGATATTCGCAAGTATGTAATTCATGATAAAAACTACATGTTTGCGGTAGTTTATTTGAGATTTATGCAAGTATACGATTGGATATTCGCAAGTATGTAATTCATGTTGGAGCTACATGTTTGTAGTTGTTTAATTTAGATTCATGCAAGTATGTGGTTTTGCTACTATGCCAACATAATGTATATTTTTGTACAAAAATCACTTTTTGTGTAATTGGATCAAATTTGGGGTTCATATGAAAGTATGTTGGAATTGGCATCATGATTTATGTATAGAACCATACTAGAAACAAAAGTAAGCCTCTTTGTGAACTTATGTTGATTTTATAAATATGACTAGGCCATGTTTGTTATTATGCCTAATTGAAAAACATGCTAGGCCTATATTGTTAACAAGAACTATATGATAATACCATGATTTCATGTTTAGGAATATTTAGCCATGATTACATGAATAAGTATATTTGTGCCTTGGTTATGTGAATAGATTAAAATCATGATTAAGTTAGAATAATTCTAGTTGAACTATACTTTTGTATTAGTAACAAAAGTAAGCACCTCTGTAAACATGTAGTAATCTTATAAACATGATTTGCTTATGTTTGACATTATGCCTAAGTAAAAATATAGGTTTATGTTGTAGTTAAGACTATGTGACAATAATGATATCAAATTTAGTTAGATTCTTAACTTAACTACAAGTTTACATGGTTTGATTCATGTCACTTATGCTTTATGACCAAAGTATATGTTACTACTATGCAAGTACACCAGTTTCTATTTTGTAGTTCCAACGTTATGTTGCAAGTTCATGCGTTCACATTCCCCTTTTTGTGTATGTAATCACGCTTTAAGCCTCCCCTTTTTCACGTGGCTAAGTTGGGCTTAAAAAGGCTAAGCCCATCATATATATAATAAACGAACGTATTAAACGGGGGAAAATAGCGTTGGGCCAAATTAATTAATAAATGAAAATATAAAGTAGAGGGGCCCAAATTCAAGAATGGGTTGGGCCCATGATTGGTGTAAACCTTTACACCATTAGCTTAAATTGATTTTGAATAGTGGGCCGCAAATATTTACATATAAGAAAATAAAGAAGAAAGACAAAATATGTAAATGTAGAAAATACGATGTGTTTAACCCGAGGTTGGATTGAGTTGTGATGTAAACCTGCCCGGAACCGCCCGGCTGTCCAGTAGTCACAACAATACCTATCCAATGTGGGAGGTTAAACATGGAGCCCAATAAGGACCCGAGGTTAGACTGAGTTGTGGCGTAAGACTGCCCGGAACCAACCGGCAACAGGCAGCCACAACAATACATGTCTAATGTGAGAGGTCAAGGCTTTAATAAGACAATTAAGGCTGTGTCAGGATTGTTAGGATTAAGTGAACTAAAGACTTAATCAAAATGGAACATGCTAAACTAAACAGACTGATTGGGGGTTAGGTTTATAAAACACTTAACCAACTTAGCATGTTGGCTAGAAATAGAAAACCTAGTAGCGGGGGACCCTTTTCAGCAGTAACCCTATAAGGTGTATCATGATACCCTGAAACTAGGCAGGGTGGGGCATGATTACTGGGCTGACTGTAAGAGGTCAAATCGACGGCGGTGGTGCAGCAGTGTAGGTTCTAACGGGGTGCGGGCGTGCACACACTCCGGCGTAGAAAAACAAGGCACTGGGCGCTAGTAGTATACCTGTGCATTCTAGGGTTGTGTCGGGCCGCCGCCATGGGACTTGATACACCCCATGGTGGGACCAGCATAGGTAACTACAACATCGGGGGCCGTAAGACACATGTAACTATGCGAGTAGGAGCCGATCACCATAAAATGGATCACTTCACCCTGATTATGGGGTGCCTGTTTGGAACTAGTTTATATGGGTACAGAGATTAATATGGGGTACGATGGTATATTCGACCCTAGACAACTTAACTAAGTTTATAGTGCTTTCCCATTTCTTGTTTATACTTATCATACCCAGTTCTTTATTCATAGACTGAATAGTCCTAGACTTACTCAGGCTTTATGTCTGACTCTACTTTTCTTTCGTCTTCTTTTCTTCCGTTTCCCCCCCCCCCCAGGTCCACAGGGAGGGAACACCGCAGCTTGACCAGCATTCATATCCAGCTTGAAGAGAAAGAATGTATTGCTTGGACCTTTTCGTTTTGGACTATGGCTTTGGTCAACAACTATGGGACTTTTGCAGTTTATTTATGTCTTCTTTATGCTTCTTTAAATAATGTAATTCAAGACAGTTATGATGATGTTATGTTTTTGGAAGTGTGTAAGACAATTGTGGTAATGTTGTTGTAACACGTATTTTCTATTATGAAATAAAAGTTGCTGTTTTTCCGCTGTTCAAAAATATGTGTTCTTATATCTGTCTTGTATATCTGTGACTTATACTTATAAACCTCCACCAAAATTAGGGCATTCCCTTAGAGAGTGACCCTAACGGAGGTGGGGTGTTTCATAGACTTAATTAGGATTTTTCCTATCTCATCTATAAATATACGTTGTAACCAATGTAAGAGGATCCATTCTTCTGTACTCTCTTTTAGTTTTAATAAAGCTCTTCTTCGTTTAGTTTATTTGATTTACTTTCATAACAATTTGTGTTCTACTCAATTAGTTTTGGTAGACAGAAATTGTTATTGTTATTTCTATTGCTTATTAGTGGTTAATCATTTGATTAGTTTCAACGACAATCCTAATTTGCTTTTGTTGTTCTTCTTTTTCTGCACTTTTATTTTATGCATTGTTGTTCTTGTTCTGCAATTTACTTTCTTTAGTGATTAATCGTTGATTAGATTCAACGATAATCCTGCGTTCACAATTTCAACTTGTTTTTATTTCAACAAAATCTCCAGGCTTCGTCTAACTCGCCCAAGAGATTAGATAAATAATTTGATTTTAATTACACCTCCCTGTGTTCGACCTGTATGCTACACACTAGTACGCTTGCAGTATTTAATTTAAAATATCGCGCTTTTCTAGCGTCGATCAAGTTTTTGGCGTCGTTGCCGGGGAGGTAACGATTAAATTTTATTGTTTATTTAATTTCTGATTCATGTTGGTTTTATTTTTATTTCTTATTTTATTTTCTTCTTGTTTTTGTATTTTGGTTAGTAAAAAAAAACAAATAAAAGAACTTGCCTGTTTTCACTAAAATTTTTCCTTTTCAATTCCTTTTCATTTTTATTTTTTCTCTTTTACACTGTTTAGTCCCTCCTTCTGAAAAAAAAACACACAGAATTTTCTTGTTGCAATTTTATTCCTTTCTCTGCCGTGAAAATCAACCACCAATTTCTTCAAACCTCTCCATAGTTCGCACAACAAATCAACAAAGCGAATATCTGAAATACAAATCAACACATCTGATCCTAGCCATCAGCCTACACCGACAACAGTCACCGATCACCGAGCTTTCTCCCTCACGACACTCACGAGCGCCCTCCATCCGATACACATCACCCTAGCCTCGGTTTTCGTACCAAACGCTTGCAAACACAAACCACCACTGTACAGAAATCTTCATCTTCACCACTCCACATCTTCTCCAAACCCATACTCAAAGCCACAAATCACGTTCTTCTGATCCGTACAAAACAGCAACCAGTGCCAAAACCCAGTAAACCATCTGCCTCCACTTACATCTACGTCCTCCCCTAGTATTTCAAAACAAACCCATACCCATACCAAATCCACATCATTACCTAGTTTAATCCGATCATTGGCTTCACCACCCAAATTCAAACCCGAAAACCCTTGCTCATTCACGGATTCACCAACCATCAACAAACTACCGCTTCACCAGTTCACGTTTCAATCAAATACCCCCACACTTATCCCCTCCATCAAGTCAGACAGTCATACCCGACTACACCGGTAAATTGTTCAACCGCACTTACCAGTACTTTCATCATTCCAAACGTCTCTTTCTGACCAAGTCTACACCCAAAACAATCATCATTCGCAACCCTGCATTGTTTTAACATCCACACACTTCTGAAAACCATCTTCGAACCCATATACCCAACTCGCAACAAGCACCTCACCATACCACTGCTCAAACCCACCTTTTCACAACCGCCATCCACCCTCAATCGACGAACTGCAAGCATAATTCATCGATTCGAATATCAAAAACACCCCAAAAACTTCTAGATCTGAAACCCAAATTGAACTATATGGTATCAATCGAACCGTAAAAACTGATCAAAGCCGCAGCTTTCAGTCCACACGCCTCCCTCCTCAACTGAACCCCGGTTCAAAAACTTCTATTCCCAGTTCAAGAACGATTGGGCTTCCAGAAAAATAGAATTAAAGAGGGAGTGACTCGAGAGTTTTAATTTTCGATTGAAATTTATAGAAAAAGGAAAAGGAGCGATTTTTGTTGGGTGGTTTGACTGGTCTTGTTTTCTGAGATTTTGTCTTGGATTTGAACGTGTTTAACCTAGGGCGTTTATACTGTGTTTATCTGTTCTTTTGCCTTGGTTTTGTGAGTACTTGTGTTTGTCAATTGGTTTGTTCTGGTTCCTTTTGCCTTGGTTTGATTGCCTGATTGTAAATTAGGTGCGGCCCTATCGGTTTGACTTAGGGTTGAACCAATCTTTTTTTTAGCGAGCCTAGGTCTTAGTTTGTTTTTTTTATATAGTGTTGACAAAAAAAAGGACTAAAACAAATCAAAGGCTTAAGCAAGAAATGAGTTCAAACAACAAGCAAACAAGGAATTCGAAGGTCAAGAAATTTGCAAACAGCTCATTTGAATTGTCGGAGCGGTTGCACACCAAGTGGGGTGTGAACGCGCTAGCGCTACCCAAATTCACTGGACAGACTGCCGATCAAGGTAAGAATTTTCTAAACTCCACAGGTGCTCTGCTGCAAAAAGAAAAATACATATAGACAATTGTTGTAAAAAAATTCTGCAGGGCAGCGGCTTGAATTTAATTTTTTTATTTCTGCAATTATTTTGTGTGATTGTTGTTATTTCTGCACTTTTTATTCATTCTGTTAAGGGCAATACCCCAATTCACATAAGGTGAGGGATTTCATCGCCCTTTCTTTAGCCCACAAATTGTATATCATCGTAGAATCTGACTAATAATAACGGTTAGACATTGGACTTAAGGGAGTCACGGGCTCATCTAGGGCTTAATTGTATTGTGATAGTTGATTCATTTGGAACGAATTATTTCTTGGTGTCTAGACTACGGCAGAGAAATAACCTTTTATAAATATTACGGTGATTCGTAAATATTATATCGGTTGTTACTCTGAAGGTGCTTAAACCTTCGGCTGCATTGTTAGGGTGATTCCTGGTGCACCGATAACTCCTGTCCGTTAACTGGCTGAGAAATCTTTTGATCTATGTAATCAAACGCGTCACTTTATAATTTTGGGTTAGGAGCCATTAAGGGCAGAAAATTCCATTGTAGCTAATTTCTGTGCTTGCATTTAACAACAATGAGTGAAAAAAGTGTTAGCCAACAAAATTCTCCTAGGGGTTCTCGAATCAACCAAAATTTTCCAACCGAATTAGATCAAAATCGAGTGAATCAAAACTTTTCAAACTTTGGGGATCAAAATCAAATAAATCAAAATTTTCAAAATCCCAATATCCAAATGGATATACCCTTGTCTCTTCGTGATCGATGTTATCCAACTAGGACCGTCCAACCCTCTGTCATCGTGTTCCCACCAGCTGAAGGAAACAATTTTGAGCTAAGATATTCTTTTATCCAAGGGGTACCAAAATTTACTGGGTCTGAAAATGCTTATGAATTCCTGAATGAATTTGAATTGTATGCTTCCACAACAAAAATGCAACAACTATCGAACGAATCGATCAAGCTAAGGCTAATCCCATTTGCACTACTTGAAAGCGCTAAAAGATGGCTAAATTCTCTTCCAAGACATTCCAGAAGAAGTTGGGATGAATTTGTCATTGCATTCTTGAAAAAGTTTTTCCCTTTCCATAAAACTCTAAAAATTCGAATTGAGATAAACCAATTCTTTCAAAATGAGGGGGAAACTTTTTCAAAATACTTTGAAAGATTCAACCAACTATTATATAGTTGTCCTCAACATGGAATTCTAAAGATCACTTATGTCAAATTGCATATGAAGGGCTAAACTATCAGACTAGAACTCAATTAGAACCAATGTGTGGAGGAGATTTTATGTCTAAGACAGCCGATGAAGCTTGGCAATTCTTAGAAGATTATTCTAAAAAGGACATGCAATGGGAATCAATTCGTGTTCCCATTCGTACTTCTACTAGAGGAGTGCATGTCGTGGTCCCAAGTCAAATTCCCTTAGAAAATCAAACTCCTCAAGCCGGAGAAGGGTTACCCCACTATTACTCTCAGGACCAAGCTAACGCCATAACTCAAAATAATCTTCACTAATCCACATACAATCCTAGTTGGAGGAACCACCCAAATTTTTCTTGGTCAAACCCCAATAATTCGGCTAACCCATCTCACGTGCAACCCTTTATTCCCAACCCAAATTATCAAACTCCACCTTCCAATTCTCAAACCTCTTAAGCTGCACCTCAATCCAAACAACCTTATAGACACCCCAATTTTCAATCATCATACCAATCATCTCAACCTTCTCAACCATCACAAGACATTGTGCATTTAGAAAAACAAATGGAGCAGATGATGAATATGGTAAAGGAACTAGCGAAAAATAACGAGAAAGGAAAGTTGCCTAGTCAACCTGAGGTGAATCCAAAGTATAACTCTCGTGTTGTAAATTCTTGTGAGGACGAAAATCATAATCCAGTCAACACTATTACAACCCTTCGATCTGGAAAGAGGATTGAGAATAACGTGGGCGACCCTGACGAACTTTCTAACTCAACCCCAATGCCAATCTTGATAATCACCCATTGGCTTCGAATACCGATTCCTCTAAACCTCAAGTTTCTTTAAATGTTGGCAATCCCAACAATTCTTCTTCCAGTGTCGGCAAACCCGACCCACCTTCGAAAATTAATGTTGGCAACACCAACATTCCATCTTCTACGACCTTACCACCTTCTTTTTCCTTGGATAAATCTTCTTCTTCGAATGTTGAAACTGATCACAAGTCGAAAAACCCGTAGCTCCATTTCCCCATAGACTCAATAATAAGATGAAAGCGGCAAATTTCGATAAAATTTTGGAAATTTTCAAACAAGTCTGTGTGAACATTCCTCTTTTAGACACTATTGAACAAATTCCTCAATATGCTAAATGTCTTAAAGAATAGTGCACACAAAAACGTGCAACCAATGTCCCAAAAACCGCCTTTCTAACTGCGAATACAAGCTCTGCTCTTTCGAATCTTACCCCGGTCAAGTACAAAGACCCTGGTTGCCCTATGATTGATTGCAAAATAGGAAACACCCATATCTCTCGTGCCCTACTCGACCTTAGTGCCAGTGTCAATCTTCTTCCTTATACTGTTTATTGTCAACTTGGGTTAGGGGAAATTAAACCAACAAACATCACTCTTCAGTTAGCCGATCGATCTATCCAAAAGCCATTGGGAATTATCGAAGACGTCTTGATACAGATAGAATAGTTTTACTTCCCTGTCAATTTCATAGTTTTAGACACAGAGCCTGTCTCAAATCCCAAAGTTCAAATACCATTGATTTTAGGAAGGCCCTTCTTAGCAACCTCAAATGCTGTCATTAATTGTAGAAACGGTCAACTTCGACTTTCCTTCGGGCACCTAACCATTGAATTAAACATCTTTAATCTCAACAAACAACCTAGGGATTTTGAGACCAATGAAATCGACATGAATCAAACCATAGTTGACGAAACCTCTAATGACACTTCTGAAGCCTTGAAAATGTGTCTGGAACATTTCGACCCCGATTTCGACGAACTTGAATACATTTCTGAACTGAATGAATTTCTTGACTTAAATCCTTCGTCTTCTGAATCTAACCAAGGAATGTTAACCAACGTTAACACTCACGAACATCCTAAGTTAGATCTCAAACCCTTGCCACAAGACCTTAAGTACGCATACTTAGACTCCTCAGAAACTCTTCCCGTAATCTTGGCCTCTGATATTACCGAGAACCAAGAAGAAAAACTCTTAGAAGTTTTGCGGGAAAATAAAGATGCTTTGGGGTGGGAACTGAGCGATATAAAAGGAATTAGCCCGTCAATTGTGGAACATCGCATACACTTAGTTAATGAGGCTAAACCTATCTGTGAGGCTCAAAGGCGATTAAACCCAAACATGAGAGAAGTGGTCAAGGAGGAGATAATTAAATGTCTAGACAATAACATCATCTATCCCATCTCTGATAGTACCTGGGTGAGTCCGTTACAAGTTGTACCAAAGAAATCGGGAATCACAGTGATCAAAAATGAAAGTAATGAGCTTGTCCCGACAAAAATCAAAACAAAATGGCGTGTGTGTATCGACTATCGAAAGCTCAATGCAGCCACATGAAAAGACCATTTTCCCTTACCTTTTATTAACCAAATGCTCGAACACTTAGCAGGTCATGAGTACTACTGTTTTCTCGATGGATACTGTGGCTATAACCAAATCCCTGTTGCATTAGAGGATCAACACAAGACCACCTTTACTTGTCCCTTTGGAACCTTTGCTTATCGTCGCATGCCCCGCGACTTTCCAAAGGTGTATGATGAGTATCTTCTCTGATATGGTGGATAAGAATTCTTGGAAATATTCATGGATGATTTTTCAATCTATGGATCATCTTTTTCCCAATGCCTCACTCATTTAGAACTCGTCCTAAAATGTTGTAAGGAAAAATCACTCGTGCTTAATTGGGAAAAATGCCACTTTATGGTAAAAAGATGGATAGTTCTAGGTCATGTCGTCTCCAAAGATGGCCTTGAAGTCGATAAATCTAAAATCGATTTGATTGCTAATCTTCCTCCTCCTAAGTCTGTTAAAGATGTTCGTTCATTTCTTGGCCACGCGGGATTCTATAGAAGATTCATTAAGGATTTCTCGAAAATTTCAAAACCTCTCTCAAATTTACTTGCCAAAGACGTTAAGTTCGAATTCTCCAATGACTGCAAAACATCTTTTGAAACTCCTAAGTCAATCTTGACCACAACTCCCATCATTCAACCTCCTGATTGGACTCAGCCCTTCGAACTTATGTGCGACGCTTCTGACTTTGCAATTGGAGCCATCTTAGGTCAGCGTATCGATAAACTCCCTCGAGTCATTTATTACGCTAGCAAAACCTTAAACGAGGCCCAATTGAATTACTCAACTACTGAAAAGGAATTTTTGGCATTTGTCTTCGCTCTTGAGAAATTCAGACCATATCTCATAGGATTCAAAGTCATAGTTTACACTGATCATGCTGCCCTACGATATTTGCTTTCTAAAAAGGATGCCAAGGCCCGTTTGATTCGTTGGATCCTTCTTCTTCAAGAATTCGATATATAAATACGAGATAAAAAGGGTTCTGAAAATGTTGTAGCTAATCATCTCTCTTGAATTGTGCACGAAAATGTTAACGACACCCAAATCGATGACTATTTTCCTGACGAACAAATTCTTTCCATCTTTAGCACCCCTTGGTACGTTGACATTGTGAATTATCTTGTCACACAACAAACACCCGCTGAATGATCAAAACAAGATAAACAAAAAATTTATCTCAAAAGTTCGAAACTTCTATTGGGACGACCCATATCTTTTCAAATATTGTCCAGACTAAATCATTCGAAGGTGTGTGCCCGATCATAAACACCAAAGTATTCTCTCCTGCTCACATGAACATGCTTGTGGCGGTCACTTTGGAGCAAGAAAAACTGCTGCAAAAGTGTTGCAAAACGGTTTTTATTGGCCCACACTCTTCCGTGACGCTTTCGAATTTTGCTCTAAATGTGAGCGATGTCAAAGAACGGGTCGAATCTCTAAGCGAAACATGTTGCCTCTCAACCCCATTTTAGTGATTGAGTTATTCGATGTTTGGGGCATCGATTTCATGGGACCATTCCCTAATTCATTTGGGAATCTTTACATCTTGCTTGCGGTAGATTATGTCTCAAAATGGATTGAAGCCATTCCGACCAAAACCAATGACAACAAGGTTGTTGTCAAATTCCTCAAAGAAAACATCTTTTCGTGCTTTGGCACACCTCGAGCTATCATTAGCGATAATGGAACTCACTTCTGTAATCGTGCTTTTGAGTCCTTGCTCAAGAAATAATCAGTCACACACAAGTTATCGACCCCTTACCATCCACAAACTAGTGGACAAGTAGAAGTTTCCAATTGACAAATCAAACAAATTCTTGTGAAAACCGTGAATTCCAATAGAAAAGATTGGTCCGTAAAACTGATTGATGCACTTTGGGCTTTTCACACTGCTTATAAAACCAATTTAGGGATGTCACCATATCGACTAGTCTTTGGAAAGGCCTGTCACTTACCTCTTGAATTAGAGCATCGTGCTCTTTGGGCCATAAAATTTTTGAACTTTGACTTAGAGAAAGCCGATTCACATAGGAAGTTACAAATTTCTGAATTAGAGGAATTAAGAAATGAGGCGTATGAAAATACGAAAATCTACAAAGAAAGAACCAAAGCCTAACACGACAAAAACATACTTCGTAAGGAATTCAACGTAGGTCAAAAAGTTCTTTTATACGACTCTAGACTTCACTTGTTTCCAGGAAAACTCAGATCTCGATGGACTGGACCTTATGTTGTGAAAACAGTATATCCTCATGGAGCGGTTGAAATTGAAAATCTTAGGGATGGAAAAGTCTTCAAAGTAAACGGTCAACGACTGAAACCATTTTTGGAATTCGAGCAATATGACGAAGATGAACCTATCAATCTGCATGAGCCTGATCATCCACCACGAAATCAGGTAGTACACGTTCTTTTTCTTTTATTTTTCTTTTTCATTTTTGTTTTTCTGCCTTAGACAGTTGGGACACTGTCTCAATCAAGTGTGGGGAGGGGGAGTCTGCGTTGCATTCTTTTGATTTTTCTTTCTTTCTTTTCATGTAGGACCATCATACATTTTATATCGTAGTAACATACCATATATTTTTTTGGAAAATACAACTCATTTTCAATTGATACAACAAAATAAGTTTACAATTTTTAGCCAATTGATAGTATTTTTTTTCTCTCAAGTTAGATTGAATAAGAAATATAATGAAAAGTTTAATTTTGAGGGATAATTGTGTAACCGGTACATAGGGAGATTCTTTGGTGATGGCCATGAAATCTATTCTATATTGTAGACTTTGTTTAAATAAGTGGAGGACTTAAAATACTTATAATGGCTTGTCAAACCTTTAAAACTAAGTTGTGTTAAGTTGAATTCGCGTAACTCTCTTTTTGTGCTTATAAATTCAATAATAATAATAGTAATCCAAGGGTATCCAACATTGCTTGTATATCGAGCGTTGGTGTGCAAACCCGCCAAGCTCTATCTGGAACGTTGTTGACAAAGTCAGCGTTGGAATATCTTGGTCTCATTTTATGAGATTGGACACCTAAGGATTACCGACACGTTGTTGACAAAGTCAAAGTCGGCCTGCACAATCCGCCAAGCTCTTTACCCACTCTCCGTTAGTCTATGAGGCAGTGCATGGGTGGTAAACCTTGGTCTTCTAAGTTAGGTGTATGTACTTAATCATAAATTTTAAAATTTTATAGAATAAAGAATAAGCGATGATGCCCAAACACTTCTTGACCTTATTGATTTGAATAGCCATACACAAGGAAATTAGAATACCACTTTACAAACTGTGCCAAGTAAACTAAGAATCTATTTCATGGCTGCACTATGTTATCGACCGAACTAACTGGCCAAACTTGAATTTAACATTTGAAAACTTGATTTATATTGAACATTTGTGACAAGTCGAGGTATCTAAAATAAAATCAACTGATTAGAAATTATTAACTTAATTTGTTGTACCACTTTCCTGAAATAAGTCGTGTTTTCATTTTTTGTTTTTATTTGCATATGTCCATTGCATTCATGTAGTTTCTTTAGAGTCATAGCATACTGCATTTGGATTTTGTGGGTAGTATCCGCTGAAAACCCTCACGAGACACCACTCGTCCTACTAGGGACACCTAGAGTTTTAACGGCTTGTTGCATATGCTCAATGCAATCGTGTTTCCTACGAAAGTGCGACCTATCTAGTTAGTTTTTCATTTTCTTTTTACTCGAGGACGAGTAAAAGATAAGTGTGGGGGTATTTGATTAACATAGAAATGTGTTTATTTTATGCTCTTGTATTTTATCTTTTGTAAATAAATAAATGATACTTTGGGTACTTTCGTGTGTTTTTACAGATTGTCAAGAAATGCCTCCTTCGTTTCAAATTAAAGGCCAACTACAGATAAAAAGCTACTTCCCCGTATTAAAGCCATCTCAATTACAAAAGACGTTGTAGCTCACTGGTAATTGCATAGAAATTTGTACTAAGAGACCGCAGTTCGATCCCCGTCAAGCACAATTTTTGCCAAAGGACGGAACGCGTTCACACTGCCCCTTTGCTATGAAGAATATATTAATTAGTATTATATTATATATATACATATTCATGTGTATGTATGATATTCACTAATAGACATTTTCGGAGTAGTCATGGAAATCAATTCAGAACATGCATTTTTCAATTTCCAATTAGAAGAACTTCTGATTGAATTATTGCCAAGAAAAGATCAATTTTGAAGATTTCATCCTTTGTTGCCTTTGGAGTTTGATGAGTATCCTTGTTTGGAATAGTTAATCGCATGCAATCTAATTACCAATCAACTAGCAATACGGAGGATTTGGAAGATATTCACCAAGATATGCATCAGATATTCTTAAAAGAATTATTTCCAAACAAGCCTAGTCAAGGAAGGAAAGAGATATGATATTACTTCTTGGGAAAAGAGACCCATTCATTCATAGACTTAATTAGGATTTTTCCTATCTCATCTATAAATATACGTTGTAACCATTGTAAGAGGATCCATTCTTCTGTACTCTCTTTTAGTTTTAATAAAGCTCTTCTTCGTTTAGTTTATTTACTTTACTTTCATAACAATTTGTGTTCTACTCAATTAGTTTTGGTAGACAGAAATTGTTATTGTTATTTCTATTGCTTATTAGTGGTTAGTCGATTGATTAGTTTCAACGACTTTTGTTGTTCTTCTTTTTCTGCACTTTTATTTTCTGCATTGTTGTTCTTGTTCTGCAATTTACTTTCTTTAGTGATTAATCGTTGATTAGATTCAACGATAATCCTGTGTTTACAATTTCATCTTGTTTTTATTTCAACAAAATCTCCAGGCTTCGTCTAACTCGCCCAAGAGATTAGATAAATAATTTGATTTTAATTACACCTCCCTGTGTTCGACCTGTATGCTACACACATGTACGCTTGCAGTATTTAATTTAAAATATCACGCTTTTCTAGCATCGATCAACAAATAAATCCAATGGTGAAGGTTTTGTGTCTCTCTCTTTGTGTTCAATTTTGTGTCCAAATAGCCGGCCCCGTGCATAATAGTCTTATCATCTACAGAACTTGACTGCTATAGGTTTATTAAATGTGGATTGGCAAATTTTCATTGTATATTATGGTTTGAGGCAATGGAGATAATGTGCATGTATAAAAGCAAAAATGCAGTTGAGGTTATGGTATCCAGTAAATTTTCAAACATGCACTTGAGCATCCAACTTTTTTTATAAATAAGTTCACTATATCCTATTAATTCAAATGCAGACACCCAACTATACTAATCGGTAATATCACTATTTCAATTGAAAAGATGTAGTACTTGAGAACCCAACTATATTAGTTGGCCATAGTACTTGGAAACAAATGGCTGGAGTACTATATTTGGGTGATAATTGTGCAGTACTCACCTGGACTATGATGGGCTAACTACCAAAATGTTACATAATTTCACTATGGTCCACAGTTTTGGAGATGCAAGCACGGGATGAATGTTGATGACAATCAAAACCTTTACATAAGAAAAACAATTATGTTTGAAAACTTACCACGAAAGCATGCATCTTGCTCCTATATTAATATAAGCACCCAACTATATCCTATTAATTCAAATATAGGCAAGTTTCTTATTATGCTCTCAGCCATTTCTTTATCACAATAAGAAGTGCAGTTGAACGAGCTTTACAATTTGTTTTTTTAGAGAGTGAAGTGAGCATTAAGATCTCATTCCATTGTCGTTCAGGTAAGTCCGAAATTTTAAAATATACTAAGTATGAGCGCTATTAAATATTATCTGGTTTTGAAAGCTTATATAGAAAAAATCTGGGAAGAAAGATAAAATCGCAATTTTGTTTTAAGATCTGTACAATCATGCAATTTCGATGCTTTACATAAAAAAATGGATTTTTTTTCTTGTACGGTGACCCGTTTCATTTGTATATTTTTATACATTTTGAATCAAAGAATGATTTGATTTTGCATTATAAGGTTTATACTTCAGGTATTCTTGAAAAATATTTGTTAATTAAAACGATGTGAATCATTATTTAAAAATGCCCAATGTGTATTATGTACCCCAAATTCAAGAATACTCAGGAGCTAACTGCAAATTTAAAAATTATACCACTATGAGTTTGACTATTTGTTTTGATGTATTACTGTAATACTTTACGGATAAACTGGGGTAATAGTGAAGAAGGAAAGCTATACCGGGCACACATCTATGACAGTGATAATATGACATGTGAAGGGAAGACATTAAACTGAAAAATATGGTTCGCATTATACAGTGGCGATCAGATGAAGCACTAGAAAAAAGAAAAAAAAATTGAGTTATAGACAAAGCAGAAGGAAATCCGTACAAGAAGAAGCACACATTCAAAGTTCTGTATGATGCTTGTAACATAGATCAAATATCCTTAAAGTTTGCTTTAACTTCAAACTCTAAAAAACGAAAACATATTTAATTGTACCGTAAAGGGGTAGCGAATTCACATATGAATGTGTAAAGCTTACATGTGTGTATTAATTTGACACATTTGGAATATGGATCACGACTTTTGCTCCTTCGACTATACACCTGACGTCTTTATGTCCTTGACAATTTAGAAAATGCAAGCAGGCTTGAAAATTCAATGATTGGGAAGAAGTATAAAGATAAACTGAACTATTCATGTTATTGAATTGTTACTGTATGACCATGTGATGTGAATGATCATGCATACATGAGGGAAACATTTGCAGCACATCTATGTTAATTTTTACACTGTTTGTGGAATGAGTCCACTCACAATTCGCAATAGACTAATGACTGCGCAGTAGTACTCACCCACCAAGGAGATTTGTAACCTTAACGAATTAGCACATGCTAATTTGGTTGACTAAACTGATCAACCAATGTTAACGGCTAACCAACCGTCCTTACCGAACCATTACAGGATAAATAAATAAAAACATGTGCTCATTATCATTTATTTTATTGCAGACATTTCGTTACATGAATTTCAAGTATATACTGTTAAAGAATCATGACTGCTATGTTCAAAATGATGGCTGCATTCATAAGAGATGATTTTTCTGATTATCATTGAATTAATAACTATGAAATTGAATATATTAAAGTTATGGCAAACATGGTCACAGATACTCAGTAACTGGTCATCGTATTTGTCATTTGCTAAATGGTTTAGCACACTGTCCTTAACTAAGTAATACTTTATATACAACCAAGTAGTAAATTTTGGAATGTACAACGCTGAGAGAGAGCTTAACATGGCAGTGCGTTGAAACAGAGTATCGGTTCAATTTTGTTCGCTTAGGTTGGAATAAAAGAAGCGAAAAAATGTGACACTAGGAGGGGAGATAAATTTAATGAAAGAGCTTTTAGGATCTTTTCCATTTTTGTGATTTCAAGAGAGCATGCTAAATGCACAAAATCATCTTCAATACCATCATAATCTTATTTTGCTAACAGAAAACAACTGAAGATTTTAAGTTGATTTTTGTACTTGATTTGTAAAACTTCTTGATTCGGTTCAAGAATATTTCTCTCATCCACACAAAACACAGTAACACAATTTTGAATTTCAAAATGGACGCGAATGTGCAAAGTGCAAACCTTGTCTAATTCTTCATATCAAAATTAAAAAATTGTTTATGATGGATTGTTGCAATATTTAATGATATTTTTATACTGGTTGGATCAAAAAAAATATGGATCTGCAAGGCTCGTAGCTATGACCAACGTATTTAAAGGAGTGGAATATTAAAACATATAGAAACTTATGTTATAATTATTTCCTGGAAAACCCAAATTGCACCTCTGTAATTCTTTTATTTAAGATGGGTCGATTGAAAGTTCACTTTTTAATTATAAAAGCAAGTTCATGTTTTAGTATAGATCAACCAAAAATTACTTCACTCAGTTAGAGTTGAAGATTGTGGCTAATAATTTTGTAGAGTGATATAAATAAGTATTTCACTCTTAGGTGTTGTTGATGCCATCATATGTTACAGCTAGTCATAATAATCATAGTATAAAACCTTGGCCTATAATTATACATTATTCTTTGAAAAGGAGGCTGTGTAAAACTCAATTTGCATTACATGCAGTATATTCTATATAAAGATTCAAGTACAATATCATTCTAGATTAAGTTGATATTTAAAACGTAGAAGAATAACAGCAGAAAGAATTAAAACAAACAGGATTTGATGAAGGTATGCATTATTACCACACTTACCATTAATTTTTTATATAGATAATCACAAACTTTTTATGCTACTTGTTGGCTAGCCTTTTGACCAAGCCACCAAGGTTCACACACAAGAAGAAAGTATGGAACTACATTCCTCAAAAATCGGATCGCACAAGCGGATTGCGCCTTTCGGATCGCCAGTGCAGAGCACGACCCGATCCGTCCAAGGAAGCACGACTCGATCCGCCCAGGGAAGCACGACCCGATCCGCACCTATGTCACCACCTTACTCCGATCCGATCCCTTGCTACGTGGCGAAACTTCTGACTTTTTCAAACCACGAGTGGGTCTTTAGCGATCCGAAATGCACAGATCTCGCGACACCTATCCACAACTGTCATATTGACCAATTCCTCCTCAACGCTCGATCCGATTCGATTTTCTCGGGATCTGCACCACGTGTGACCGCGAACCGCCTGACAGAATCAGCTATAAATAGCCCAGAGACTGGCATTTTTCAGGATCCTTTTGGCAGTATTGAGCACTGATTCCACCATTACTGTCATACCACTATTTCTTATCAGTTTTACTACGACATTACTGAGAGAAGTCACAATTGTAAGAGTGAGTTTGAGAGAAATCATTGATTGTACTAGCATTCAAAGTATAATCGATAACATATAAAGTGGACATAGGCTCGTTAACGCCGAACCACTATAAATTCTGTGTGTTTTCTGCTTTTTCTTCATTCTCCAGTTATAATTCTCTACGAATCAGAACAATTTGGGTGTTAGGTCCAAATTCTCCAGTTATAATTCTCATATTCCGCGGTCAGAGAATCAACAGGCGGATAAGTTGGCAAAGATGGCTAGTTCCGACGATCCTGAAGAGACTGGGCTAGCCCCAGTTGAAGTACTTCGTTCTCCTAGTATAGATTAGATGGAAATTGATCTGGTACTAGAGACGGAACCAGAAAGGGATTCATGGATGACCCCTCTAAAGAATTTCTTGACAAATGGAACGCTTCCGACCAAGAAAAGCGAGAGGCGTAAAGTAATTCGTAAAGCTTCCCGATACGTTCTGCAAGGCGGAGTTCTTTACAGACAGGGATTTTCGATGCCCCATCTCCGGTGCATATCTCATGGCGACATCAAGCGTGTGCTGCAAGAGGTACATGAAGGTGAATGCGGCGATCACACTGGAGGGCAAACATTGGTGAAAGAGGTGTTGCGGCATGGTTATTTCTGGCCTACCATAAACAAAGATGCAGCGAAGTACGCACGACAGTGTGATGCATGCCAAAGATTTTCAAAGATACCTAGGGCACCTCCTAGTCAGTTAAAAACGATGACAAGCCCATGGACTTTCGCTTGGTGGGGAATTGATATCATCGGAAGTCTCCCCATAGCTGTAGACTATTTCACTAAGTGGGTCGAGGCTGAGCCATTGACTACAATCACAACCAAACGAGTGATCAACTTCGTCGTTAGGAACATCATCTGTCGATTTGGGATTCCAAATATTGTTATAAATGACAATGGAACTCGGTTCGATAGCACTGAATTCAGAGACTTCTGCCAGAAATACCACATTGAGAAACGGTACACCTCTGCGGCGCATCCGCAGTCGAACGGACAGGTCGAAGCGGCGAATAAAGTGATTAAGTCCATTCTGAAAAGAAGACTAAAACGGGCCAGAGCCATGTGGGTTGATGAATTACCCTTAGCACTATGGGCCAACAGGACAACGTATAAATCGGCAATAGGACATACCCCCTTCTCCCTTGCTTTTGGAGCAGAAGCAGTCATCCCAGTTGAAATAAATGTACCTTCTCACCGAGTGACTTATTACGATCTGATGACTAATAACGAATTGCTCCTTGAATCTCTGGATATGATCGAAGAAAAGAGGGACGAAGCAGACCTGCGTGCCTTGAGATGCAAGCAACAGGTCGCCCGATACTACAACAAAAAGGTTCGAGCCCGAACCTTTGAACCCGGAGACTTGGTTCTGAAGCGTGTCTTTCCAGCCCCAACTCATATGGGTGCGAAGTGGGAAGGACCGTACTCCATTCTGTGCAAGCTTGATAATGGAACCTTCAAGCTAGCAACCGTAGATGGAAAGGAAATCCCCAGAGTGTGGAATGCCCAACATTTACGGCCGTATCTAACGTAAAGATGTCAGATCTGTTCTTTTGCTTTATTAAGGACCATGTACAAGGCACGACTTTCCTAGAATAGTCCGATTTCTTAAGCAAAAAATTATAAAATAGACGTAGGTCATGATTCGACCGAACCACTATAAAAATATTGTGTGTCGTTTACCTTTATTGCACTATTATTTATCTGCCTTTCTATTTTTATGGAAATTGTTGTGAACCATGCAACGATCAAAGAAGCGTATAATTATAGGTGCCTTCCATCAGAATGGAATGCAATCACCAGTCAAAACTCAGAGGGTGCGATAAAGTAAATCATATCATTGATAGCGCTCTAAATCTCCAGAGCCGAGAGAGAGCATAACGGACATGAAGGCGATGTCCGTAAGTCATGGCGGTGTACCATGATCGGAACCACCTTAACGGAACTCTAACCTCGGCGACTGCCAGAAGAGTATAAAAGCGTCTCCGACTGAGCGCTGAGAAAGAGCTCTTACCCCGCTGAAGGATCGGGGAGCGACAGAACTGCTGAGCTCGAACTCTAACCTCCGCGACTGCCAGGAGAGTATAAAAGCATCTCCGACTGAGCGCTGAGAAAGAGCTCTTACCCCACTGAAGGATCGGGGAGCGACAGAACTGCTGAGCACGAACTCTAACCTCGGCGACTTCCGGGAGTGTATAAAAGCGTCTCCGACTGAGCGCTGAGAAAGAGCTCTTACCCCGCTGAAGGATCGGGGAGCGACAGAACTGCTGAGCTTGAACTCTAACCTCGGCGACTGCTAGGAGAGTATAAAAGTGTCTATGATTAAGTGCTGAGAATGGTGCTAGAGATTCAGCGCCCACAGGATCTCTATCCCGCTGAAGGATCGGTGCGTAGACTATGACACGAGTTCGAACTCTGACCCGCAGATGAATCGGGAGAGTACCGAAGTGCCAAAAGCCGGGCACCGCAAGAACTCTAACCCTACAAAAATTTCCAAGTCCCCCATGTTCAGAAACAGGGGGCAACGTGCATGCAACTCAAATCAATATTTAACGATTGATTGGGGATAGATATATGCATACGTGTATCTTGATGCGATACAATGCTGTTAAAGTCTTTTTGTTGCTTGAATGATTTGTGGTTATAAGTAAATAATTTATGACTGAACATGAAAAGTTTATTAAATGCAGGTACACGATGATGCAAAAGAAATAAACTTTCATTCATGAAATGCAAGCCTAAACGTAAAAAGCAACCTAAAACAAAAGTGAGGGCCAGTCTCACAACTACATTTCATGGCCAGTGGGAATCTTAAAAACAAAACATAGACAAGCGGCAGTATCCTATTTACGTTTGGACTTTTTCTCCTTCTTCTGCTTTTCCAGCTCCGCCTTGTTAGTATCAGATTGATCATCCTTCTTTCTCTTCCTTTTGTCTATAAGAGGAGCTAAAGGTTCATCCGAAGACTCCTCCTCATCCTTCTTTCTCTTTCTTTTATCAGTAAGGGAAGCTGGGAAATCATCGGGATTCTCAAAATGAAGCTATTTAGTGATCAATTTGGGCTAGAGTTTCAGAACCATCCCAGTTTTGGGGTCAAACTCCGAGATAGGAGCTACGTTCAAAGGCTCTTGTCCCACCTTCTTTAAAGCCAGCTGCTTTTCCTGCCTAGCCTTTCTTTTAGCCAAAGTCTCGTCGTCATCGCCTTCAACTTCTTTGGTACTAATGATATCCTCCTCATCATCTACATGGTGCCCGTCCATATCTTTCAAGGCATCGATGGTTTCGTCATCCTTGGGAGCATCAGCTCTGGGTGCCAGGACGCCCTTCTCCGCTGTTGTACCTTCAGCCTGCTTCGGTATATCAGTACCGGCGCTAGGCGAGACGTCAATCTTCTCCGCCTCTGTCCTCCTCTCGACATCCTTGTCGATGGGCCCGCCACCTGTATTATGAGGAACACATGTTATTAATTCGATTGGTTGCTCCACCAGACAACGACAACTCACAATTGCTTTGACAAATTGTGGGGGGAAAATGGAGATACCTTCCGCTGATCCTCCATCCAGGCTAGCTGCAGAAGCTCCGACAACCCCAGGAGTCAGGCCCAAAGGAATTAATGGATCATCAGGATTGTATTCCTCAACTCCGGAGGCCTTGGGCTCTCCAGTTGAGCTCGAACCTTTGTCAATCTTGTTTTTTCCCTTAGCTAGGGCCCTCTCCTCTTACATTTCTTCTTGAATTAGGCGTCGGCCTTCTGCCAAATCCTCGGGCTCGTTATCCCTCAGAATGGTCCTCATCATCTCATCTTCGTCAATCTCTTCAACTCCTAATCTCCACTTCTCACCCTCAACGATGGCGTCCCATATGTTGGCTAAAGTGACGTGGTAGTCCGGGATCCACGAGATGTTACGGGTTTTGAGGACGTGGCCGAGGAAGTCAAATATCATCTCTTCAAACCCTTCGATATCCTTTTCTCTCTCGAGGAACTTGTTGTTAGAAGCAGTAGCCATTTCAATGGCACTTTCTACATTCTTTTCGGCGAGAGCTGCGCGCCTCTCTGCATCCGCGAATTGATCATTCAGAATTACTTTCTCTCCTTCGGCCAAAGCTAAACTCTCCTTCAAACTTGCCCTTTCTTTCTCCCAAGCAGCTCTTTCGGCCTCGAAGTGATCCTGTGCTGTTTTAAATTCAGAGTTGGCCATCATGAGATCTTCTACCTCTTGCTTCAATAACACTCGCTCTTTTCTATTAGAATCAAGCTCATTATGGAAACGTTGCTTGGCCTCCTCTAGCTCTGTTTTGTAAGCTCTAGTGTCTCGTTGGGCCAAGGCAAGCAGAGATTGTGCATCCTCTAAGTCCTTCTCCATTTTTGCCCTGGCTCTTTCATTGTTATCTATCTTCACTTTGGACCTATGCGCTTCCATCTCAAGCGTTCGGATGACCTCTGAAAGATTAACAGCATGTTTCTTCATCGCTTCATACTGTCTGGCTACATGGCGAATGTGCCCGATGACCTCAGTATCCTAGTTCCTAGGGACTGGTTCCAAGGCTGGAACAAACATCATCCTTTCGAAGAAGATGTTAGGGAATTTTTCTCGCAACTTTTCCAGCTTATCCTGAGTCTCAGGACCATGAATATAATCTCATGACCCGGGGGCAACCAAATCTTACTGGCTGGAAGGGACAATGTCAATTTTCTCCTTCTCAGAATCCTTGATTGGATCCTTTCTTTTATCCTTGGGCTCGTAGTGTCTTTTTGATAACCTGCTATGAGAGGGTGCACTCTTCGGAGGGGTTAATTCTTTGGGAAGTTGTTTTCCCCCTTTAGGTGGCACCGAATAACTGGGAAGCTTGCCAGAGGTTGGTTTTCATGGAGACCGGGATTGTGAAGAAGTAGGCTTGTGAGAAAGACCGCGAGAACACTCAGGATTTGGATGAAGGCTAGGTGTGCCTTCACGAAGAGAGCGATAAGAATAAGACCGCCTGCGAGACATCTTTCCTGCAAAAGAGAAAAGAGCATATTACAACCTTGAATACTGTTGATATAAAAGTGTGGGGTCAGGCAGTGCGTGTGATTTGTGCATCCCATATAATTCCCCCTAACAGACCAGGGCCTGAAGTCAGGCTCATCTGAGTAGTTTCTTGTCCTCCAACTGGAATAGTTGTTTCCTCAGAAACAGGGAAAAATGGCTCCCCTTCAAAGTCCCCCTGTGTGTATACATCATCAGGCAAAGGAATTTTGCTCAGCTCTTTAAATAGTTGTTCTTCTGTTAAATTATCGGGAGCAGCAGGTTCAATCAGAAGAGAGGCCCTTGAGGGGAAACCCCCGGAGAAACTGGAATTTCCATAGACTTATCACCACGGGCCTCATCTCCTCTATATATGTTTAGATCCTCATCGTCCTGGATGATTATTGGCGAAGGACTCTTACGGAATTTAATTGTTTCTGCTGCCCGTGACGTTCCTTCTCCCTCAGTTGGGGGCACGTATTTATAGGGTTTGCCGCCTGCACCAAGTCCAAACCTTATATCCAGAATGTGATGCTTGTGAAGATTCTCGTCAGTAATGCATTTCTTGATCTTTAGAAAATCGGATTTGCTTTGTAGAAGAAGAGACAGTCGATTATTGTATACCGAGCCTTCTGTCTTGGGAAAGACGTGATCTGCTTAAAAAAGGGGGGCATGTTAATGCTTCGACTTCTTTAACAAGTTATTCAGTCAAAAGATTAAAGTTTACTTGATTTAAGCCATCTTCTTGAATACCAAGCCTGTCTCTTTATATAGAACCAATCGGCCTTGAGATCCCCTATGTTGCTGTATCCGTAAGACAGAACCTTCCTATTTGCTACTGATTCGAAGAAAGAGAAATTTGGGGTTGCCGAGGAGCGATGCTTGAAAAGATAAAACAATTTTAAATCTTTAAATGTGAGCTCGGTATGCAGGATTTCCGCGTATGCGATATATAGAGAGTATAGAGCCGCATAGGCATTGGGATGAAGCTGCATCGGAGCAATACCCAATCGTTTTAAGGTCTCAATGACGACTGGAGGAAACGGAGGAATAGCTCCTACCAAGCACACGAGTCGGCTGACTGTCATATACCCTTCCGGAGCTAAGTGAGGTCTATCTTCGCTGCCGGGTGTCCTCACATCATCCCAGGGAATCCCATGTCTCAAGCAAATTCTCTTAAGCTTTATGTCATCAAGTTTGGAAGCTAGAGAGTCTGTGAATTTATCTATTTCTATTGCACCAGGGACTTCGTCGGGAGCTCGGCCATCTAACTCCGACTCTTCATCAAGCGAGGTACTGTCAGACGGATTCAATTCTGTTTCTGCTTCATATTCGGATCCAGAATCCGCACCGTCTGGATTAGATGGAAGAACCTCGGGGTTGAGATGCTCATACACCTCGGTATCCGTCTCTGTGTCAGATCTTGAAGGGGAATGATTATCCGACATTACTGTTTAGGCGAGTAAACATGAGAAATAAGATTATAATTACCCATCACCCCCTGTGTGTGCAAGTGCCGGTGTGTGCCTGTGCATGCATTAAAGAAAAACATAAAAGTCAACGAGATCATCAAGATGTCAGTCGTTGTTCAATGTTAAATTATGCATTTGGTCAGTCCAGAAAGTTCATCTCAAAGGCTCTAACCTAACTGTCCATTGATGTACTGGAATTAAGCTGCACTGCTTACTATACAAGTTCGTTGGATTGTTCATTATCTGGTTCGTGGTACCCCTTCGGATCGCATGTTGTGGTTCGGATCGTGGCATATTCGAGGGTCGCGAGGCAAATATCGATCCACAGCTGAAACGCTAACTCATGAGAATGTATCGGTTCGGATCGCCGTAAGTTCATAGCGAACCGTACTCCTGCCATCACCGTGATCCGCTCCCTGACCTTGGACACGATCCGGTCCAATATCGGATTCCACACCATGACTTCCCCCCTGAACCTCGCATCACCATGAACCGATGCTCCTATCCGATCTGATTCATCCTTCTTCTTCTCCCTCGCCTCTTCTTCATCACCCCTCCTTGCTCCGTCACGCGAGCACCTGAACCCATCATCCATCGCGGATGCGGTCTCAAACATCACCAATTTTCCCATTTTCTCTTCTTAAATTCCAGAAAAACGAGTGAGAAATTGCATGAGAATGATTTCGACGAGATTACCTTTCTTAAATTGGGAAGGACAATCGGGATTTTTGGAAGAAAAAATTAGGGTTTTTCTCGAAAAGACTTGGCGGCGCGTTGCTGAAGGAAGAAGAAGAAGGAGAAAAGTTCGGTTCGGTTCGATTTATATAGAGAAAACGGTGACCGTTGGCCTCCCCTTTTTTGTCCCACACGAACCATAGGCTTCGGTGGATCATACGGGCAAGCCCATTGGGCCCAGCAGAGAATAAAGAGGCCAATTCCTAGATCGACTCGCTACCAAGGATGGGCCACCATACCTAAGACACACACAAAGGCTGGAACAAGACGAGCATCTCGTCTCACTGGACCATGACAAAGAATGCTCCCGCGAACCATGGCGCGTTGCTGCGAACCGAACCGTCCAAGGATGAAAAGAAGCGAACCTCCAGAAATACTTGCAAAAGAAAAAAATGCAAATAAAAATTATTCGGTGGACAAGGAAATGGTTGAAGACTATACTGATATTTATATCGGTCAAAGAACGCGACTTTCCGAAGCAACATGACTTTTCAAACAGACATGACTACTAATTCACACCGTTCCGTGGAAAGATAAGTTCGCAATTACGAAGCATGTTCCATCCTCGATAAAACATACTTCGAGGGGGCAAAATGTTGGCTAGCTTTTTGACCAAGCCACCAAGGTTCACACACAAGAAGAAAGTATGGAACTACATTCCTCAAAGATCAGATTGCACACGCGGATCGCGCCTTTTGGATCGCCAGCGCAGAGCATGACCCGATCTGTCCAAGGGAGCATGACTCAATCCGCCCAGGGAAGCACGACCCGATCCGCACCTATGTCACCACCTCACTCAGATCCGATCCCTTTCTACGTGGCGAAACTTCTGACTTGTTCAAACCACGAGCGGGTCTTCTGCGATCCGAAATGCACGGATCTCGCGACACCTGTCCACAACTGTCATATTGACCAATTCCACCTCAACGCTCGATCCGATTTTCTCGGGATCTGCACCACGTGTGACCGCGAACCGCCTGACAGAATCAGCTATAAATAGCCCAGAGACTGGCATTTTTCAGGATCCTTTTGGCAGTATTGAGCAGTGATTCCACCATTACTGTCATACCACTATTTCTTATCAGTTTTACTACGACATTACTGAGAGAAATCACAATTGTAAGAGTGAGTTTGAGAGAAATCATTGATTGTACTAGCATTCAAAGTATAATCGATAACATATAAAGTGGACGTAGGCTCGTTAACGCCGAACCACTATAAATTCTGTGTGTTTTCTGCTTTTTCTTCATTCTCCAGTTATAATTCTCTACGAATCAGAGCAATTTGGGTGTTAGGTTAAAATTTTGATCTGACACTACTATTTCCAGCAAATATAAAAACCATGGCTAACGAAAGATTTCAAATTCATGACTACGTAATAATGATCAAATAACATTAAGACCCAACTGAATTTGAGTGAAAAAGGATAAATAGGTTTTAACACAGTTGGTCGTTAACATATATGCATCTGTCAACTAATATATGACCTCAACCTGTTGTTTACAACATTACATAATGAAGTAAAACATGCAAGCTAATAAGCTAATTGGTTGTAACATAATGAAAGGAAAATGGTAGAATAACCAAAAGCATGCAAGTAATATACTTCTAAGTAGTTTTATTTACCATATATAATCTGCAACACTAACTTATAGTTTATACGTATTTAGGCCTGTAAACGATCCATTTAATAAATATTGCTTTCAGCGATTATTTTAGACTCCACTGCCTCTAAATATTTTAATCACTTGATCAACGTATAAAATGAATAATAGTATAAATATTACCCTGCAAACTGTACAATTGACTCAAATCCTATGAAACATTAAATATAAGATTAGTGTGTAACAAATGAACTTAAAAAATAAATATTTTGTTATACCGATTTATAACTTCATTTTGACACTAATTAATCAAGACTTTTTGCATGATCATGGCGATTCTCATTAAAATATAACCATAAACAGTATTTAATTTTTAATCGCTAATATTTGTGCATTTTGCAGCTTATGAAATGAACTCATACATAAAAGACTTTAGGTAACTTATGTACATAGAGAAAGAGTTGTATAGTTTTATTCAATTTACATTTAACATTTATGGTAACGAATTTATGGCCCAAGCAGTTAAGAATTACTATTAATACCTTTATTACAGATGACAATTTTCTACTACTCCACTGATACTAATATATTCATACCGGTATTTAAAATACATAAACTATAGTAATAAATATCTAGTATATGTATTACTTTTCATGGATACTTAAGTAAATATTTATAATCTTTTACCCTATTGATCCTTTGAGATGCATTGAAAGAGTCAGAGAATTGAAGATAACTGACTTGACATTTAGTTTCACATGGTTGCCTGAGGTGATTTATATTCAGATCATATTTGGTTTACAATGTCATATTATAACTATAGTCCGAACTCTCTGGTATATATGTGCTCGTGCTCGAGAAAAAAAACTATCATTCTATGTTCACGATATTATCTATTTTATAGCAACATAATAATACCCACATTACAACTGTAGTCCAAATTTAACCAAACCAACTAAACACGATGTCAATTTAAAATACTTATATGAGGATCTATTTTCAACTGAAACAAAATTCCTGCCTTTAAATTAGACTACTCAGCATTTATATACATTGAAAACAATTTTTTTTTTTTGCTACTATTAACGTCGCAAGACTTTGTGGAATTAGAGAAAATCTGACTAATATATGTAGGCCCATAGGAAGGGCAAATACGTAAAATTCATCTTAAAAATTAACCTCTAATAACATTCTACTCGGTTGAGTATTTTCGAATAGACCCTCAGCTTAGGAGATGGCATAATACAATGTGTAACGACCCGGATTATGAGCGACTATGGTTATCGACATAAGCTCGATGTCGATAACCAAAACATCGAAAAATCCTGGTAATTAATGAAAGAAATTAGAGGGTGAGGATAAATAAGATAGAAACTTAGAATAGAAGAAGAAGAACACAACATCAGAGTAACACGAACCTCACAGCGGAACGAATAACATATAATATACAACATAACTTTGAAATATAACAGTTATGTATACAATAGCACTTATAACAGTACAACACTTACAACACAGCGGAAATAAACTGTAGCTATATGATCCAGAAGCCTCCTGCTCCAGCTCTTCAAGTATATCTGTAAATCCAGACTACTTGACTGCCCGTACAAATTTAGGCACCCAAGAGTTTAGGGAAAACAACAAAGTAAACTCCGGGTCAGTCATGGGACTGGTGTGAGTAAAATAGTTTAACACGGTTTAACATATATATGATATCTCATAAGACCACGCCGTGAATACGGAACGGGCTTTTCCCTTATGAGAATCCAACATCTTTGACAAGCAATATCATTCTGATATTATAATAATGTCTAAGTACAAATATATATCAATCTAGCAGAAACGCTATCATCTCACGTTCTACATATATAGTATACAATCAAAATCTCAAGCACATATTGGATAATGGATTTCCAACTGTGACAAGGTATGGAACCACCTTCTGCTCGTGTACCTCTAGAGAGGAATACACTGGGTTCAACAAGAACATCTTGCAACCCGGCCACACATGACCGACCACTCATTTCGCTTGAGTGTATCGAATGTATATCACCAACGGTTGGGATCAGCAACCGTTTCCCGAATGGGACAGCATCAGCAATAGATTTTTAGAAATAAATGAAACTCTAGATCAGGTGATTATACACCCTAATAGGTGCGACCTACATAGCCATGCTACCTGCCCGATTTCTGTCATTTACCGGATGTGAGGCTAGAAGCTATGCTTATCTTCACATCAGATTCACTTTAAATGCCACATCATCAAATCCATCCAATCACAGATTGACGTCCTCAACAATACATTATGTGTTAGCTAAAAGAAGTTTCCTTCTCCGCTTCCACTCTTGGTACGGTTGGAGAAATCAATGTACGTGACCGTCTGGAAATACTCTGTCAGACATCCATCTTCATTCACTTAGAAATGTCACATCGTCATACTCGCAAATTCACAAATTGATTTCCTCAAAGATACAACGGGTATACAGCTAAGAGAAATGGATTCCTCCGCCACCAACGTATATACATTTGAAGGGATCAACTTATGCGATCCATTGGATATACTCTATCAGACCTTCATCCATACAAGTTGTCCTGGGACTGGACAAACCGAAGGCACTATTCAGTATATCCATCTTAGTCACTGTTAACTAAGACTTATACAACAGCCCTTGCACTTTACTCCGTCTTCAATTATCTTTGGCATAAATGATTCACAACGCTTGTGCCAATACAGAGTGGTTCTTTGGATAATAATCCAACCGGTCTCTCCATATTAACAACGTTAAAAATGGTCAAAACTTCGATAGTCTGTGAGTTAACTATCAAAGAAAACAAGTGTGCAAACAACGATATTATTTCCAGATGGAAATTATATCAAACAAACATCATTTAACATTTATCCCTTTAGTTCATTTTACATCTCCTGTTTCCCTATATTCAACATTTGCTATTTTCTATATTAAGAAAATATACGTTATTAACACTGGAAACATTTCCATTCCTTGTTTCCTGTATTTAGAAAACATTTCTGATTCATGTTTGGAAAACATTTCCAAACTCCTACATTTGGATTAAACAGATGTTTGGATAAAACATCGCTATGCCAACTCAACCATTTTCTTTAATCACTAAATTCACTTTACCATCCTTTACTGCCGAACCTTAACCGTTCCTCAGTTAAAAACGAAGCCAATCAAGTTGGGGTAGAACTGCCTCTCAGACCTTAACTGAACAACACTTCTAACCTTGAAATAGGCAAAGTTCACTTTATATTTCTTTAACTAACTTCCTTACTTAACCTTTCTTTCGAATAACTATATTCGATTAACTCTTTTCAATTAACTCTATTGGACTGACCCAATTGGGTTAACTCTATTTGATTAACCCCATTCACTTAACTCCTGTCGAATAAACTATATTCGATAACTCCTCTAACTCTATTCGAATAAACTATATTCGGTTAACTCCTTTACTATATTCGATTAACTCCTCTAACTCTATTCGAATAAACTATATTTGGTTAACTCCTTTACTATATTCGAATAAACTATATTCGGTTAACTCCTTTACTATATTTAAATAAACTATATTCGACTAACTCCTTTGATTTAAATCTAATCGATTAACTCCATCGAATAAACTATATTCGATAACTCCTTTGATTTAACTAATATTCTATAATTCACTTCGATTAACTAATAATCGATAACTCCTTAGAATAACTATATTTGATAATCTCCTCTCGAATAAACGATATTCGATAATCTTCCCTTTCTATTTTACAAATCAATAACTCCTTATCGAATAACTAAATTTGACAACTCCTTTCGATTTAACTAATCGATAACTCCTTTTGATTAAACTATAATCGATAACTCCCTTCCATGAAACTAAAATTGATACTCCTTTCGATGAAACTAACATCGATTAACTCCTTTCGATGAAACTAACAACGATTAATTTAACTCGACGAACTTAACTCGACTCACTTATCTCGATAATCTAACTCAAGAACTTAACTCGATTAACTTATCTCGATAATCTAACTCAAGAACTTAACTCGATTAACTTATCTCGATAATCTAACTCAAGAACTTAACTCGATTAACATATCTCGATAATCTAACTCAAGTTGATTAACTCCTATCGAATAACTAATATTCGATTTAACTCCATTCGCTTGACTCTAGATTGCAACGATCACAATGGTTATGCCTGACTCCCTCAGGAAACATCCGACCGCCGTAGGCTATTTACAGCCCTGCGAATTACGCTAGCAGTCGTACGAGATGGAAACTTATCCTGAATAACTCTGTTTGACTAACTCTATCTCAAATAACTATATTTGATAACTTCTACTTCGAATAAGTGGTATTCGATAACTTAACTCGATTATCAACTCGAAAATCTTAACTCAAATTGATTAACTCCAACTGATTAACTCTGCCTGGTCAACCCTAACTGATTAACTCTACTAATTAACTCTAACTGGTTTTACTTGGTTTGACTAACTCAATTGATTAACTCGACTGACTAATTCAACTCGATTAACCTAGCTTGATTTTTCTTATCTCGATTAACTGAACTAATCACTTTGATTAACTCGACTAATTCACTTTGATTACCTTAACCAATTCACTTTGATTAACTAATCAATTTACTTTGATTAACTAACCTAATAACTCAATTTGATTAACTTACTCGCTAATAACGTTTATTCCCTTTTAAAGATTTTATTTTATAATCTATTTATTTCCTAAATAAATATTTCCTTATAATCCTATTTATTTAACAAATAAATATCTCCTTTATTCTATTTATTCTAACAAATAAATATTCCTTTATTTTACTCATTCCCTAAATAATAAATTCTTTTACCTTTATTTATTTCCTAAATAAATAAATCCTTTTTATCTATTTGTAAATGGTTTACAAATATCCCTCTTTCTATTGGTTTTGACAATATTTTCCCTTATATATATTGTTTTACAAATATTTTACTTTATATTTGATTTCAAAAATATATCTCCTGTATATTTGTTTAACAAATAAAATCCCTTTATATTTGATTAACAAATATACATTTCCTTTATATTTGATTTACAAATATAATTCTTTTATTCAAAATCCTTTTTCTTGTATAATATAAAATCCATTGATTTTATATAAATAAATTATTTTCAAAATATACTTTGAAAATCCATTTTCCATATTCTGGTATTTCTTATGGTATTTAACACACCATATAACAATGATAACTATCGTCCAAAGCACACATAATCAACGTCAGATTATATATCACATTATAAATCACAATATATAAATCATAGTAAAATAACTGTTGAGGAATCCAACTGGATTCCTCCAACCTGTTTCCCTGCATCATAGACGTTAGACAATGTAATTAATATAGATTTCACTTCACTGTGAAATATTCTGATAGCAGAATCAACATACAACTATTTAACGGTTTATATATATATATATATACATACATATATATATATATATATTACTAACTGACTAGTAGCTCAATCAAACAGTCGACACACAGTCAAACAGACAATATTTAACAGTTCTAAGAATACGTTGTAAAAATAGAACTGTTCAGAGTTGGTGAGTTTTACTCACATTGGCGCGTTAACCGTTAAATAATCGGTTTGCATTCTTTGATTGAGTCAGACAAATTATTTCGCCATAAATTGTAACGAGCTCGGATTGACTCCCAGTCAGTTCCAGTGTGTAGTGTTCGTCCATACGATCCTGTCAGATCTTGTTTTTCTGAAAACCGATAACGTATGGAAGAGCTATACTTGATACAAGTTCATATATACAACTTGAAATTAAATTAAAAATATTTTTATTTAACTATTGGGCCTTAACTTTTCCCCGGCCCATCCTCTTCCATGAAAACCCAAGCCCGTACCCTTTCCTTCCTCCATCTTCACCGTACCTAAAATGAACACGCTCCAGTTCTAAAACCCATGACATTGCCGCAACTTCTAGCTCCAACTACACCTTCTTCGATCAACTAAAACTCAAACGAAAATCACCAAAAAACTTTCCAACACCTCCTCTTTCAACTCATACCCGAACATCAGAGTTCGAACTCACGAACTGGATCGCGACTGCGGCCTGAAGCCGCACATGAACAGTAACCCGCGACCACAAACATCATCGCAGACCCCAAAATTCATCGCACAGAACCCATTCAATATGTGGAACTCCAAAATGATATTGAATTCAAGTATAAACCCCTTTAACCCTCACAATTCTGAACCCTAGAAACCACGGCACCACACTGGAAAAATCCGCACCCTCAGATTTGATGTCGAACTACAAAAACTTCACATCAAAACGAAGAGCATACCTTACCGAACTCATATATATGTAAATTGGGATTTATAGGAATTTTATTCGGATTGTTTTGATTTTTAAGAGGATCGAAGTTTTGTTTCCAGAAAGGAAAACTGACGGCTGGAATTTCTGTTGACTTGAGAGGACTTGAAATTAGGTTAAGGGGTGTTGAGGGGTATTTATAGGATTAACAAATATTTTTAGATATTTTCTTTTATTATTTTATATTCGTTTTTGCACTCTAAAAATCCGTGTGACCACACTTGATATTCAAAAATCACGGAAATTGACATGCAGCTAGATTTCGACATTACGGTCCCAATGAAACTGGTTTCGTCGAATTCCGACTCTGTATGCTTACCTAGCTTATTTTTAAAGGTCAATTTATCGACTGTTTTTCACTCTAAAAATCCGTACGGTCACATACGGACTTTAAAAATCATGAAAACTGGCACCTAGCAATAATTTGACATTATGGATCCAACGAAATTAGTTTCGTCGAATTCCGACTTCGTTTGCAAAAGTGGCTATTTTTAAAGCTCTGAATAACCCATTTAAATATATAAATATATTTAAATAAAATTAAATTAAATATAAATAGATTTATACTGCCGTATATATCCACTGTGGAATACCATATAGCTCCAGAAAAATCCTATATGTATTTACAACTCGATATTACATCGTTAGAGTTATATCGATGTTCGATTTCTATTTAAACCCTTATATAAAATAAAATTAAATCGTTATGGTCAGGGCGCTGCATTTCTGAGAATTTGATTTGGACGTAACTCAAAATCTACACGACGAAATCCCGATTTTTCTCCTCCACTAGAAAGATATACTCCACCAGCTCCACACGTTTCTTGTTTCACAGAAATCCGATTTAAAATGAACCCTGTATACTCAGTTGAAGTTCAAATCGTCAAATAGCAAACTGCCGCGTCGTTACGCGCTCTATTTTAATTATATTATAATTATACGTTTCAAACTGACGTCGACTGAATATATTCGTCAATATAATCCAACTCTAAGCTGAATTAAATCTCGGGGATGACCCCGTTCACAGAATATTGTCAATCCACTATTCCTGGTTATTCTAGAATTAAATATATTATTTAATGATTTAAATTAATTAAATATTCACTTTATTTAATTAACCGACATTTTAAATTCCCTAAATCACTATACATATAATTAAATAAATTAATTATAATACCCCTGACAATGCGGGTCATTACATTCTTCCCCACTTAAAATAATTTCGTCCTCGAAATTGCTAAGTTAGAGGACGACCCTATCTATTGGAATTCCTAAGATTTGTTTACCCTTTATTTCTGATTTCAACTGAACCAATTAATATTGACTAAAATATTTATTCATTCCGACTAACTAAAATTTTCAAAAATTCTGAAAACTTTCTAGCACTTTAAATTTTCGGAAAATTTCGCCATAATCTCCTTTGTATAGCCCTACTGGTAAAACTCCAACTCGCCTCTCTAGGCCTTCTCCAACCGAAAAGAAAATCAAACAGCCAAGCGGCTTGCCAATTTGGCTCATAAATCTCATGCTTATATCGAATATAAACTTGTACCTTTTTGTTGGGCATATCAACTCTATCACTTTCACCTGTCATCAACCCAACATATACCAATGTCATCTCAACCAATTATTCGCTTATATCCAAACCACAATAACATTTCAAATTCGAGTTCCATCCTCGATTCCATACCCTTAACCTACCAATCCAATTCAATTCCCACTGAACTGGCTTTATTTCAATTTCAAATTTTCTTTCACCAATTTCAATTCTTAACTCATCAGTCCAATATAATTCATATTATCTCTAATCAAGTCTAATTCTACTCGACACCAATCTATTTCAATATGATTTTCACTAATCTGGTTTTTAATTCAATCCCAGTTCTATTGGATTTTACAAATTTTACTTTAATTTGTTTAAATTCAAACAACCTTTTCTTCCTGGTAGTTTTTAAACAGTTTACCTCTTTCAAAAATCAAATTTTCCTTTTTGAAATTCAACACGACTTGTTTTCCCAAAATAAATTCAAAAAAAAATCCTTGGTAGTAATCCGTCACTTACATACTCGAAAATGAACACCGATGATGTCATGATCAACATCGAAATCTATTTTCCAGCTACCGAAGTGAGTTCAATACTATAGCACTTTCAAAACCCATTTTTAAACATTTCCACCTTGAAATCAATTCCAAATATCCTTTCAAAATGTTGTAAACAAATTTAAAATCTCCCAGGATCTTAAAATTTACATATATTAAATCCAGATTAATTTACAAACACCTTTCCCATTTCTGGGATTTTAAATTCCAATTCTGATCTAAATTCAGATTTAATTCATTTTAATTTCATATATTTCACTTATATACATTCTGGTTGGTTATATATAACCATTTCACATTTTATAATCTTACTCGATTGTAATAACAACCAATATATCCAATATATATATTTTCAATATATCTTCTCTATATCAAGATATACCTTGGGTAAACTTATTTTAATTTACCCTCTTTTCAAAACCTATCGTGTCGACCCATTGTATTCGAGTGTTTATAAACTCCTACCGATACACTGGATCAAACTGATCGACCAGAACTCATCAACAACTCAACCAATGAATCCCCACAATATAAAACAATTTTTATATTAAATAACAAATACGTTCACTCGTATATATGCACTCAAACTCAATCTAGGGTATTAATAACCCTATCTCTACCGAGTCACGCCACAGACCCAAGTAATTCTTAACTTAAGCTCTGATACCAACTGTAACGACCCGGATTTTGAGCGACTTTGGTTATCGACATAAGCTCGATGTCGATAACCAAAACATCGAAAAATCCTGGTAATTAATGAAAGAAATTAGAGGGTGAGGATAGATAAGATAGAAACTTAGAGTAGAAGAAGAAGAAGAACACAACATCAGAGTAACACGAACCTCACAGCGGAACGAATAACATATAATATGTAACATAACTTTAAAATATAACAGTTATGTATACAATAGCACTTATCAGAGTATAGCACTTACAACACAGCGGAAATAAGCTATAGCTATATGATCCAGAAGCCTCCTGCTCCAGCTCTTCAAGTATATCTGTAAATCCAGACTACTTGACTGCTCGTACAAATTTAGGCATCCAAGAGTTTAGGGAAAACAACAAAGTAAACTTCGGGTCAGTCATGGGACTGGTGTGAGTAAAATAGTTTAACACAGTTTAACATATATATGATATCTCATAAGACCACGCCGTGAATACGGAATGGGTCTTTCCCTAATGAGAATCCAACATCTTTGACAAGCAATATCATTCTGATATTATAATAACATCTAAGTACAAATATATATCAATCTTGCATAAACGCTTTCATCTCACGTTCTACATATATAGTAAACAATCAAAATCGCATGCACGTATTGGATAATGGATTTCCAACTATGACAAGGTATGGAACCACCTTCTGCTCGTGTACCTCTAGAGAGGAATACACTGGGTTCAACAAGAACATCTTGCAACCCGGCCATACATGACCGACCACTCATTTCGCTTGAGTGTATCGAATGTATATCACCAACAGTTGGGATCAGCAACCGTTTCCCGAATGGGACAGCATCAACAATAGATTTTTAGAAATAAATGAAACTCTAGATCAGGTGATTATACACCCTAATAGGTGCGACCTACGTAGCCATGCTACTTGCCCGATTTCTGTCAATTACCGGATGTGAGGCTAGAAGCTACGCTTATCGTCACATCAGATTCACTTTAAATGCCACATCATCAAATCCATCCAATCACCAATTGACGTCCTCAACAATACATTATGTGTTAGCTAAAAGAAGTTTCCTTCTCCGCTTCCACTCTTGGTACGGTTAGAGAAATCAATGTATGTGATTGTCTGGAAATACTCTATCAGACATCCATCTTCATTCACTTAGAAATGTCACATCGTCATACCCACAAAATCACAAATTGATTTCCTCAAAGATACAACGGGTATGCAGCTAAGAGAAACGAATTCCTCCGCCACAAACGTATATACGTTTGAAGGGATCAACTTACGCGATCCATTGGATATACTCTGTCAGACCTTCATCCGTACAAGTTGTCCTGGGACTGGACAAACCGAAGGCACTATTCAGTATATCCATCTTAGTCACTGTTAACTAAGACTTATACAACAGCCCTTGCACTTTACTCCGTCTTCAATTATCTTTGGCATAAATGATTCACAACGCTTGTGCCAATACAGAGTGGTTCTTTGGATAATAATCCAACCGGTCTCCCCATATTAACAACGTTAAAAATGGTCAAAACTTCGATAGTCTATGAGTTAACTATCAAAGAAAACAAGTGGTCAAACAACGATATTATTTCCAGATGGAAATTATATCAAACAAACATCATTTAACATTTATCTCTTTAGTTCATTTTACATCTCCTGTTTCCCTATATTCAACATTTGCTATTTTCTATATTTAGAAAATATACGTTATTAACACTGGAAACATTTCCATTCCTTGTTTCCTGTATTTAGAAAACATTTCTGATTCTTGTTTGGAAAACATTTCCAAACTCCTACATTTGGATTAAACAGATGTTTAGATAAAACATGGCTATGCCAACTCAACCATTTTCTTTAATTACTAAATTTACTTTACCATCCTTTAATGCCGAACCTTAACCATTCCTCAGTTAAAAACGAAGCCAATCAAGTTGGGGTAGAACTGCCTCTCAGACCTTAACTGAACAACACTTCTAACCTTGAAATAGGCAAAGTTAATTTTATACTTCTTTAACTAACTTCCTTACTTAACCTTTCTTTCGAATAACTATATTCGATTAACTCTTTTCAATTAACTCTATTGGACTGACCCAATTGGGTTAACTCTATTTGATTAGCCCCATTCACTTAACTCCTGTCGAATAAACTATATTCGATAACTTCTCTAACTCTATTCGAATAAACTATATTCGGTTAACTCCTTTACTATATTCAATTAACTCCTTTAACTCTATCCGAATAAACTATATTAGGTTAAATCCATTACTATATTCGAATAACTATATTCGGTTAAATCCTTTACTATATTCGAATAAACTATATTCGATTAACTTCTTTGATTTAACTCTAATCGATTAACTCCATCGAATAAACTATATTCGATAACTCCTTCGATTTAACTAATATTCTATAACTCACTTCGATTAACTAATAATCGATAACTCCTTCGAATAACTATATTCGATAATCTCCTCTCGAATAAACGATATTTGATAATCTTCCCTTTCGATTTAAAAAATCGATAACTCCTTTTCGAATAACTAAATTTGACAACTCCTTTCGATTTAACTAATCGATAACTCCTTTCGATTAAACTATAATCGATAACTCCCTTCGATGAAACTAACATCGATACTCCTTTCGATGAAATTAACATCGATTAACTCCTTTCGATGAAACTAACATCGATTGAATCCTTTCGATGAAACTAACATCGATTAATTTAACTCGATGAACTTAACTCGACTCACTTATCTCGATAATCTAACTCAAGAACTTAACTCGATTAACTTATCTCGATAATCTAACTCAAGAACTTAACTCAATTAACTTATCTCGATAATCTAACTCAAGAACTTAACTCGATCAACTTATCTCGATAATCTAACTCAAGTTTATTAACTCCTATCGAATAACTAATAATCGATTCAACTCAATTCGCTTGACTCTAGATCGCAGCGATCACAATGGTTACGCCTGATTCCCTCATGAAACATCCGACCGCCGTAGGCTATTTACAGGCCTGCGAATTACGCTAGCAGTCGTACGAGATGGCAACTTATCCTGAATAAATAGGTTTGACTAACTCTATCTCAAATAACTATATTTGATAACTTCTACTTCGAATAAGTGGTATTCGATAACTTAACTCGATTATCAACTAGAAAATCTTAACTCAAATCGATTAACTCTAACTGATTAACTCTGCCTGGTCAACCCTAACTGACTAACTCTACTGGTTAACTCTTACTGGTTTTACTTGGTTTGACTAACTCAATTGATTAACTCGACTGACTAATTCAACTCGATTAACGTAGCTTGATTTTTCTTATCTCGATTAACTGAACTAATCACTTTGATTAACTCGACTAATTGACTTTGATTACCTTAACCAATTCACTTTGATTAACTCGACTAATTCACTTTGATTACCTTAACCAATTCACTTTGATTAACTAATCAATTTACTTTGATTAACTAACCTGATAACTCAATTTGATTAACTTACTCGCTAATAACGTTTATTCCTTTTTAAAGATTTTCTTTTATAATCTATTTATTTCCTAAATAAATATTTCCTTATAATCCTATTTATTTAACAAATAAATATCTCCTTTATTCTATTTATTATAACAAATAAATATTCCTTTATTTTATTTATTCCCTAAATAATAAATTCTTTTACCTTTATTTATTTCCTAAATAAATAAATCCTTTTTATCTATTTGTAAATGGTTTACAAATATCCCTCTTTCTATTGGTTTTGACAATATTTTCCCTTATATATATTGTTTTACAAATATTTTCCTTTATATTTGATTTCACAAATATATCTCCTCTATATTTGTTTAACAAATAAAATCCCTTTATATTTGATTAACAAATATACATTTCCTTTATATTTGATTTACAAATATAATTCTTTTATTCAAAATCCTTTTTCTTGTATAATATAAAATCCATTGATTTTATATAAATAAATTATTTTCAAAATATACTTTGAAAATCCATTTTCCACATTCTGGTATTTCTTATGGTATTTAACACACTATATAACAACGATAACTATCCTCCAAAGCACACATAATCAACGTCAGATTATATATCACATTATATATCACAATATATAAATCACAGTAAAATAATTGTTGAGGAATCCAGTTGGATTCCTCCAACCTGTTTCCCTGCATCACAGATGTTAGACAATATAATTAACATCGATTTCACTTCACTGTGAAATATTCTGATAGCAGAATCAACATACAACTATTTAACGGTTTATATATATACAAATATATATATATATATATATAATTCTTACTAACTGACTAGTAGTTCAATCAAACAGTCGACACACAGTCAAAAAGACAATATTTAACAGTTCTAGGAATACGTTGTAAAAATATAACTATTCAGAGTTGATGAGTTTTACTCACATTGGCGCGTTAATCGTTAAATAATCGGTTTGCATTCTTTGATTGAGTCAGACAATTTATTTTCCCATAAATTGTAACGAGCTCGGATTGACTCCCAGTCAGTTCCAGTGTGTAATGTTCGTCCATACGATCCTGTCGGATCTTGTTTTTCTGAAAACCGATAACGTATGGAAGAGTTATACTTGATACAAGTTCATATATACAACTTGAAATTAAATTAAAAATATTTTAATTTAACTATTGGGCCTTAACTTTCCCCCGGCCCATCCTCTTCCATGAAAACCCAAGACCGTACCCTTTCCTTCCTCCATCATCACCGTACCTAAAATGAACACGCTCCAGTTCTAAAACCCACGACATTGCCGCAACTTCTAGCTCCAACTACACCTTCTTCGATCAACTAAAACTCAAACGAAAATCACCAAAAAACTTCCCCACACCTCCTCTTTCAACTCATGCCCGAACATCAGAGTTCGAACTCACGAACTGGATCGCGACTGCTGCTTGAAGCCGCACATGAACAGTAACCCGCGACCATAAACATCATCGCAGACCCCAAAATTCATCGCACAGAATCCATTCAATATGTGGAACTCCAAAACGATTTTGAATTCAAGTATAAACCCCTTTAACCCTAACAATTCTGAACCCTAGAAACCACGGTACGACGCTGGAAAAATCCGCACCCTCAGATTTGATGTCGAACTACAAAAACTTCACATCAAAACGAAGAGCATACCTTACCGAACTCATATATATGTAAATTGGGATTTATAGGAATTTTATTCGGATTGTTTTGATTTTTAAGAGTATCAAAGTTTTGTTTCCAGAAAGGAAAACCGACGGTTGGAATTTCTGTTGACTTGAGAGGACTTGAAATTAGGTTAAAGGGTGTTGAGGGGTATTTATAGGATCAACAAATATTTTTAGATATTTTCTTTTATTATTTTATATTCGTTTTTGCACTCTAAAAATCCGTGTGACTACACATGATATTCAAAAATCACGGAAATTGACATGCAGCTAGAGTTCGACATTACGGTCTCAACGAAACTGGTTTCGTCGAATTCTGACTCCGTATGCTTACCCAGCTTATTTTTAAAGGTCAATTTATCGACTGTTTTTCACTCTAAAAATCCGTACTGTTACATACGGACTTTAAAAATAACGAAAACTGGCACCTAGCAATAATTTGACATTACGGATCCAACGAAATTAGTTTCGTCGAATTTCGACTTCGTTTGCAAAAGTGGCTATTTTTAAAGCTTTGAATAACCCATTTAAATATATAAATATATTTAAATAAAATTAAATTAAATATAAATAAATTTATATTACCGTATATATCCACTGTGGAATACCATACAGCTCTAGAAAAATCCTATATGTATTTACAACTCGATATTACATCGTTAGAGTTATATCGATGTTCGATTTCTAATTAAACCCTTATATAAAATAAACTAAAATCGTTATGGTCAGGGTGCTGCATTTTTGAGAATTTGATTTGGACGTAACTCAACATCTACATGACGAAATCCCGATTTCTCTCCTCCACTAGAAAGATATACTCCACCAGCTCCACACGTTTCTTGTTTCACAAAAATTCGATTTAAAACGAACCCTGTATACTTAGTTGAAGTTCAAATCGCCAAATAGTGAACTGTTGCGTCGTTACACGCTCTATTTTAATTATATTATAATTATACGTTTCAAACTGACGTCGACTGAATATATTCGTCAATATAATCCAACTCTAAGCTAAATTAAATCTCGGGGATGACCCCGTTCACAGAATATTGTCAATCCACTATCTGGTTATTTTGAATTAAATATATTATTTAATTATTTAAATTAATTAAATATTCACTTTATTTAATTAACCGACGTTTTAAACTCCCTAAATCACTATATATATATAATTAAATAAATTAATTATAATACCCCGGACAATGCGGGTCATTACACAATGATTCTATTGAAATCAACAATAACATTTGAAAAGGAGGAAGGAAGTTCCATTCCTGTAGTTACCCATTTTCGTTTTGGTTTTGAGCGAAATAAGCGAGGTGACAATTTACCCCCTAAAAGAGATTCCTTTTCAGTTAACAACTTTTAAATTGTCTAATTCTTAATTTATTTGAAAAGAAGAAAGCAAATATAAATAGAATTGTTGCAAAAAAAGTGTGAACTTATTGAATTGAATAATTGCCAATGACGTTTTCAAAGGTCCAAGTTCAACATATGCGTGAATAGGAAAACTTAGGATGTTATGTACAACAATTATTTTAACATTTTACCAGTACACAAAATGTTACAAAAAAATAGAGAAATAAAGTAACAAAGATAAAACAAATTCAACTTTAGTTTTAAGTATAATTAAACTTAGATCCAGTTTTGAGCATAAAGTTTAAAGTTCATAAATAATTATACAAAACCTGATCACAAATATGATAAAGAAATGGAAATAAAATTCATAAATAGTGAATTACTTTCTTAGACATAAATGATATTACCAGTCAGTCTTATTGTTTCTAAACTAGCAATCCCTAACCTTCCATAATTTGAGAACTGCAAGCATTATATACAACATTCAACTTTTTAACGTTACACAAAATCTACAACTTACCGAAAAAATAGAAGAGAAATAAAGTAGCAAATACAAACCAGTTCCACCTTTAGTTTTTAAATATAACTGAACTTGGATCCAATATTGAGTATAAGTTTCGAAGTATATAAATAATTATACAAAACCTGATCGCAAACATGATAAACGAATGGAAATAAAGTCATAAACTGTGTATTATTAGTAAATTGCTAGAGATAAATGATCTTACCAGTTGGTCTTACTATTTCTACACTGCCAATCACTCACGTTCCCTAATTTGACAATTGCAAGCGTCGACACACAACAAATATTCCCATTTGGGAAAGAAATGGTAGCGGATCAACAACTGTATGGATTATGAAATAGATGTGGAATGATAAACGAAGCATATTTGATTTTTAGGACAGAGAAAGAGTTGTTGGATGTGATTGGGAAACGAAAAGGAATGTGGTTAAGGAAGGCGAAGTGGGAGAAACAAATTGATTTGGGAAGACGTCTCCTGTTGCCACATCATCGAACACATGTCATTCAAATAAAGATGTGGGTTCTGTATAAGTAATAGAATAGATTGTAACTATATATTTCTGCCTATGAACCAAATTGCCAAATCAATATAGCATGTTTCTGTAAACAGTAATGAACTAATCTTGAACTGGGAAGCAGAATAAATTTTGAGAGTATATGAATATACAAAACACATCAACACTGGAATGTGATTTACAAAAGGTGCTTAGTAATACTGGTAGGAAACAGTAACACATTGAAATTGATAAATTCTACTGGAAGAAACATAGAAATAAACCAATCAAAATTTTGTATGGTTATATTAAAGCATATAACTGTCATATGACGAAAGGATATACTGAAATTATATGTGCAAATGACACCAGCAGTATGAATAATTTATCATTATATACAATCTAATTTTTAAAAAATATTCTGATTTTTATTTCAATCAGATGCGTACATTCAAGTTAAAGTAGGCCGAAAATACAGGATTTTTGGTTACATTTCAACAATTAGTAATAAGTGAAGACATGTAAACATATTTCAATATCAACTTTTTTAATATCAGAAAAACATAAGTGAATTATTGGAACAAACTAAAATTACAACAATTAGACAATACAAACAGATAAGACAGTAAAAGCCAAATTTTTTAATACTAGAGAATCTGAACAAAATGATTAGTTGAAAAAAAATATACATGCAACATTTACGGAGTAATAAAAATAGGATAATTAATTTATGTTTAATACGTCAGATAACTCAAAATCACGATCAATTTAGTATTAGCATCAACAGACGGTGTGGTAGAATCAAACCAACCAACATGTAGATGTATGATAACAAATCATTGAATTCGTAGGAAATAAGTAAATCAGATAGTGGTACAAAAATATAGAAAAACAGTACCTTAACAAGAGAAATCATGTAGGTATTTACTCGGCAGGGTTGACGAATATAATTGGAGTGTGGAGGAGAGAAGACGGTTTGAGGTGGAATTTTTTCGTTGATTAGGGCAGTGGAAAAGAATGCTAATTACGGCTGATTAGGGCAACGCAGCAGCGGTTTAGCGTATGTGGACATTTTGATTTTGGAAAAAATAGGGAAGGTGAATGGATGGTTGTTTACCTAATTAATCAGAACAAAGAAGGGAGAAACGCGTGAATAAAAAGCGGACAGATGGCACCACCAAAATGACTTGGTTCCTGCTATCCAGTATAAGTAATAGATGTAATTTTTATTGTCCAATCTTTTATTTAAAACATGATTCTTTTTAATGAATCAATAATACAATAAAAATATAATTTTTATTCTCCAATATTTTATTCAAAACATGATTCTTTTTAATGAATCAATAATACAATAAAAATATAATTTTTATTGTTAACATATTTTATTCAAATAATGAATATTTTTATTGAACAAAATATTATTTCAACATATGATTCTTTCTATACAATTCAATCCAGCAATCCATCGTAACCACAATCAACCAATTCAAATTTTATACAACACATATTTTTTTATATAGCATATATTAAAATTTAATATCATAATCATGATCAATTATATTATTAAATTTAGAAATCTCACATTGGTTTTAACTCCTTCAAAAATTGTAGATCACTCCAAAATTTCTCCGGTCACTTCTAGAATGTAGTAGACACTGCCACGATCCCAACGGTTCCTGTTTCATGGGATTTCGATACCGTATGAGAGAGTTATGATTTTTATAGTGTTAATGACATTTTAAATTAATTAATATAATAATTAATTAAAATTAAAACTACCTTCTTCTTTCGAAACTAAGGCCGACAATTTTTTACTTTTGGTTCGAACTTAGGGTTCAGGTTTTCGCGAGATTGGAAGCACGAGGGGAGGATCGGGTTATGCCACGTCATAGAGGGAGAAGCGGTGCACCCAGTGATTGTGGTGGGGCCCATCTCGACGGCGGCAATGGAGCACGACAGCAGTCCGAATGGCGGCACTTCAGGGCGTCGGTTCTCCTCAATACGTGACTATAATTGATAAATCAGGTATGGAATTGAAGAGGAGGATGAGCTCTACAAAATCCTCCAAAGGATCGTTGAATTTCATTGAGTGTTTGAGAGTAATTGGGGGAGAAAAGTTTGAACGATATAAGTCGATCGTTATCTGGAGGCGGCGGCTTCAAATAAAATTAGGGTTTTTCTTATTGGCTAGCATATTTATAATTGAATTTCTTAAATCATTAATTTTGAAAAGGCCAGTTAATCTATATGAACTCCAAATCAAGCCCAGAGACTGTCGCCCCTAGCTTAATACCCCCATTCCGAACACAATGGACTATGTTTCGTATGCCCATTTGACTGTTTCAGTTTATTTTTCTCCAAATTAAAATATATAATGTTCAATATTAAATTTGAACGTACATTTTAATTTATCAGGGCCACATACTGATTCCAAAAATTCCCGTAAAATAAATCTAGCTATGTTTTGACGATACGGTCCTAACAAAATTAATTTCATCGAATTAGGAGATCAATTGAAAAATGGTCTATTCTAATGGTCGATCCAATTCAACAGAAATTACCAAACGCGTTTTAATTTACCAAGCTCACATATTAATTCCAAAAATTGTGGAATTTTAAACCTAACGATAATTTGACATTCCGGATCCAACAAAAGTGGTTTCATCAAAAACGGAGGTCGTTTGCAAAACGACTATTTTTAAGGGCTTTGCTATTATTTAAAAATGGAATTTTTAAATTCTAACACATTTTCTAAAAAAAATTCCTTAAAATAAAATTTTAAATTGGTTATGATTTTTCGAGTTATTGCATTTTGTGCTCATCTATTTTTTCGATATCGATTGGGACGATAATTTTTACACATCGCCCAAGTGCATAAATAATAATAATAATTTGATGGTTAAAACCCCGCACGGGTATTGGGATGATATTTGACACACACTAATCCCAATTGTTTAGCTGTATGTCAATCGATTGGTTGACAGACTGTTGTAAGTGTTAATTATTTATATTTAATGCTTATGCAGTTGTGTAAGGCAGTCTGGATGGTGGTTAATTGTGTATAATTGTTGTTGTGTTCATGTGCGTATGAAATCCATATAAATAACATTATATGGTAATTGGCTGTGTCTGATTCCAATTCAGAAAGAACGAATATTTTAATATAACAAATACTTTAAAATAACGAATATTTTAAAATAATATTCTATAAAGGATAAAAATATGATTTTGATGTCCGATTTTGGATGGACACGAAAATATTGAAATATATAAAGCCGTGTTGATTAGATTCGTGCCATTTTGACGCGAACGATATTTATATCGATTATATTAATTTTTATAATGAATATCAAAAAGGAAATGACTTCAAAATCTGATATTTTGAAAATATTATCAATTATATATTATAACGTTAAGGAGTATTCTATTTTGGTTTAAAATTGAAAATGAAATTGGAATTGTTTTAAAACGAATTATAAAATACATTTTAAATGGAAATCAACGAAATATATATATTATATATATTTAATGGCCTGAATAGAACACGCTGCGCCGCGACTGTTCGCGAATTTCAACCATTGACTTTGAATTGACATTACGGGAGATCCGACCGTCGGATTCTCCTAAAACCGGAACCATTGGGTTCGTATCGAAAAGAGCTTTACAATGAGTATAAGAGATTTGAAATCTAACGATTGGATTTGGAATTATGTCCAAATCAAATTTGGAAAAGGTCGTTATAAGCGCAGTTCGATGACCGTTTATGGAAATCGACTGAAAGGGCCTTAATAATATTATTAAAAATATTAATATTTGTGTAAAATCATAATAAATGATTTGGAAAGAATTAGGATGAAAAATTCCATGTTTGTAATGATAAAAATTTATTTTTATCAGAATGAACTAGTTATTAACCAGATTTGAAATCCAATAATTTTTAAATAAAATAAATTGGATTTGTGAATGGTTTTAATATAACCAGAAATTTCCAACGAGCGAATTGGAATGGAAATAATCCTTGGAATATTTCGATATTGGATTCCGTGATTATTCGGATATCGTTATGGAAATTTGGAAGAGATATATATATATATATATATATATATATATCGTTATTTCCAATACGATATTTTTTGGTTTCAGAATTTGATATTGAATATAAGCCGATATAATTTCTATTCAGAGCCTTGTATTTGATATCAAATTGGATTTTAGGTTTGTCGTGAACGGTGTCTTAAATAACACTGTTCTTAAACCCAGTTGAGAAAAGAATAAATCTTTAATTTAGGATTTAGTGAAGTTTTCCAATTAATTAATATTTAATTGGAATTGAATAAAAGAATTGGATTATTGGGTTTATTGTGAACTGTGTTTTTAATGACATTTGTTCTTTGACCCAATTAACAATGAAATGCGATTTGGAATTTATAAATCTTTTTATTAAGATTTAAAGGAAATTTTCCAAAGTAAAGTTTTCCAAGTTAATACAATAAATTGGAATGGAATGGAATTCGATTTGACAATAATCGAAGTGAGCTTCTGTGGAGGAAGACTGTTAATATATATGGAATTTAAAAGGCTTTGTCATTATTCCATTTATATTATTACTCGGATACGGAAATTGATATCTATTATATATATTGATCTGTTTTCCATGAAGATTCCATAATTAATGGAGTGTGATTTTTGGTTTATCATGAATTGTGTTTTAAATGACATTAGTTCTTTAAGCCAGTTAAAGACAAAATTACATGTCTAACATTGTATTTCGAAATGTATTGTTGGTCCCTGCAAAATATATATCTGTTTGGTGGAGGAGAATTAAGTCTCTTGCTTATCACCCTTCTCTAAGACGTACGAGCTTAGAGGTTATATATTAGCAGAAATCAATGGTACAGTGTAGATTGTCGATGTGGCATGTTTGTGTTTCCAAAGTCAAAAAATCATTAATATTGATTTTTGGGAAGATTGAAATTAAGTGGAGTTTTACTGAATCTTTAATTAGATTGAAATGTGAATGTGATAATTTAAATTATCAAATTTGGGAAATGATCGAGAATGGAGTACCACCAGTTTTTACTCCAGGTGATAGTTAAATCTTTAATTAGATTTGAACGTGAAATGGTAATTAAATTTACTGATAACACTGTGGTGTTAGATACGGAGTATTACCAGTTTTGCTCCATGGGATGAATAGGTTGGGATTGGGAAATTAAACAAATGATTACTTTAATAAGGTTCGCTAATACCGACTAGTTGATAAATCTTAATTTGGTTTAGAAATGATATCCAAAGGAGATTAAAGGATAAATTTAAAGAATTTTTCTTTAAATTAATGGGAACCTTTCCCAAAGGATATGAATATTTAAATAAAATATTATTCAGAAGTGGAATGAGGCGTATGTTGTGTTTTTATAGCACTTGATTATAAGATACGTGAATTATTCGGAAAGGCCGGGTTTATACCGATCATGAATAATTAATTCGACAATAAGTCGACGATGAAGACGGTGGTTGAAGACCGGAGGTCTTCACATCATTTGGATGATTACTGATGTCTTGATTGGGCTGTACACCCAGGACAAGGTAATAGGTGGTGATCGTCCAGATGCACTTGGAGATCGAACGGATATGCGAGGACCTCTCTCCTGTAATGGACATATGGGACGAGGAATAAGGTGCCTTCGGTTTCGTTCCGACTCAAAACGAACTTGTAAATGGATGTGTGTCTGACATTGGATTTTATTCAGTGTTGATTTATCTCTATTAAATATATGTCTGTTTGGTGGCGGAGAATTTATTCTCTTACTTAACACCCTTCTCTCATATGTATGAGCTCATAGGTTATATATGGATAGAAATCAGTGGCATGGCGTGAATTGCCTGTGTGGCATGTTGAGATGCAAATGATCGAGGCTTCTGTTGAAAAGCAGTGTCTTGTGGTTGATGATCAAAGCACGGCTTTAAATAGCATAGCTTTGTGTAGCGTTAAATCGTGAGCTTCACACCCAGGTATGAATAAAAAACGGATTAGTGATTGCATGGAAATGGACATATGTTAGTTCTAACTACGAGTAACGTCATGGTATGGAGCCTAGACTGTTTACTCATGTGGATGTTGCTTATTATTACTTGCTGGATAAAGAGGCGCCTCAGATATATCGGTCACTACGGGATCGATGGATGTATAGGTCATTATGGGATCGATGGATGATATGGTCGATATAATGACCATTTTAGAGGTTCAATAGAACCGGCTAACATATAGTTTATGGTATAACTAATCATCGACGGATGACCGGCCATGAAGATCCAAGGGGTTCGTTGCGGGGGATCCTAAGGCATTTGCAAGAGTGTCTTAAAATCAGTGAGGATAATCCCTTGCCTTGGTTCATAGATGGAAACCCACTTTCCAATACGTGATTTCACGATTTTAGATGTAAATATATATATTTGGCGACGTAATATTATGGTACCTACGCCGCCTATGATTGAAACATTTAGATTTGAAATTGATTTCTTCACTTATAATAGTATCAAAATGATTTGTTTTAAACGTACCAAGCATGTTTGGCTCACTACATCATATATGCTGATTAAGCTGTGTTTTTAGCCGTATCTAAGGCTCTTAAACACGGCCAATAGCCGTATTAAAAAACGGCGTGTTAAATTTTTAGATACGGCTACAAACCGTATCTCATAAGTAATAACATACGGCATATAGCCGTATCTAAGTAGTATTCAGACATGGCCTTTGACCGTATCAAATTATATACGTGTGTGCACATATTTATATATGTGCATATATATATATATATATATATATATATATATATATAGAAACTGTAGCACATATTTTTCATATAACACAGCATACATACCACAATTTATACACAAGAATAACACAATTTATATTTTATATATATACTCAAAGCATTTACAAGATTTTTCATAACACGAACACAATGTATAACATACTAACATATACAAAGGAAACTGTCAAAGATTTTCATAACAGTACAAACTAACAAAAAAAGGTAAAAACATATGATCAGCCTGATATATATAACTCCAGTCGAGGTCGGGAAGATTGAGCGTATGTGCTGATCAATATGCCGATGAAATCCATGTGTTTGTTGTAAATCAAAGTAGTACTACTACGAGAATAAGCTAGCTCGTGATGCTGATCATAAATTTTTATATATAACAGTTTAAATATTTATATATGTTACTATGTATACAGTTTAAAATAAAAACCTAAAAGGCCAACCTGATGATTGGCAGTAAAACTGAATCGTGATAGCCAGCGCCTGAGTTCCTGCAACACAAAAGCACCCAAAATCTATAGGAAAAAAGAAGTAATTTTATGCTTGATTGAACACAAAATATCGTGTCTTTGTGTTCGTACTGATAACCGTGAAGGGCATATCGTATCTTTGTATTCGTGTGTGCATATTTGTCAATTATATGTATAACATGTTTATGTAATGCTACATGACATGATTTCATTCTCCAAAACAATTCCTTTGCTTTGAACCAGTTTATTTTTCATTCTCCAAAATCTCCGCAAACATGATTTTCACGGAATGACTGACTAATTCGCTCTAAAAGTATTAAACCACAAACTCATTATAATTCTCCTTGTCACTTGGCTACAATATTGTAGATATAACATTTCTGTAGCCTTGCCCTTTCTATTCTATCACCTTAATCTAGCTAATGTAGTGTATCCGAGATGTGGGGATGGAAAAAAGCGAGATATTACCTGAAATTTAAATAAAAAATGCTCTGATTTTTCCTGTTAAGTACCATGACAAAAATCCCAATCCTGCAGACCCTGCACAATTAAGGTTTTACTTCATAGTTATAACCTATTATACGGTTCAAAACACAAACAGCTTCTCGTATTACATGAAGGGTTGTACACCTTGAAATCCATCTATCTACTATTACACGTAGAATAGAAACAATGCAACTTGGTTGCCTGCATGGTTTTCTTACATTTCAAGATAGGAGATCCTGTTTCAATCTTCTATGTTTTTAACAAAGCACATAAAACTGCCAACTCAACTACATCCCCAAATCTACTTTGTGAAGAACCAAGTAAATGTGGTTATCTAAATTTCATTTGCCTACAAGTACAAATGTTTATTATTATCCCCAAATCTACTCTGTGAATGACGTTATTATAATCAAGATCGCTCCTTTTTTAATTAATCTTTTACTTAGCCTAGCAGAAATTAAAATGCTGGCTCCGTCCTTGTGAGTGACATTAAGATAATATGAACAAGTAAAAAGAATTACCTGAATGTAACGATATAAATTAAGAATAAGTTGATTAGCACATCGGAATTACCCAAAGTCCACAATCTTCAAATTACCCAAATATGGGGTCTATAGCTTTGCGCTAGTCGATCATTGGTGCCAGTGATGCCAGTGATCTGACCAGTGCAAAGCTGGAGACACATAAATCAAATCATCTCTGCTGGAGGAGGAGATTCCAGAGAATGGTGGAGGCACGATTTGGTCACCGATCAAAAACCCTAATTTGGGTTTTCGGTCACCATTAAACTAAAATAAAAGGAAAAGGGAGCGGCCAAAATTTGTGTTTGGAGTGCCTGAAGGGGTGCACAATATGATACGAATTAGATTTGGCCAAAGGCCGTGTGAAATGAACCGATCCAGAGCATCCCCGATGGACGGTCAGATTTATGGTGTTTAGGGTGGTGCGGATCGCAAAATGTAGTTTGCTACGGCTCTAAGACCTATCAAATATGATACGGCTATAAACCGTATTTTATCCCCGCAACGTTGTGTGCCAAATTGGCTGATATGGTGTTGTGGCTACTATAAGGTAAAACTCTATCCTCCGGCTTGCGTTGCATTGTATGATGGGACCTGAGTCTCATAATACCTTCATTTTTTTTCAAAAACCATTGCCGTGTTTGTTTTATGCACTGGTATTCTTGGGGGAAACCCCGTTCTGTGTTATACGGTGTGGTCACTTGATTTACTTTATTTTTAAAGTAAAGATTTAATAACTTCTTTAGTTCTCACAACAGTCACATGACTGACCTGTAGTTTAATGTTACAACCTAAACTCGAGGTGCCCCTATTTTCCACACGGGCAACTAGTAGTTGGGTTTTTGTAGATATTATTTTCATAGGATCCTGGATTTACAGCTGGAGCTATATCGGAACGCTCTGTATCCATAACAACCCGCAAATTCTGAACCAATTAAAAATTTTTATTTTAGAAATTTTAATAGTTAAAATAATTTATTTTAAATAATAACGATGAAAAAATTTATTTAAATCGAAGTTAGAACAAAAATTTTAATTTTAATTATAAAAGGATTAAGAAATAGCGCGGTTGTTTGAAAAGTCAAACCCGAACTTTGACCGAATGTACCGGATTCAAAATTTAGCAGAATTTAGTGAAACCAAAAATATTAGAATCCATTTACAAATATCTTTCCAACGAATCTGAAAAATCGAATTTTCATAGCGGGAATCAAAGGTTATGCCCAGTTTAAAATTCAGAATAGTCGCTGTAGAATTTATATATATTTTTTAATATTAAAAATAGCCATTTTTCAAACGACCTCCGTTTTCGACGAAACCACTTTTGTTGGAACCGGAATTACAAATTATTGCTAGGTTTCAATTGTCATATTTTTTCGAACTAATATGTGAGCGTGGCAAAAGAAATGTGTTTTGTCAGTCTCAGTCAAATCTGATCGACCAGAAAATGGCCATTTTTCAAACAGTTTCAAAAATTCGACGAAATTAGTCTTGTTAGAACCGTGTGTGGCCTCGGTGAATTTAAATGTAAGATTGAATTAATTAAATAAATAAATTAAATATTAAATTAAATAAAACAAGCTGAAGACATTTGATTGGGATCACGAAACCTAGCCCATTGGATCCAGAACGGGGGCTATTGGGTAGGGTAGACTCCAGTTGGATTGAAATTGGTTTGGTTTAAAACTTATGGATTTAATTGCAAAATTAACATTAAAATAATATAAAAAATACACATCATCTTCCTCTAACCCTAATCTCTCTTACTGTAGCCGCCGGCCCCATCTTTTTTATTGGCCATTACCTTCCAGACTTCCTCCCTCTCAACCTTCAAATCTGTTCTATAATTCAATGTGAAACCAAAGCAAAAACTGAAGAGCACGCCGAGATCTACAGGATGAACAGCTATGATGGGATATGGTGCCTTGAGGTGGACGATTTCATGGCTCAAAGCCAGCGGGTTTGGAGGCGTTTCTGGGGCCCATGGAGCATGCGAGGTGGCCGGGGTTGTGGGCGCGAGTAGGTGTTGGCGCAGGCTTCTGTGTGGTGGCGTCTGATTTTGCTACGGTGGCTTCTAGGATGGTGCGAATTGGATTGTTGAAAGGGAGCTCGATGGGTTTAGCGTAGCCGATTCCCGGAAGAAGAAGAGCGATGGTTTCTGTGAGATTAGAGATGTAAGTAAGTTTTTAATTATTAATTAATTAAATTATCAAATGTGTTAAAGGCTATAACTTTTGCAAACTAGATCAGAATCAAACGAAACTGAAAGCGTTGGACTCGTATGAATCAGATCTACACTATGAAGTTGACTAGGTCAGAAACAAAGCAGATCAAATTTCGACCAAATTTTAGATCTGAATTATTCTGAATTAAAAGCTCGGTGAGATTTCTATTTTAAAATTTAAAATTAATTATTTATTTCAATGTGAAATGTTTACTTATTTCATGTTGATGTTGTATGTATAATTGGTGCAGTGTTGATTTGTTGTGTGATTGCGATGAACCATCAAATTGGATTGTGTATTCATTTTTGACAGGATTTAGTATACACAATAAAAACTATACTTTTGTTGTATATATAGAATTTAAATTATTCATGTGTGTCAAAATTTGAAGTATAAAATAAAAACAATATTTTTATTTTCATGTTTGATTTGAATAAAATGATTAGAATAAATTATCATTTCTGTTTTAACATATCATATTTGAACAGAAAACATACATTAAAATAGAAATCACCTTTTTGAATGAAATGTTCCATTAAAATAGAAGTTACATTTTTGAAATGAAAACATCATTTATGCTAAGATGAAATTGGTCACTTATGTTAAAATGAATTTGTCATTTATTGTAAAATGAGGTTGTCATTTATGTCGAGATGAATTAGTCAGTCATTTAAAATATTTTATGTCATTAGATTATATAGAAAAATGTATATATATATAATACTCCTTTATATGTCATTAGATTATATAGAAAAACGTATACATATAAAATACTCCTTTATATGTCATTAGATTATATAGGAAAACGTATACATATAAAGTACTCCTTTATTGTAATAACCCGGAAATCTAAGCCAATTTAATTTTTTTATTTTGGCAATTTCAGCGAATTTTGAATATTTAAAATGAATTATTTTAAATAATAACAACGAGAAGTTTATTTTGAATAGATTTCGAACGTATATATTTTTATAGATCATTTTAGAATATAAATATTTTATTTTAATTATATAACGAGCCTGAAATGACGCGGTAGTTCGAAAATTCGGTTTCAAATTTCAAATGAATGTACCGGGTGCAAAAACAAATCGGATTTTAGCGAAACCAAAAATATTAGAATCTAATTGATAATATCTTTCCAACGAATCCGAAAAATTGAAATTTCATAGCGGGGATAAAAAATTATGCCCAATTGAAAATTCAGAATAGTCGCTATGGAATTCTGGCCCTTAAAAATGGATATTTTGCAGATGACCTCGGTTTTCGACGAAACCACTTTTGTTGGATCCGTGATGTCAAGTTATTGCTAGATTCCAAAATTCGTAATTTTTCGAATCAATATGTGAACGTGGCAAAGGAAAACGCATTTGACCAGTTTCAATTGATTTTAATCAACTAGAAAATGGCCATTTTTCAAATGGTCTTCGAATTTGACGAAATTAGTTATGTTAGGACCGTACCGTCAATACGAAGCTAGAAAATATTTTTCGGAAATTTTTAGAGTCCGTACGTGGGCCCGGTAAATTGAAATGTGTGTTCAAATTCAATATATAGAGTTATATGTTGATTTTGACGAAAACTGATCAAAACGATCGAATCAGCTTACGATACATATCCCATTGTGTTCGGAATGGGGGTGATTAGCTATGGACGACAGGCGGTGGGTCTCGTTTCGAGGTCAAAATAAAAAGTACCTTTTTGAAATTAATTAAATAAAGTAATATATATTATTATATATTCCCTTTACTCTCCTCCTCCCCCTTTTATTCTTTCAGTAAGAAAAAGAAAAAGAAAAGGAAACTGAATCGCGCCACCCCCCTCAACAGCGCCGCCGGCCTCTATTGACCCCCCCTCCAATCTTCTTCTTCTTCCCTCCAGCCTCCTCCCCCTTCCCTCTCTCGACTAGAAGCAGCGCCCCCTGTTTCCCCCAAACCCTAGCCGACGCCGCAACCCCCCTCCCCCCCCACTGCGCCACCCTGTTTCGCCGCCGTCGTTTCTGACCTTCCCCGAGCCAGCAGCCACCCTCCGACCAATGGTGCGTTTTTATTTATTTACTTTACTTTAAAAATTGTTAAATGCTATTTTTTTATATAAATAACATTGCGATTTTGTTAGAGTAGATAGGGTTTTTATTGAAAGAGTAAGAAATGATTTTTAATTGGTTAAAGACCAGATTTTTATATTATAGAAGTGTTAAAAATTCGAATTTTTTTTATATAGAAAAGGGTGGGTTTTTAAAAGAGAAAAGCTTTGGTTTTTAACATTGAAAAGATTTGATTTTTATGATAGTAAAGATACGTTTTTTAAGATGGTAAAAATATGATTTCTACATATAAGAAGTAGCAATAAAAATTCGATCTTTATCGTGTAGAAAGAAGAAGAAAATATAATTTTTATTCATGTAGAGTAATAAAATATAATTTTTATTATATTACTAGCAAGATAAAAATATAATTTTTATCATGGATGTAGCGTTGTAAAGGAGTGATTTTTACATATGTCGCAATGATGTAAAAATACGATCTTTGTATATAAAAATATAATTTTTATATCAAGAATAGCGTGATAAAAATATAATCTTTATTATATGAGCAACGTTGTAAAAATAGAATTTTTATCCATATAGAGTGAATATAAAAATGTGATTTTTATATGCATGGCAACAATATAAAAATGTGATTTTTATATATGTAGTGAACACGGATGACGAAATTGACAAAAGGCGAGCACGGCGAAGATTTCTACATAAGAAGAGTCGCGGCATTTGGTTTAGCTAGTCGGTGAGAACTTCTCACTTTAAATCTCATTTTCTAGTTAAAAATATATACTAGGATGCAGACAGTGCTTAGTAGCACCCGACACTCGTCGTCCACAGATCATGGATGGCTTGTATGCTTGTTTGTTTGATTCTAATGTGTAGTTGATTGTGTAATGTGATGTGAAATGAAATGAAATATTTATATAGTTAAAAATATTTTATAGTTGAAAATATAATTTTTAACGTGAAGGTGAATAAATAAATATAAGCAAATCGGACGATTTGTCTATATACACACATTTGACTGATATTGATTGGGACGATAAATTTTACACATCGCCCAACTGCACAAATAAGATCTGTGTTTGATTGCTTGAAACCCCACACGGGTATTGGGATAATATATGACATACACTAATCCCAGTAATTAGTTGTATGTCGATCGATTGATTGACAGGCTGTTATAAGCGTTAAATATTTATATTTAATGCTTATGCAGTTGTGCGGTGCACTCTGGATGATGGTTGATTATTTATCGTTGTTATTTTATACATGTGTTGTAGAAAATCCATATAATTAACATTATATGGTAATTGATTGGGCCTCATTCCAGTTTTGAATAGAATATTTGAATAGAAATATTTGAATAGAATATTTGAATAGGAATATATAAAAAAGAAATATTTGAAATAAAATATTTGAAAATAGAAACATATGAAGCCGTGTTGATTAGATTTGCGCCATTTTGACGTGAACGATATTTATATCGATTTTGTTCCTTTTTCAATGAATATTGAAAGTGATTTCAAAATTCAAATTAAATTGAATAGATTTGAAATTCGAATTAAATTGAAAAGAATTGAAATTCGAATTAGATTGAAATTGAAATTGAATTTGAAATCGATTTGAAATGAAATTAAAACGAATTTATATTAAAAAATTCAATCTTGATTTGAATTTTGAAAAGGAAATTGAAACCGTTTTAAAAACGAATTTAAACGATTTATAAAATTCGTTTTAAAAAGGAAATCGATGAAATAAATAATATATATATATATATTATATATATAATGGCCTGAATAGAACGCGTCGCGCCGCGATAGCTCGTGAATTTCGACCATTAACTTCGAATGGACATTACGGGAGATCCGACCGTCGGATTCTCCTAAATCTGGAACCGTTGGGTTCGTATCGAAAAGAGCTTTCTAACGAATATTAGAAATTTGAAATCTATCGTTTGGATTTGGAATTATGTCCAAATCAAATTTGGAAAAGGTCGTTGTAAGTGCAGTTCGATGGTCGTTGATGGAAATCAACTGTACGGGCCTAGATAAAATTATTAAAATAGTAATAATTTGTGTAAAATCATAAGAAATGATTTGTGAAGAATTGGGATGAAAATTTTCATATTAGAAAAGATAAAAATAAATTTTTATCGAAATGAACTAGTTTTGAACTAGAAATATAATTCTGTTTATTTTTAAAATAAATAAAGTGAATTTGAACTGGTTTTGAAAATAACCAGAATTTCCAATATATAAAGTGGAAACGGATTTGAATCGAAATTGTCTTTGGAATATTTTGATGTTGGATTTCGTGATTATAAAGATATTGTTATGGAAATTTGAAAGATATATTTATATCGTTATTTCCAATACGATATTTGTTGGTCGCAGAGTTTGATATTGAATATAAGCCAATATATTTTCTATTCAGAGCCTTGTATTTAATATCAAATAGGATTTGGGTTTGTCGTGAACGGTGTCTTCATTAACACTATTCTTAAGCCCAGTTGAGAAAAAAGATTAAATCTTTTTATTTAGATTTAATGAAGTGTACCAATTAAATGATATTTAATTGGAATTGAATTGGGATTGATTTTTAGGTTTATCGTGAACGGTGTTTTAAATAACAGTTGTTCTTTAACCCGATAATTAATGGAATGTGATTTTGGGTTGTCGTCAACGATATCTTCAATAATACTGTTCTTAGACCCAACGGAGTTAAGAAAATCAGAAACTAACTGGAGATTAGTTAAGTTGAATGGTTTCTTGGATATTGATCTGATGTTGGTTTCAACCTTCGGGGTTAATATTTGGGGAGTTGTTCTCTTACTAATTTACGGTTAGTGACTGATGAATTGGAAGGAGGTGTATGTTGTGTTTGTGTAACACTTGTTTAATATATACGCGAGTTATTCGGAAAGACCGGGTTTATCCCATTCTGAATAACTGATTCGACGTGATGTCGAGAATGAAGACGGTGGTCGAAGACCAGAGGTCTTCACGTCGTTTGGGTGATTACTGATGATCTTGATTGGGTCGTACATCCAAGAGGAGGGAATCAGTTAGTGGTCGTCCAGATGTACTTAGAGATCGATGGATATGCGAGGTAAAAGGTTCCTCCGGTTTCGTTCAGACCCAGAACGGACTTGTAAATGGACTGTGTGTCTGACATTGGATATCATTCTGTGTGATTGATGAATATCGGTTGCATGGAGTGGTTTTCCTGTGTGGCATGCTAAGATGCAAATGATCAAGGCTTCTGTTGAAAAGCAGAGTCTTGTGGTTGATGATCAAAGCACAGCCTGTGTGGCACAGCTTTGTGTAGCGTTAATTCGCGAGCCTTACGCCCCGGTAGTGAACCAGAAACGGGAGAGGACTGCAGGGAGGACATGCGTTTCCTTCTAGCTAAAAGTGGCGTCAGTGGTTTTACACGCCTTGACGAGTTTGACTTATGTGGTTGTTGCTGTTGCGAGGCGCCTCGGACATATTGGTCGTTCTCCAACCAATGGAGTCATTCATTGGCTCATTTACGCCCCATAGGGAGGGGAGACGTAGTGTTCAGGGTTTCGTCTGATCGACATTGGTGGACCGGCCCTGAAGATCCAAGGGTCGATGCGTTCTGATCCTGAGACATGGGCTAGATTGTCTCGAATCGGTAGAGGACGATCCCTTGCCTCGGTTCACAGATGGAAATCCAACTTCCAATACGTGACTTTGCGGTTTTGATTGTAGAGCCTAGTATGGCAACATGATATATGGTACCCATGTCGTCTATGATTGATACTTATGATTTGAAGTTATTTAATACACTATACACTTATAATAGTATCAAATAATCTGTTTTAAACGTATCAAGCATTCTTTGGCTATTATAAGGTAAAACCCTATCCTCCGACTTGTGTTGCATTGTGTGATGGGACCTGGGTCTTATAATAGCTTCATTTATCTTTATTTAGCATTGCGCTGTTTGTTTTATGCACTGGTATTCTTGGGAGGAAACCCGTTCCGTGTTATACGGCGTGGTCCCTTGATACCTAACTTTAAAATAAAGATTAAAAACTGTTTTCGTTCTCACACCAGTCACATGACTGACCTGGAGTTTATTGTTTTAACCTAAACTCTGGGTGCCCTTATTTTGACACGGGCAGCTAGTAGTTTTGGTTTTGCAGATTTATATTCACAGGATCCTGGTTTACAGCTGGAATGATATACGGAAATCTTTGTATCCGTATATCTACTTCAGTAGTGTTTTGTATTATTTTCTGCTTCGATGTATTAAAATGTAATTTAAATCTCTTATATTTTCTGTATATTATTTGTTTATACTTTGTATATTCTTGTATTCTTATGGAATTGTTGTAATATACAATGAAATGTTCTTCTGTCTGCGTTCCGATGTGGCTTGTTCTCAACTCAATTCGTGATTTCCTGTAAGGGGGATTTCGGGTCGTTTCATCGTGGTATCAGAGCTTTGGTTTACAAAGCTCAAAGAACAAGACACATTAGAACCATACGAAAGAATTCATCAGGTATTGGATTAGTAATATCCAATTAGAATGACTCGTTAGAGATTGGATCAGTAGTATCCTAGAACGAGTGTGAAGAGTATATTTTTAAAATGAAAACAATTTTTGTTTTGAAATTTAAATCGTTGTATATGTATTTGAATATTTAAATTAACTCGGACAATCAAATATATAAAGATTTTGCATATTCGCCTTGCAAACGTGTATTCGAAGTTTTAACTACTGGATAGTTATAGAATCACACTCTAGTTGCCCGGGGATAATTTTTGTGATGGGGCACCATCGCCAGTATTTATTTTCGAGTTCCAAAAGTGGGATTTCTATATATTTCCAATTGACTGGTGTGAGAACCAAAATTAGATAGGGCCTATTGTTGTGATTTGGCATCAAAAATGTGATTTTTGGCTATATATCAAAATTATGAATTTGAAAATATAACCAACTAGTTGATTGCTGATTGTGTTGTTTGATTATTATTTGATTAATTAAATGTTGAACCTTTAGCCAAACTAAACCAAATAGTGAATTGTATTGAAAATTTGTCGCGTTTGCATGCATGTACATGTACTTACATTGAGCAGGTCATATCATGGAGGCTAGAGAAGAGGAATAAAATTGTTTGCCCGGCAAATAGTTACATGTTTACCATAATTTACTGTTTTGTTTGGGTTTGGATGATTTTATGAGCCGATGGGCTAGCCACTTAGCTTTTTCGTTTTCTTTTCGTTTGAAGAAGGCTATGGGAGGCTATATGAAATATCCCGAAGACCCCGGTGCAGGGGAGGTTATGGCGAATTTTTTCGAAAATTTGGGGTGTTAGCCAAATTTTTGAAAAATTTGAAAAGTTCTTAAAAACTGAAAAGTTGAAGAACTTAAGACGTAATGGAAAAAGTGAATTGTTAAACAACTTTCGCTTCGTTCCTTTACGGGGACGAAAAGTTTTAAGTGGGGGAGATTGTAATAACCCGAAAATCTGAGCCAATTTAAAATTTTTGTTTTGGCAATTTCAGAGAATTTTGAATATTTTAAATGAATTATTTTAAATAATAACAAGGAGAAGTTTATTTTGAATAGAATTCGGACATATATATTTTTATAGATCGTCAATAGAATATAAATATTTTATTTTAATTATATAACGAGCCTGAAATGACGCGATAGTTCGAAAATTCGGTTTCAAATTTCAAATGAATGTACCGGGTGCAAAACAAACCGGATTTTAGCGAAACCAAAAATATTAGAATCTAATTGAGAATATCTTTCCAACGAATCCGAAAAATTGAAATTTCATAGCGGGGATAAAAATTTATGCCCAATTGAAAATTCAGAATAGTCGCTATGGAATTCTGGCCCTTAAAAATTGAAATTTTGCAAACGGCCTCGGTTTTCGACGAATCCACATTTGTTGGATCCATGATGTCAAGTTATTGCTAGATTCCAAAATTCGTAATTTTTTGAATCAATATGTGAGCGTGGCAAAGGAAAACGCGTTTGACCAGTTTTAGTTGATTTTAATCGACTAGAAAATGGCCATTTTTCAAACGATCTTCGAATTTGACGAAATTAGTTTTGTTAGGACCGTATCGTCAATACGAAGCTAGAAAATATTTTTCGGGAATTTTTAGAGTCCATACGTGGGCCCGGTAAATTGAAATGTGCGTTCAAATTCAATATATAGAGTTATATGTTGATTTTGACGAAAACTGATCGAGACGATCGAATCAGCTTACGATACATATCTCATTGTGTTCGGAATGAGGGTGATTAGCTATAGACGACAGGCGGTGGGTCTCGTTTCGAGGTCAAACTAAAAAGTACCTTTTTGAAATTAATTAAATAAAATAATATATATATCATTATATATTCCCTTTACTCTCCTCCTCCCCCTTTTATTCTTTCAGAAAGAAAAAGAGAAAAAAAACTGAATCACGCCCCCCTCCCCTCAACGGCGCCGCCGACCTCCACCGACCCCCCCTCCGATCTTCTTCGCCTTCCCTCCAGCCTCCTCCCCCTTCCTTCCCCCTCTCGATTAGAACCAGCGTCCCCCTATTTCCCCCTAAACCCTAGCCGACGCCCCAACCCCCCCGCCAACCCCCTTCCCCACGCCACCCTGTTTCGCCACCGTCGTTTATGACCTTCCCCGAGCCAGCAGCCGCCCTCCGACCAATGGTGCGTTTTTACTTATTTATTTACTTTAAAAGTGGTTAAATGTTGTTTTTTTATATAAATAACATTGCGATTTTGTTAGAGTGGATAGGGTTTTTATTGAAAGAGTAAGAAATGATTTTTAATTGGTTAAAGATGAGATTTTTATATTATAGAAGTATTAAAAATTAGATTTTTTTTTATATAGAAAAGGGTGGGTTTTTAAAAGAGAAAAGCTTTGATTTTTAATATTGAAAAGATTTGATTTTTATGATAGTAAAGATATGATCTTTAAGATGGTAAAAATATGATTTCTACATATAAGAAGTAGCAATAAAAATTCGATCTTTATCGTGTAGAAAGAAGAAGAAAATATCATTTTTATTCATGTAGAGTAATAAAAATATAATTTTTATTATATTACTAGCAAGATAAAAATATAATTTTTATCATGGAAGTAGCGTTGTAAAGGAGTGATTTTTACATATGTGGCAATGATGTAAAAATACGATCTTTATGTGTAAAAATATAATTTTTATCTAAAGAATAGCGTGATAAAAATATAATCTTTATTAAATGAGCACCGTTGTAATAATAGTATTTTTATCCATATAGAGTGATTATAAAAATGTGATTTTTATATGCATGGCAACAATATAAAAATGTGATTTTTATATTTGTAGTGAACACGGACGACGAAATTGACAAAAGGCGAGCACGACGAAGATTTCTACATAAGAAGAGTCGCGGCGTTTGGTTTAGCTAGTCGGTGAGAACTTCTCACTTTAAATCACATTTTCTAGTTAAAAATATATACTAGGAGGCAGACGATGCTTAGCAGCACCCGACACCCGTCGTCCACAGACCATGGACGGCTTGTATGCTTGTTTGTTTGATTTTGATGTGTAGTTGATTGTGTAATGTAATGTGAAATGAAATAAAATATTTATATAGTTAAAAATATTTTAAAGTTGAAAATATAATTTTTAACGTGAAGGTGAATAAATAAATATAAACAAATCGGACGATTTGTCTATATACACACATTTGACTGATATTGATTGGGACGATAAATTTTACACATTGCCCAATTGCACAAATAAAATCTGTGTTTGATTGCTTGAAACCCGACACGGGTATTGGGATGATATATGACATACACTAATCCCAATAATTAGTTGTATGTCGATCGATTGATTGACAGGCTGTTATAAGCATTAAATATTTATATTTAATGCTTTTGCAGTTGTGCGGTGCACTTTGGATGATGGTTGATTATTTATCGTTGTTATTTTATACATGTGTTGTAGAAAATCCATATAATTAACATTATATGGTAATTGATTGGGCCTCATTCCAGTTTTGAATAGAATATTTGAATAGAAATATTTGAATAGAATATTTGAATAGGAATATATAAAAAAAGAAATATTTGAAATAAAATATTTGGAAATAGAAATATATATAGCCGTGTTGATTAGATTTGCGCCATTTTGACGTGAACGATATTTATAACGATTTTATTCCTTTTTCAATGAATATTGAAAGTGATTTCAAAATTCGAATTAAATTGAATAGATTTGAAATTCGAATTAAATTGAAAAGAATTGAAATTCGAATTAAATTGAATTTGAAATCGATTTGAAATTAAATTAAAAACGAATTTATATTGAAAAATTCAATCTTGATTTGAATTTTGAAAAGGAAGATGAAACCGTTTTGAAAACGAATTTAAACGATTTATAAAATACGTTTTAAAAAGGAAATCGACGAAATATATATAATATATATATTATATATAATGGTCTGAATAGAATGCGCCGTGCCACGGTAGTTTGTGAATTTCGACCATTGACTTCGAATAGACATTACGGGAGATCCGACAGTCGGATTCTCCTAAAATCGAAACTGTTGGGTTCGTATCGAAAAGAGCTATCTAACGAACATTAGAAATTTGAAATCTACCGGTTGGATTTGGAATTATGTCCAAATCAAATTTGGAAAAGGTCGCTGTAAGTGCAGTTCGATGGCCGATGATGGAAATCGACTGTACGGGCCTTGATAAAATTATTAAAAATAGTAATAATTTGTGTAAAATCATAAGAAATGATTTGTGAAGAATTGGGATGAAAATTTCCATATTAGAAAAGATAAAAATAGTTTTTTATCGAAATGAACTAGTTTTGAACTACAAATATAATTCTGTTTATTTTTAAAATAAATAAAGTGAATTTGAAATGGTTTTGAAAATAACCAGAATTTCCAATATATAAAGTGGAAATGGATTTGAATCGAAATTGTCTTTGGAATATTTTGATGTTGGATTTCGTGATCATACAGATATTGTTATGGAAATTTGAAAGATATATTTATGTCGTTATTTCCAATACGATATTTGTTGGTCGTAGAATTTGATATTGAATATAAGTTGATATATTTTCTATTCAGAGCCTTGTATTTAATATCAAATGGGATTTAGGTTTGTCGTGAACGGTGTCTTCATTAACACTGTTCTTAAGCCCAGTTGAGAAAAAAGATTAAATCTTTTTATTTAGATTTAATGAAGTGTACCAATTAAATGATATTTGATTAGAATTGAATTGGGATTGATTTTTGGGTTTATCGTGAACAGTGTTTTAAATAACTCTTGTTCTTTAACCCGATAATTAATGGAATGTGATTTTGGGTTGTCGTGAACGATATCTTCAATAATACTGTTCTTAGACCCAATGGAGTTAAGAAAATCAGAAACTAACTGGAGATTAGTTAAGTTGAATGGTTTCTTGGGTATTGATCTGATGTTGGTTTCGACCTTCGGGGTTAATATTTTGGGAGTTGTTCTCTTACTAATTTACGGTTAGTGACTGATGAATTGGAAGGAGACGTATGTTGTGTTTGTGTAACACTTGTTTAATATATACGCGAGTTATTCGGAAAGACCGGGTTTATCCCATTCTGAATAACTGATTCGACGTGGTGTCGTGGATGAAGGCGGTGGTCGAAGACCGGAGGTCTTCACGTCGTTTGGGTGATTACTGATGATCTTAATTAGGTCGTACACCCAAGAGGAGGGAATCAGTTAGTGGTCGTCCAAACGTACATGGAGATCGATGGATATGCGAGGTACAAGGTGCCTTCGGTTTCGTTCAGACCCAGAACGGACTTGTAAATGGACTGTGTGTCTGACATTGGATATCATTCTGTGTGATTGATGAATATCTGTTGCATGGAGTGGTTTTCCTGTGTGGCATGCTAAGATGCAAATGATCAAGGCTTTTGTTGAAAAGCAGATTCTTGTGGTTGATGATCAAAGCACAGCCTGTGTGGCACATCTTTGTGTTGCGTTAATTCGCGAGCCTCACGCCCCGGTTGTGAACCAGAAACGGGAGAGGACTGCAGAGAGGACATGCGTTTCCTTCTAGCTAAAAGTGGCGTCAGTGGTTTTACACGCCCTGACGAGTTTGACTTATGTGGTTGTTGCTGTTGCGAGGCGCCTCGGATATATCGGTCATTCTCGAACCGATGGAGTCATTTGTTGACTCATTTACGTCCCATAGGGCGGGGAGACGTAGTGTTCAGGGTTTCGTCTAATCCACATCGGTGGACCGGCCCTGAAGATCCAAGGGTCGATGCGTTCTGATCCTGAGACATGGGCAAGATTGTCTCGAATCGGTAGAGGACGTTCTCTTGCCTCGGTTCACAGATGGAAATCCAACTTCCAATACGTGACTTTGCGGTTTTGATTGTAGAGCCTAGTACAGTGACATGATATATGGTACCCATGCCGTCTATGATTGATACTTATGATTTGAAGTTTTTTTATACACTATGCACGTATAATAGTATCAAATAATCTATTTTAAACGTATCAAGCATTCTTTGGCTATTATAAGGTAAAACCCTATCCTCCGGCCTGTGTTGCATTGTGTGATGGGACCTGGGTCTTATAATAGCTTCATTTATCTTTATTTTGCATTGCGCTATTTGTTTTATGCACTGGTATTCTTGGGAGGAAACCTGTTCCGTGTTATACGGCGTGGTCCCTTGATTTACCTAACTTTAAAATAAAGATTAAAAACTGTTTTAGTTCTCACACCAGTCACACGACTGTCCTGGAGTTTATTGTTTTAACCTAAACTCTAGGTGTCCTTATTTTGACACGGGCAGCTAGTAGTTTTTATAGATTTTTATTCACAGGATCCTGGTTTACAGCTGGAATGATATCCGGAAAGCTTTGTATCCGTATATCTTCCTCAGTTGTGTTTTGTATTATTTTCCGCTGCGATGTACTTAAATGTAATTTAAATCTCTGATATTTTCTGTATATTATTTGTTTATACTCTGTATATTCTTGTATTCTGATGGAATTGTTGTAATATACAATGAAATGTTCTTCTCTCTACGTTCCGATGGGGCTTGTTCTCAACTCAATCTATGATTTCCCGTAAGGGGGATTTCGGGTCGTTTCATCTGTATGTTATTAGATTATATAGAAAAATGTATATATATAAAATACTCCTTTATATGTCATTAGATTATATAGGAAAATGTATATATATAAAATACTCTTTTATTTATTATTAGAATGCATAGGAAAGTATAAACAAATAAAATACTCTTTTATATGTCCTTAGATTACGTAGAAAAATATATACATAGAAATATAAAATGTTCTTTTATTTGCATTCTTTTATGCAAATATATATTGAAATATAAAATATTCTTTTATTTACATTCTCTAACGCAAATATGCATTGAAATAAGGAAAACTATATTTTTATTTATAATTTTAGATGCAAACAAATGTTAGAGTTAAAATTACATTTTTGCAATTATAAATGCAAACAAAAACACTAGAATGAATATGACATTTTTATTTTGTATTTTAGATAGAAATAAAAATATGATTTAAAAGAGTTACATTTTTGTTCATAAATTTAGTTGCAAACAAAGCATTAATTTTTTTTTATTTGCATATTTAGATGCAAATAAACATCGTAGTTAAAAGATTATATTTTTATTTGCATTCTTTGATGCAAGTAAACACCGTATTTAAAAGTCGAATTTCTATTTGCATTCTTGAATGCAAATAAACAACATAGTAAAAAGGTTATATTTTATTTGCATATTTGGATGCAAATAAACATCTTATTTAAAAGTTGAATTTTTATTTGTATTCTTTGATGCAAATAAACATCATATTTAAAATTCGAATTTTTCATTTGCATTCTTTGATGCAAATAAAACATGAAATTAAAAGTTGTATCTTTATTTGCATTCTTTGATGCAAATAAATCATAAATTAAAATATTACATTTTTATTTGCATGTTAGATGCAAATAAAAAGTGTAGTTTAAGAAGTTACATTTTTATTACATATTAGATGCTAATAAAAGAATAGGATTAAAAATATCATTTTTACTTTAAAACTAGAGTAAATAAAAAGATTATGATAAAATGAATTCATCTTTGTTGTAATTTTGTTAATTAAATAAAATGTTTTTATCATAGATTATAACAAAAAGATTAGAATTAAAAAGATATATTTTAAGTATCATTTTAACTTCAATAAAAAAAAGAGTAATAGATAGATAAGGTTTGTTTGTCCTTTTGTTGCAATACAAAAAGATACATTTTTATCATTTAAATAGAATGAGACAAAATTATTTAATTTTTCATTTTAAAAGGTTAAGACAAATGTATTCACTTTTGTCATTTTAGAGAAATGAGACAAAATATTCGTATGTGTGCCACTTAAAAAGAAGTGAATATTAGGCTCACATCCCTATTTTGAAACTTAATTAGGCTCACATCCGGTCATAAACTTAATATAAATTAGGTCCCTGTTTTCAAAACTTATAAAATAATAATTAAAAAAATAAAAAAATTCGTAAATTAGTAATAAAATATATTATACAAAAAATCCAGTTAAAAAACAACAAAAATAATGTCAGAAAGAAGAAAACAGCAAAAAAAACAGAAAAAACTGCAGTTAAACGCATAATATTATGCACGTTTTTGATTTTATTGCATGCATATGTGCAATTATTGCAGTTCTTCCAGCGCATGGATTTAAGTTAATATTTTAATTCACTTTTATTTGCATCTAAATGTGCAAATTTCTCAGAAACATGCACAGATGTGTGCAACATTTTTATAGGATAACACACTGGCTAAAAGTAGGGACCTAATTTATATAAAAAAAAGTTTTGAAAATTTTAAACCCGCCCCCTATTTTATTACTTCCGCCTTTTTTTATTTTATTTTTAAAAAAAAAATGTGCTTTCGTTCATAAAAAAATATATTCTAAAATCTGGAAATAATGTCAGGATTGTACGGAAATAAAAAAAATAGTTGCATACATTTATGCAATTATTACTGATAATTGCATATATGTATGCAACTTTTCCGTAAGCTGTGTTCGGATTAAAATCTGAAAATAAATCTGCACAAATGAGTGCAAGTATTTGAAATATTTGCACACATGTATGCACGTATTTGCATGAAGAAAAATCAATGAAGATGAATGCAGTGAAAAATAAGCACGGATGTATGCAGGAAAATGATATATGTGCATACTATTATGCATTTAACTGGAAATTTCGTTTTTTTTTCTATTTTTTTTATTTTTGATGCCTTGTTTGATGATTTTTTGTTATGAATTTTTTACCGTTTACATGTTTTATTTAAATACGAATTTACATGATTTTTTTATATTTTTTTGATGAATTTTCAGAAAATAGGGACCTAATTTACAATAAGTTTATGACCGGTTTTTTTTTTCTATTTTGAAACTATAACAAGGACTTGTAAAAAAACGCACCCTAAAAAGAATGAAGCAGAAACATTCACCATTACCAATTTACAATAGCTGAAATACATTTTGTCGCTTTTGTCAAACTGTAATGGCTAAAACAAAACATTATCATTTTGTCTACAAAACAAACTCATCACTTATATTTGTTTTGTTGAATTAGATTTATCAACAAACCAAAGTCATCATCTTTATTGTTTTGTTGAAATAAAGTAGTTAAGTCAAAATATACATTTTGTCAAAATATTCATTTTTGACAAAATAGATTAGTTAAAGCAAACCATATATTTTTGTCAATATATATACCTTTGTCAAAGTAGGCAAGTTGTAACAACCCGTATTTTCAATAACCTGTTATAACGTAAATCGAGGCAGAATTTAATTTATAAATCTGAATCAAGGGAAACGGGCTATGCCATTGCGTTCGTCTCGGAAAAATACGCGAAATAGAGTCCGAGTTTTCGAAAATCGGAGTCCGTATGACCCGATTAAGGCCTAACGAAGTTTTCAGAAAATTTCAAAGTAAAAACAGATTTCAAATTCAAGTTTGAATTTGAAAAATTAGGTCAGATTGGGCTAGGCGGGAAAAATCCCGCCAGAGCACCCAAGTCGACAGCCCTGTCGACTTGGGAGTCGACTTGGTTGGACCCAAGTCGACAGCCCTGTCGACTTGGCTGTCGACTTGGTCCAGCCGGGCTGTTTAGCCTGCTGCACCATTTTGAGATTGTGTTGAGCTTGGGGGCCAGATTCGGTTTTGAGGGCTGAGATTGGAACTAGGGTTTAATCCTAAGGTTGAAACTAGTCCTAATCTCTATAAATAAGGCCCTAACCTAACCCTAAATCATCATTATTCATTCAAGTAACTAAACTATGGCAAAATCAATCTTCTCATGGCCTCCACTCTCTTCATAAAATTCCTAAATAAATTTCTATGAGATTTTCCATGCATACAAGTGTTTTCAAGCTTGTATGAGCATCATTAGCTTGCATTCAAGTCAAGTTTCCATATTTACGTCATAAAGCAAGGGTTTTGATCAATTTTGCTTAAGGGTTTCTCTATTAAAGCTTGCATTTTGGGGTTTAATTGGTTGCATAAGGGCTTTGTCATATTTTTGTGGCTTCATAAGCATAGTAAGCCCTATTCTACTTTCATACTTAAACTCTAAAGTTAAATGTATGATATGCAAGTTTGATATATTATGATATGCAAGTTTACTAAGTTATGTTATGCAAGTTTGATATGTTATGATATGCAAGTTCATCATGTTATGATATGCAAGTTCACCATGTTATGCTATGCAAGTATGCCATGTTATGATATGCAAGTATGTTATGCAAGTTTGGGATGATCATTTGGTTCATGTTATGCAAGCTTATCTTGAGTATATGAACATAAAGCTTCAAGCTTTATGCTAAAGGTTGCATTTTGGCAACATGTAAGTTATCATGTCCCTTATGATAACTTGCATGTGAGGCTAAATGCGAACTTATGGCCATTTCTACATGTCATTTATCACCATGTATCACCAATATGATAAGTTTGGTTTTATGCATGCTTTTGAGGCCTAATGCAAGTATATGAACATATGTACATTTCATATGCCACCATGTTGAACTTGTGGCTTCAACACTTTTATGTCATGATTATGCTAAGTTCCCCCTTTCTATCCTTTATGCGCTATTGCGATATGTAAGCGATGGGATTGCGTTTGGGGTTGGGTAAACTTAAAAAGACATAAAGACATAAGCTTGGGAATTTACCTATTAAGTTAGGTCTACCCATTGGGAATTTACCTATTAAGTTAGGTCTACCCAATTGCTTGAAAAGTTGTAATATGTTTTGGAAACATAATGGACATGACACTTAGAAAATATAAGTGTGACCAACTCGAGGTTGGGTTGAGTTTGTAGCGTAAACCTACCCGGAACCGACCGGCTTAACTAGTTGCTACAAACAATAGGACCCAATGTGAGAAGTTGGCCATGTTGTACCTTGAACCCGAGGTTAGACCAAGTTGTGGTTTAAAGCTACCCGGACCCGCCCGGCTTATCTAGTAACCACAACAAAGTCTAATGTGAGAGGTTAAGGCGCATTAATTAATTAATGCCTCGTGATTAGGGTTAAGTCATGGTCCACTTAATACTTAACCAATTTGGGCTTGGTAGATTAATCAGGGTTAAGTCGTGAACTCATCGTTACACTTAACCAAGTTAATCCATGATTAGTAAAAGGGTTAAACCGCACTTAACCTGCTAGAAAAATCCTAGCAATGGGGGTCCACTCCAGCAGTAATCCCTAGTTTTTATCATCATGACCCTAGGGACTAGGCTAGGGTGGGGGCACGATTACTGGACTGGAGGTAAGCGACCAAAAGCGACGGCAGAGTGGTATGCCGGTGTAGTTCCGGACGGACTATGGTCGTGCACGTAGTCTGGAGCCGGGGAAATCATGCACGGGTACCAGTAGATCGAGACTGTGCACGCATGTTTATGGTGTCCAGGGGTTGACACCCTAGGGCTTGATACACCCGACGGGAGACCCGGCACAGTCTGACTACAATTATGTTTGGGCCGTATGGACACCAACACTTGACGAGTTAGGCTTATAGGGAGCCGATCGACTAGACCGTTTGATTTGACCTCGTGTTAGGGTCACTTCATGTTATTGGACCTCGTGTTAGGGTCACTTCATGTTATTGGACCTCGTGTTTGGGTCACTTCATGTTATTGGACCTCGTGCTAGGGTCACTTCATGTTATTGGACCTCGTGTTTGGGTCACTTCATGTTATTGGACCTCGTGTTAGGGTCACTTCATGTTATTGGACCTCGTGTTAGGGTCACTTCATGTTATTGGACCTCGTGTTTGGGTCACTTCATGTTATTGGACCTCGTGTTAGGGTCACTTCATGTTATTGGACCTCGTGTTAGGGTCACTTCATGTTATTGGGCCAAAGCTTGGGCCAAGGGATCAATACTTGTTTATTCAAGTCATGTTAGTTTGCTAGTACACCTGTGGTGCAGAACCTTAAAACCTGATTATGCGATGACACCTTTATCTACCTTGTTAGTTAATTATCATGCTAGTATGTTGTTATCCTTATGATCATCCTTGCTTCTCATGCCAGTTAACTTTACCAGTTTACATTGATTGTAGTAGGGCTTACTCAGTCTTTTTGACTGACCTGTTTTCTTTCGCCTCTTTTCTTTCGTCCCCCCCCCCCCCCAGGTTCTCAGGGAGGGAATATTGGAGCTTAGCTGGATTTCTGATCGCTTGCTTGTGGGAATTTAGCTCATGTACGGTCTTGACATGAAGCTAGCTATGATTATCACTTATTTTGGGGATAGTACTTATGTATTTCAGTTTTTCAGATGATGTTGTTTTTTTCTAGATTTGTTTATTTGGAAAGTTGACATTATGTTGTACCAGACTTGTTTTGAAATGGTTTGAAATCTTCCGCTGTTTTATCTATGTTATTTACTCTGTTTACATATATACATATGTTCTTGTTCTGCCTTGATATATCATTATGCATGTTTACCTGATTCAAACGCCCCTCCAAAGTCAGAGTGCTTGCAAGAGTCACCCTGGCGGAGGTGGGGTGTTACATTTGGTATCAGAGCATATGGTTTACGAGAAGGAACAAAAAGGGTTTTTAAAACTTTTGGAAAACTATTTTCAAAACCAAGTATAAAGTATTTTCCAAAGAAAAGTCTAGTTTATTGTAAAGGCTATTCCCAAAAAGCCATTAGCAAAATCCCTTCGTTTTTCTCCATTCTGAATCTATCTTTTTCTTCATTTTCAGTATGGCCGATAACTTTGCTATTCCGGAGGGAGTATACGTACCTGTTTCGTATAGGAGACTTTTGGAGGCTAGGGCGACCGAAGCCGGCCCCGCAGATGTTCCTCCTCCTCCTGTCGCTGAGGTTCCTCTTCCTCCTCCCCCTCAGCATCCTCAGGCTGACTTCGCAGAGATTTGCAAAGACTTTAAGGCGATGGGTGGCAAGAATTTCATTGGAACCGAGACTTATGAAGAGGCAAGGAATTGGTTGAAAGAAACCGAAGATCTTTTTGCCTTCTTTGATATAGATGACCGTAGGAAGGTTTTATTAGCAGTGTGGTTGCTAAAGGAAGAAGCTGCACGTTGGTGGGTGGTCACCACCACTACTAGGCCAATTGAGACTTGGGATGACTTTCGGGGAAAGTTTGGACTAAGGTTCCTATCACTGGAGCAAGGGGACATGACTATTAGGGAATACATAGATAAGTTTAATCAACTGGCTCGGGTCGGTTTAGACTTGGTTAACACAGCTCAGAAAAAGGCCCTATACTTTGCTCTAGGATTAAACGAGCCATTACATGGTTTGGCCATATCTCATATACCCTTGGGGGCAACTTTCGAGAGTTTGGTGAATATGGCCCTACTCAATGAAGAGAATAGGAGTGACAAGAAGAGGATCGAGATGAATGATACTCAAGCCAAGAAGACTGATTCCCAAGGGAAAGGAAATCAGGGTAATCCAAGCGGTCAGAGCAGTCAAGGCAATAAGAACAAGAACAAGAGTCAAGGCAACAAGGGGAACAACAACAAGGGCAATAATGACAAGAGGAAGTGCTTTACTTGTGGAAGCTCGACTCATCTAAACAAGGATTGCAGGAAAAGGAAGGGCACTTGCTTTAACTGTGGAGAAATGGGACACTTCACTAGGGATTGCCCGAAGAAGCAAGGGCAAGGCCAGGGTCAGACTCAGCGTGCTGGACCTTCAGGAGGGAAAGTACATGCTCTCAATGCCGCTCCAGTTCCCGATCGAGGTAGTATTTCTGTTGAGAGCCTTGTATATATTTCTGATTTTCCTGTTCGTACCTTGTTTGATTTTGGTGCATCGCATAGCTTTATCTCATCTGGTCTTGTTGATAGTTTGCACCTAAGTACTAGTCTAGTTTATGATCCCGTGTGTGTTTCAAATCCAATTGGGGGTTCCGCCCATTTGCCTATTATCTACGTGGATTTGAAAACCTCTATCTTGGGTGTAGAGTTCTCGTGCGATGCTTATATTCTCGGTTTCATGGGGTATGGGTTGATTTTGGGCATGGATTGGTTGTCCGGTTTTGGAGCCATTCTTGATTTTTGAGCATAGGGTTGTGAGGCTCATGATTCGCCTCGGTAATACCCTAAAAGTTTCTTGTAACCTTATGGGTCCCGTCATGTTGTGTTATCTTGAACCCCTCGACTCGTCTATCGATAGTTTGCAATCGGTGAGGGTGGTCCGAGAATATCCAGATATCTTGGGTGAAGTGAAGGGGGTTACCCCTAAACGAGAGATAGATTTCCGCATTTATCTGGTCGATAATGCCAAGATAGTTTCGTGGCCGGTAAGGCACATGGTCCCGTAAGACGGGAGCTAAGTAAGCAAGTCAAGGAGTTGCTTGAGAAGAACTTCATACGATGAAGCATTTCCAAGGAAGGTGCTCTAGTAGTATGCGCTACTAATGTGGACAGTTCGCTTCGCCCGTGTGTTGATTATCGTGAGTTGAACAAGAAGAATAGACAACCATTACCAAGGATCGACGATTTGTTCAGCTTGTAGGAACATCTGTTCTCTCTTGATCTTGCTACTGGATTCCATCAGCTCAGAGTAGCTGAAGATAGTATAGACAAGACTGCGTTCAGAACTCCAGATGGATTCTTCGAATGGTTTGTCATGCCGTTCGGCTTGACTAATGCACCCGCATATTTCGTGGACTTGATGAGTAGGGTGTTCAGGGAGTTCTTGAACAAGTTTGTCGTGGTCTTCGTAGATGATATTCTGATCTTCTCTAAGGATGAGGAAGAGCACGCAAGGCATCTCGTGGAGGTGATGGATACGCTCGGAGCGCATCAGTTGAAAGCCAAGTCCTCCAAATGTCATTTTGGAGAAAAAGGAGTTAGATTTCTTGGGCACATAGTTTCTAAGCAAGGCTTAGCGGTGGATCCCGCTAAGGTAGTTGCAGTTCAGGATTGGAAGACTCCAAGGAATGCAACTAAAGTAAGAAGTTCTCTCAGTTTAATTAGTTAGTTAGCGTCCCTTGAGCTTAGACCTACACTTCTGGATCAAGTAGGGACTTCACAGAAAGAAGACCCGTAGTTAGTCGAAATCATGGACAAGTTGACTAGAGGCGAGATGATAAGTCACCTCGCTATAGATGACAAGGGATGGCTAAGACGCGATGAGAGAAAGAAGGTTCTTGAAGATGCACATCACCCGAGGAGGTGGCCGAGTTTTTCCCAAGGTGCAGGTTGTGCCAACAGGTTAAAGGCCGAGTCGTAGAAGCCCGGTGGGCTATTATATCCATTGGAAGTCCCCGCAATGGAAGAGGGAAAGGCGTCACAAAGGATTTCGTGGATGGACTGCCTAGGTCAAGGAAAGGGAGTTAAGCTCAAGGAAACGTGGCTTAGAAGATTGAAGGCAAGATACGCGCATCATATCTCTTTTTAAGAGCATATCCTTGATCCTTGTTTTCCTGTGGAACTTACTTACATGTTTTCTTTTACATATATCCTCTCGGTCCCATTCTCGATCCCATTTCTGTTGTAAACTCCATAAGGGGGTATGACTCATCGGTTAGTAATACATGTCAAGGTTTGAAGGGGTCCGTTAGGTTGATTAAACCTTTTGGGCTTTTATAGAATATGGGTTGGGTTAGGAAGGGATTTCTTGTAATCCGAAAGAGGAGTATATCCTGCTTATCTTCCCGATCTCTTTGTAGCATATCTTTTGCTATCCATGTTTGTCTTGATTATCTAGTTTATCATGTTAATCCTGTCATGAGAACCTTAGGTAGAAACCCTTTGGATGAAACATGTGTTTGAAACATGTTATGCTTGATGGTTGCAAGTGGTTGCAAGTGTTTGCAAGTGGTTACTCGTGGATGCATTATACACGTTAGGCACTAGATCGGCTCATACACTCCTCATATTGCATATGCATGAGTGTTTATGCTTATTCATGGATGAAAATTTTTGTGTTATCACATGGATGTTGCATATGGATGTATGTTGTGTGCACACATATAGATGTTATACATTATGTTAGGAATTGCATACATATGGATTCATTTCACTAACATAATTTGCATTGATGATATTTGCATTAGATAAGTACATATACACACACCTTTGCATATGTTCATACAACATTTAGAATCTTGTAAGGACAATGATTGCTCGTGGATGATGTTTTGAGTAGATGGATGATTGGATGGTAGGATACGTTCTTCCTAACTTGAAGATTTCGGGGACGAAATCCTTTAAGGAGGGGAGAATGTAACAACCCGTATTTTCAATAACCTGTTATAACGTAAATCGAGGCAGAATTTAATTCATAAATCTGAATCAAGGGAAACGGGCTATGCCATTGCGTCCGTCTCGGAAAAATACGCGAAATAGCGTCCGAGTTTTCGAAAATCGGAGTCCGTATGACCCGATTAAGGCCTAACGAAGTTTTCAGAAAATTTCAAAGTAAAAACAGATTTCAAATTCAAGTTTGAATTTGAAAAATTAGGTCAGATTGGGCTAGGCGGGAAAAATCCCACCAGAGCACCCAAGTCGACAGCCCTGTCGACTTGGGAGTCGACTTGGTTGGACCCAAGTCGACAGCCCTGTCGACTTGGCTGTCGACTTGGTCCAGCCGGGCTGTTTAGCCTGGTGCACCATTTTGAGATTGTGTTGAGCTTGGGGGCCAGATTCGGTTTTGAGGGCTGAGATTGGAACTAGGGTTTAATCCTAAGGTTGAAACTAGTCCTAATCTCTATAAATAAGGCCCTAACCTAACCCTAAATCATCATTATTCATTCAAGTAACTAAACTGTGGCAAAATCAATCCTCTCATGGCCTCCACTCTCTTCATAAAATTCCTAAATAAATTTCTATGAGATTTTCCATGCATACAAGTGTTTTCAAGCTTGTATGAGCATCATTAGCTTGCATTCAAGTCAAGTTTCCATATTTACGTCATAAAGCAAGGGTTTTGATCAATTTTGCTTAAGGGTTTTTCTATTAAAGCTTGCATTTTGGGGTTTAATTGGTTGCATAAGGGCTTTGTCATATTTTTGTGGCTTCATAAGCATAGTAAGCCCTATTCTACTTTCATACTTAAACTCTAAAGTTAAATGTATGATATGCAAGTTTGATATATTATGATATGCAAGTTTACTAAGTTATGTTATGCAAGTTTGATATGTTATGATATGCAAGTTCATCATGTTATGATATGCAAGTTCACCATGTTATGCTATGCAAGTATGCCATGTTATGATATGCAAGTATGTTATGCAAGTTTGGGATGATCATTTGGTTCATGTTATCATGTTATGCAAGCTTATCTTGAGTATATGAACATAAAGCTTCAAGCTTTATGCTAAAGGTTGCATTTTGGCAACATGTAAGTTATCATGTCCCTTATGATAACTTGCATGTGAGGCTAAATGCGAACTTATGGCCATTTCTACATGTCATTTATCACCATGTATCACCAATATGATAAGTTTGGTTTTATGCATGCTTTTGAGGCCTAATGCAAGTATATGAACATATGTACATTTCATATGCCACCATGTTGAACTTGTGGCTTCAACACTTTTATGTCATGATTATGCTAAGTTCCTCCTTTCTATCCTTTATGCACTATTGCGATATGTAAGCGATGGGATTGCGTTTGGGGTTGGGTAAACTTAAAAAGACACAAAGACATAAGCTTGGGAATTTACCTATTAAGTTAGGTCTACCCATTGGGAATTTACCTATTAAGTTAGGTCTACCCAATTGCTTGAAAACTTGTAATATGTTTTGGAAACATAATGGACATGACACTTAGAAAATATAAGTGTGACCAACTCGAGGTTGGGTTGAGTTTGTAGCGTAAACCTACCCGGAACCGACCGGCTTAACTAGTTGCTACAAACACTAGGACCCAATGTGAGAAGTTGGCCATGTTCTACCTTGAACCCGAGGTTAGACCAAGTTGTGGTGTAAAGCTACCCGGACCCGCCCGGCTTAACTAGTAACCACAACAAAGTCTAATGTGAGAGGTTAAGGCGCATTAATTAATTAATGCCTCGTGATTAGGGTTAAGTCATGGTCCACTTAATACTTAACCAATTTGGGCTTGGTAGATTAATCAGGGTTAAGTCGTGAACTCATCGTTACACTTAACCAAGTTAATCCATGATTCGTAAAAGGGTTAAACCGCACTTAACCCACTAGAAAAATCCTAGCAATGGGGGTCCACTCCAGCAGTAACCCTAGTTTGTATCATCATGACCCTAGGGACTAGGCTAGGGTAGGGGCACGATTACAGGACTGGAGCTAAGCGACCAAAAGCGACGGCAGAGTGGTACGCCGGTGTAGTTCCGGACGGACTATGGTCGTGCACGTAGTCTGGAGCCGGGGAAATCATGCACGGGTACCAGTAGATCGAGACTGTGCACGCATGTTTATGGTGTCCAGGGGTTGACACCCTAGGGCTTGATACACCCGACGGGAGACCCGGCACAGTCTGACTACAATTATGTTTGGGCCGTATGGACACCAACACTTGACGAGTTAGGCTTATAGGGAGCCGATCGACTAGACCGTTTGATTTGACCTCGTGTTAGGGTCACTTCATGTTATTGGACCTCGTGTTAGGGTCACTTCATGTTATTGGACCTCGTGTTTGGGTCACTTCATGTTATTGGACCTCGTGTTAGGGTCACTTCATATTATTGGACCTCGTGTTAGGGTCACTTCATGTTATTGGACCTCGTGTTTGGGTCACTTCATGTTATTGGACCTCGTGTTAGGGTCACTTCATGTTATTGGACCTCGTGTTTGGGTCACTTCATGTTATTGGACCTCGTGTTTGGGTCACTTCATGTTATTGGACCTCGTGTTAGGGTCACTTCATGTTATTGGACCTCGTGTTAGGGTCACTTCATGTTATTGGGCCAAAGCTTGGGCCAAGGGATCAATACTTGTTTATTCAAGTCATGTTAGTTTGCTAGTACACCTGTGGTGCAGAACCTTAAAACCTGATTATGCGATGACACCTTTATCTACCTTGTTAGTTAATCATCATGCTAGTATGTTGTTATCCTTATGATCATCCTTGCTTCTCATGCCAGTTAACTTTACCAGTTTACATTGATTGTAGTAGGGCTTACTAAGTCTTTTTGACTGACCTGTTTTCTTTCGCCTCTTTTCTTCTGTTCCCCCCCCCCCCCCAGGTTCTCAGGGAGGGAATATTGGAGCTTAGCTGGATTTCTGATCGCTTGCTTGTGGGATTTTAGCTCATGTACGGTCTTGACATGAAGCTAGCTATGGTTATCACTTATTTTGGGGATAGTACTTATGTATTTCAGTTTTTCAGATGATGCTGTTTTTTTCTAGATTTGTTTATTTGGAAAGTTGACATTATGTTGTACTAGACTTGTTTTGAAATGGTTTGAAATCTTCCGCTGTTTTATCTATGTTATTTACTCTGTTTACATATATACATATGTTCTTGTTCTGCCTTGATATATCATTATGCATGTTTACCTGATTCAAACGCCCCTCCAAAGTCAGAGTGCTTGCAAGAGTCACCCTGGCGGAGGTGGGGTGTTACACAAGTTGAATAAAAATACCCATTTTGGACAAATAGCTTAGTTGAACCAACATAATTATTTCTGTTAAAAATATTTACTTTTGTTAAAAATATAATAGTTGAAACAGAAATTACCTTTTGTTAATTAGATTGAGTTAAGACAAAATTTACATTTTTGTCAACTGAAAGAGTTAAACACAAATAGAATTTTTGTGAAATAGGTTTGTGTTACCATAGCAATATCCATTTGATCAAAATAGAACTGTCAGCAAAATGGAACTTCTTATACAATTTGTTGAGGTAGAATTTATATGCTAATAAAATAATCATTTTTATTTGCATAACATACAATAGAATTTATTTATAAATATAAAAATCATTTATATTTGCAAACTTACATTAGAATTTATATACAAATATAAAAATCATATTCTTGGTCATAACATACATTAGAAATGTATAAAGAAATTATGCGAGTCAAATACTTTATTGCGGCATTAGAAATAAAATATCATGTTTTTGGCCATTATTATAAACATGTTGGTAGTATTAAAATTGGTTAAATTAATTAACCAATTATTTATATGTACTGTTGTTGGTTGAAAACCCCACATGGGTATTGGGATGATAATTGATATACGCTAGTCACAATATTTATTCATATGTCAATCGATAGATTGACAGGCTGCGATGAGCGTTACTATTTCATTTTAATACTCACACAGTTGTGGACTTCACTTTGGATGTTGAATGGATGGTTTGATGATTATTTATTATTGTCATTTACATACGATGTATGAAATCCATATAACCAAAGTTATATGGTAAATGGCTGTGTCGCTTTATGATTCATGGTATCTTTTATATAAAGAATTTATTTTTAATAAAGAATTTCTTTTTAATAAGGAATTTCTTTTTAATAAAGAATAAATCCTTCAACTAAGATTATTGGTATTTCAATTTATATTTATTTATTGGAAAATGATTTTGGGTTTATCGTGAACAACGTTTTTAAAGACACTGATTCTTTAACCCAATTAAAAATAAGATTTATTTCTTAAATTGGAATAATTGTAAAGTAGTGATTTTTGATATAAAAACTGAATTGGAATTTAATAAATCTTTGAAAATAAGATCTAAGAAAAAAATCTAAAAGATTTTATCTTTGATAAAATTAATAGGAACCTTTCCCTAATAATACGAATATTTTATTTAAAGAATATTCTGAATTGGAAAGAGGCGTTGGATGTATCCTTATAACACTTGATTTTTAATTATAAAAATACGCGAGTTATTCGGAATGACCGAGTTTAACCCATTCTGAATAATTACTACGACGATTAAAAGACGAAGATGAAGATGGTAGTTGAAGACCGGCGATCCTCACATCGAATGGATGAGGACTAATGATGCCTTTGATTGGAGTTGCTGCCTTGAAAAGGTTCCAGTGGTAGTTGTCCGGACGTATTGCTGATCGTTCGGATATGCGAGGTATAAGGTGCCTCCGTTCCGTTCAGACCCAGAACGGACTTGTAAATGGATGTGTGTCTGACGTTGAATTTCGTTCTATGTAAATTTATTTCTATTAATATACAACCGTTGGTGGCGGAGAATTTATTTTCTTGCTTAACACTCTTAGAGGTTGTGTGTTGATAGTTATCAATTGCATGGTATGGACTGTCAATGTGGCATGCCAATATGCAATTGATCAAGGCCTTTGTTGAAAAGCAGAGCCTTGTGGATGATGATCAAATCATAGCCTATTTAGGCATAGATTTGTGTATTTCGTTGCCTCGCGAGCCTCACACCCCGGTAGAGTCAAAAACGGAGCAAGGGAACGCAGGGAGTGCGCACTTTTCTTTCTCGCTAGAAATGGCGTTTGGGTTTAACACGGCCCGACATTTTACTTATATGGTTGATGGATTTTGAGGCGCCTCGGATTTTTATTGGCCGCAATGGCCAATTTATAGGTCCAATAGGATCGGGAAGCGTGTGTTCAGGCATAACTAATCCAACCATTGCACTATTGGGGGACCGGCCCTGCAGGATCCAAGGGTTCGCCAGCGTTCGAATCCTGAGACATTGCTAGAGTGTCTCGAATTGGTCAGGAGATCGTTCCTAGCCTTGACTCTTGATGGAAACCCAATTTCCAATACGACACCATGCGGTTTTGATTATAGAACTAGTATGGCGACATAGTATATGGTAGCTATGCCGTCTATGATTAATACATTATGATTGAAATGTTTTTAAAACATATATACACTAGTAACAATATCAAATCCATTCTTATCGTATCAAGCAATTTTGTCCATTATAAGGTAAAACTCTATCCTCCGGCTTTCGTTGCATTGTGTGATGGGACCTGAGTCTTATAATGGTTTCATTTTCTAAAAAGCATTGCGTTGTTTTAACAATTTATTTTATTTATGCACTGGCAATCCAATGGAGTAAACCCGTTCCACGATAGTGACGTGGTCTTGTGATTAGCCTCCATATTAGATAAGTTAAGTAAAGATTTCTCACACCAGTCCCATGACTGACCTGTTGTTTGTTTCACTTGCAAACTCGGGTGCTCTCTTTTCCACATGGGAAGTCAAGTAGCTTATTTTGCAGATATATTAAGCAGGAATTTGGATCGAAGCTTAGAGCTATGTCCAGAGCAATGATAGCCTTCCACTGTGATTAATATATTTGACCCGCTGCAATGTATTACATTTATTGTAATTTAATCTTCCGCTGTATTATTTATCAATGTGCTATGATATATTCTGTACTCTAATGTAACATTATTATAATGTTTATAAAAGTCTGTTGTTATTTGTTCTGATGTGTTGTATTCCCAAAGTTAACGTATTCGGGTTTTGAGCGGTCTTGGTTAATCTAGCGGTCGATCGGGTCGGGCAAAATCCGGGTCGTTACAGTTGGTATCAGAGCTCTGGTTAGCTCAAATCATTTGGGCACAACTCATTAGAACTAAAAAAAAGACTCACCAGAGGTTGGATTAGTAATATCCAATAAGAATAACTCATTAGAGATGGGATCAATAGTATCCTAGAACGAGTGTGAAGAGTATTAATTTTTAAAAATAAAAATGCAAACAAATTTAGTTTTGAAAATTTAAAGTCTTATTATACGTATTTGAATATATATATTATTTTATGTTATTTTGGACAATCGAGTATATAAGGATTTTGCATATACGCCTAGCTAGCGTGTATTCGAAACCTCAAATATACTAGATAGATATAGAATCACACTTTAGTTGCCCGGAGATGTTCTGATGGTGGTTCGAAACATCATCAGAATTTATGTTCGAGTTTTGAAAGTGGTATATTTATATATTTCCGTTGACTGGTGTGAGAACCAAAACTAGATAGGGTCTATTTCTGTGATTTGCACTAAAAATATGATTTTTGACTATATATAAAAGTTATATATATTTGAAAAGTTAATCACCTAATTGATTGCTGGTTGTGATGTTTGATAATTGGTTTAACTAACTAAAATATTGGAATGATAATTAATTTAACTAATATATAAAAGAATGATAAATTTAACTAAATTAAGTTCAATATTGAACTTAACTGAAAATTGATTGAAATTAAAAGTTGAGTTGGTTTATTAAATGTAACGACCCGGATTTTGCCAGACCCCAATCGATCGGAAGATCGATTAAAACCATTCAAATTCCGCATACGTTAACTTTGGGCATACAATACACCAGAACAACAACACAGACTTTTATAACATCAATAATAAATGTTACATCAGGGTACAGAATATATCAGAGTACATCGAAATAAAATTACAGCGGAAGATAAATTACAATACATTAATACATTGCAGCGGAACTAATCTCAGCGGAAGGCCATCAATATTATGGACCCAGCTTCAGGCTTCAATCCAGGATCCTGCTTAACTATATCTGCAAAAAGCTACTCGACTGCCCGTGTGGAAAGAGGGCACCCGAGTTTGCAAAGTGAAACAAACTACAGGTCAGTCATGGGACTGGTGTTAGAATTCTTAACCAAATTTATCTAATAATAAGGCTAATCACAGGACCACGCTGCTAACGCGGAACGGGTTTACTCCATTGGTTTGCCAGTGCATAAAATAAAGTAAATCGTCAAATAACGCAATGCTTTTTAGAAAAATGAAACCAGTATAAGACCTAGGTCCCATCACACAATGCAACGCAAACCGGAGGATAGGGTTTTACCTTTTAATGGTCAAAAGATGCTTAATATGTAAAAAACGATATTATTAGTGTGTATATATATATTTAAACATTTCAAATATAATATCAATCCTAGATGGCATAGCTACCATCTACTATGTCGCCATACTAGTTATACAATCAAAACCGCAAGGGGCGTATTGGAAATTGGGTTTCCATCATGAGTCTAGGCTAGGGAGGAGCTCCTGACCGATTCGAGACACTCTAGCAATGTCTCAGGATTCGGACGTGGGCGAACCCTTGGATACAGCAGGGCTGGTCCACAAATACTTTAGTGGATTAGTTATGCCTGAACACACGCTCCTCGATCTTATTGGACCTACAAATCAGCCATGGGTGACCGATAAGAATAAACCGAGGCCTCGCAAAATTCCAACAGCCACATAAGCAAATGTCAGCCAGTTTAAGCACTGAGACCACTTCTACCTAGAAAGAAACGTGTGCACTCCCTGCGTTCCCTTCTCTCGTTTTAGACTCGACCGGTTTGTGAGGCTCGCGAAGTCATAATATACACAAAGCTATGCCTAAAGAGACTGTGCTTTGATCATCAACCACAAGGCCTGCTTTTCAACAAAGCCTTGATCATTCGCATCTTAGCATGTCACATTGTCAGACCCTACCATATTATTGATCATCTACCAATATATATATAACCTCTAAGATCATACGTCTTAGAGAAGGGAGATAAGTAAAGAATAAATTCTTCACCACCAAACAGAAATATATAATCAGTAGCGTTCAACAAATACAGCAGAAAGGAATACAATGTCAGACACGCAATCCATTTACAAGTACGCTCTGGGTATGAGCGAAACAACGTGTCCGTCGATCTCCAAATGCGTTTGGATGATCATTGCTAAATACCTTGCCTTGGAATGCCAATCCCAATTCAAGATACCAGTCATCATCATCCAACGATGTGAAAACCTTCGGTCTTCAACCACCGCCTTCATCTTCGACTCTTGATCGTCGTGAGGATTATTCAGATTGGGTTAAACCCGGTCTTTCTGAATAACTCGCGTATTTTGTGATTAGAAAGCAAATATTGGAAAATCACACATTACCCCACATTCCAACTCCGAGTATTCTTTTAATAAGATATTCGTATTAGAAGATTCTCATTAATTTTATCGAAGGTGAACTCTGAAAATAAAATCTTAAATCTTCCTTAAAAGATTCATTAAAACTCCAGTTTTGATTTGATATCAAAAATCATTATTACAAGATCATTTATTTAAGGAATAAATCTTGTCTTAAACAGGTTAAATAACTAGTGTCCTTTAAACACAGTTCACGATAAACCCACAAATCAATTTATAAAATATGGAATTTGTAACAACCCGAAATTCTGGGCCAGTTTAAAATTTTTATTTAGGCAATTTTTGCGAATTTTGAATATTTAAAATGAATTATTTTAAATAATATCAACGAGAAATTTATTTTCAATAGCATTCGAACGTATATATTTTATACGCGTCGTCGTTAGAATTCTGAATATCTTTCCAACGAATCCGAAAAATTGAGATTTCATAGCGGGAATCAAAAGTTATGTCCAGTTGAAAATTCTGAATAGTCGCTATGGAATTCAGGCCCTTAAAAATGGACATTTTGCAAATGACCTCGGATTTCGATGAAACCAGTTTTGTTGGGTCCGTGGTGTCAAGTGATTGCTAGGTTTCAAATTTCATAATTTTTAGAATCAATATGTGAGCGTGGCAAAGGAAAGCGCGTTTGACCAGTTTCAGTTGATTTTAATCGACTGGAAATTGGCCATTTTTCTAACGGTCTCAGAATTCGACGAAACTAGTTTTGTTAGGACCGTATCGTCAATACGAAGCTAGAAAATATTTTTCTGCAATTTATAGAGTTAATATGTGACCCCGGTAAATTGGAATGTACGTTTAAAATTCAATATAGAGATTTAAATGTAAATTCAACGGAAACTGATCGAAATAGTCAAATCAGCTTTCGATATATATTCCATTGTGTTCGGAATGGGGGTAATTAGCTAGGGGCGACAGTCGGTGGGTTCAATTTGGGGTTCGAATTTTAAAGTAACTTTTTGGAAAAAATAATAAATAAATTAAATAATAAATATTCCTTTCCCCCTCTTACCCTCATAACCGGTCAACAACCCCCCCCCCCCCCCTCTTCCTACTGTTTGAAACCTAAACAGAAATAAAAAAAATGGAAACCGCGATACCCAGATCGCGTGGCCCTCCTCCGTCGCGCCTCAAGTCGATCGACGCTGCCTCCGGTCAGGCGAAACTCCCCTCCTCCGATTCTTCCCCTCCGTCACGTCCCTTCCCTCTACGATTTGAAGGCCGTTGCACCCCAAGCCCATCAGAAAACCGCGCCTCCTCCTGCTGGCCCGCCGCCGATGATCCAAACGCCCCTCCCCTTGCTCCGCCTCCGGTAGCGCAGAAACCCCACCTTCTTCCTCCGATATAGTGAGTTTTCTGCTTACGTTATTTTATTTCTTATTATTATTGTTTTTATCTTATGTAATTTATGTAATGAATTTAATAGTTAAACACTGTTTTATAATGAAATTGAAGTTATAAATATATGATTTTCAAGATAATAAACATGGTTTTTAAAATAGAAATATAAACATGATTTTGAAAATGGAAAGAAGTAGCATTGATTTGAAGTGAAAATATATGCATTGAATTTGAAATGAAATTATATACAATTGTTTTGAATTGTAAATATAAAAATTTGACCTTTAGCGCTATAAAAATTTGATTTTTAGATTTGTAGCGATATAAAAATGTGATTTTTATACATGTAGAGAATGCGGAAAACGAAAGTGACAAAAAGCGAGAACGGCGAAGATTTCTATGAAAGAAGAGTCAAGATGATTGGATAGCTATCTGTGAGAATTTCTCACCTCTCAATTTCTTTTTCTATTTATACATATATACTAGGATGCAGACGGTGCTTAGTAGCACCCGACACAATCGTCCACAGACCATGGACTTGTTTGTTTGGTTGCATAGATTAGTTATATGATTTGATTTGAATTTGGTTGTTTGGTGATTTTGATTGATGTGTGAATGGCGTGGGCCTTCACTAGACCGGGGATAAGGCTAGGCCTCGTCCCGTTTCTAGTATCGTGCCGTTATGCCGCCGAAATTTTCTAAAATCAATTAGAAAAATAAAAATATCATTTTATTTAAAGAATGAACTGAATAGAAATTCATAAGTTAAAATAAAATGTTTTGTCGTTAAAAATATAATTTTTAACGAGAAGTGAATAAAATAAAATATTCATTTACAAACCGGACGGTTTGTTTATGTACACCTATTTGAAGGACATTGATTGGGACGATGAATTTTACACATCGCCCAACTGCACAAATAAAAATAAATGTTTGTTGATTTGAAACCCCACACGGGTGTTGGGATGAAATTTGAAGTGCACTCATCCTGATTGATTAAAAATGTCGATCGATTGATTGACAGGCTGTTATAAGCGTTAGATATCTATATTTGATGCTTATACAGTGTAGTGCACTTTGGTTGATGATTGATTATTTTTCAATGCTATTATACATGTGTTGTATGAAAATCCATATAATTAACTTTATATGGTAATTGATTGGGCCTCATTCCAATTTGAAAAATAAAGAATATTATAAAATAAAGGTTCATGTGTTGACTGTACTCATCCGTTGAGATTAGTCATGTGTTGAACGAAATATTTTAATAATAAAATTTACATCTTTATCAATATAAAATAAAGGTTCATGTGTTGATTGTACTCATCCGTTGAGGTCAGTCATGTGTTGAACGAAATAATTTAACAAAAATAGTCACACGTGGACAGTACTCATTCGTTGAGATTAATCATGTGTTGACAAAAATAAATATTCATTTGTTGAATAGAATATTTGAAAATAGAAATATATGAAGCCGTGTTGGTTAGATTGACGCCATTTTGACGTGAACGATATCTATATCGATTTTATTCATTTTAAAATGAATATTGAAAAGTGATTTCGAAAACGCATATTTTGAAATGAAATTTGAATCAAATTGAATATATAACAAATTGAATTCGAATTGATTATAAAACGAATTTGATTTCCATTGAATATATAATGAATTTGATTCAAATAGAAAACGGAAATGAATTGAATTTAAAACGATTTCGAAATGAATTGAATTGAAAACGACTTTGGAATTGAATTGAATAGAAATGAATTTTAAAACGAATTTATAAAGAAAAATTCAATTTTGATTTGAATTGAAATGGAAGTTGAAATTGCTTTTGAAACGAATTTAAAACTATTTATATAATTCGTTTTAAATAGAAATCGATGAAATATATATTATATATATAATATAATGGCCTGAATAGAACGCGCCGCGCCGCGGCAGTTCGTGAATTTCGACCATTTATATCAAATGGACATTACGGGAGATCCGACCGTCGGATTCTCCTAAAACCGGAACCGTTGGGTTCGTATCGAAACGAGCTTTTTAACGAATATTAGAAATTCGAAATCTAACGGTTGGATTTGGAGTTACGTCCAAATCAAATTCGAAAAAGGTCGCTATAAGTGCAGTTCGATGGCCGTTGTTGGAAATCGATTGTACGGGCCTTAATAAAATAATTAAAAATAGTAATAATTTGTGTAAAATCATAAGAAATGATTTGGGAAAAATTGGGATGAAAAACTCCATATTTGAAAAGATAAAAATAGATTTTTATCGAAATGAACTAGTTTTGAACTAGAATTATAATTCTATTTATTTTTAAATAAATAAATTGAATTTGAAAAGGGTTTTAAAAATAACCAGAATTTCCAATGATTGCATTGGAGTGGATTTGAATCGAAATTGTCTTCGGAATATTTCGATGTTGGGATTCGTGATTATACGGATGTTCTTATGGAAATTTGAAAGATATATATTTATATCGTTATTTCCAATACGACATTTGTTAATCGTAGAATTTGATATTGAATATAAGCCGATATATTTTCTATTCAGAGCCTTGTATTGAATATCAAATGTGATTTGGGTTTGTCGTGAATGGTGTCTTCACTAACACTGTTCTTGAACCCAGTTGAGAAAAGATTAAATCTTTTTTATTTAGATTTAATGAAGTGTACCAATTAAATAATTTTTAATTGGAATTGAATTGATATTGATTTTTGGGTTTATCGTGGACAGTGTTTTAAATAACACTCGTTCTTTAACCCGATAATTAATGGAATGTGATTTTGGGTTCATCGTGAACTGTGTTTTAAATGACACTGATTCTTTAACCCAGTTAAAGATTAAAACTAAGTAGATTTTTGATGAATCTTTAATTAGATTGAAAAGATCGAGAATGGAGTATCACCAGTTTTACTCCAGGCGATAGTTAAATCTTTAATTAGATTTGAACGTGAAATGGTAATTGAATTTACCGATAACACCGTGGTGTTAGATATGAAGTATAACCAGTTTTACTTCATGGGATGAATAGGTTGGGATTGGGAAATTAAAACAAATGATTACTTCGGTAAGGTTCGTTAATCCCGACTAGTTTTGAATTGATATTCAAAAATAGATTAAAGAATAAATTCAAGAAATTTATCTTGGATAAAATTAATGGGAACCTTTCCCTATGAATGTGAAATTTAGAAACTAACTGTCGGTTAGCTAAGCAGAATGGTTTTCTGGATATTGATCTGATGTTGGTTTCGGCCTTCGGGGTTAATATTTGGGGAATTATTCTCTTGATTAATTTACGGTTAGTGACTGATGAATTGGAATGAGGCGTATGTTGTGTTTGTGTAACACTTATTTAAAAATATACGCGAGTTATTCGGAAAGACCGGGTTTATCCCATTCTGAATAACTGATACGACGATAAGTCGAAGATGAAGACGATGGTCGAAGACCGGAGGTCTTCACGTCGTTTGGGTGATTACTGATGATCTTGATTGGGCTGTACACCCAAGAAGATGGAAACAGTTGGTGATCGTCCAGACGTGCTTGGAGATCGATGGACATGCGGGGTACTAGGTGCCTCCGGTTTCGTTCAGACCCAGAACGGACTTGTAAATGGACTGTGTGTCTGACATTGGATTCTAGTCTGTGTGATTGATCTCTATTAAATATATATCTGTTTGGCGGCGGAGAATTTATTCTCTTGCTTAACGCCCTTCTCTGAGACGTACGAGCTCAGGGGTTATATATTGATGGATATCAAACGCATGGAGTGAATTGCCTGTGTGGCACGCCTAAGTGGAAATTGATCCAGGCTTCTGTTGAAAAGCACAGTCTTGTGGTTGATGATCAAAGCACGGCCTTTGTGGCGTAGCTTTGTGTAACGTTTTACTTCGCGAGTATCACACCCGGTATGAACCAAAAAAGGGAGACGGACCTCAGGGAGGGCATGCGTTTCCTTCTAGCTAAAATTGGCGTCAGTGTTTTTACACGCCCTGACGAGTTTGACTTATGTGGTTGTTGCTGTTGCGAGGCGCCTCGGATATATCGGTCGTTCTCGAACCGATGGAGTCATTTGTTGGCTCATTGACACCCCAAAGGGTAGGGAAACGCAGTGTTCAGGCATTTTAATCCACATCGGTGGACCGGCCCTGACGATCCAAGGGTCACTCGAGCTCTGATCCTGAGACACGGGCTAGAGCATCTCGAATCGGTTGAGGACTATCTTTTGCCTCGGTTCATAGATGGAAACCCAATTTCCAAATACGTGACATTTGCGGTTTTATTTGTAGAGCCTAGTATGGCGACATGATATATGGTACCCATGCCGCCTATGATTGATACTTATGATTTGAAGTTGTTTTATACACTATACACTTATTATAGTATCAAATGAGTTGTTTTAAACGTATCAAGCATTCTTTGGCTGTTATAAGGGAAAACCCTATCCCCCGGCTTGCGTTGCATTGTGTGATAGGACCTGGGTCTTATAACAGCTTCATTTTTCTTTATTTAGCATTGCGCTGTTTGTTTTATGCACTGGTATTCTTGGGAGGAAACCCGTTCCGTGTTATACGGCGTGGTCCCTTGATTTACCTAACTTTAAAAATAAAGATTAACTGTTTTAGTTCTCACACCAGTCACATGACTGACCTGGAGTTTATTGTTTTAACCTAAACTCTGGGTGCCCCTATTTTGACACGGGCAGCTAGTAGTTTTGGTTTTGCAGATTTATATTCATAGGATCCTGGTTTACAGCTGGAATGATATCCGGAAAGCTTTGTATCCGTATATCTCTTCTAGTTGTGTAATGTATTATTTTCCGCTGCGATGTATTTAAATGTAATTTAAATCTCTGATTTTTCTGTGTAATATTTATTCATTTATACTCTGTATATTCTTGTAATCTGATGCATTGTTGTAATACACAATGAAATGTTCTTTTGTATGCGTTCTGTTGTGGCTTGTTCTCGAACTATCCGACATTTTCCTTTAAGGGGAAGTTACGGGTTTTCACAGTTGGTATCAGAGCTTTGGTTTACAAAGCTCAGAGAACGAGACACATTAGAACCATACGAAAGAATTCATCAGATGTTGGATTAGTAAAATCCAATGAGAATGACTCGTTAGAGATGGGATCTGTAGTATTCTACAACGAGTGTGGGGAGTATATTTTTAAAATGAAAACAATTTTTGTTTTGAAAATTTTAATTGTTTTACACGTATTTGAATAATTTATTTATATTGATTTTGGATAATTCAGTATATAAAGAATTTGCATATACGCCTTGCAAACGTATATTCAAAGTTTTAATATATTGGATAGATATAGCATCACACTCTAGTCGCCCGAAGATGATATTGATGATAGCGATCGCATCATCAACATTTATGTTCGAGTTTCGAAGGTGTGATTTTCTATATATTTCCTATTGACTGGTGTGAGAACCAAAATTAGATAGGGTCTATTGTTGTGATTTGGCATCAAAAATCTGATTTTTGACTATATATCAAAGTTATGAACTTCAAATGATAATTCACTAATTGATTGATGTTTGTGTTGTTTGTTTAATTGTTTGATAATTTTGAACCATTTAGCCTAATTGTATCAAATATTGAATTATATTGAAAATTGGTCGCATTTGCTTGCATATACATGTATATCCTTGAACAGGTCATAGCAAGGAGGCTAGAGCCAAAGAATAAAATTTGTTTGCCCGACAAATAGGTACATGTTTACTACATAATTTCTTGTTTTGTTTGGGTGATGATGATTTTGTGAGCCTATTGGCTAGCCGCTTGGCTTTTTCTTTTTCTTTTTGAAATCTGAAGGACCGGGGAAGCTATTTGAAATTCCCCGATGCTCCCGGTGCAGGGGAGGTTATGGCGAAATTTTTCGAAAATTTAGGGTGTTAGTCAAATTTTTGAAAAATTGGAAAATTCTCAGAAACTGAAAAGTTAGAGAAGGGAAGCCAGATCGAACGTAGAGTTGATTAATCAAACCACTTTCGACTTTGTTCCTTTTCGGGGACGAAAAGTTTAAGTGGGGGAGATTGTAACAACCCGAAATTCTGGGCCAGTTTAAAATTTTTATTTAGGCAATTTTAGCGAATTTTGAATATTTAAAATGAATTATTTTAAATAATATCGACGAGAAATTTATTTTCAATAGCATTCGAACGTATATATTTTATACACGTCGTCGTTAGAATATAAATATTTATATATAATTATAAATAGAATTGAAAATGGCACGGTAGTTCGATAATTCGATTTCAAACTTCAATTGAATGTACCGGGTGCAAAACAATTCGGATTTTAGTGAAACCAAAAACATTAGGATCTAATTGGTAATATCTTTCCAACGAATCCGAAAAATTGAGATTTCATAGCGGGAATCAAAAGTTATGTCCAGTTGAAAATTCTGAATAGTCGCTATGGAATTCAGGCCCTTATAAATGGACATTTTGCAAATGACCTCGGATTTCGACGAAACCAGTTTTGTTGGGTCCGTGGTGTCAAGTTATTGCTAGGTTTCAAATTTCATAATTTTTCGAATCAATATGTGAGCGTGGCAAAGGAAAACGCGTTTGACCAGTTTTAGTTGATTTTAATCGACTGGAAATTGGCTATTTTTCTAACGTTCTCAGAATTCAACGAAACTAGTTTTGTTAGGACCGTATCGTCAATACGAAGCTAGAAAATATTTTTCTGCAATTTATAGAGTTAATATGTGACCCCGGTAATTTGGAATGTACATTTAAAATTCAATATAGAGATTTAAATGTAAATTCAAAGGAAACTGATCGAAATAGTCGAATCAGCTTTCGATATATATTCCATTGTGTTCGGAATTGGGGTAATTAGTTAGGGGCGACAGTCGGTGGGTTCAATTTGGGGTTCGAATTTTAAAGTAACTTTTTGGAAAAAATAAGAAATAAATTAAATAATAAATATTCCTTTCCCCCTCTTACCCTCATAACCGGTCAACAACCCCCCCCCCCTCTTCCTACTGTTCGAACCCTAAACAGAAATAAAAAAAAAGGAAACCGTGATACCCAGATCGCGTGGCCCTCCTCCGTCGCGCCTCAAGCCGATCGACGCTGCCTCCGGTCAGGCGAAACTCCCCTCCTCCGATTCTTCCCTTCCGTCACGTCCCTTCCCTCTACGATTTGAAGGCCGTTGCACCCCAAGCCCATTAGAAAACCGCGCCTCCTCCTGCTGGCCCGCCGCCGATGATCCAAACGCCCCTCCCCTTGCTCCGCCTCCGGTAGCGCAGAAACCCCCCCTTCTTCCTCCGATACAGTGAGTTTTCTGCTTACGTTATTTTATTTCTTATTATTATTGTTTTTATCTTATGTAATTTATGTAATGAATTTAATAGTTAAACACTGTTTTATAATGAAATTGAAGTTATAAATATATGATTTTCAAGATAATAAACATGATTTTTAAAATAGAAATATAAACATGATTTTGAAAATGGAAAGAAGTAGCATTGATTTGAAGTGAAAATATATGCATTGAATTTGAAATGAAATTATATACAATTGTTTTGAATTGTAAATATAAAAATTCGACCTTTAGCGCTATAAAAATTTGATTTTTATATTTGTAGCGATATAAAAATGTGATTTTTATACATGTAGAGAATGCGGAAAACGAAAGTGACAAAAAGCGAGAACGGCGAAGATTTCTATGAAAGAAGAGTCAAGATGATTGGATAGCTATCTGTGAGAATTTCTCACCTCTCAATTTCTTTTTCTATTTATACATATATATTAGGATGCAGACGGTGCTTAGTAGCACCCGACACAATCGTCCACAGACCATGGACTTGTTTGTTTGGTTGCATAGATTAGTTATATGATTTGATTTGAATTTGGTTGTTTGGTGATTTTGATTGATGTGTGAATGGCGTGGGCCTTCACTAGACCGGGGATAAGTCTAGGCCTCGTCCCGTTTCTAGTATCGTGCCGTTATGCCTCCGAAATTTTCTAAAATCAATTAGAAAAATAAAAATATCATTTTATTTAAAGAATGAACTGAATAGAAATTCATAAGTTAAAATAAAATGTTTTGTCGTTAAAAATATAATTTTTAACGAGAAGTGAATAAAATAAAATATTCATTTACAAACCGGACGGTTTGTTTATGTACACCTATTTGAAGGACATTGATAAGGACGATGAATTTTACACATCGCCCAACTGCACAAATAAAAATAAATGTTTGTTGATTTGAAACCCCACACGGGTGTTGGGATGAAATTTGAAGTTCACTCATCCTGATTGATTAAAAATGTCGATCGATTGATTGACAGGCTGTTATAAGCGTTAGATATCTATACTTGATGCTTATACAGTGTAGTGCACTTTGGTTGATGGTTGATTATTTTTCAATGCTATTATACATGTGTTGTATGAAAATCCATATAATTAACTGTATATGGTAATTGATTGGGCCTCATTCCAATTTGAAAAATAAAGAATATTATAAAATAAAGGTTCATGTGTTGACTGTACTCATCCGTTGAGATTAGTCATGTGTTGAACGAAATATTTTAATAATAAAATTTACATCTTTATCAATATAAAATAAAGGTTCATGTGTTGACTGTACTCATCCGTTGAGGTCAGTCATGTGTTGAACGAAATAATTTAACAAAAATAGTCACACGTGGACAGTACTCATTCGTTGAGATTAATCATGTGTTGACAAAAATAAATATTCATTTGTTGAATAGAATATTTGAAAATAGAAATATATGAAGCCGTGTTGGATAGATTGACGCCATTTTGACATGAACGATATCTATATCGATTTTATTCATTTTAAAATGAATATTGAAAAGTGATTTCGAAAACGCATATTTTGAAATGAAATTTGAATCAAATTGAATATATAACGAATTGAATTCGAATTGATTATAAAACGAATTTGATTTCCATTGAATATATAATGAATTTGATTCAAATAGAAAACGGAAATGAATTGAATTGAAAACGATTTCGAAATGAATTGAATTGAAAACGACTTTGGAATTGAATTGAATAGAAATGAATTTTAAAACGAATTTATAAAGAAAAATTCAATTTTGATTTGAATTGAAATGGAAGTTGAAATTGCTTTTGAAACGAATTTAAAACTATTTATATAATTCGTTTTAAATAGAAATCGACGAAATATATATTATATATATTATATATATAATATAATGGCCTGAATAGAACGCGCCGCGCCGTGGCAGTTCGTGAATTTCGACCATTTATTTCAAACGGACATTACGGGAGATCCGACCGTCGGATTCTCCTAAAACCGAAACCGTTGGGTTCGTACCGAAAAGAGCTTTTTAACAAATATTGGAAATTCGAAATCTAACGGTTGGATTTGGAGTTACGTCCAAATCAAATTCGAAAAAGGTCGCTGTAAGTGCAGTTCGATGGCCGTTGTTGGAAATCGATTGTACGGGCCTTAATAAAATTATTAAAAATAGTAATAATTTGTGTAAAATCATAAGAAATGATTTGGGAAAAATTGGGATGAAAAACTCCATATTTGAAAAGATAAAAATAGATTTTTATCGAAATGAACTAGTTTTGAACTAGAATTATAATTCTATTTATTTTTAAATAAATAAATTGAATTTGAAAAGGGTTTTAAAAATAACCAGAATTTCCAATGATTGCATTGGAGTGGATTTTGAATCGAAATTGTCTTCGGAATATTTCGATGTTGGGATTCGTGATTATACGGATGTTGTTATGGAAATCTGAAAGATATATATTTATATCGTTATTTCCAATACGACATTTGTTAATCGTAGAATTTGATATTGAATATAAGCCGATATATTTTCTATTCAGAGCCTTGTATTGAATATCAAATGTGATTTGGGTTTGTCGTGAATGGTGTCTTCACTAACACTGTTCTTGAACCCAGTTGAGAAAAGATTAAATCTTTTTTATTTAGATTTAATGAAGTGTACCAATTAAATAATATTTAATTGGAATTGAATTGATATTGATTTTTGGGTTTATCGTTGACAGTGTTTTAAATAACACTCGTTCTTTAACCCGATAATTAATGGAATGTGATTTTGGGTTCATCGTGAACTGTGTTTTTAATGACACTGATTCTTTAACCCAGTTAAAGATTAAAACTAAGTAGAGTTTTGATGAATCTTTAATTAGATTGAAAAGATCGAGAATGGAGTATCACCAGTTTTACTCCAGGCGATAGTTAAATCTTTAATTAGATTTGAACGTGAAATGGTAATTGAATTTACCGATAACACCGTGGTGTTAGATATGAAGTATAACCAGTTTTACTTCATGGGATGAATAGGTTGGGATTGGGAAATTAAAACAAATGATTACTTCGGTAAGGTTCGTTAATCCCGACTAGTTTTGAATTGATATTCAAAAATAGATTAAAGAATAAATTTAAGAAATTTATCTTGGATAAAATTAATGGGAACCTTTCCCTATGAATGTGAAATTTAGAAACTAACTGTCGGTTAGCTAAGCAGAATGGTTTTTTGGATATTGATCTGATGTTGGTTTCGGCCTTCGGGGTTAATATTTGGGGAATTATTCTCTTGATTAATTTACGGTTAGTGACTGATGAATTGGAATGAGGCGTATGTTGTGTTTGTGTAACACTTATTTAAAAATATACGCGAGTTATTCGGAAAGACCGGGTTTATCCCATTCTGAATAACTGATACGACGATAAGTCGAAGACGAAGACGATGGTCGAAGACCGGAGGTCTTCACGTCGTTTGGGTGATTACTGATGATCTTGATTGGGCTGTACACCCAAGAAGATGGAAACAGTTGGTGATCGTCCAGACGTGCTTGGAGATCGATGGACATGCGGGGTACTAGGTGCCTCCGGTTTCGTTCAGACCCAGAACGGACTTGTAAATGGACTGTGTGTCTGACATTGGATTCTAGTCTGTGTGATTGATCTCTATTAAATATATATCTGTTTGGCGGCGGAGAATTTATTCTCTTGCTTAACGCCCTTCTCTGAGACGTACGAGCTCAGGGGTTATATATTGATGGATATCAAACGCATGGAGTGAATTGCCTGTGTGGCACGCCTAAGTGGAAATTGATCAAGGCTTCTGTTGAAAAGCAAAGTCTTGTGGTTGATGATCAAAGCACGGCCTTTGTGGCGTAGCTTTGTGTAACGTTTTACTTCGCGAGTATCACACCCGGTATGAACCAAAAACGGGAGACGGACCTCAGGGAGGGCATGCGTTTCCTTCTAGCTAAAAAGTGGCGTCAGTGGTTTTACACGCCCTGACGAGTTTGACTTATGTGGTTGTTGTTGTTGCGAGGCGCCTCGGATATATCGGTCATTCTCGAACCGATGGAGTCATTTGTTGGCTCATTGACATCCCAAATGGTGGGGAAACGCAGTGTTCAGGCATTTTAATCCACATCGGTGGACCGGCCCTGACGATCCAAGGGTCATTCGAGCTCTGATCCTGAGACACGGGCTAGAGCGTCTCGAATCGGTTGAGGACTATCTTTTGCCTCGGTTCATAGATGGAAACCCAATTTCCAAATACGTGACATTTGCGGTTTTATTTGTAGAGCCTAGTATGGCGACATGATATATGGTACCCATGCCGCCTATGATTGATACTTATGATTTGAAGTTGTTTTATACACTATACACTTATTATAGTATCAAATGAGTTGTTTTAAACGTATCAAGCATTCTTTGGCTGTTATAAGGGAAAACCCTATCCCCCGGCTTGCGTTGCATTGTGTGATAGGACCTGGGTCTTATAACAGCTTCATTTTTCTTTATTTAGCATTGCGCTGTTTGTTTTATGCACTGGTATTCTTGGGAGGAAACTCGTTCCGTGTTATACGGCGTGGTCCCTTGATTTACCTAACTTTAAAAATAAAGATTAACTGTTTTAGTTCTCACACCAGTCACATGACTGACCTGGAGTTTATTGTTTTAACCTAAACTCTGGGTGCCCCTATTTTGACATGGGCAGCTAGTAGTTTTGGTTTTGCAGATTTATATTCACAGGATCCTGGTTTACAGCTGGAATGATATCCGGAAAGCTTTGTATCCGTATATCTCTTCTAGTTGTGTATTGTATTATTTTCCGCTGTGATGTATTTAAATGTAATTTAAATCTCTGATTTTTCTGTGTAATATTTATTCATTTATACTCTGTATATTCTTGTAATCTGATGCATTGTTGTAATACACAATGAAATGTTCTTTTGTATGCGTTCTGTTGTGGCTTGTTCTCGAACTATCCGACATTTTCCTTTAAGGGGAAGTTACGGGTTTTCACAGAATTCCACAGAAATCAAATCAATACATAATCGATATAAATTTCTGTATTGGACTAATAATATAAATGGAATAACGGCAAAGCCTCTTAAATTCCATATATATATATATATATATATATATATATCGATCTTCTTTTACAGAAGCCCATTTCGATTATTACCGATCGAATTTCCACAAAATTCCTATTTAATATATTAAGTTGGAAAAAACTTGATTTTTAGAAAATGCCCTTTTTAAATCTATAAAATAGATTTATAAATTCCAAATAATAATTTCAATGTAAATTGGATTAAAGGACAAATGTCGTTTAAAACACCGTCCACGATAAATCCACTTCACACCTCAATTTATTTCATAACACAAAATATAATTGCAAATCCTAATAATCTTTTAAAAAACATATTTTAAAATAATCATTAAAAATATTCTTTATATTAAAGATTCTAAATGAGAAGTGTTCTTTATATTACAAATTTTTATCTTTTACAAATATTCTTTGTTTTAACATATACTTGATTAAAATATATTTTTCTCTTATGAAAATATATACTTTATATAAAAAGGATTTCTAATGTAAAATATTCTTATTTAAAAGAACACCTGAATCGAAATGCGACTCAAACATTTACCATATAATTTGGATTATATGGATTTCACACACATCATATATATGATAAGAATAGTCTGACGACCCCATTCCCGATAAGACGGTGGCAAGGGTAATCTTTGGAATATAACATATAAACAGATAATAACAGAACAGAAATAAATAAATACACCAGATAATGTACAATAGAATACACTGGATAAATATCATCATCAGAGTTACACAGTATATAGGATCATACTTAGTACAAAGTACAGTTCGGCTATACATAAATGTCTACTGCGGAAAAGAAAACATAATATGAACAACAGGAGCTGAACAGCATAAAAAGACATAAATGATAGAATCCATCTTCAGCTCCAGCTATCCAGAAAGAGCCTACTAGAACCTGAATACAAGGCTGCCCGTATAGAAAAAGGGGCACCCGAGTTTGCAAGTGAATCAAACTACGAGTGAGTCATGGGACTGGTATGAGAAATCTACTCAACACATTATTAAATATGGAAAATCACAGGACCGCGCCACTTTCGTGGAACGGGTTCACTCCATTGGATTGCCAGTGCTTTAAAACAAATAATTCTTTTAAACATCGCAATGCTTTTTATAAACATGAAGCCATTATAAGACTCAATTCCCATCACACAATGCAACACACACCAGAGGATAGAGTTTTACCTTATAATGGCCAAAATATGCTTGATACGGGCAAAACAAATCATTTGATATTATTGCTAGTGTGTATATGTTTCAAAAATAATTTCAATCATAACTATAAATCATAGGCGACATTAATGCCCCATACCACTATGTCGCCATATATAGGTATACAATCAAAACCGCACGATGTCGTATTTGGAAATTGGATTTCCGTCATGAACCGAGGCAAAAGATAGTCCTCACCGAATTCGAGACAATCTAGCCCATGTCTCAGGATCAAAACGCATCGACCCTTTGGAGCCACAGGGCCGGTCCACCGATGTGGATTAAAATGCCTGAACACTGCGTTTCCCCGCCCTTTGGGGCGTAAATAAGCCCAATGACTCCATCGGTCCCGGATCGACCGATATATCCGAGGCGCCTCGCAACAGCAACAACCACACAGGTGAAAAGTATATAAATGTCAGGGCTGGTAGGTCACTGACACCACCTTAGCTAGAAAGAAACGCATGTCCTCCCTGAATCCTTCTCCCGTTTCTGGTCCATCCCGGGGTGTGAGGCTCGCGAGTTCACGTTATACACAAAGCTATGCCACACAGGCTGTGCTTTGATCATCAACCACAAGACTTTGCTTTTCAACAGAAGCCTTGATCGTCTATCACTTAGGCGTACCACACAGGCAATTCACTCCGTGCGACTGATTTCTATCGATATATAACCTCTGGGCTCATACATCTCAGAGAAGGGCGTTAAGCAAGAGAATAAATTCTCCGCCGCCAAACAGATATATATTAAATAGAGATCAATCAGCACAGAACAAATCCAATGTTAGACACACAGTCCATTTACACGTCCGTTCTGGGTCTGAACAAGACCGGAGGCACTCAATACCTCGCATATGCGTACAATCAACATGTACATCCGGGTGGCTACTACTTCAACCCCGTCAAGGTAGCTACTCCTATCATGAGCATCAGTAGCACCCCTCCATTCGACGTGAAGATTATCGGTCTTGCACCGTCTTCATATCTTCGACCTTCAATCGTCAGTCAATTATTTGAAATGAGTATTAACTCGGCCTTTTCAAATAACTCACGTTTATTTAGAATTTCAAATCAATTTATTTCAATGGTTAAATCATTCGACAACACCAATTTTGTTCTTTAATGTAATTTCCACACCAAACACATTCAACCATCAAATGTCAAATAAATCGAGCAAATTCAGTTTATTTCCATTCCATATCTTTTATAATATTTTATCACGATTTATCGCTATTTTTATTTATTTAAAAATAGCCAATCCATCCAAACAATGCTTCAGGCCATAACGCGGCCGTGGCGCTGTTTTTCTCCAGATTTGATTTACACATATCTGAAAATCTAACCGTTGGATCTTCACAAAATTTATATCATTAAAAAGATCTTTTCAAAATGAATCCAACGGTTTCAGTTTTGGGAAAATCCGACAGTCAGATCTCCCACACTAATCATTTGAAGTTATGATTTCAAAATACGAACTGCAGCGTCGTTATTCGATTTAATTATATATATATATTATCTGTTCTGGCGCTGTTTTTCTTTAGGTTTGAATTAAACATTCCAGACAATCCAACCGTTGGATCTTTACAAAATTGGTGCCGTTGGAAAGATATTTCCAAGGCGAACCCAATGGTTGTGGTTTCGGGAAAATACGATGGTCGGATCTCCCGCACTAATCGTTTGAAATCACAGTTTCAAAATACGAACTGCAGCTTCGTTATTCGATATATTATAATTATATATATTTCTATATATTTCATTCTTCGACTTCAAAACCATTTTCACTTCGCACTATGGATAAAAATGATATTTTTATCCAACAGACATTTATTCCAACACTTCACTATTTTCAACAATTCATGTATATAATAAAAATGAGCTTTTAATTGTAAAACAATTTATTTTAAAACACGACTATTTTATATAGTTCATATAGATGATGAAAATATGATTTTTATTATAAAACAATTTATTTCAAAACACGATTATTTTATATAGTTCATATAGATGATGAAAATATGATTTTTATTATAAAACAATTTATTTCAAAACACGATTATTTTATATAGTTCATATAGATGATGAAAATATGATTTTTATTATAAAACAATTTATTTCAAAACACGATTATTTTTCAACACATGAATTTCTATTCAACACCTGAATATAGTTTCAACACATGAAAATAATTCTAACACATGAATATTATTGAAAATTTCGGCAGCATAACGGCAGGGTAGTAAAAACCGGGACCGTCCCTAGTACGGCTCCTCGCTCTACCTTAAAACCTCACGGTTTTTGACAATGGGGATCATGCATGTAGTTCGCACGCAGGCGGCATGTATATTTATTTCATTTCCACAAACTAATCCTATGTGGTTTCAACCAAATATTTCTCAACCACAAATGGGTATTTTTCAACCACAAACAATTCCAATCAACTATTCGCTATCAATCAATTTTCACACCAATCACAACCAATAAATATCGTCCATGGTTTGTGGACGAGGGGCGTATATATATATATATATATATATATATATATATATATATAGCAATTCACTTCTATTTCAACACATATATAATTTTTACAACGCATATATAACTTATACATCGAACGTACAACTTATACAACGCTTATACATGAGGTGTACAACGCTTATATAACTCATACATCGACTATATAATTTATACATCGTCGTTTTCCATATTGTTTATAAATTAGAAATCTCACATTGGGTTACACTCCACCAAAATTAGCAGAAGGCTCAGAAAAATATACGGTCTCTTCTAGAAGGTAGAAGACGTCCACACGAGACCACCATCTCTTGTTTCACTGAATTTCGACCACAAAGCAAAAAGATATGATTTTTCAAAGTTTGCAACACTTTAAAACTGTTGAAATCAGTTTAAATAATATAAACCGTATACCTTTCAATAAGGTTCAAAACTAGGGTCTAGATTTTCACCCAATCAGTGTAGTATGAAGAGGATCGGAGAGCGCTGCGTCGAAGAGGACGTAGAGGAGTACCTGCGCCAGAAGGGGGACCCACTCCGGTGGCTCCAGTCGACCGCGGCGGAGCTCGAAAGTCGAGCACTTCCTGGGCTCGCAACTCGACGAATACTGAACGATAATTGCCAAACCTCACATGGATTTGAAGAGGACGGTTAGAGCTTCAAAATGGATCCGAGTTTGCTTGATTTCGTTTGGAATTGAAAGTGAAATCTAGTCGGGAAGTTATGAAGGCCATTCGCCGTATATCGGGGGGGAAGAAAGAGAAATTCTATATGTATATATATATATATATATATATATTTTAATTTATTCTGATTGGCCGGGAGGTTTTATAAGGGGTTTTATGACATGACCACCAATCCAAACCCAACGACTGTCGTCCCTAGCGTTTTACCCCCATTCGAACACAATGGGATATGTTTCGAAGACCATTCGAATGTTTCAGTCAGTTTTCCTTCAAATTAAAATATAAAACATTCAATATTAAATTTGAACGTACATTTCACTTTGCCAGGGCCACAAACTGATTCGAAAAATTCCAGTAAAATAAATCTAGCTATGTTTTGACGATACGGTCCCAACAAAACTAGTTTCGTCGAATTCTGAGACCGTTTGCAAAAAGGCCCATTTTTGGTCGATCCAATTTAACTATAATTGACCAAAACACATTTTCCTTTGCCACGCTCACATACTAGCTTCAAAAATTATGAAATTTGAAACCTAGTAATAACTTCACATCCCGGATCTAACAAAAGTGTTTTCATCGAATTCCGAGGTCGTAAGCAAAATGGCCAATTTCACGGGCTATATAAATTCCATAGCGACCTTTCTGAAAATTCATTTGGCCATAACTTTTGCTTTCCGCTATGACAATTCGATTTTTCAGATTTGTTAGAAAGGTATTCACTAACAGATTTAAATATTTTTGGTTTCACTCAAATCCGTTTTGTTTTGCACCCGGTACAGTCCGACAAAGTTTGAATTCAATTTTTGAAACTGCAGCGCCATTTCAGGCCTTGTTTATAATTATAATTAATTATATTCGTTTTCAATTGTCGATTCAACTCACTTTTCATTTCTATTATTTAAAATATTTATTTTAAATATTTAAAATCCATTATTTTAGCCAATTTAAAAAATTTAAATTGGTTCAGATTTTCTGGGTCGTTAAAAATAGTATAATCATCAAGTCATCCATTTACATCCAAAGTGTAATTTCCACTGTGTAAGCGTTAAAATGAAGCAATAACGCTCATCGCAGCCTGTCGATCTAACGATCAACATACAACTGAATATTGGGATTAGTGTATGTTAATTTTCATCCCAACACCCGTGTGGGTTTTCAACCAACAAACAAATAATAAACTAATTTGTGCACTTGGGCGATGTGTGAAAATAATCATCCCAATCACATAAACAAGTCGGGTAACTTGTGAATGGAAGTGTAATACACAATATATAATCATGACAAGAAAATATCTCTATTGCAATGAATGGATAAGAATAATAACTTCGTCCCTATTGACAATTTCTATCCCGCTAGTTTAAACTTAAGCAAAAATGGTTATATTGTTTTGGCAATTCTAATGAGACAAAAATGATAATTTTGATTCGACAAAATAAATATTTTGATTTAACTAACCTATCTTGGCAAGTATATATCTTGCCAAACATAAGAAATATATATATATACATATATTGACCTATAAATTGCTTTAACTACTTCATTTTGACAAAATGAATATTTCTAACAATAGTCTATTTTGGTTTAACTTATCTCCTTAATGAAATATGAACTTCATTAAGAATATATATTTTAATGTACAATCTTTCTATTGCCTCTAATTTAAAAGTGAAAAATAATATTTTTAGTCCTACCCTCTTATTTACATATAAAATGTAAATAGAGATATAATTTCTTAAAACTATATTTTTATTTGCATCAAAAGACAAATAAAAATGTAATCCTTTGGAACTATCTGTTCGTTCATATTTGAGTTACAAATAGAGTTGTAACTTTTTAATATATGTTTATTTGCATCGAGAAATGCAAACAAAAGAACATCTTCATTTTTATGTACATTTTTATTGGAAAATGCAAATAAAATAATAATCTTTAATCTAATGTATATTTGAATTGGAGATTGCAAGTAAAAGAATAATATTTCAAAATGACAAAATGTCTATTCTCATTCCATGGAAAAGTGATAACAAGACAAAAATGAATATCTTTCTCTTAACAACTCTATAGTGACAAAACAAATAATTGGTTTCAACAAATATAAATTGACAAAAGTAAATAATTGGTTTTAACAAGTGTGAATTGACAAAAGTGAATATTTGTTTTAACTAGTATAAATTGACTAAAATGAATATTTGTTTTAACTAATATAAATTAACAAAAACGAATAATTGGTTTTAACTAATATAAATTAACAAAAGTAATTAATTTGTGTTTCAATTCTAATATAATATTTCAGTGCTATATTTTGTTTCATTCTTTTAATTTAGACAAGATGATTGTTTTTGTTTATTTTACTTTAATGATAAAAATATGAATGTTTAGTTATTCATTCTTTACAAAAGCTTAAATAAACATTTTTAATTCATTCTTTTTGAAGTGACAAAAAGAACTCATTTTATTTCTAGTTTGTTTGGAAACAAGGAATGCAAATAAAGGAACAAATTCTATAATTTAATGTATATTTGCATTAGTGAATGCAAAATAAAAGAACAAAACTTATTTTCAATGAATATTTGCATTAGTGGTTACAAATAAAAGAATAGATCCTCATTCCAATGTATATTTGCATAAGAGAATGCAAATAAAAGAAACAAATTTTCCCTTTTTAAAGTACATTTGCATTGGTGATAGTAGATAACCAAACTTTTATTTCAATGATCAAATTCTGAATAAAATGTGGTTTTTATTTCACTGATAAAGTTTTGAGCAATAATGTCCACTACCAAAGTTTGATTGAAAATGTTCTCTTTTTATTTCAATACTTATATTTAACAAAAATGTTATTTTAATTCACATATTTTGACAAAGACACTATTTTGACGAAATCACTATTTTTGTTTCAATAACTACATTTGACCAGAGATGTGTTTTTATTTTCATATCATATTTGTGTTTGTGGAATGTACATAAAAGATGGACTTACTTCTATGACATATTTGTATTAAAAAATACAAATAAAAAGATGATCCATTTTTATGTTTATATTTATGTTGAAAAACACAAATAAAAGATAGTACATTTTTCTATGTTTATATTGGTGTTAAGGACACAAATAAAATGGTGATTCATTTCTACGTGTATGTTTGTGTTGAAATCACAATTAAAAAAATAGTTCATTTCAATCCAACGAGGTGATACAATAATGTTTTATATTGGATTGACAATTCTATTTCGATACATAAAAATGTGTATATTTGTATTAGTGAATGTTGATAAAAAGATAGACTTTAGTTTCATTGAATATTTGCATTGATAAATGCAATTAAAAGAATAAACCTTAATTTCAATGCATATTTGCATTGATAAATGTAAATAAAAGGATAAACTTTAGTTCTAATATATGTATTTGCATTGATGAGTGCAATGAAGGAATAATTTGTTTCAATATATATATATATTTGCATTGGTAAATGTAAATAAAGAACAATTTCCATTTACTATATATATTTGCATTGCTGAATGTAAATAAAAGAATAAATTTTGTTTTTTAAAAGTTTATTAGCATTATTAAATTCAAATAAAAGAATAAATTATATTTTAAAATATATTTGCAAACAAAAATGTAACATCTAAAAATAATTTCTTATTTACTATAAAATGTAAACAAAATTGTGATTTCCAAAATATGTGTTTTTATTTACATAAAAATGCAAACAAAAAGGTGGTTTCCAAATATAACCTTTAATTCACTCAAGCCATGTAAATAAAGTTTTATTTTACTAATATTTTTTTAATATCAGCAATAAAATTTAATATTTTATTGTTAATCCAATTCTAGAACATCTTACGTTAAATGTGACAGTAAAAACAAGAATTTTTACTGTAATTCATAAATCGTGTTCTAAATGTAAACAAATAAAAATAGGATTTTATTTGTTAGCCAAATTCCGTCGTAATGAAAACAATAAAAATATATTCTATTTGTTGTTCATATTCTATTGTAAATAAACAAATAAAAATAATATTTTATTTGTCGTTCAATTTCTATTTTAAAATCAACAAACAGAAATAAGTTTTTATTTGTCGATCAGATTCTATTGTTCATTTCAGTATAATAAAAATAATATTTTAATAATTTAAAATAAATTAGAGCAACTAGATCTGATAAAATATGATTTAAATCAAATCTTTGATTTAATTTTCTAACCGCAAATAAAAGTCAACAACATATTAAATTCAATGCGGATCTAGCATATCATGAACAACAAAACATATCACAGGTAACAATCAACAATATGTACAACATAGAACATTTCAGATCTGAATTAACATCACAATACGATTATTTTTAACCCGAGAAAAATAATTGATAATTAATTAAATAATAAAATTCAAAGTTCTCACATTGATATGGCTGAAAATTCGACTGTCTCGGTTTCAGCTCTGGTCTGCGCCATTGCGAAGGTCGCTGAAAGACGAGTCCAACGCAACTTACGGTTCGTAAAACGGCCCTCGTATGAAAGAGTTATTGAATTTCAAACATTGAATAAATTAAATATTGAATAAATAAATAATATAAAAAAATCAACCTTCTTCCTCCTTCCACGTTTCGGCCGAACCCATTTTCCTCCTTCGAACCCCACGTCGCACGCACCCTCGGCCACCCTGGCGCCGATCCAACACCATCACTCCGAAGCCCGAACCACGAGCCACCACCGCCCAGAAACCCACCACGCTCGGCCCCCTCCTCGCCTCGAAACCCGAACCCGAACGGTGGCACTTTGTGCCCCAAATTCGCGAAATTCGTGCACCAAAACCCGGTCTTAACCATATAGATTCGAAGCTCTTTGAATTCTCTTCGATTTGATATATTGTAACGACCCAGCGAATTTCGGCCTCGGCAATCGACATAAATACCCTTTACCGTACTCATGCCGATCCTCCAAGCACCGAAAAACACTAGAACGTTTAGAAAGAAATTAGAGGGTGAGATAAGAAAGAAAGAAAGTTAGAATAGAAGAGGAAGAGGAATCAACACAGAGTTTCACATCGCAGCGGGACAAAATATATTACAGAATTAAATTTTTATTGAGAGCCTTTAAAAATACTTACAATATCAGTGTACAACACATATCTGGACAGTTTTGATAATCTGTCCTCATATATAAAATCACACAGCGGAATATCATTCGTCTGAACATCTTCAGCTCGTCTCTGGACTTCTCAGTACCTGATAACCTGAACATGTACACCTCGGTCTAACCCGAGCATTTACAAAACACCGGGTCAGTCTGGTGGACCAGAGTGAGAAAAACTCGCACAGCATTAAGGTATCACACAACTTGATTTTTAAGTTAAATCCTTTCGAAAGAAAAGGATAATCGTAAGACCAATCCACACATAAACACAGACGGTTTTTACCTTATTATAACCCAAAACAGTTTTGAAATCAATATCTTTTCTGATATTATCATAGTGTCTATATACAAGTAAATATCAATCTAGTGGAACGCTTGCATCTCACGCTCCACGTATATATATACAAACAAAAACCGCGGGCACTTATTGGAGATTGGATTCCAACTCTGACAAGGTATGGGACCACCTGCCGCTCGTGTATCTCTAGAGGCGAATACACTGGGTTCAACAAGAACGTCTTGCAATCCGGCCCTCACATGACCGACCACTCATTTCGCTTTAGTGTATCGAATGTATATCACCAACGGTTGGACTCAAACCACCGTTCCCGAATGGGCAGAATCGATAGATTTAGAAACAAAAGGAATTTCTCTAGATAGGTGATTATACACCCTAATGGGAGCGACCCACAGCCATGCTGCCTGCCCGATTTTTGTCATTTCCCGGCTGTGAGGCTTGAGGTTATAATCTTTTGAACATCTGGCCACCATTCATTTTGAATGCCACATTGTCAGATCCGCCAGGTATCACTGAATACTGATTTCCACAAAAATACTCTGAGCGTTAAGCTAAAGAAGGTGTACGACCTTCTTTGCCACCAACAGAGATACGTTTGTAGAACATCAATATACGTGGCCCCTTTGGAAATACTCTGTCAGACACTCGTCCATACAAGTCATCCAGGAACAGGATGAACCGAAGGTACCCTCCTACTGCATCCAATATAGGAATCACCCCATGGATCAGTAGCGAGTAGTCCTTGCATTCCACAGATTCCAACCACGACAGGACCCCAGTTTATCTCCGGGGCGAATCAGAGATTGTAAGTGATCCTTCCGCTTTATGAAGATCTATGGTCTTCACATGCTCCATCTCGATCGTCACTTGATCTCTTCTCTACTTTCGTATTTGTTGGTCAGAATGGTTTTCGAATATTCATTCGATCCCGGTCTTTCCATACCAATAACCGTAAGGGTCAGACTTGATAGTCGGTTATTTAACTATCAAGTGAACATCCATGAAATCACAAAAATAGATTCACTGGTCTAATACTCAGCATCACTTGGCTTCTTAAAATTTATCGCCCAATTTCCTTTACGACCCGTTACCAGAGAAAATGTCATCTCATCTCATTTCCGTTACTTTGGAAATCTTATCGCACACTTTCGCCATTACCAACCAGTATCATCCTTGGATAATCCTGAAGTCGTTCAAGTTGGGGTATTTTAATTACCTCTCAGACCTTAGCCAACAACATTCTTATCTTCAGATGAATACAAGTTGTACTTCAAACACCCTATATTTATTACCTCAATTTCTATTTCCAACATCGTTTACTAAGCTCTAATCAAAACCCTTTTTACCAATTTCCTTTTCTCTCTGGAAACCCCCTTTTTAAATGCATTGATTTAACTCAATACTATTATTGAGTAGTTTCAATTTAAAACGACGTTTAAATTCATATTCCTTTTATAAACCTTGTTTATAAATTTAATATAACCCTTTTCATCTCCCTTAACTCAAAACGTTAAGTAAAACCCTTCGTTTAAAACTCTTATTTGCTTCGTTATAAAACTCGAGTTAAAACTCGTCCTTAGCCTCTTTTCAACACTCGACCATTTTATTTCAAATTGGGTTACTTAAGGGTATTTCATTACCATACCAAACCATTTATTTCAACATTTATCACTCAAATAAACTAACTCTTTTATTTACTAGAATGAATAATAAATTCCCTTTTTAAACCTTTACTAAGATTTACCAACCATTTATTTAATCCTTTCACTACTCTAAGTCTAATCAAGTTAAACTGGTCGACACAAAATATGGTTGTTTTTTTAACCAACTCTATTTAACCCCTTATTTTAAATTAATTAAAAGATAATTAATTTAAGTAACTTTATTTAATCATTCACGATTAAACACTTAACTGCCAGGTTAATTCCTGCTTAATAATTCTTATCGACATAAGAAAATTTATTTTATAAAAACCATTTCATAATTTCTATATAAACTTTAAATAAATAAATAATTAAATATTTAGTTCCCCTTTTTAAATACCCTTTCCAAGCAATATCTTTCAAAAATCTATTTTCGTTATAAAATGCATTTATAACTCAAATGTCATTGATCCACTGCCGATAAACCATATTTTATAAATCGATTGATTTATAAGCCAGGCGATGCCAATTACCCAACCCATATCAGCATAAATGTTGAAAAATATTTCAACAGTCAATAATAACCAATCATTTCTTTTTATTTGACGGATAAGTCTTATATCGATCATCAATCAATCAACGATCAATTCAAACCATTGAAACAAATTTCAAACAATTTCAATCACGTTTACAAACGTGACCAATCCGGGGAATTTACTCTATTCGGGTCAAATCATAACGATTGGTGTTTTCCTGAAATTTATTGACCGTTTAATTTTAGAAATTCAATCAAAGATATACATATTACTAGCAAACAGATAATCACTAGCAATCAGAACATGCAAATTAAAAACCCAATTTATATAATATATAAATGGGAAGAGCTGAGTGAGTTTAACTCACCTTGATTTGAAATCCGTTGATAATAGTCTATTTTAATCAAATTAAACTGATGTTTAATTTGAATAAAAATTCCAGTCGCTTCAGACCCGGACCAGACTCGCTCCATCTCGAAGTACTTGTCTCCACGGTCCCAACGTAACTAACCGTCTGTAAATCTGACATCGTGTGAGTGAGAAATCGCATTACGAAGAATCATAGCTAATTAATTTAAACAAGTATTTAGATTTAAATTATTTGGGCCCTTACCTTAATCTTCGGCCCATCAACAAGAACCCGACCCGCCTTGTTTAAGAACCCTCAAAACCCTTATCCACCAATCAATACTTCATTTGATCAGCCGCCTCAATTTTTGTCTCAAAACCGAAAAAAGAAAACCCTAAATCCCCTTTCTGATTTCATCCATACCGGAGTTCGACGTTGCACCCACCACTACTACTTCGATCTTCCCCTAGTTCTTCCTTTCAATCGATCCGTTGCAGATCCCTCCATCCAAGGACGGCTTCGTACGACTTCATCGTTTGGACTTCGGACCGGCTTCGACAGCAATTCCATCCAAGGATCCGAAAGCTAAGTTTTTCGCTCTTATACGATTTAAGTATTATTTGTTTGGTTTTCTACTGTTGGTTTTCGAGTAGGATTTCGTTCTCTGGTTGTTTGAATGGTTCAACTGGATGGAAATATACCGTATGTATTTATAGTTGCGGACAGATTTTAGATGAGGAAACTGTCTTGCCTTGGCTACGAATTGTTATGTCAATTAAATTCCAATCTATAATTGGATTTTTTGGTTCGGGTTTTAGGGTATAGGATTTTCTGATATGTTCAACATGGATTTTTGATTGAACGGATCAAATAACAGTGCACCGTGCTTCGTAAATTTCAAAGATTTGCACTGCTTTTGTGGGTATTATGTACGGCTTTGATATGCATCTATACATGACTTGATTTAGATAAAATAAATATATTTATTTACAGTGTAGGTAGGTATATCAATTTGGCTATATATATGAATATACATACATGCTGATTTGGTTGTACAGACCTATGAAAATATATAGCTTAGACACAGTGTATTCACATGCTTAGCTTGTCATTGATCCTTCCCTGTGCTGTCCACTGTATTGTTAAATCATCTCGTATGTATATGAAGATATACATCTATTTGTTTATTGATTTTATGGGTGTTCATAGCTGTTCATCTATATTTTTTCCTGTTCTTTTATGTTGTTTATTGAGCTGTAGGATGTATGGCTATATATATATATATATATATATATATCAGGTTCCATCATCTTTACAGTTCCTTAGCTGTTTCATGAAGATACTCTTTTCCTTTTATTTGTTTGTGGAGATTTGAATTTCTTCTGCATTGCATCAAAATATTTTATTGACATTATTCAGATTTGCTTTTTGTTGTGAAAGTCATTGTTTAATATATTGTAGTACTCCTTTTGGATGTGTGATCTGTTCCTACTGTTATAGGCTGCAGGATTCACTTGTACAACATGCTGTACATTTATATTTTCTTTAACTTTTGAGTCCCTTCCTTGGTTGCTCTTGCATTCTCAGATTAACACATTCATAGCTGTTCATCTTACTGTTTGTTTAGCGGCTATGACTTGTTAAATCAATTTTTTTTATACTGCTCATTTCTATCGAAATCTTCCCTTCTAATGGGTTTCCATTTTTTTCCCGTAGATTGCTTCGGACCGAGTTGGATTCACTATTATTTGAAAGACGAGGCATTGCAGAAGTGTGTTTTCCAATATTGATTTTTTTTTAAATGTATGTTTGCAGTGTACATTTGATATATAAGTCACCGTATATATGTATATGCTGTTTATATGGTCACATTTCAGATTTGAATTGTCATGTCCCTTTCCCTTAGCTATTTCTGTCCATTGTTTTGTTTTGGTTTTGTTTTGCCAAAGGGTTTAAAAATCTGGAATGAATCTATATGTATGTAGTCCTGTAAATGAACTGTTGAAATGTGTATCTATATGTTTTGTATCTGATGTATCAATATGTGTAGATTTAGCTTTACTGTTCCATTGCATTTTTCTTTTCCATTTGCTGTTTCCTTATTTATGTAGCCGCTATATTTTTAGTATGATGTATGTTTGGTCTTTATATTCGTTGGCCAAACCGAGCGGAGACGTAACTAAATATATACATATATATTATATTCAAGAAAACAAAATTTAACGAAAATAAATAGATGAATGTCATCATATTTACTAAATCAAAAAATTTATTCAGTAAGGTATTCAAACTCGACATACAAATTCTAGTTTTAATTAATATATAAATATATATATATATATATATATATTCAAACTCTATCTAATTAAATAAATTCGATAAAAATCCATTATATTTCAAATATAATATATAAACTGATTTAAATATTATATTTTAAATGGCCGAAAAATCCGGGACATTACATTCTTCTCCCCTTAAAATAATTTCGTCCTCGAAATTGCAAGTAGGAAGAATATCCTGAACCATATTACTTTTAAATTACTATTGAATCAAATTCAAACTCTAAAAAAAATTGTAAAATTTTGCCAGCACCTTCTCTGCATGGCTCGATCGGTACGACCACAACTGCCACTCTGGGCTTCAATTTCTTCAAAAAGAAAATTCAAAATCCAAGTGGCACCCACTTAATTTTAATCCAAATTTATTTATCCATTAAATTTTCAAACCCCAATTCAATCAAGTTCACTCAATTTGAATTTATGCTTAACTTGGATTTACTTAACCAGGTTCAGTTTCATTTCTCATATCCGATTCAGTTGACGAATTCAATTTTATTTAAAAATTCAAATTTGATTTCAATTCAAATCAATCAGAACAAACAACCAACCCACATTACCATAATATAGAGAATAAATTTCCTTTTTCTATATAAAAATATACATTGGGTAAAATTATTTCATCTACCCACTTTTAGAAAACAATATTGTATCCATTCACTAGTTCACTGCTTCTCAACACCTGAACCAGTCAAATAACACAATACAAAACATTTGTATATAAAATCGTACAAATACGCGCTCATATATATATACACTCAAACTTAATCTAATGTATTACTAACCCCATCTCTATTGAGTTTTGCCACAGAGCCCAGGTTACTACTCAACCAATAGCTCTGATACCACTGTAACGACCCAGCGAATTTCGGCCTCGACAATCGACATAAATACCCTTTACCGTACTCATGCCGATCCTCCAAGCACCGAAAAACACTGGAACGTTTAGAAAGAAATTAGAGGGTGAGATAAGAAAGAAAGAAAGTTAGAATAGAAGAAGAAGAGGAATCAACACAGAGTTTCACATCGCAGCGGGACAAAATATATTACAGAATTAAATCTTTATTGAGAGCCTTTGAAAATACTTACAATATCAGAGTACAACACATATCTGGACAGTTTTGATAATTTGTCCTCATATATAAAATCACGCAGCGGAATATCATTCGTCTGAACATCTTCAGCTCGTCTCTGGACTTCTCAGTACCTGATAACCTGAACCTGTACACCTCGGTCTAACCCGAGCATTTACAAAACACCGGGTCAGTCTGGTGGACCAGAGTGAGAAAAACTCGCACAGCATTAAGGTATCACACAACTTGATTTTTAAGTTAAATCCTTTCGAAAGAAAAGGATAATCGTAAGACCGATCCACACATAAACACGGACGGTTTTTACCTTACGATAACCCAAAACAGTTTTGAAATCAATATCTTTTCTGATATTATCATAGTGTCTATATACAAGTAAATATCAATCTAGTGGAACGCTTGCATCCCACGCTCCACGTATATATATACAAACAAAAACCACGGGCGCTTATTGGAGATTGGATTCCAACTCTGACAAGGTATGGGACCACCTGCCGCTCGTGTATCTCTAGAGGCGAATACACTGGGTTCAACAAGAACGTCTTGCAATCCGGCCCTCACGTGACCGACCACTCATTTCGCTTGAGTGTATCGAATGTATATCACCAACGGTTGGACTCAAACCACCGTTCCCGAATAGGCATAATCGATAGATTTAGAAACAAAAGGAATTTCTCTAGATAGGTGATTATACACCCTAATGGGAGCGACCCACATAGCCATGCTGCCTGCCCGATTTTTGTCATTTCCCGGCTGTGAGGCTTGACGTTATAATCTTTTGAACATCTGGCCACAATTCACTTTGAATGCCACATTGTCAGATCCGCCAGGTATCACTGAATACTGATTTCCACAAAAATACTCTGAGCGTTAAGCTAAAGAAGGTGTACGGCCTTCTTTGCCACCAACAGAGATACGTTTGTAGAACATCAATATACGTGGCCCCTTTGGAAATACTCTGTCAGACACTCGTCCATACAAGTCATCCAGGAACAGGATGAACCGAAGGTACCCTCCTACTGCATCCAATATAGGAATCACCCCATGGATCAGTAGCGAGTAGTCCTTACATTCCACAGATTCCAACCACGACAGGACCTCGGTTTATCTCTAGGGCGAATCAGAGATTGTAAGTGATCCTTCCGCTTTATGAAGATCTATGGTCTTCACATGCTCCATCTCGATCGTCACTTGATCTCTTCTCTACTTTCGTATTTGTTGGTCAGAATGGTTTTCGAATATTCATTCGATCCCGGTCTTTCCATACCAACAACCGTAAGGGTCAGACTTGATAGTCGGTTATTTAACTATCAAGTGAACATCCATGAAATCACAAAAATAGATTCACTGGTCTAGTACTCAGCATCACTTGGCTTCTTAAAATTTATCGCCCAATTTCCTTTATGACCCGTTACCAGAGAAAATGTCATCTCGTCTCATTTCCATTACTTTGGAAATCTTATCGCACACTTTCGCCATTACCAACTAGTATCATCCTTGGATAATCCTGAAGTCATTCAAGTTGGGGTATTTTAATTACCTCTCAGACCTTGACCAACAACATTCTTATCTTCAGATGAATACGAGTTGTACTTCAAACACCCTATATTTATTACCTCAATTTCTATTTCCAACATCATTTACTAAGCTCTAATCAAAACCCTTTTTACCAATTTCCTTTTCTCTCTGGAAACCCCTTTTTAAATGCATTGATTTAACTCAATACTATTATTGAGTAGTTTCAATTTAAAACGACGTTTAAATTCATATTCCTTTTATAAACCTTGTTTATAAATTTAATATAACCCTTTTCATCTCCCTTAACTCAAAACGTTAAGTAAAACCCTTCGTTTAAACCTCTTATTTGCTTCGTTATAAAACTCGAGTTAAAACTCGTCCTTAGCCTCTTTTCAACACTCGACCATTTCATTTCAAATTGGGTTACTTAAGGGTATTTCATTACCATACCAAACCATTTACTTCAACATTTATCACTCAAATATGCTAACTCTTTTATTTACTAGAATGAATAATAAATTCCCTTTTTAAACCTTTACTAAGATTTACCAACCATTTATTTAATCCTTTCACTACTCTAAGTCTAATCAAGTTAAACTGGTCGACACAAAATATGGTTGTTCTTTTAACCAACTCTATTTAACCCCTTATTTTAAATTAATTAAAAAATAATTAATTTAAGTAACTTTATTTAATCATTCACGATTAAACACTTAACTGCTAGGTTAATTCCTGCTTTATAATTCTTATCGACATAAGAAAATTTATTTTATAAAAACCATTTCATAATTTCTATATAAACTTAAAATAAATAAATAATTAAATATTTAGTTCCCCTTTTTAAATACCCTTTCCAGGCAATATCTTTCAAAAATCTATTTTCGTTATAAAATGCATTTATAACTCAAATGTCATTGATCCACTGCCGATAAACCATATTTTATAAATCGATTGATTTATAAGCCAGGCAATGCCAATTACCCAACCCATATCAGCATAAATGTTGAAAAATATTTCAACAGTCAATAATAACCAATAATTTCTTTTTATTTGACTGATAAGTCTTATATCGATCATCAATCAATCGACGATCAATTCAAACCATTCAAACAAATTTCAAACAATTTCAATCACGTTTACAAACGTGACCAATCCGGGGAATTTACTCTATTCGGGTCAAATCATAACGATTGGTGTTTTACTGAAATTAAATGACCGTTTAATTTCAGAAATTCAATCAACGATATATATATTACTAGCAAACAGACAATCACTAGCAATCAGAACATGCAAATTAAAAACCTAATTTATATAAAATATAAATGGGAAGAGCTGAGTGAGTTTAACTCAACTTGATTTGAAATCCGTTGATCAAAGTCTATTTTAATCAAATTAAACTGATGTTTAATTTGAATAAAAATTCCAGTTGCTTCAGACCTGGACCAGACTCGCTCCATCTCGAAGTACTTGTCTCCACGGTCCCAACGTAACTGACTGTCTGTAAATCTGACATCGTGTGAGTGAGAAATCGCGTTACGAAGATCATAACTAATTAATTTAAACAAGAATTTAGATTTAAATTATTCGGGCCCTTACCTTAATCTTCGGCCCATCAACAAGAACCCGACCCGCCTTGTTTAAGAACCCTCAAAACCCTTATCCACCGATCCATACTTCATTTGATCAACCGCCTTAATTTTTGTCTCAAAACCGAAAAAAGAAAACCCTAAATCCCCTTTCTGATTTCATCCATACCGGAGTTCGACGTCGCACCCAGCACTACTACTTCGATCTTCCCCTGGTTCTTCCTTTCAATCGATCCGTTGCAGATCCCTCCATCCAAGGACGGCTTCATCGTTTGGACTTCGGACCGGCTTCGACAGCAATTCCATCCAAGGATCCGAAAGCTAAGTTTTTCCCTCTTATACGATTTAAGTATTATTTGTTTGGTTTTCTACTGTTGGTTTTCGAGTAGGATTTCGTTCTCTGGTTGTTTGAATGGTTCAATTGGATGGAAATATACCGTATGTATTTATAGTTGCAGACAGATTTTAGATGAGGACACTGTCTTGCCTTGGCTACGAATTGTTATGTCAATTAAATTCCAATCTGTAATTGGATTTTTTGGTTCGGGTTTTAGGGTATAGGATTTTCTGATATGTTCAACATGGATTTTTGATTGAACCGATCAAATAACAGTGCACTGTGCTTCGTAAATTTCAAAGATTTGCACTGCTTTGGTAGGTATTATGTACGGCTTTGATATGCATCTATACATGACTTGATTTAGATAAAATAAATATATTTATTTACAGTGTAGGTAAGTATATCAGTTTGGCTATATATATGAATATACATACATGCTGATTTGGTTGTACAGACCTATGAAAATATATAGCTTAGACACAGTGTATTCACATGCTTAGCTTGTCATTGATCCTTCCCTGTGTTGTCCACTGTATTGTTAAATCATCCCGTATGTATATGAAGATATACATCTATTTGTTTATTGATTTTATGGGTGTTCATAGCTGTTCATCTATATTTTTTCCTGTTCTTTTATGTTGTTTATTGAGCTGTAGGATGTATGGCTATACATACATACATATATATATATCAGCTTCCATCATCTTTACAGTTCCTTAGCTGTTTCATGAAGATACTCTTTTCCTTTTATTTGTTTGTGCAGATTTGAATTTCTTCTGCATTGCATCAAAATATTTTATTGACATTATTCAGATTTGCTTTTTGTTGTGAAAGTCATTGTTTAATATATTGTAGTACTCCTTTTGGATGTGTGATCTGTTCCTATAGTTATAGGCTGCAGGATTCACTTGTACAACATGCTGTACATTTATATTTTCTTTAACTTTTGAGTCCCTTCCTTGGTTGCTCTTGCATTTTCAGATAAACACATTCATAGCTGTTCATCTTACTGTTTGTTTAGCGGCTATGACTTGTTAAATCAATTTTTTTTATACTGCTCATTTCTATCGAAATCTTCCCTTCTAATGGGTTTCCCTTTTTTTCCCGTAGATTGCTTCGGACCGAGATGGATTCACTATTATTTGAAAGACGAGGCATTGCAGAAGTGTGTTTTCCAATATTGATTTTTTCTTAAATGTATGTTTGCAGTGTACATTTGATATATAAGTCACTGTATATATGTATATGCTGTTTATATGGTCACATTTCAGATTTGAATTGTCATGTCCCTTTCCCTTAGCTATTTCTGTCCATTGTTTTGTTTTGGTTTTGTTTTGCCAAAGGGTTTAAAAATCTGGAATGAATGTATATGTATGTAGTCCTGTACATGAACTGTTGAAATGTGTATCTATATATGTTTTGGATCTGATGTATCAGTATGTGTAGATTTAGCTTTACTGTTCCATTGCATTTTTCTTTTCCATTTGATGTTTCCTTATTTATGTAGCCGCTATATTTTTAGTATGATGTATATTTGGTCTTTATATTCGTTGGCCAAACCGAGCGGAGACGTAACTAAATATATACATATATATTATATTCAAGAAAACAAAATTTAACGAAAATAAATAGATGAATGTCATCATATTTACTAAATCAAAAATTTTGTTCAGTAAGGTATTCAAACTCGACATACAAATTCTAGTTTTAATTAATATATAAATATATATATTCAAACTCTATCTAATTAAATAAATTCGATAAAAATCAATTATATTTCAAATATAATATATAAACTGATTTAAATATTATATTTTAAATGGCCGAAAAATTCGGGACGTTACATATATAGTTTGCCAATTTTCGTTGAATGGATTAAGAGAAATTAACATTTAAAATTCGGATGATTCTGGCCTTCGAATAGACATGGCGGCGGCCGCATTAGGTTTAGGGTTTGTTTTTTATTTTTTTATTATTAAATTCATTGAAAAACGTGTTATAAAGGTAAAAATGCGGGCTGACTCCGAATTGGGCTTGCTTACTGTCGATCTTAAGGTTTTGAGGCCTTCTGAACGCAATGGGACAGGTCTCGGGGTCCAATTCCGAAATCTGTAGAATATTTATTTAAAATCCCATTAAAAATTAATTAATTAAATATTGACCATATATTTAAATATGCCGGGGCCACATATGACCTCAGAAAATTCCAAAAAATATATTTTAGCTTTCTTATGACGATATGGTTCTAACAAGACCAATTTCGTTGAATTCTGAGACTATTTGAAAAATGGCTATTTTCAAGTCGTTATATTTAATATTAAAAATACATTTTAAACAAATAAATTCCGAAACTCACAATATATAAATGTTTATACTTTTTGAATGCAGAAACATTATTCGGGACTCAATGGAAGTGGTTTCGAGTCCAATTTCCTTCATATGCGAAAAGTAGCCCTTTGGGCCATATATATTATATATATCTTCTACATTAACCTTTCAAAATATTGAATTGGCCATAACTTTTGATTTTTAAAACGAAATTTCAATTTTTCAAATTCGTTAGAAAGATATGGTTAAACAGATTTAAATATTTCTAGTTTCACTCAATTCTGATTTATTTTGAATCCTGTACATTCAGTTAAAGTTCAAAATTAAAATTTTAAACTACCGCGTTATTTCTAACTTCATTTATAATTAAAATTAAATTTATTCATTTTAACTTCAATTAAAAATAAATTCTAGCCATTATTATTTATATTAATTATATTATATCCTCAAAATTCATTAAAATTTTCTAAAATAAAATTTTAAATTTGTTCAGAATTTGCGGGTTGTTACATTAAACGACTTTTAGCTTTATTCCTTTTCGAGGACGAAAAGATTTTAAGTGGGGGAGATTGTAACAACCCGCAAATTCTGAATCAATTTTAAATTATTATTTTTGAAATTTTAATAGTTAAAATAATTTATTTTAAATAATAACGTTGAAAAAATTTATTTAAATCGAAGTTAGAATGAAAATTTTAATTTTAATTATAAAAGGATTTAGAAATAGCGCGGTAGTTTGAAAAGTCAAACCTGAACTTTGACCGAATATACCGGATTCAAAATTTAGCGCATTTTAGTGAAACCAAAAATATTAGAATCCATTTACAAATATCTTTCCAACGAATCTGAAAAATCGAAATTTCATAGCGGGAATCTAAAGTTGTGCCTAGTTTAAAATTCAGAATAGTCGCCGTAGAATTTATATATATTTTTAATATTAAAAATAGCCATTTTCAAACAACCTTGGTTTTCGACGAAACCACTTTTGTTGGAACCGGAATGTCAAATTATTTCTAGGTTTCAATTTTCATAATTTTTCGAATTAATATGTGAGCGTGGCAAAAGAAAATGTGTTTTGTCAGTTTTAGTCAAATCTGATCGGCCAGAAAATGGCCATTTTTCAAACGGTCTCAGAATTCGATGAAATTAGTCTTGTTAGAACCATATCATCAAGACATGACTAGAAATATTTTTTCTGGAATTTTTAGAGGTCGTATGTGGCCCCGGTGAATTTAAATGTAAGATTGAATTAATTAAATAAGTAATTTAAATATTAAATTAAATAAAACAAACTGAAGACATTTGATTGGGCTCACGAAACCTAGCCTATTGGATCCGGAACGGGGGCTATTAGGTAGGGTAGACTCCAGTTGGACTGAAATTGGTTTGGTTTAAAACTTATGGATTTAATTGCAAAATTAACATTAAAATAATATAAAAATACACATCATCTTCCTCTAACCCTAATCCCTCTTACTGTAGCCGCCGCCCCCTTCTTTTTCAATGGCCATTACCTTCCAGACTTCCTCCCTCTCAATCTTCAAATCTGCTCTATAATTCAACATGAAACCAAAGCAAAAACTGAAGAGCACGCCGAAATCTACAGGATGAACGGCTATGATGGGATATGGTGCCTTGAGGTGGACGATTTCATGGTTCAAAGCCGACGGTTTGGAGGTGTTTCTGGGGCCCATGGAGCGTGCGAGGTGGCCGAGGTTTTGGGCACGAGTAGGTGTTGGCGCGGGCTTCCGTGTGGTGGCGTCTGATTTTGCTACGGTGGCTTCTAGGATGGTACGAATTGGATTGTAGAAAGGGAGCTCGATGGGTTTAGCGTGGCCGATTCCTGGAAGAAGAAGAGCGATGGTTTCTGTGAGATTATGTGACGGCCCGCCTCGCACCAGCCTGCATTTCCTCCAAGAGTGCGCTGTACACATGCCCGACTAGCACAAGACGGTCGTCATTAGAAAGGAAAGAAGGGAATGAACTAATCAAGGAACCTGTAGAATGTCTCACAGCGCATGGAATAAAATATAATAATAACATACTTGACATAAAACAGGCGAGACAGTGCATAAGCTGATAACTAAAATCGACATCAATCTCAAAGCAGCGGAAATTCAAATACAGCTTATTACAATTTTCCAAATTTACTGTCTCTAAACAAAAGAAAGCTAAAATAGAAGATACACCAACAATGCCCAAGCAGTGATCTTCCACAACACAGGGAGAATACTATATATATATATTACGTGGAAGCCTCCTGCTCGTCTCCGGATCATCTACCCGTGCATCACCAGCTAACCTGTCTCTAGTCTGCTCGAGTGAGCACCCAGAGTAATAAGAGGAGACATAAAACTCTGGGTCAGACATAAAGCCTGGTATGAGCGATAAGCATCTAAACAGAATAATAACAGGTATACTAAACCATACCTGAACCTGAACCTGCAACCAAAGAGTTAATACCACATACCGTACAATACTCCAAGGTGCCAGAATAAACAGTGTAAGAATACGGGGTTGGGGTGTGCATGTCACAATGAGAGCAAGTAAATCATCCATAGCAACCATCCTCACATCTCTCACTCAGTGCGTAAAGCGTACGATATCTACCACTTTGGAACACTAGACAAACTGAGGTAACGACGAATCCCGACTTGTAGAAACCCTGCTGTGACCAAGCCAAACACTTGGAGTCATGACCAAACATTTCAATGACCCACTTCATTGGTCATAGCCCTTGGTTCTACCGATGCCATAATGGCCCTGAATCTGCCTTCGTACCTCCTACCATAGTGGTCCAAAGCTATAGACGTCGATAACTCCTTGGCACGCGTCCCGCAGCAAAGCCCAACCATGAAGCGAACTCTTTGATTCCCATCCGAATCCTGAGCTCTAACTTCTCATTTGGACTTCCTTTGCATCTCGGGTTTGGTCGAATTGGAGTGGGTCTTCAGAAGAGTTGTCGCGCAGTAACAGTCCTGGAATTCGGTTCGGTTCGGTAGTCATTGCCCTCATTGGTTCGGTTCGGGTACTTCACTCCGGGTCGGGTCGGGTTGCTATCCTCCTTCCAGCTCATGCTCCTTCTCCGATCAGCTCCCTCGTTCCCATCTACTCCGATCCGATCCGATCACTTCGCTTTACTTCAGTCCGATCCGCTCCGCTCCCTAGCTTACTCCGATCCGATCCCCTTGTCCACTCCAACTCTAAGTAAATAGCCTTCCTTTTTGCCAAGTCTTTTATGTGCCAAACTCCAGTTCGGGTCGGGTTTCTTGCCCAGTTCACATTTCCGATCCGAGCCCCCCCATCCGATCCGATCCGGTTAGGAGCCTGCACATTTCTGCAACTTTCCAGCGAGCTTTTTACGCCACTCGACGACGTTTTCGAGCAATTTAACTATTCTAATCAATCATAAAACATACCATAGAGTCATAGCAACATGTAATAGCAACAACAAACAGCAAACAACAATTCAAATGAATCAAAAGGGATCAAAAAGTGACTAAAACTTCATATTTTCCCATAGTCCCTCTTAATCATGTTTAAGCACATACTTAGTAAAACTTAACCAAATCGTCTAAATTTTATAACAGAGGCATGAAATATTATTTAAGAATTTCTAAACATTTTTCCAGAATTTATTGGTGTATAAATTCGCTAATCTTCACTAATTACCCTTAATTAACTGTAATTAGTGTCAAAACGATGCTGTCACTCACCTTGGCCACAAAATAAATCACCAAATCTGAAATATTCTCTGTTTGGGTCGAATTCCTATGTATAGCAGCAGCTCCAACCTTGCTTTGTTGCTATTTGGCCTTGTTTTGATGTAGTTTAGGCTTAATCTTCACTAAAAATGTGTTTTGGAGTGGTTTTAGAGGATGGAAGCCATTACTAAGGTCTCAAGAAGGTTTGTGGCGGCTCAAAACTGAAATGAAAGTGATAACCTAACCCTAATCAGTCCTCCTATACCTCTAAACCCGAAATTCCCCTTGGGCTTAGCTGTTAATCACCCGGTTAAGCCCAATTAAGCTGTTTTTCACCATCTGAAACTTGTTTCGGCCATATCTCCCAAATGGTAAGCCCGTTTGGCTAATGTGACCGCTCTACGGAAAGAGAAACCATCATCCGAAGCCAATGGAAGTGGTTTCAGGTCGAAATTCATTTCCAGTCAAAAGTTATGGCCAAAACAGTGCCAACTAGGGGTAAAATGGTCATTTAAAAATCGGGAAAAATCATGAACATGGGAAATGACCACAATAGTCGTCTCCCAAAGTTACATGACCATACGACTTCACATGGGAAAGAAATAAATATTCTACAATCCTATGATGTGTAGAATACGGGTCGTTACACTCTTCCCCCCTTAAGAAATTTCGCCCCCGAAATTCCCTAATCCAAACACACACAAAGGTCCCGCATGCCTATCAATCATAAAACAACCATCAAACATGCAAAGCAAGCAAAACAAGTCTATCCTAGCATGCGGAATAACTAAATCGCAAAGTAAATCTTACCAGACAAGAGTTCTGGATGCGTCTTCTTAATGCTCTCCTCTGTCTCCCAAGTACAATCATTCTCGTTCTCGCCCCACTGAACTTTGACTAGCTTCACCGACTTCCTTCGAAGTTGCTTTGTATCGTGCCCCACAATACGAATCGGCTTGCGGTTCCCAACCGCCTCGGGCTCTACTTCAAGGTCCTATAACTGATCAGGTGAAATAGTCATATCTGAGTCGTGAACGAACTTCCTCAGTTGGGAAACATGAAATACATTGTGAACTCCTGCCATTTTCTCTGGTAAGCCAACTCTATATGCCAAATTCCCGACTAGTTCAAGAACAGGGAATGGGCCAACAAATCTTGGTGCCAACTTGCCTCTCCTGCCAAATCGAATCAGGCTCTTCAACGGAGAGATCTTAACAAACACCAAGTCACCAAAGGAGAATTTCAAGTCTCTTCTCCTTTTATTAGCATAACTCTTCTGCCTATCTTGGGCAGCTTTCATTCGTTGCTGAATGGTCTTAATCTTATCTGAAGTTTCTCTCACCACATCTGGTCCAAGCACAAACTTCTCGCCAATCTCTATCCAACATGATGGTGAGTTACACGGTCTTCCATACAAAGCTTCATATGGAGCCATACCGATACTGGATTGGTAGCTATTATTATATGCAAACTCTACTAGATGCAAATGGTCATCCCATGATCCGCCAAAATCCAATATACACGCTCTCAAGAGATCTTCTAATATACGATTCACCCTCTCCGTCTGATCGTCGGTCTGAGGATGATATGCGGTATTGAGATGTAATCCTGACCCTAGAGCCTCTTGTAAGCTCTTCCAAAACCCACTAGTGAACAACGGGTCTCGGTCGCTCACAATGCCTTTAGGTACTCCATGAAATCTCACTACCCACTTCATATACAATTCTGCTAACTTAGCTGCCGTTCTGGTCGATTTAACTGGTATAAATCTTGCACTTTTAGTCAATCGGTCCACAATCACCCAAATGCTATCATGTCCCGATCTAGTCCTTGGTAACCCATCAATGAAATCCATCGAGACTTGCTCCCATTTCCATTCGGGAATTTCTAATGGTTGCAACAACCCACTAGGCTTCTTTTGCTCGGCTTTAACTAGCTGACAATTCATGCATTTGGATATAAACTTCCCGACGTCTCTTTTCATCCTTTCCCAATAGTAAGTCTGCCTCATATCTCGATACATCTTATTACCACCGGGGTGTATGGTCAGCTTTGAGTGATGACATTCTCTAAGCACTTCATCCCTCAATCCATTGACATTGGGTACAACAAGCTTTCCATTCTTTCTAAGCCATCTATCCCGATCAAGCCCATACTTGTTCATCTCCTCATCGATTCCCATCTCTAACTTGGAGATGATCTCCAATAGGTTAGGATCGTCCCTCTGACTAGAGCCGATCCGTTCAATCAAAGTGGGCCTGATCGTCAAACTTGCTAACATTTCTGGATCCAATTCGCACTTTGGTCTGAAATCAAACACCGCGATAAGCTCCAGTTGCTTCCATTCAAGAACATTGCCCCTAAGCTGGCATGTCTCCTACTCAAGGCATCGGCTACCACATTACCCTTCCCAGGTGTATACACGATATCAAAATCATAGGAAGCTAAGAACTCTAACCATCTCTGCTGACGGAGATTCAGATCTTTCTGAGAGAAGAGATACTTCAACGACTTATGATCAGTAAACAGCTCAAATCTTTCCCCCAAGAGATAGTGTCTCCACATCTTTAACGCGAACACGATTGCTGCCAATTCTAAATCATGGGTAGGGTATCTTCTCTCGTGCGGTTTCAATTGCCGACTTGCATAAGCTACAACCCTACCGCCTTGCATCAATACAGCACCCAGTCCGGTACTGCAGGCATCCGTGTATACCGTCATCTCTTCATCCCCCTTAGGAATGACTAACACTGGTGCGCTTGTCAACTTGTCCTTTAGACTCTTGAATGCATTCTCGCACCTCTCATCCCAGATAAAAGCTTGATTCTTCTTGGTCAACTAGGTCAATGGTGCTGCTAACTTGGAGAAACCTTGGATAAACTTACGATAATATCCAGCTAACCCCAAGAAACTCCTTACATCTGTTGCATTCTTGGGCGTAGGCCAATCCTGTACCGTAGCCACCTTCGCCGGGTCCACGGCAATACCATTCTCTGATACAACATGGCCCAAGAACCTCACTTCCCTTTTCCAGAAGTGACACTTAGAAAACTTTGCTTTCAATTGGTGTTTTCTCAACACCTCCATCGCTACTCTTAAATGTTCCTTGTGTTCTTCCTCTGTCCTCGAATAGACCAAAATATCATCAACGAACACAAGGACAGACTTATTCAACTGATCTCTGAATACCCTATTCATAAGACCCACAAAATATGATGGGGCATTAGTCAGCCCAAATGGCATAACTAACCATTCATAAAATCCAGACGGCGTTCGAAATGCCGTTTTAGCTATACTCTCAGCTTCCACTCTAAGCTGATGAAAACCTGTCGCGAGATCCAACTGAGAAAATATTCTCGCGCCACTCAACTGATCGAACAAATCATCTATCCGCGGTAGAGGATACTTATTCTTCCTCGTCACTTTATTCAATTCGCGGTAGTCTACACACAAACGAAGGGAACCGTCCGCCTTGGTAGCAAACACAACTGGTGCTCCCCATTCAGAAACACTCCTTCTGATAAATCCCTTCTTTAAAAGATCGCTGACTTGCACCCCGAGCTCTCGCTGCTCCCTTGGTGCCATACGACGAAGTGGCATCACTATAGGTCTGGCATCTTTTACCAAATCAATACGAAACTCAATCTCTCGGTGTGGTGGAAGTCCGGTCACTTCTTCGAAAACATCCGGATACTGGCCAACCACGGGCAAACCTGGCAACTCACTATGCGGAATGTTGAGGGAGTTTAGAAAACTAGCCAATACCCCCTTACTGGGTAGACCACCAAACACTATCCTCCGCCCATCATCCGCTCTAGCTGTCACTAAGAAGCCCTCACAGTCTACCACCACCCCGTATCTTTGGAGCCAATCTGCTCCCAAAATAATGCCAAACCCAATAAAGCCCAAAACAAAGCAATCACAAACAAACATGCATCCATGACTCGATAGAACCACATTACGACAAATCATGCTAAGACTAGTCGAACCACCAATCGGGTTCGTCACTACTAAAGGTCTATCGACAATCTCGGGCTCCAATCCCAACCTATCTACCAGGTCACTAGATATGAAAGAACTGGAAGCTCTGGTATCAAACAAAACTCTAACAGGAACATCATAAACAGAAAGCATACCTTGAATGACGACATTCTTTCCCTTCTCCACCGCAGTTGGGGCATTCGACGAAGAAGGAATAGCATTAAGAGCATATGCTTTCACCATTTGCTTTTCCTTAGGGGGCTGTGGACACTTGTCCTTGTGATGTCCCATTTGGCCACAGTTGAAGCACTTCCTATCCGCTGGCTTGGCCCGACAATTACTAGCATAATGGCCCTTCTTACCACAGCTGAAGCACTCCACATCTTGCTTATTCTTTTTCTTCTGGCCATCCTTAGCCTGATTCTGCTTTCTCTTATTCTGGGAACCACCTTTGCCTCCACCACTAGCTTGTGGCTTTGGCTCATCTGCGGATGCAACCTCAGTCTTCGGCTTAGGGTAGAGACTTTCTGACCTTAACGCTTTCCCCACAATCGATTCAAACGTCTCATCGATGTGGTTAATGAGTTTTTCCCCCAAGTACTGATCCAAACCAGTTATGAATTTCTCATTCTTTTTCTCGGCAGTATCTATAAGAGATAACCCATATTTTGACAAAGTGTCAAATTCAGCAATATACTCCGAGACAGCCCTGCCATTCTGCTTGAGCTCCAAGAATTTCTTAAACAACATTGACTTCTGAGCAGCTGGAATGAACTTCTCACTAAAGCGAGCCTTAAACTGCTCCCAAGTAATCTGGTCTTCGGGAGTAGCTGCCTTTATAGCATTCCACCAATTCATTGCCCGCCCTTGCAGCTGACGGGACGCTAGCTTTCTCTTCATCGCATCCTCGATACCCAAATCCTCGAAGATACGTTCGCAACTATCCACCCAATCCTGAACATCCGTAGCCGACTCCGTTCCATGGAACGGCTTCCCTCCAAGGCTAGTATAATCCTTATTCAGCTTGGCGAAGTCGACTCTTGGTGCCTGCACTATTGGACCACCACCATTTCCACCATTGGGAGCTGCCCTCTGCACATCTCTAAGCATCTCTCTCATGAGGTCGGTAAACATCGTCCTCATGTCAGCAGCATTCCCATTATTGGCCCCTCTACCGGTACCTCTAACATATCGGCTCATCGTCAATCTGAAAAAGGAAATGATTAACGACTCCATAGTGGTGCCAGTGCAGTACAACTTCATTCTTATACTACTAATAGTATATATATAGCTTTTGAAAAACCAAAGTAACCACAAATACGCTCTCTCGTATACGTATATTATCTCTCCCTGATAACTTCCCTAGGTTAACTACGCAACCTAGAGCTCTAATACCAAATGTGACGGCCCGCCTCGCACCAGCCTGCATTTCCTCCAAGAGTGCGCTGTACACATGCCCGACTAGCACAAGACGGTCGTCATTAGAAAGGAAAGAAGGGAATGAACTAATCAAGGAACCTGTAGAATGTCTCACAGCGCATGGAATAAAATATAATAATAACATACTTGACATAAAACAGGAGAGACAGTGCATAAGCTGATAACTAAAATCGACATCAATCTCAAAGCAGCAGAAATTCAAATACAGCTTATTACAATTTTCCAAATTTACTGTCTCTAAACAAAAGAAAGCTAAAGTAGAAGATACACCAACAATGCCCAAGCAGTGATCTTCCACAACACAGGGAGAATACTATATATATATATATTACGTGGAAGCCTCCTGCTCGTCTCCGGATCATCTACCCGTGCATCACCAGCTAACCTGTCTCTAGTCTGCTCGAGTGAGCACCCAGAGTAATAAGAGGAGACATAAAACTCTGGGTCAGACATAAAGCCTGGTATGAGCGATAAGCATCTAAACAGAATAATAACAGGTATACTAAACCATACCTGAACCTGAACCTGCAACCAAAGAGTTAATACCACATACCGTACAATACTCCAAGGTGCCAGAATAAACAGTGTAAGAATACGGGGTTGGGGTGTGCATGTCACAATGAGAGCAAGTAAATCATCCATAGCAACCATCCTCACATCTCTCACTCAGTGCGTAAAGCGTACGATATCTACCACTTTGGAACACTAGACAAACTGAGGTAACGACGAATCCCGACTTGTAGAAACCCTGCTGTGACCAAGCCAAACACTTGGAGTCATGACCAAACATTTCAATGACCCACTCCATTGGTCATAGCCCTTGGTTCTACCGATGCCATAATGGCCCTGAATCCGCCTTCGTACCTCCTACCATAGTGGTCCAAAGCTATAGACGTCGATAACTCCTTGGCACGCGTCCCGCAGCAAAGCCCAACCATGAAGCGAACTCGTTGATTCCCATCCGAATCCTGAGCTCTAACTTCTCATTTGGACTTCCTTTGCATCTCGGGTTTGGTCGAATTGGAGTGGGTCTTCAGAAGAGTTGTCGCGCAGTAACAGTCCTGGAATTCGGTTCGGTTCGGTAGTCATTGCCCTCATTGGTTCGGTTCGGGTACTTCACTCCGGGTCGGGTCGGGTTGCTATCCTCCTTCCAGCTCATGCTCCTTCTCCGATCAGCTCCCTCGTTCCCATCTACTCCGATCCGATCCGATCACTTCGCTTTACTTCAGTCCGATCCGCTCCGCTCCCTAGCTTACTCCGATCCGATCCCCTTGTCCACTCCAACTCTAAGTAAATAGCCTTCCTTTTTGCCAAGTATTTTATGTGCCAAACTCCAGTTCGGGTCGGGTTTCTTGCCCAGTTCACATTTCCGATCTGAGCCCCCCCATCCGATCCGATCCGGTTAGGAGCCTGCACATTTCTGCAACTTTCCAGCGAGCTTTTTACGCCACTCGACGACGTTTTCGAGCAATTTAACTATTCTAATCAATCATAAAACATACCATAGAGTCATAGCAACATGTAATAGCAACAACAAACAGCAAACAACAATTCAAATGAATCAAAAGGGATCAAAAAGTGACTAAAACTTCATATTTTCCCATAGTCCCTCTTAATCATGTTTAAGCACATACTTAGTAAAACTTAACCAAATCGTCTAAATTTTATAACAGAGGCATGAAATATTATTTAAGAATTTCTAAACATTTTTCCAGAATTTATTGGTGTATAAATTCGCTAATCTTCACTAATTACCCTTAATTAACTGTAATTAGTGTCAAAACGATGCTATCACTCACCTTGGCCACAAAATAAATCACCAAATCTGAAATATTCTCTGTTTGGGTCGAATTCCTATGTATAGCAGCAGCTCCAACCTTGCTTTGTTACTATTTGGCCTTGTTTTGATGTAGTTTAGGCTTAATCTTCACTAAAAATGTGTTTTGGAGTGGTTTTAGAGGATGGAAGCCATTACTAAGGTCTCAAGAAGGTTTGTGGCGGCTCAAAACTGAAATGAAAGTGATAACCTAACCCTAATCAGTCCTCCTATACCTCTAAACCCAAAATTCCCCTTGGGCTTAGCTGTTAATCACCCGGTTAAGCCCAATTAAGCTGTTTTTCACCATCTGAAACTTGTTTCGGCCATATCTCCCAAACGGTAAGCCCGTTTGGCTAATGTGGCCACTCTACGGAAAGAGAAACCATCATCCGAAGCCAATGGAAGTGATTTCAGATTAAAATTCATTTCCTGTCAAAAGTTATGGCCAAAACAGTGCCAACTAGGGGTAAAATGGTCATTTAAAAATCGAGAAAAATCATGAACATGGGAAATGACCACAATAGTCGTCTCCCAAAGTTACATGACCATACGACTTCACATGGGAAAGAAATAAATATTCTACAATCCTATGATGTGTAGAATACGGGTCGTTACAGATTAGAGATGTAATTAAGTTTTTAATTACTAATTAATTAATTAAATTATCAAATGTGTTAAAGGCTATAACTTTTGCAAACTAGATCAGAATCAAACGAAATTGAAAGTGTTGGACTCGTATGAATCAGATCTACACTATGAAGCTGACTAGGTCAGAAACAAAGCAGATCAAATTTCGACCAAATTTCAGATCTGAATTATTCTGAGTTAAAAGCTTGGTGTGATTTCTATTTTAAAATTTAAAATTAATTATTTATTTTGATGTGAAATGTATACTTATTTCATGTTGATGTTGTATGTATAATTGGTGCAGTGTTGATTTGTTGTGTGATTGCGATGAACCATCAAATTGGATTGTGTATTCATGTTTGACAGGATTTAGTATACACAATAAAAACTATACTTTTGTTGTATATATAGAATGTAAATTATTCATGTGTGTCAAAATTTGAAGTATAAAATAAAAACAATATTTTTATTTTCATGTTTGATTTAAATAAAATGATTAGAATAAATTATCATTTCTGTTTTAACATATCATATTTGAACAGAAAACATACATTAAAATAGAAATCACCTTTCTGAATGAAATGTTCCATTAAAATAGAAGTTACATTTTTGAAATGAAAACGTCATTTATGCTAAGATGAAATTGGTCACTTATGTTAAAATGAATTTGTCATTTACTGTAAAATGAGGTTGTCATTTACGTTGAGATGAATTAGTCAGTCATGTTAAAATATTTTAATGTCATTTATTTTATATGTCATTAGATTATATAGAAAAACGTATATATATAAAATACTCCTTTATATGTCATTAGATTATATAGAAAAATGTATACATATAAAATACTCCTTGATATGTCATTAGATTATATAGGAAAATGTTTACATATAAAACACTCCTTTATATGTCATTAGATTATATAGAAAAATGTATATATACAAAATTCTCCTTTATATGTCATTAGATTATATAGGAAAATGTATATATACAAAATACTCTTTTATTTGTTATTAGAACGCATAGGAAAGTATAAACAAATAAAATACTCTTTTATATGTCCTTAGATTACATAGAAAAATATATACAAAGAAATATAAAATGTTCTTTTATTTGCATTCTTTTATGCAAATATATATTGAAATATAAAATATTCTTTTATTTGCATTCTCTAACGCAAATATGTATTGAAATAAGGAAAACTATATTTTTATTTACAATTTTAGATGCAAACAAACGTTAGAGTTAAAATTACATTTTTGCAATTATAAATGCAAACAAAAACATTAGAATGAATATGACATTTTTATTTTGTATTTTAGATAGAAATAAAAATATGATTTAAAAGAGTTACTTTTTTGTTTATAAATTTAGTTGTAAACAAAGCACAAAAAAAAATTGCATATTTAGATGCAAATAAACATCGTAATTAAAAGATTATATTTTTATTTGCATTCTTTGATGCAAATAAACACCGTATTTAAAAGTCGAATTTCTATTTGCATTCTTGAATGCAAATAAACAACATAATAAAAAGGTTATATCTTATTTGCATATTTAGATGCAAATAAACATCGTATTTAAAAGTTGAATTTTTATTTATATTCTTTGATGCAAATAAACATCATATATAAAAGTCGAATTTTTCATTTGCATTCTTTGATGCAAATAAAACATGAAATTAAAAGTTGTATCTTTATTTGCATTCTTTGATGCAAATAAATCATAAATTAAAATATTACATTTTTATTTGCATATTAGATGCAAATAAAAAGCTTAGTTTAAGAAGTTACACTTTTATTACATATTAGATGCTAATAAAAGAATAGGATTAAAAATATCATTTTTACTTTAAAACTAGAGTAAATAAAAAGATTATGATAAAATGAATTCATCTTTGTTGTAATTTTGTTAATTAAATAAAATGTTTTTATCATAGATTATAACAAAAAGATTAGAATTAAAAAGATATATTTTTATATCATTTTAGCTTCAATAAAAAAGAGAGTAATAGACAGATAAGGTTTATTTGTCCTTTTGTTGCAATACATAAAGATACATTTTAATCATTTAAATAGAATGAGGAAAAATTATTTTATTTTTCATTTTAAAAGATTAAGACAAATGTATTCACTTTTGTCATTTTGGAGAAATGAGACAAAATATTCATATGTGTGCCACTTAAAAAGAATGAAGCAGAAACATTCACCATTACCAATTTACAATAGCTGAATTACATTTTGTCACTTTTGTCAAACTGTAATGGCTAAAACAAAACATTATCATTTTGTCTACAAAACAAACTCATCACTTATATTTGTTTTGTTGAATTAGATTTGCCAACTAAGCAAAGTCATCATCTTTGTTGTTTTGTTGAAATAGAGTAGTTAAGTCAAAACATATATTTTGTCAAAATATTCATTTTTGACAAAATAGATTAGTTAAAGCAAACCATATATTTTTGTCAATATATATACCTTTGTCAAAGTAGACAAGTTGTATCAAAATACCCATTTTGGACAAATAGCTTAGTTGAACCAACATAATTATTTCTGTTAAAAATATTTACTTTTGTTAAAAATATAATAGTTGAAACAAAAATTACCTTTTGTTAATTAGATTTGAGTTAAGACTAAATTTACATTTTTGTCAACTGAAAGAGTTAAACACAAATAGAATTTTTGTGAAATAGGTTTGTGTTACCGTAGCAATATCCATTTGATCAAAATAGAATTGTTAGCAAAATGGAACTTCTTATACAATTTGTTGAGATAGAATCTATATGCTAATAAAATAATCATTTTTATTTCCATAACATACAATAGAATTTATTTATAAATATAAAAATCATTTATATTTGTAAACTTACATTAGAATTTATATTGAAATATAAAAATCATATTCTTGGTCATAACATACATTAGAAATGTATAAAGAAATTATGCGAGTCATATGCGAGTCAAATACATTTTATTGCGGCTTTAGAAATAAAATATCTTGTTTTTGGCCATCATTATCAACATGTTGGTAGGATTAAAATTGGTTAAATTAATTAACCAATATTTATATGTACTGTTGTTGGCTGAAAACCCCACATGGGTATTGGGATGACAATTGATATACACTAGTCCCAATATTTATTCATATGTCAGTCGATAGATTGACAGGTTGTGATGAGCGTTATTATTTCATTTAATGCTCACACAGTTGTGAACTTCACTTTGGATGTTGAATGGATGGTTTGATGATTATTTATTATTGTCATTTACATACGATGTATGAAATCCATATAACCAAAGTTATATGGTAAATGATTGAGTCGCTTTTCGATTCAGAATATCTTTTATATAAAGAATTTCTTTTTAATAAAGAATTTCTTTTTAATAAAGAATAAATCCTTCAACTAAGATTATTGGTATTTCAATTTATATTTATTTATTGGAAAATGATTTTGGGTTTATCGTGAACAACATTTTTAAATGACATTGATTCTTTAACCCAGTTAAAAATAAGATTTATTTCTTAAATTGGAATAATTGTAAAGTAGTGATTTTTGATATAAAAACTGAATTGGAATTTTAATAAATCTTTGAAAATAAGATTTAAGAAAAAAATCTAAAAGATTTTATCTTTGATAAAATTATTGGGAACCTTTCCCTAATAATATGAATATTTTATTTAAAGAATATTATGAATTGGAAAGAGGAGTTGGATGTATCCTTATAACACTTGACTTTTAATTATAAAAATACGCGAGTTATTCGGAATGACCGGGTTTAACCCATTCTAAATAATTACTACGACGATTAAATGTCGAAGATGAAGATGGTGGTTGAAGTCCGACGATCCTCACATCGAATGGATGAGGACTACTGTAATAACCCGGAAATTCTGAACCAGTTTAAAAATTTTATTTTGGCAATTTTAGCGAATTTTGAATATTTAAAATGAATTATTTTAAATAATATCGACGAGAAATTTATTTTGAATATAATTCGAATGTATATGTTATATACGTCGTCGTTAGAATATATAAATAATTATATATAATTATAAATAGAATTGAAAATGGCGCGGTAGTTCGATAATTCGATTTCAAACTTCAATTGAATGTACCGGGTGCAAAACAATCCGGATTTTAGTGAAACCAAAAATAATAGGATCTAATTGAGGATATCTTTCCAACGAATCTGAAAAATCAAGTTTTCATAGCGGGAATCAAAAGATATGTCCAGTTGAAAATTCTGAATAGTCGCTATGGAATTCAGGCCCTTAAAAATGGAAATTTTGCAAACGACCTCGGATTTCGACGAAACCACTTTTGTTGGATCCGCAGTGTCAAGTTATTGCTAGGTTTCAAATTTCATAATTTTTCGAATCAATATGTGAGCGTGGCAAAGGAAAACGCGTTTGACCAGTTTCAGTTGATTTTAATCGACTGGAAATTGGCCATTTTTCCAACGGTCTCAGAATTCGACGAAACTAGTTTTGTTAGGACTGTATCGTCAATACGAAGCTAGAAAATATTTTTCTGGAATTTTTAGAGTTAGTATGTGACCCCGGTAAATTGAAATGCGTGTTCAAATTCAATATATAGAGTTATATGTAGATTTTGACGGAAACTGATTCAAACGATCAAATCAACCTACGATAAATATCCCATTGTGTTCAGAATGGTGGTAATTAGCTAGGGGCGACACTCGTTGGGATTCGTTTGGAGTTCGTTATGTTAAGCGACTAAATTAGGAATTAAATAATTAAATATATATATATATATATATATATATATATATATTCAGCCAATCACATTAAACCCTAGCTCATTTTAAATTCAGCCGATATTAAATAAAACTGACGGCTCAGGAGCTCTCGATTTCAGCTCCGTCGATCTGGTCCATGACGTCGCGATCAACATTGTGCCCGAGGGGAAAAGGTTCGGAGATGGGAGGGCTGTCTCTAGCTGGCGGCGCTTCACTTCCGATAGGCAGAGGCGACGGGAATCTCTCTCAAGGCGGTGCAAGGGTTTTGGGGAAATTTGGGGGCTATGGTGCTCAAATCGAGGTCAGGTCTGCGGGGTTAGGTGGCTGGTGGGTCGGCGAGGGCGCGGGGCCACTCAGATCATCTTCCGGTGGCTAGTGGTGGCGGGTTCGGTAAAGGATAGGGCACGGGTTCGAGGAAGAAGGCCGAAGCCTGGAGCGAGATAATGGGGAAGAAGAAGACAGCAGGCAATGTAAATTTTTAAACCTTAAAATTAATTCAGAAAAAATAACATTGGAAAAAAAATCTCTGAAATTTATTTATAATAATATTATCTAAGAATCTGATATTTATTTGGAAAAGCATGGATGTTTAAAAATAAAAATATGGTTTTTAAAAATAATAGCATTGTTTTAAATATACATGCATTGTTAAAATATGATTTTTAAAAATGAAATTGTTTTAAAAAGAGAATTTTTACATATATATACTTTGTTTTTTTTTTTAAGTGGAAAAATATACTTTGTGTTTAAAGTAGAAAAATATATCTTTGTTTTTAAAAATAGAAATAGGATATGATTTTAAAAATATAAAAGCAAGGAGCTTTAAAAATATAAAAGGATTTTTAAAATAAAAATAGCTTGGGTTTAAAAATTCAATTTTTATATATTGAACAACAAAGTAAAAATTTGATTTTTATATATTGAACAACAAAGTAAAAATTCGATTTTTATATATTGAACAACAAAATAAAAATTCGATTTTTGTATATTGAACAACAAAGTAAAAATTCGATTTTTATATATTGAACAACAAAGTAAAAATTCGATTTTTATATATTGAACAACAAAGTAAAAATTCGATTTTTATATATTGAATAGCAAAGTAAAAATTCGATTTTTAAATGTATGAAGCGATTATAAAAATATGATTTTCAAATTGAAAGTGAACAAATAAAAATGTGATTTTTATTTTAAAGACATCAAAATATAAAAATGTGTGATTTTTATATATGTAGTGACTACGGGCAACGAAGATGACAAAAATGCGATGACAATGAAGATTTCTATCATAGAAGAGTCAAGATGGTTGGATAGTTATCGGTGAGAATTTCTCACCTTTCAATTTCTTTTTTTCTAGTTATATATATATACTAGGATGCAGACGGTGCTTAGTAGCACCCGACACAATTGTCCACAGACCATGGACTTGTTTGTTTGGTTGCATAGATTAGTTGAATTGTTTGGTGAAATTGAATGGATTGATTGATGTGTGAATGGCGTGGGCCTTCACTAGAACGGGATAAGGCTAGGCCTCGTCCCGTTTCTAGTATCGTGCCGTTATGCTGCCGAAATTTTCTAAAATATGTTAGAAAAATAAAAATATCATTTTATTGAATAAATGAACTGAATAGAAATTCATATATTGAAATAAAATATTTTTTATCGTTAAAAATGTAATTTTTAACGTGAATGTGAATAAATAAATATTCATTTACAAACCGGACGGTTGCTTTATGTACACCTATTTGAAGGACATTGATTGGGTCGATAAATTTTACACATCGCCCAACTGCACAAATAAAATCTGTGTTTGATTGTTTGAAAACCCCACACGGGTGTTGGAATGAAATTTGAAGTTCACTCATCCTGATTGATTAAACATGTCGATCGATTGATTGATAGGCTGTTATAAGCGTTAGATATCTATATTTGATGCTTATACAGTGTAGTGCACTTTGGTTGATGGTTGATTATTTTTCAATGCTAGTATATACATGTGTTGTATGGAATCCATATAATTAACTTTATATGGTGATTGATTGGGCCTCATTCCAATTTAGAAACTAAAGAATATTATAATATAAAGGTTCATGTGTTGACTGTACTCATCCGTTGAGATTAGTCATGTGATTGAACGAAATATTTTAATAATAAAATTTATATCTTTATCTTTATAAAATAAAGGTTCATGTGTTGACTGTACTCATCCGTTGAGATTAGTCATGTGTTGAACGAAATATTTTAATAATAAAATTTATATCTTTATCTTTATAAAATAAAGGTTCATGTGTTGACTGTACTCATCCGTTGAGATTAGTCATGTGATTGAACGAAATATTTTAATAATAAAATTTATATCTTTATCTTTATAAAATAAAGGTTCATGTGTTGACTGTACTCATCCGTTGAGATTAGTCATGTGTTGAACGAAATATTTTAATAATAAAATTTATATCTTTATCTTTATAAAATAAAGGTTCATGTGTTGACTATACTCATCCGTTGAGATTAGTCATGTGTTGAACGAAATATTTTAATAATAAAATTTACATCTTTATCATATATAGAATTAGAAATCAACCAGAAAATAGATGAGATGAGTGGTCTCCTGGATATTGATCTGATGTTGGTTTCGGCCTTCGGGGTTAATATTCAGGGAATTGTTCTCTTACTAATTTACAGTTGGAGTCTAATTTTATATCAAACGAAAGATACCTTAATTTTTATAAAATATATTAAATAGCAAAAATAGTCACACGTGGACAGTACTCATTCGTTGAGATTAGTCATGTGTTGACAAAAATAAATATTCATTTGTTGAATAGAATATTTGAAAATAGAAATATATGAAGCCGTGTTGGTTAGATTGACGCCATTTTGACGTGAACGATATTTATATCGATTTTATTCATTTTAAAATGATATCGAAAAGTGATTTCGAAATCGAATATTTTGAAATGAAATTTGAATCAAATTAAATAGAAAACGAATTCGAATTGAATATATAAGGAATTGAATTCGAATTGAATATAAAACGAATTTGATTTCAATTGAATATATAATGAATTTGATTCAAATAGAAAACGGAAATGAATTGAATATAAAACGATTTAGAAATGAATTTGAATCGAATAGAAAACCAATATGAATTTGAATCGAATAGAAAACCATTTTGAATTGAATCGAATAGAAACCGAAATGAATCGAATAGAAAACCAATTCGAATTGAATCGAATAGAAAACCAATTTGAATTGAATCGAATAGAAAACGAAATGAATCGAATAGAAAACCAATTTGAATTGAATCGAATAGAAAACGGAAATGAATTGAATATAAAACGATTTAGAAATGAATTTGAATCGAATAGAAAACCAATATGAATTTGAATCGAATAGAAAACCAATTTGAATTGAATCGAATAGAAAACCAATTCGAGTTGAATCGAATAGAAAACCAATTTGAATTGAATCGAATAGAAACCGAAATGAATCGAATAGAAAACCAATTCAAATTGAATCGAATAGAAAACCAATTTGAATTGAATCGAATAGAAAACGAAATGAATCGAGTAGAAAACCAATTTGAATTGAATCGAATAGAAAACGAAATGAATCGAATAGAAAACCGATTTGAATTGAATCGAATAGAAAACCAATTTGAACTGAATCGAATTGAAAACGAATTCGAATTGAATTTAAAGCAAATTGAAATGAATTCAAATTGAATTGAATAGAAATGAATTTTAAAACGAATTTATAAGGAGGAATTCAATTTTGATTTGAAATGAAATGGAAGTTGAAATTGTTTTTGAAACGAATTCAAAACTATTTACAAAATTCGTTTTAAATAGAAATCGACGAAATATATATATTATATATATAATATAATGGCCTGAATAGAACGCGCCGCGCCGCGGCAGTTCGCGAATTTCGACCATTTATTTCAAACGGACATTACGGGAGATCCGACCATCGGATTCTCCTAAAACCAGAACCGTTGGGTTCGTATCGAAAAGAGCTTTCTAAGAATATTAGAAATTTGAAATCTAACGGTTGGATTTGGAGATACGTCCAAATCAAATTCGAAAAAGGTCGTTGTAAGTGCAGTTCAATGGCCATTGTTGGAAATCGACTGTACGGGCCTCGATAAAATTATTAAAAATATCAATAATTTGTGTAAAATCATAAGAAATGATTTGGGAAAAATTGGGATGTAAAACTCCATATTTGAGAAGATAAAAATAGATTTTTATCGAAATGAACTAGTTTGAACTCAATTTAAAACCCGGGTTTTTATTTTTAAATAAATAAATTAGATTTAAAAAGGGGTTTTAAATAATCGGAATTTCTAACATATAACGATTGGATTTGAAATGGGTTTATCGTGAACTGTGTTTTAAATAACACTAGTTCTTTAACCCGATAATAAATAGAATGTGATTTGGGTTTGTCGTGAACTGTGTTTTAAATAACACCTAGTTCTTTAACCCAGTAAAAGGAGTTTTAATGAATCTGTAATTAGATTGGAATGTGAATCTATAATCTAAATTATCAAATTTAGAAATGAGCGAGAATGGAGTATCGCCAGTTTTGCTCCAAAGCGATAGTTAAATCTTTAATTAGATTTGAACGTGAAATGGTAATTAATTTCACCGATAACACCACGGTGTTAGATATGGAGTATCACCAGTTTTGCTTCATGGGATGAATAGGTTGGGCTTAGGAAATAAAATAAATAATTACTTCGGTGCGATTCGCTAATCTCGACTAGATGGAAAACCATAATTTGGTTTGATAGATCATCCAAAAGAAGATTAAAGGATAAATTCTAAAGAATTTATCTTGGATAAAATAAATGGGAACCTTTCCCTAAAAATGTGATTTTGTGAATAAAAGAATATTCTGAATTGGAATGAGGCGTATGTTTGTGTTTATGTAACAATTGTTTTAAATATGCGCGGGTTGTTCGGAAAGGCCGGGTTTATACCCATTCTGAATAACCGATTCGACGATAAGTCGAAGATGAAGACGGTGGTTGAAGACCGGAAGTCTTCACATCGTTTGGATAATTACTGACGATCCTGATTGTGCTGTACACCCTAGAGGATGGAAATAGTTGGTGGTCGTCCAGACGTACTTGGAGATGGACGGATATGCGAGGAAAGTGCCTCCGGTTTCGTTCAGACCCAGAACGGACTTGTAAATGGATTATGTGTCTGACATTGGATTTTATTCAGTGTTGATTGATTTCTATTAAATATACATCTGTTTGGTGGCGGAGAATTTATTCTTCTGCTTAACGCCCTTCTCTGAGACGTACGAGCTCAGAGGTTGTATATCGATGGACATCAGTCGCATGGCATGAATTGCCTGTGTGGCACGCTAAGATGCAATGATCAAGGCTTCTGTTGAAAAGCAAAGTCTTGTGGTTGATGATCAACGCACGCCTACATGGCAGCTTTGTGTATAACGTGAATTCGCGAGCCTCACACCTCGGTATGAGTTAAAAACGGGATACGGGCCATTGGGAGAGCACGACGTTTCTTTCTAGCTTTGGTGGTGTCAGTGACTTACCAGCCCTGACATTTATATACTTTTCACCTTTGTGGATGTTGGAATGAGGCGCCTCGATTATAGGTCTGTAAGGACCGGGAAACGTGTGTTCAGGAATTGCCAATCCTCTAACGTAAGTGAGGACCGGCCCAACCGATCCAAGTGGCTGCCCAGATTGTGTAGTCCTGAGCATTTGCTAGAGTTTCTCGAAGCGGAGAGGATCTTGCCCCTTGCCTCGACTCATGACGGAAATCCAATTTCCAATACATGTATTGCGGTTTTAATTGTAGAACTAGTATGGCGACATGATATATGGTACCCATGCCGTCTATGATTGATATTTATGATTGAAATTGTTTTGACACTATACACTTATTATAGTATCAAATGATTTGTTTTAAAACGTACCAAGCATGTTTGGCTATTATAAAGGAAAACCCTATCCTCCGGCTTGCGTTGCATTGTGTGATGGGACCTGGGTCTTATAATAGCTTCATTTTTCGAAAAAGCATTGCGTTGTTTATTCTATGCACTGGTATTCTTGGGAGGAAACCCGTTCCGTGTTATACGGCGTGGTCCCTTGAATTACTCTCTTTTAAAGTGAAGCTTTAAATAACTGTTTTAGTTCTCACACCAGTCACATGACTGACCTGGAGTTTATTGTTTTAACCTAAACTCTGGGTGCCCCTATTTTCCGCACGGGTAGCTAGTAGTTTTGGTTTTGCAGATTTATATTCACAGGATCCTGGTTTACAGCTGGAATGATATCCGAAAAGCTCTGTATCCGTATATCACCTTCAGTTGTGCATTGTATTATTTTCCGCTGCTATGTAATTTATTATAATCTCTGAAAATTTTCGAATGTAATTTATTCATTTATGCTTTGTATATTCTTGTATCTGATGGAATTGTTGTAATAGCAATGAAATGTTCTTCCATCTGCGTTTTATTGTGTGTTGTTCTCAAAGTATCCGCTCTTTCCTTCACGGGGAAGTTACGGGTCCTTACAGTGGTATCAGAGCTTTGGTTTACAGAGCTCGAGAACAAGACACATTAGAACCCTACGAAAGAATGCATCAGATATTGGATTAGTAATATCCAATTAGAATGACTCGTTAGAGATAGGATCAGTAGTATCCTAGAACGAGTGTGAAGAGTATATTTTTCAAATGAAAACAATTTTGTTTTGAAAATTTAAATCGTTTTAAACGTATTTGAATATTTATTTATTTTGAATATTTACAATCGAGTATATAAAGATTTTTCATATACGCGTCATGAACGTATATTCGAGGTTTTAATATACTAGATAGATATAGAATCATGCTCTAGTGGCCCGAAGATGATTCTGATGGTTGAGTACTCATCATCAGAATTTATGTTCGAGTTACGAAGGTGTGATTTTCTATATATTTCCATTCGACTGGTGTGAGAACCAAAACTTATATAGTTAGAACACATTATTGTGAATTGGCATCAAAAACATGACTTTTCGTATATATATCAAAAATTATGAATTTGAAAACTTTAATTCACTAATTGATTGATGTTTGTGTTGATTGTTTATTTGTTTGATAAATTTTTGAACCATTATGCCTAATTGAACCGAATATTGAAATGTATTGAAAATTGGTCGCATTTGCTTGCATGTACATATACTTACATTGAACAGGTCATAGCAAGGAGGCTAGAGCAGAGAATAAAATTTGTTTGCCCGACAAATAGGTACATGTTTACGATAATTTACTGTTTTGTTTGGGTAATGATGATTTTATGAGCCTATTGGCTTTTTCTTTTTCTTTTTGGGATCAGAAGGCCTATATGGCAATTTCGGGATTTTCCCGTGGCTCCCGGTGCAGGGGAGGTTATGGCGAAATTTTTCGAAAATTTAGGGTGTTAGCCAAATTTTTAAAAATTTGAAAATTCACAGAAACTGAAAAGTTGGAGAACGGAAGCCAGATCGAACGTAGAGTTGATTAATCAAACCACTTTCGACTTTGTTCCTTTTCGGGGACGAAAAGTTTTAAGTGGGGGAGATTGTAATAACCCGGAAATTCTGAACCAATTTAAAATTTTTATTTTGGCAATTTTAGCGAATTTTGAATATTTAAAATGAATTATTTTAAATAATATCGACGAGAAATTTATTTTGAATATAATTCGAACGTATATGTTATATACGTCGTCGTTAGAATATATAAATAATTATATATAATTATAAATAGAATTGAAAATGGCGTGGTAGTTCGATAATTCGATTTCAAACTTCAATTGAATGTACCGGGTGCAAAACAATCCGGATTTTAGTGAAACCAAAAATAATAGGATCTAATTGAGGATATCTTTCAAACGAATCTGAAAAATCAAGATTTCAAAGCGGGAATCAAAAGATATGTCCAGTTGAAAATTCTGAATAGTCGCTATGGAATTCAGGCCCTTAAAAATGGAAATTTTGCAAACGACCTCGGATTTCGATGAAACCACTTTTGTTGGATCCGCAGTGTCAAGTTATTGCTAGGTTTCAAATTTCATAATTTTTCGAATCAATATGTGAGCATGGCAAAGGAAAACGCGTTTGACCACTTTTAGTTGATTTTAATCGACTGGAAATTGGCCATTTTTCCAATGGTCTCAGAATTCGACGAAACTAGTTTTGTTAGGACCGTATCGTCAATACAAAGCTAGTAAATATTTTTCTGGAATTTTTAGAGTTAGTATGTGACCCCGGTATATTGAAATGCGCGTTCAAATTCAATATATAGAGTTATATGTAGATTTTGACGGAAACTGATTCAAACGATCGAATCAACCTACGATAAATATCCCATTGTGTTCAGAATGGGGGTAATTAGCTAGGGGCAACACTCGTTGGGATTCGTTTGGAGTTCGTTATGTTAAGCGACTAAATTAGGAATTAAATAATTAATATATATATATATATATATATATATATATTCAGCCAATCACATTAAACCCTAGCTCATTTTAAATTCAGCCGATATTAAATAAAACCGACGGCTCAGGAGCTCTCGATTTCAGCTCCGTCGATCTGGTCCAAGACGTCGCGATCAACATTGTGCCCGAGGGGAAAAGGTTCGGAGATGGGAGGGCTGTCTCTAGCTAGCGGCGCTTCACTTCCGATAGGCAGAGGCGACGGGAATCTCTCTCAAGGCAGTGCAAGGGTTTTGGGGAAATTTGGGGGCTATGGTGCTCAAATCGAGGTCAGGTCTGTGGGGTTAGGTGGCTGGTGGGGCGGCGAGGGCGCGGGGCCACTGAGATCATCTTCCGGTGGCTGGTGGTGGCGGGTTCGGTGAAGGATAGGGCACGGGTTCGAGGAAGAAGGCCGAAGCCTGGAGCGAGATAATGGGGAAGAAGAAGACAGCAGGCAATGTAAATTTTTAAACCTTATAATTAATTCAGAAAAAATAGCATTGGAAAAAAAATCTCTGAAATTTATTTATAATAATATTATCTAAGAATCTGATATTTATTTGGAAAAGCATGGATGTTTAAAAATAAAAATATGGTTTTTAAAAATAATAGCATTGTTTTAAATATACATGCATTGTTAAAATATGATTTTTAAAAATGAAATTGTTTTAAAAAGAGAATTTTTACATATATATACTTTGTTTTTTTTTTTAAGTGGAAAAATATACTTTGTGTTTAAAGTAGAAAAATATATCTTTGTTTTTAAAAATAGAAATAGGATATGATTTTAAAAATATAAAAGCAAGGAGCTTTAAAAATATAAAAGGATTTTTAAAATAAAAATAGCTTGGGTTTAAAAATTCGATTTTTATATATTGAACAACAAAGTAAAAAATTCGATTTTTATATATTGAACAACAAAGTAAAAATTTGATTTTTATATATCGAACAACAAAGTAAAAATTCGATTTTTATATATTGAACAACAAAGTAAAAATTCGATTTTTATATATTGAACAACAAAGTAAAAATTCGATTTTTATATATTGAATAGCAAAGTAAAAATTCGATTTTTAAATGTATGAAGCGATTATAAAAATATGATTTTCAAATTGAAAGTGAACAAATAAAAATGTGATTTTTATTTTAAAGACATCAAAATATAAAAATGTGTGATTTTTATATATGTAGTGACTACGGGCAACGAAGATGACAAAAATGCGATGACAATGAAGATTTCTATCATAGAAGAGTCAAGATGGTTGGATAGTTATCGGTGAGAATTTCTCACCTTTCAATTTCTTTTTTTCTAGTTATATACATATATATACTAGGATGCAGACGGTGCTTAGTAACACCCGACACAATTGTCCACAGACCATGGACTTGTTTGTTTGGTTGCATAGATTAGTTGAATTGTTTGGTGAAATTGAATGGATTGATTGATGTGTGAATGGCGTGGGCCTTCACTAGACCGGGATAAGGCTAGGCCTCGTCCCGTTTCTAGTATCGTGCCGTTATGCTGCCGAAATTTTCTAAAATATGTTAGAAAAATAAAAATATCATTTTATTGAATAAATGAACTGAATAGAAATTCATATATTGAAATAAAATGTTTTTTATCGTTAAAAATGTAATTTTTAACGTGAATGTGAATAAAAAAATATTCATTTACAAACCGGACGGTTTGTTTATGTACACCTATTTGGAGGACATTGATTGGGTCGATAAATTTTACACATCGCCCAACTGCACAAATAAAATCTGTGTTTGATTGTTTGAAAACCCCACACGGGTGTTGGGATGAAATTTGAAGTTCACTCATCCTGATTGATTAAATATGTCGATCGATTGATTGACAGGCTGTTATAAGCGTTAGATATCAATATTTGATGCTTATACAGTGTAGTGCACTTTGGTTGATGGTTGATTATTTTTCAATGCTAGTATATACATGTGTTGTATGGAATCCATATAATTAACTTTATATGGTGATTGATTGGGCCTCATTCCAATTTAGAAAATAAAGAATATTATAATATAAAGGTTCATGTGTTGACTGTACTCATCCGTTGAGATTAGTCATGTGATTGAACGAAATATTTTAATAATAAAATTTATATCTTTATCTTTATAAAATAAAGGTTCATGTGTTGACTGTACTCATCCGTTGAGATTAGTCATGTGATTGAACGAAATATTTTAATAATAAAATTTATATCTTTATCTTTATAAAATAAAGGTTCATGTGTTGACTGTACTCATCCGTTGAGATTAGTCATGTGTTGAACGAAATATTTTAATAATAAAATTTATATCTTTATCTTTATAAAATAAAGGTTCATGTGTTGACTATACTCATCCGTTGAGATTAGTCATGTGTTGAACGAAATATTTTAATAATAAAATTTACATCTTTATCATATATAGAATTAGAAATCAACCAGAAAATAGATGAGATGAGTGGTCTCCTGGATATTGATCTGATGTTGGTTTCGGCCTTCGGGGTTAATATTCAGGGAATTGTTCTCTTACTAATTTACAGTTGGAGTCTAATTTTATATCAAACGATAGATACCTTAATTTTTATAAAATATATTAAATATCAAAAATATTCACACGTGGACAGTACTCATTCGTTGAGATTAGTCATGTGTTGACAAAAATAAATATTCATTTGTTGAATAGAATATTTGAAAATAGAAATATATGAAGCCGTGTTGGTTAGATTGACGCCATTTTAACGTGAACGATATTTATATCGATTTTATTCATTTTAAAATGATATTGAAAAGTGATTTCGAAATCAAATATTTTGAAATGAAATTTGAATCAAATTAAATAGAAAACGAATTCGAATTGAATATATAAGGAATTGAATTCGAATTGAATATAAAACGAATTTGATTTCAATTGAATATATAATGAATTTGATTCAAATAAAAAACGGAAATGAATTGAATATAAAACGATTTAGAAATGAATTTGAATCGAATAGAAAACCAATATGAATTTGAATCGAATAGAAAACCAATTTGAATTGAATCGAATAGAAACCGAAATGAATCGAATAGAAAACCAATTCGAATTGAATCGAATAGAAAACCAATTTGAATTGAATCGAATAGAAAACGAAATGAATCGAATAGAAAACCAATTTGAATTGAATCGAATAGAAAACGGAAATGAATTGAATATAAAACGATTTAGAAATGAATTTGAATCGAATAGAAAACCAATATGAATTTGAATCAAATAGAAAACCAATTTGAATTGAATCGAATAGAAAACCAATTCGAGTTGAATCGAATAGAAAACCAATTTGAATTGAATCGAATAGAAACCAAAATGAATCGAATAGAAAACCAATTCAAATTGAATCGAATAGAAAACCAATTTGAATTGAATCGAATAGAAAACGAAATGAATCGAATAGAAAACCAATTTGAATTGAATCGAATAGAAAACGAAATGAATCGAATAGAAAACAGATTTGAATTGAATCGAATAGAAAACCAATTTGAGCTGAATCGAATTGAAAACGAATTCGAATTGAATTTAAAACAAATTGAAATGAATTCAAATTGAATTGAATAGAAATGAATTTTAAAACGAATTTATAAGGAGGAATTCAATTTTGATTTGAAATGAAATGGAAGTTGAAATTGTTTTTGAAACGAATTCAAAACTATTTATAAAATTCGTTTTAAATAGAAATCGACGAAATATATATTATATATATTATATATATAATATAATGGCCTGAATAGAACGTGCCGTGCCGCGGCAGTTCGCGAATTTCGACCATTTATTTCAAACGGACATTACGGGAGATCCGACCGTCGGATTCTCCTAAAACCAGAACCGTTGGGTTCGTATCGAAAAGAGCTTTCTAACGAATATTAGAAATTTGAAATCTAACGGTTGGATTTGGAGATACGTCCAAATCAAATTCGAAAAAGGTCGTTGTAAGTGCAGTTCGATGGCTATTGTTGGAAATCGACTGTACGGGCCTTGATAAAATTATTAAAAATATCAATACTTTGTGTAAAATCATAAGAAATGATTTGGGAAAAATTGGGATGTAAAACTCCATATTTGAGAAGATAAAAATAGATTTTTATCGAAATGAACTAGTTTGAACTCAATTTAAAACCCGGGTTTTTATTTTTAAATAAATAAATTAGATTTAAAAAGGGGTTTTAAATAATCGGAATTTCTAACATATAACGATTGGATTTGAAATGGGTTTAACGTGAACTGTGTTTTAAATAACACTAGTTCTTTAACCCGATAATAAATAGAATGTGATTTGGGTTTGTCGTGAACTGTGTTTTAAATAACACCTAGTTCTTTAACCCAGTAAAAGGAGTTTTAATGAATCTGTAATTAGATTGGAATGTGAATCTATAATCTAAATTATCAAATTTAGAAATGAGCGAGAATGGAGTATCGCCAGTTTTGCTCCAAAGCGATAGTTAAATCTTTAATTAGATTTGAACGTGAAATGGTAGTTAATTTCACCGATAACACCACGGTGTTAGATATGGAGTATCACCAGTTTTGCTTCATAGGATGAATAGGTTGGGATTAGGAAATAAAATAAATAATTACTTCGTTGCGGTTCGCTAATCTCCACTAGATGGAAAACCATAATTTGGTTTGATAGATCATCCAAAGGAAGATTAAAGGATAAATTCTAAAGAATTTATCTTGGATAAAATTAATGGAAACATTTCCCTAAAAATGTGATTTTGTGAATAAAAGAATATTCTGAATTGGAATGAGGCGTATGTTTGTGTTTATGTAACATTTGTTTTAAATATACGCGGGTTGTTCGGAAAGGCCGGGTTTATACCCATTCTGAATAACCGATTCGACGATAAGTCGAAGATGAAGACGGTGGTTGAAGACCGGAAGTCTTCACATCGTTTGGATAATTACTGACGATCCTGATTGTGCTGTACACCCAAGAGGATGGAAATAGTTGGTGGTCGTCCAGACGTACTTGGAGATGGACGGATATGCGAGGAAAGTGCCTCCGGTTTCGTTCAGACCCAGAACGGACTTGTAAATGGATTATGTGTCTGACATTGGATTTTATTCTGTGTTGATTGATTTCTATTAAATATACATCTGTTTGGCGGCGGAGAATTTATTCTTCTGCTTAACGCCCTTCTCTGAGACGTACGAGCTCAGAGGTTGTATATCGATGGACATCAGTCGCATGGCATGAATTGCCTGTGTGGCACGCTAAGATGCAATGATCAAGGCTTCTGTTGAAAAGCAAATCTTGTGGTTGATGATCAAAGCACGCCTACGTGGCAGCTTTGTGTATAACGTGAATTCGCGAGCCTCACACCTCGGTATGAGTTAAAAACGGGATACGGGCCGTTGGGAGAGCACGAAGTTTCTTTCTAGCTTTGGTGGTGTCAGTGACTTACCAGCCCTGACATTTATATACTTTTCACCTTTTTGGATGTTGGAATGAGGCGCCTCGATTATAGGTCTTTAAGGACCGGGAAACGTGTATTCAGGAATTGCCAATCCTCTAACGTAAGTGAGGACCGGCCCAACCGATCCAAGTGGCTGCCCAGAGTGTGTAGTCCTGAGCATTTGCTAGAGTGTCTCGAAGCGGAGAGGATCTTGCCCCTTGCCTCGACTCTTGACGGAAATCTAATTTCCAATACGTGTATTGCGGTTTTAATTGTAGAACTAGTATGGCGACATGATATATGGTACCCATGCCGTCTATGATTGATATTTATGATTGAAATTGTTTTGACACTATACACTTATTATAGTATCAAATGATTTGTTTTAAAACGTACCAAGCATGTTTGGCTATTATAAGGGAAAACCCTATCCTCCGGCTTGCGTTGCATTGTGTGATGGGACCTGGGTCTTATAATAGCTTCATTTTTCGAAAAAGCATTGCGTTGTTTATTCTATGCACTGGTATTCTTGGGAGGAAACCCGTTCCGTGTTATACGGCGTGGTCCCTTGAATTACTCTCTTTTAAAGTGAAGCTATAAATAACTGTTTTAGTTCTCACACCAGTCACATGACTGACCTGGAGTTTATTGTTTTAACCTAAACTCTGGGTGCCCCTATTTTCCACACGGGCAGCTAGTAGTTTTGGTTTTGCAGATTTATATTCACAGGATCCTGGTTTACAGCTGGAATGATATCTGAAAAGCTCTGTATCTGTATATCACCTTCAGTTGTGCATTGTATTATTTTCCGCTACTATGTAATTTATTATAATCTCTGAAAATTTTCGAATGTAATTTATTCATTTATACTCTGTATATTCTTATATCTAATGGAATTGTTGTAATAGCAATGAAATGTTCTTCCGTCTGCGTTCTATTGTGTGTTGTTCTCAAAGTATCCGCTCTTTCCTTCACGGGGAAGTTACGGGTCCTTACAGTGGTATCAGAGCTTTGGTTTACAGAGCTCGAGAACAAGACACATTAGAACCCTACGAAAGAATGCATCAGATATTGGATTAGTAATATCCAATTAGAATGACTCGTTAGAGATAGGATCAGTAGTATCCTAGAACGAGTGTGAAGAGTATATTTTTCAAATGAAAACAATTTTGTTTTGAAAATTTAAATCGTTTTAAACGTATTTGAATATTTATTTATTTTGAATATGGACAATCGAGTATATAAAGATTTTGCATATACGCGTCATGAACGTATATTCGAGGTTTTAATATACTAGATAGATATAGAATCATACTCTAGTGGCCCGAAGATGATTCTGATGGTTGAGTACTCATCATCAGAATTTATGTTCGAGTTACGAAGGTGTGATTTTCTATATATTTCCATTCGACTGGTGTGAGAACCAAAACTTATATAGTTAGAACACATTGTTGTGAATTGGCATCAAAAACATGACTTTTCGTATATATATCAAAAATTATGAATTTGAAAACTTTAATTCACTAATTGATTGATGTTTGTGTTGATTGTTTATTTGTTTGATAAATTTTTGAACCATTATGCCTAATTGAACCGAATATTGAAATGTATTGAAAATTGGTCGCATTTGCTTGCATATACATATACTTACATTGAACAGGTCATAGCAAGGAGGCTAGAGCAGAGAATAAAATTTGTTTGCCCGACAAATAGGTACATGTTTACGATAATTTACTGTTTTGTTTGGGTGATGATGATTTTATGAGCCTATTGGCTTTTTCTTTTTCTTTTTGGGATCAGAAGGCCTATATGGCAATTTCGGGATTTTCCCGTGGCTCCCGGTGCAGGGGAGGTTATGGCGAAATTTTTCGAAAATTTAGGGTGTTAGCCAAATTTTTAAAAATTTGAAAATTCACAGAAACTGAAAAGTTGGAGAACGGAAGCCAGATCGAACGTAGAGGTTATTAATCAAACCACTTTCGACTTTGTTCCTTTTCGGGGACGAAAAGTTTTAAGTGGGGGAGATTGTAATAACCCGGAAATTCTGAACCAGTTTAAAAATTTTTTTTTGGCAATTTTAGCGAATTTTGAATATTTAAAATGAATTATTTTAAATAATATCGACGAGAAACTTATTTTGAATATAATTCGAACGTATATGTTATATACGTCGTCGTTAGAATATATAAATAATTATATATAATTATAAATAGAATTGAAAATGGCGCGGTAGTTCGATAATTCGATTTCAAACTTCAATTGAATATACCGGGTGCAAAACAATCCGGATTTTAGTGAAACCAAAAATAATAGGATCTAATTGAGGATATCTTTCAAACGAATCTGAAAAATCAAGATTTCATAGCGGGAATCAAAAGATATGTCCAGTTGAAAATTCTGAATAGTCGCTATGGAATTCAGGCCCTTAAAAATGGAAATTTTGCAAACGACCTCGGATTTCGATGAAACCACTTTTTTTGGATCCGCAGTGTCAAGTTATTGCTAGGTTTCAAATTTCATAATTTTTTGAATCAATATGTGAGCATGGCAAAGGAAAACGCGTTTGACCACTTTTAGTTGATTTTAATCGACTGGAAATTGGCCATTTTTCCGAAGGTCTCAGAATTCGACGAAACTAGTTTTGTTAGGATCGTATCGTCAATACAAAGCTAGTAAATATTTTTCTAGAATTTTTAGAGTTAGTATGTGACCCCGGTAAATTGAAATGCGCGTTCAAATTCAATATATAGAGTTATATGTAGATTTTGACGGAAACTGATTCAAACGATCGAATCAACCTACGATAAATATCCCATTGTTTTCAGAATGGGGGTAATTAGCTAGGGGCGACACTCGTTGGGATTCGTTTGGAGTTCGTTATGTTAAGCGACTAAATTAGGAATTAAATAATTAAAAATATATATATATATATTCAGCCAATCACATTAAACCCTAGCTCATTTTAAATTCAGCCGATATTAAATAAAACCGACGGCTCAGGAGCTCTCGATTTCAGCTCCGTCGATCTGGTCCAAGACGTCGCGATCAACATTGTGCCCGAGGGGAAAAGGTTCGGAGATGGGAGGCCTGTCTCTAGCTGGCAGCGCTTCACTTCCGATAGGCAGAGGCGACGGGAATCTCTCTCAAGGCGGTGCAAGGGTTTTGGGGAAATTTGGGGGCTATGGTGCTCAAATCGAGGTCAGGTCTGCGGGGTTAGGTGGCTGGTGGGGCGGCGAGGGCGCGGGGCCACTCAGATCATCTTCCGGTGGCTGGTGGTGGCGGGTTCGGTGAAGGATAGGGCACGGGTTCGAGGAAGAAGGCCGAAGCCTGGAGCGAGATAATGGGGAAGAAGAAGACAGCATGCAATGTAAATTTTTAAACCTTATAATTAATTCAGAAAAAATAGCATTGGAAAAAAAAACTCTGAAATTTATTTATAATAATATTATCTAAAAATCTGATATTTATTTGGAAAAGCATGGATGTTTAAAAATAAAAATATGGTTTTTAAAAATAATAGCATTGTTTTAAATATACATGCATTGTTAAAATATGATTTTTTAAAAATGAAATTGTTTTAAAAAGAAATTTTTTACATATATATACTTTGTTTTTTTTAAGTGGAAAAATATACTTTGTGTTTAATGTAGAAAAATATATCTTTGTTTTTAAAAATAGAAATAGGATATGATTTTAAAAATATAAAAGCAAGGAGCTTTAAAAATATAAAAGGATTTTTAAAATAAAATTAGCTTGGGTTTAAAAATTCTATTTTTATATATTGAACAACAAAGTAAAAATTCGATTTTTATATATTGAACAACAAAGTAAAAATTCGATTTTTATATATTGAACAACAAAGTAAAAATTCGATTTTTATATATTGAACAACAAAGTAAAAATTCGATTTTTATATATTGAACAACAAAGTAAAAATTTGATTTTTATATATTGAATAGCAAAGTAAAAATTCGATTTTTAAATGTATGAAGCGATTATAAAAATATGATTTTCAAATTGAAAGTGAACAAATAAAAATGTGATTTTTATTTTAAAGACATCAAAATATAAAAATGTGTGATTTTTATATATGTAGTGACTACGGGCAACGAAGATGACAAAAATGCGATGACAATGAAGATTTCTATCATAGAAGAGTCAAGATGGTTGGATAGCTATCGGTGAGAATTTCTCACCTTTCAATTTCTTTTTTTCTAGTTATATATATATATACTAGGATGCAGACGGTGCTTAGTAGCACCCGACACAATCGTCCACAGACCATGGACTTGTTTGTTTGGTTGCATAGATTAGTTGAATTGTTTGGTGAAATTGAATGGATTGATTGATGTGTGAATGGCGTGGGCCTTCACTAGACCGGGGATAAGGCTAGGCCTCGTCCCGTTTCTAGTATCGTGTCGTTATGCTGCCGAAATTTTCTAAAATATGTTAGAAAAATAAAAATATCATTTTATTGAATAAAGGAACTGAATAGAAATTCATATATTGAAATAAAATGTTTTTTATCGTTAAAAATATAATTTTTAACGTGAATGTGAATAAATAAATATTCATTTACAAACCGGACGGTTTGTTTATGTACACCTATTTGAAGGACATTGATTGGGTCGATAAATTTTACACATCGCCCAACTGCACAAATAAAATCTGTGTTTGATTGTTTGAAAACCCCACATGGGTGTTGGGATGAAATTTGAAGTTCACTCATCCTGATTGATTAAATATGTCGATCGATTGATTGACAGGCTGTTATAAGCGTTAGATATCTATATTTGATGCTTATACAGTGTAGTGCACTTTGGTTGATGGTTGATTATTTTTCAATGCTAGTATATACATGTGTTGTATGGAATCCATATAATTAACTTTATATGGTGATTGATTGGGCCTCATTCCAATTTAGAAAATAAAGAATATTATAATATAAAGGTTCATGTGTTGACTGTACTCATCCGTTGAGATTAGTCATGTGATTGAACGAAATATTTTAATAATAAAATTTATATCTTTATCTTTTTAAAATAAAGGTTCATGTGTTGACTGTACTCATCCGTTGAGATTATTCATGTGTTGAACGAAATATTTTAATAATAAAATTTATATCTTTATCTTTATAAAATAAAGGTTCATGTGTTGACTGTACTCATCCGTTGAGATTAGTCATGTGATTGAACGAAATATTTTAATAATAAAATTTATATCTTTATCTTTATAAAATAAAGGTTCATGTGTCGACTGTACTCATCCGTTGAGATTAGTCATGTGTTGAACGAAATATTTTAATAATAAAATTTATATCTTTATCTTTATAAAATAAAGGTTCATGTGTTGACTGTACTCATCCGTTGAGATTAGTCATATGTTGAACGAAATATTTTAATAATAAAATTTACATCTTTATCATATATAGAATTAGAAATCAACTAGAAAATAGATGAGATGAGTGGTCTCCTGGATATTGATCTGATGTTGGTTTCGGCCTTCGGGGTTAATATTCAGAGAATTGTTCTCTTACTAATTTACAGTTGGAGTCTAATTTTACATCAAACGATAGATACCTTAATTTTTATAAAATATATTAAATAGAAAAAATAGTCACACGTGGACAGTACTCATTCGTTGAGATTAGTCATGTGTTGACAAAAATAAATATTCATTTGTTGAATAGAATATTTGAAAATAGAAATATATGAAGCCGTGTTGGTTAGATTGACGCCATTTTGACGTGAACGATATTTATATCGATTTTATTCATTTTAAAATGATATTGAAAAGTGATTTCGAAATCGAATATTTTGAAATGAAATTTGAATCAAATTAAATAGAAAACGAATTCGAATTGAATATATAGGGAATTGAATTCGAATTGAATATAAAACGAATTTGATTTCAATTGAATATATAATGAATTTGATTCAAATAGAAAACGGAAATGAATTGAATATAAAACGATTTAGAAATGAATTTGAATTGAATAGAAAACCAATATGAATTTGAATCGAATAGAAAACCAATTTGAATTGAATCGAATAGAAACCGAAATGAATCGAATAGAAAACCAATTCGAATTGAATCGAATAGAAAACCAATTTGAATTGAATCGAATAGAAAACGAAATGAATCGAATAGAAAACCAATTTGAATTGAATCGAATAGAAAACGGAAAAGAATTGAATATAAAATGATTTAGAAATGAATTTGAATTGAATAGAAAACCAATATGAATTTGAATCGAATAGAAAACCAATTTGAATTGAATCGAATAGAAAACCAATTCGAATTGAATCGAATAGAAAACCAATTTGAATTGAATCGAATAGAAACCGAAATGAATCGAATAGAAAACCAATTCGAATTGAATCGAATAGAAAACCAATTTGAATTGAATCGAATAGAAAACGAAATGAATCGAATAGAAAACCAATTTGAATTGAATCGAATAGAAAACGAAATGAATCGAATAGAAAACCAATTTGAATTGAATCGAATAGAAAACCAATTTGAACTGAATCGAATTGAAAACGAATTCGAATTGAATTTAAAACAAATTGAAATGAATTCAAATTGAATTGAATAGAAATGAATTTTAAAACAAATTTATAAGGAGGAATTCAATTTTGATTTGAAATGAAATGGAAGTTGAAATTGTTTTTGAAACGAATTCAAAACTATTTATAAAATTCGTTTTAAATAGAAATCGACGAAATATATATTATATATATAATATAATGGCCCGAATAGAACGCGTCGCGCCGCGGCAGTTCGCGAATTTCGACCATTTATTTCAAACGGACATTACGGGAGATGCGACCGTCGGATTCTCCTAAAACCGGAACCGTTGGGTTCGTATCGAAAAGAGCTTTCTAACGAATATTAGAAATTTGAAATCTAACGGTTGGATTTGGAGATACGTCCAAATCAAATTCGAAAAAGGTCGCTGTAAGTGCAGTTCGATGGCCATTGTTGGAAATCGACTGTACGGGCCTTGATAAAATTATTAAAAATATCAATAATTTGTGTAAAATCATAAGAAATGATTTGGGAAAAATTGGGATGTAAAACTCCATATTTGAGAAGATAAAAATAGATTTTTATCGAAATGAACTAGTTTGAACTCAATTTAAAACCCGGGTTTTTATTTTTAAATAAATAAATTAGATTTAAAAAGGGGTTTTAAATAATCGGAATTTCTAACATATAACGATTGGATTTGAAATGGGTTTAACGTGAACTGTGTTTTAAATAACACTAGTTCTTTAACCCGATAATAAATAGAATGTGATTTGGGTTTGTCGTGAACTGTGTTTTAAATAACACCTAGTTCTTTAACCCAGTAAAAGGAGTTTTAATGAATCTGTAATTAGATTGGAATGTGAATCTATAATCTAAATTATCAAATTTAGAAATGAGCGAGAATGGAGTATCGCCAGTTTTGCTCCAAAGCGATAGTTAAATCTTTAATTAGATTTGAACGTGAAATGGTAATTAATTTCACCGATAACACCACGGTGTTAGATATGGAGTATCACCAGTTTTGCTTCATGGGATGAATAGGTTGGGATTGGGAAATAAAATAAATAATTACTTCGGTGTGGTTCGCTAATCCCGACTAGATGGAAAACCATAATTTGGTTTGATAGATCATCCAAAGGAAGATTAAAGGATAAATTCTAAAGAATTTATCTTGGATAAAATTAATGGAAACCTTTCCCTAAAAATGTGATTTTGTGAATAAAAGAATATTCTGAATTGGAATGAGGCGTATGTTTGTGTTTATGTAACATTTGTTTTAATTATACGCGGGTTGTTCGGAAAGGCCGGGTTTATACCCATTCTGAATAACCGATTCGACGATAAGTCGAAGATGAAGACGGTGGTTGAAGACCGGAAGTCTTCACATCGTTTGGATAATTACTGACGATCCTAATTGGACTGTACACCCAAGAGGATGGAAATAGTTGGTGGTCGTCCAGACGTACTTGGAGATGGACGGATATGCGAGGAAAGTGCCTCCGGTTTCGTTCAGAACCAGAATGGACTTGTAAATGGATTGTGTGTCTGACATTGGATTTTATTCTGTGTTGATTGATTTCTATTAAATATACATCTGTTTGGCGGCGGAGAATTTATTCTTTTGCTTAACGCCCTTCTCTGAGACGTACGAGCTCAGAGGCTGTATATCGATGGACATCAGTCGCATGGCATGAATTGCCTGTGTGGCACGCTAAGACGCAATGATCAAGGCTTCTGTTGAAAAGCAAAGTCTTGTGGTTGATGATCAAAGCACGCCTACATGGCAGCTTTGTGTATAACGTGAATTCGCGAACCTCACACCTCGGTATGAGTTAAAAATGGGATACGGGCCGTTGGGAGAGCACGGCGTTTCTTTCTAGCTTTGGTGGTGTCAGTGACTTACCAGCCCTGACATTTATATACTTTTCACCTTTGTGGTTGTTGGAATGAGACGCCTCGATTATAGGTCTGTAAGGACCGGGAAACGTGTGTTCAGGAATTGCCAATCCTCTAACGTAAGTGAGGACCGGCCCAACCGATCCAAGTGGCTGCCCAGAGTGTGTAGTCCTGAGCATTTGCTAGAGTGTCTCGAAGCGGAGAGGATCTTGCCCCTTGCCTCGACTCATGACGGAAATCCAATTTCCAATACGTGTATTGCGGTTTTAATTGTAGAACTAGTATGGCGACATGATATATGGTACCCATGCCGTCTATGATTGATATTTATGATTGAAATTGTTTTGACACTATACACTTATTATAGTATCAAATGATTTGTTTTAAAACGTACCAAGAATGTTTGGCTATTATAAGGGAAAACCCTATCCTCCGGCTTGCGTTGCATTGTGTGATGGGACCTGGGTCTTATAATAGCTTCATTTTTCGAAAAAGCATTGCGTTGTTTATTCTATGCACTGGTATTCTTGGGAGGAAACCCGTTCCGTGTTATACGGCGTGGTCCCTTGAATTGCTCTCTTTTAAAGTGAAGCTTTAAATAACTGTTTTAGTTCTCACACTAATCACATGACTGACCTGGAGTTTATTGTTTTAACCTAAACTCTGGGTGCCCCTATTTTCCGCACGGGCAGCTAGTAGTTTTGGTTTTGCAGATTTATATTCACAGGATCCTGGTTTACAGCTGGAATGATATCCGGAAAGCTCTGTATCCGTATATCACCTTCAGTTGTGCTTTGTATTATTTTCCGCTGCTATGTAATTTATTGTAATCTCTGAAAATTTTCGAATGTAATTTATTCATTTATACTCTGTATATTCTTGTATCTGATGGAATTGTTGTAATAGCAATGAAATGTTCTTCCGTCTGCGTTCTATTGTGTGTTGTTCTCAAAGTATCCGCTCTTTCCTTCACGGGGAAGTTACGGGTCCTTACAACTACTGATGCCTTTGATTGGAATTGCTGCCTTGAAAAGGTTCCATTAGTAGTTGTCCGGACGTATTGTTGATCGTTCGGATATGCGAGGTATAAGGTGCCTCCGGTTCCGTTCAGACCCAGAACGGACTTGTAAATGGATGTGTGTCTGACATTGAATTTCGTTCTATGTAAATTGATTTCTATTAATATAAAACCGTTGGTGGCGGAGAATTTATTCTCTTGCTTAACACCCTTTGAGGTTGTGTGTTGATAGTTATCAGTTACATGGTATGGACTGTCAATGTGGCATGCCAAGATGCAATTGATCATGGCCTTTGTTGAAAAGCAGAGTCCTGTGGATGATGATCAAAGCATAGCCTATATAGGCATAGCTTTGTGTATTTCGTTGCCTCGCGAGCCTCATACCCCGGTAGAGTCAAAAACGGAGCAAGGGAACGCAGGGAGTGCACACGTTTCTTTCTAGCTAGAAGTGGTGTTTGGGTTTAACACGGCCCGACATTTTACTTATATGGTTGATGGATTTTGAGGCGCCTCAGATTTTTATTGGCTGCAATGGCCAATTTATAGGTCCAATAGGATCGGGAAGCGTGTGTTCAGGCATAACTAATCCAACCCATTGTATTATTGGGGGACCGGCCCTGCCGGATCCAAGGGTTCGCCAGCGTCTGAATCCTGAGACATTGCTAGAGTGTCTCGAATCGATTAGTAGATCGTTCCTAGCCTTGACTCTTGATGGAAACCCAATTTCCAATACGACACCATGCGGTTTTGATTGTAGAACTAGTATGGTGACATAGTATATGGTAGCTATGCTGTCTATGATTAATACATTATGATTGAAATGTTTTTAAAACATATATCAATTAATAACAATATAAAATACGTTTTTATTGTATCAAGCATTTTTTACCATTATAAGGTAAAATTCTAACCTCCGGCTTGCGTTCCATTGTGTGATGGGACCTGAGTCTTATAGTGGTTTCATTTTCCTAAAAAGAATTGCGTTGTTTTAACGATTTATTTTATTTATTCACTGGCAATCCAATGGAGTAAACCCGTTCCGCGATAGCGGCATGGTCCTGTGATTAGTCTCCTTATTAGATAAGTTAAGTAAAGATTTCTCACACCAGTCCCATGACTGACCTGTAGTTTGTTTCACTTGCAAACTCGGGTGCCCTCTTTTCCACACGGGCATTCAAGTAGCTTATTTTGCAGATATATTGAGCAGGATTCTGGATTGAAGCTTAGAGCTGTGTCCAGAGCAAAGATAGCCTTCCGCTGTGATTAGTATATTTGACCCGCTGCAATGTATTACATATATTGTAATTTAATCTTCCGCTGTATTATTTATCAATGTACTCTGATATATTCTGTACTCTGATGTAACATTATTATAATGTTTATAAAAGTCTGTTGTTATTTGTTTTGATGTGCTATATTCCCAAAGTTAACGTATTCGGGATTTGAGCGGTCTTGGTCGATCTAGCGGTCGATCGGGTCAGGCGAAATCCGGGTCGTTACAGTGTCCGTGTATTTCGTACAGTTGTGTTGTGTATTGATTTTCCGTTGCTTTGCAATTTGAATCTATGATATTTGTCAATTGTATATTATTTATATGTGACAACCCGAATCCCGACAGATCGATTTTTTTTCCAAAATTCCAATCCATCGAAATCTATGCTGGTTTGCTCTGGTATCCTTCAGAAAGGACAGAGACATAAAACATGTTAGAGTTCGGAAAACATCTCACATCGGAAGGAACAAAATATAATGTAATCAAAACATAACTTTACTTTAATATCAATACTGCTAAACCATTATCCAAAGCTATACAATCTTTGTCATGAACCTCTGCGAATGTTATGAGGAGGGTGGTCAGAACATAAGTTCTGGTGACTGGACTTAAATTACACTTCTGAATAATTCTACATATACCGTTCAATTACATTTCCTTTTTTTAGGTTATTTGTGTTATTAACACTCAAGGCTTATCCACACACGTCGCTCCCATCTACTCCATAGTAGATTAACCTAATATAGTGTATAAGTAGCCACCCCCAACTAAGGTACACCCTACAGTAACCTACGCGCACAGTCTCCATCGTATATACGCAGTCCCTTATCCTACACCTGAACGTTGTACGGATTACAATATTACGTTCTGCATGTATCTATCATTACTATGCTACGCAAACGTACGGACTGCCGACTTTGTTCGAATCAGACTCCATAACAGAGTAATGCCCTCAAGTCTACGATACACCACCCAGAGCCGATATGCATGTATCTAGACTGTCCACCATACATATCTTCATTTGTAGCTTGATGCCTCAATCGCACGTCCTCTAATGTGCACCGAGTTCCGTGGCAGGGCGATACAAGAAACACAGAACTCGGTTGGGAGCTTTTCCATATCTATACAGGCCCATCTGTATGAGCCTCTATATACTGATATTCCTAGGGTCTGTTTTCACGATGGCTATTACCCCACCATGACCCCTCCCTCAACTAGTAAAGACTACAAGAGCTAAGCGACTGCACCTATGCAAACAATCTAAACATCCATGTGGCGTCTCCCCTCAACCCCTTACCCCGTTAGTGAAGGGTGAAATGGTATCGTGGGTTTAGCTATAGTCTTTCCGCATCTCACTGGCTGTCAATGACGGGTATCTGACGGTCTACTATCCTTGTTGGTCGTGACCCTCTCTAACTCCTCATGAGGAAACCGTCAAATCACCCTGGTATCTCCTCATCACAGCATTCTGACTGCATAGCTACATCTACAATCAAGGCCCGCCCACCTAGTAGTTACGCGTAGACCCAACCTCTGCGAGCACAGCCTAAGGCGTCTGCCACCGCACAGAGGACTACTAGGAGCACCTTACGTCCCTTAGGAAGCCGCGTGCTTCCCCTTCCAGTCCTTCGGAGCCGTCAGAACAATCAGATGAATGTGTGCTCCCCTTGTGCCTTATAACACCATCATGATCTACCCCGTTAGGTTATTTACCCTCAAACGTATGGACTGGTCCCAAGCGCCTCACTTTAATATGTTGTTAGACCCTATGTCCAAACATTCTTTTAAGCGCTTGCCTTATCTCACCAGATTTCCATTTAACTTGGTTGTCCTGATTTACATTGAATTCTTATTTAAATTACCAAGTTTCTCTTGCTTATTAATTTCAGTCATATGACTTAACCCATTTAAGTTTATTAATAAGCCTACAACATGTTATTCTCTAGATTGTGGCCCAAGGTCTGTAATCCACAATCTCTTTTATATTCTTGTTTGATTTCATCATTACAATAACATGTTTTGCTTAATATGTAATTAAGTATATCCTAATTCACCTGTTTTCTAATAAATATGTCACTTACCATTTATGATTAAATATAACTTATTTCATTTCATAAGTTTTCCTTATCCTTTCTCATTTAATCAAAATTCCACTTTAAATTGTCAATACAACTTATTACTATTTACTTATTAACTTAGTTCAATTAACTAAGTCCCATTAATAAGTTTCTCTACCCATTTATTATAACCTATGTTATAATTTCCTCTTATCCCTAGGACAAGCCTAAACATTCTTATCAATGGGTTTCAGACTTCTAAGCTTACAGATTACCTAATTTATAATTAAGTGTCCGTTAACTCAATTCACCAGTTATCCCATTCTCTTACTAGTTTATTATATCCTAAGTTATAATCCCCACTTGTCCCTAGGACAAGTCTACCTATTATACAACATTTTCATTAATGTTATTTGTTTATAATAGGTGATTATCATTTCTACAAGTTATGCTTACCCCAAAAGGTGTCTTTAATTACATAACTTTATTATTTCTACCGGTTATGTATACCACTAGTTGTCTTTAATTAGATAACCTTATCAGGATAAGTTTGCAGGCCCATATGTAAATTTTACCCACCCCCTCAGATTTACTTAGCCACCCACTATCCAACCAATTTTATGTAAGAACCCGTAACTTCCCCGTAAAGGAAAGCGTCGGATAGTTCGAGAACAAGCCACAACAGAACGCATACAGAAGAACATTTCATTGTATATAACAACAATGCATCAGATTACAAGAATATACAGAGTATAAATGAATATTACACAGAAATATCAGAGATTTAAATTACATTTAAATACATAGCAGCGGAAAATAATACAATACACAACTAGAAGGAGATATACGGATACAAAGCTTTCCGGATATCGTTCCAGCTGTAAATCAGGATCCTGTGAATATAAATCTGCAAAACCAAAACTACTAGCTGCCCGTGTCAAAATAAGGGCACCCAGAGTTTAGGTTAAAACAATAAACTCCAGGTCAGTCATGTGACTGGCGTGAGAACTAAAACAGTTATTAATCTTTATTTTCAAAGGTAAATCAAGGGACCACGCCGTATAACACGGAACGGGTTTCCTCCCAAGAATACCAGTGCATAAAACAACAGCGCAATGCTAAATAAAGAAAAATGAAGCTGTTATAAGACCCAGTTCCTATCATACAATGCAACGCAAGCCAGGGGATAGGGTTTTTACCTTATAATAGCCAAGAATGCTTGATACGTTTAAAAGAAATCATTTTGATACTATTATAAGTGTATAGTGTATAAAACAACTTCAAATCATAAGTATCAATCATAGGCGGCATGAATGCCCCATACCACTATGTCGCCATATATAGGTTATACAATCGAAATCGCAAAGTCCCGTATTTGGAAATTGGGTTTCCATCTATGAACCGAGGCAAAAGATAGTCCTCAACCGATTCGAGACGCTCTAGCCCGTGTCTCAGGATCAGAGCTCGAGTGACCCTTGGATCCTCAGGGCCAGTCCACCGATGTGGATTAAACTTAAACCCTGAACATGCGTTTCCCCGCCCTATGGGGCGTCAACGAGCCAACTAAATGACTCCATCGGTTCGAGAACGACCGATCAATCCGAGGCGCCTCGCAACAGCAACAACTACATAAGTCAAACTCGTCAGGGCGTGTAAAACCACTGACGCCACTTCTAGCTAGAAAGAAACGCATGCCCTCCCTGACGTCCTCTCCCGTTTTTGGTTCATACCGGGTGTGAAACTCGCGAAGCAAACGTTACACAAAGCTACGCCACAAAGGCCTTGCTTTGATCATCACCACAAGACTTTGCTTTTCAACAAAAGCCTCGATCAATTGCCACTTAGGCATGCCACACAGGCAATTCACTCCATGCGTTTGATATCCATCAATATATAACCCCTGAGCTCGTACGTCTCAGAGAAGGGCGTTAAGCAAAAGAATAAATTCTCTGCCGCCAAACAGATATATATTTAATAGAGATCAATCACACGGACTAAAATCCAATGTCAGACACACAGTCCATTTACAAGTCTGTTCTGGGTCTGAACGAAACCGGAGGCACCTAGTACCCCGCATATCCATCGATCTCCAAGTACGTCTGGACGATCACTAACTGTTTCCATCTTCTTGGGTGTACAGCCCAATCAAGATCATCAGTAATTACCCAAACGACGTGAAGACCTCCGGTCTTCGACCACCGTCTTCATCTTCGACTTATCGTCGTATCAGTTATTCAGAATGGGATAAACCCGGTCTTTCCGAATAACTCGCGTATATATTATAAAAGGGTTACACAAACACAACATACGCCTCATTCCAATTCATTAGTCACTAACCGTAAATTAATCAAGAGAATAATTCCCCAAATATTAACCCCGAAGGCCGAAACCAACATCAGATCAATATCCAGAAAACCATTCTGCTTAGCTAACCGACAGTTAGTTTCTAAATTTCACATTCATAGGGAAAGGTTCCCATTATTTTTATCCAAGATAAATTCCTGAATTTATTCTTTAATCTATCTTTTGAATATCAATTCAAAACTAGTCGGAATTAGCGAACCTTACCGAAGTAATCATTGGTTTTAATTTCCCAATCCCAACCTATTCATCCCATGAAGTAAAACTGGTAATACTTCATATCTAACACCACGGTGTTATCGGTAAATTCAATTACCATTTCACGTTCAAATCTAATTAAAGATTTAACTAACGCCTGGAGCAAAACTGGTGATACTCCATTTCGATTATTTCAATCTAATTAAAGATTCATTAAAACTCCACTTAGTTTTAATCTGTGACTGGGTTAAAGAATCAGTGTCATTTAAAACACGGTTCACGATAAACCCAAAATCACATCACATTTCAATCAGTTCCTAATTGTAAATTAGCAAGTGAGCAATTCCCTAAGTATGAATCCCAAAGGCCGAAACCAACATCAGATCAATACCTCGGAAACTATTCAACTTAACTAATCTCCAGTTAGTTTCTGATTTTCTTAACTCCTTTAGGTCTAAGAACTGTATTATTGAAGATACCGTTCACGACAACCCAAAATCACATTTCATCAATGATCGGGTTAAAGAACGAGTGTTATTTAAAACACTGTCCACGATAAACCCAAAAATCAATATCGATTCAATTCCAATTAAATATTATTTAATTGGTACACTTCATTAAATCTAAATAAAAAGATTTAATCTTTTCTCAACTGGGTTCAAGAACAGTGTTAGTGAAGACACCATTCACGACAAACCCAAATCACATTTGATATTAAATACAAGGCTCTGAATAGAAAATATCCCGGCTTATATTCAATATCAAATTCTACGATTAACAAATGTCGTATTGGAAATAACGATATAAATATATATCTTTCAAATTTCCATAACAACATCTGTATAATCACGAATTCCAACATCGAAATATTCCGAAGACAATTTCGATTCAAATCCACTCCAATGCAATCATTGGAAATTTTGGTTATTTTTAAAACCCTTTTCAAATTCAATTTATTTATAATTCTAGTTCAAAACTAGTTCATTTCGATAAAAATCTATTTTTATCCTTTCAAATATGGAGTTTTTCATCCCAAATCTTTCTAAATCATTTCTTATGATTTTACACAAATTATTACTATTTTTAATAATTTTATCGAGGCCTGTACAGTCGATTTCCATCAACGGTCATCGAACTGCACTTACAGCGACCTTTTTCAAATTTGATTTGGACGTAACTCCAAATCCAACCGTTAGATTTTGAATTTCTAATATTCGTTAGAAAGCTCTTTTCGATACGAACCCAACGGTTCCGGTTTTAGGAGAATCCGACGGTCGGATCTCCCGTAATGTCCGTTTGAAATAAATGGTCGAAATTTACGAACTGCCGCGGCGCGGCGCGTTCTATTCAGGCCATTATATTATATATATAATATATATAATATATATTTCGTCGATTTCTATTTAAAACGAATTGTCTAAATAGTTTTAAATTCGTTTCAAAAGCAAATTCAACTTCCATTTCAATTCAAATCAAAATCGAATTCTTCTTTATAAATTCGTTTTAAAATTCATTTCTATTCAATTCAAATTTCAATTCAATTTGAATTCGTTTTCAATTCAATTCATTTCGAAATCGTTTTCTATTCAATTCATTTCGAAATCGTTTTCAATTCAATTCATTTCGAAATCGTTTTCAATTCAATTCATTTCGAAATCGTTTTCAATTCAATTCATTTCGAAATCGTTTTCAATTCAATTCATTTCGAAATCGTTTTCAATTCAATTCATTTCGAAATCGTTTTCAATTCAATTCATTTCGAAATCGTTTTATATTCAATTCATTTCAAAATGAATAGAATCGATATAAATCGTTTACGTCAAAATGGCGTCAATCTAATCAACACGGCTTCATAAATTTCTATTTTCAAATATTCTATTTCAAATATTTCTTTTTCAAAATAGTTGTTATTATCAAAATATTTCGTTCAACACATGACCAATCTGTAACGACCCAGATTTTTTTGACCGTTTAAATCGACAATAAACCACACATGTCGACCCAAACAAATCACTAATCCGGATAGTTATTGGGAAAAGAGAAGAAAAAGAAGACAGAAAGGAAAAACAATCACAGAATCTCACAGCGGAAGGATCACCTATAATAGACCAATAAATATTCAAAAGCATTTAAACATATACATTTGAGTTACAACATTTACATCATCAGAGTTATACACTTACATACAGTAATGCAGCGGAAATATAATGTAGTGGATACATATACCGAACTCCGTCTTCGATCTTCAAGGCCAAACAATCTTCATTAACTGCAACATCTGCTGACCCGAGCGTATTGCATAAAAAGAAAACACAACAAACACTCGGATCAGCACTAAATCATCTCATATTAGTCAAATTAAAATACAGAATAATATCGGTGGCATGGTGCAGTAACTCAAGAGATGTTACGGGATATTTCCATCTCTCAAGGATCCGTTAAACTAATACGTACATAGTATAATACGCTATTACAATAGTGTTTATTCAGTAAGGTATAATATCGAAAATAGCGTAAGCAGCTTACCATGTTACCCTTACGCCGTTTATACCGTTGCCGTACAGTTTGCATATAACACATCAGTACGTCGGTGGATAGGGATGCGCCATGATACGACAACGTTAAATCAAAATCGTAGGGGCTCGATCAGGATAATATGACAAGGCACTGAGGAATACCCCGGTAGGATTCTACCGAATTCGCGGACCCAGGCCGGGGGTAACGCATAGCCGCAACTACCGCCCACCTCGAACGACATTCCCGTATTCAAAGGGGTACACCCAAATCGATCACAGTAGTAATAGAGATGGTTTCGAAGGAGCGCGTTCGATCAGAGAAGCGATCTCATTAACCTGGGTATGGCTCCTATTTTAGTCATTTCAATTATGACCCGTAGGTCAAGGCTAATCCATCATCGTTCTCTTTCTTCAAATCCAGTAATCGCCTCCATACCAGCCTACTCCGGTTCTGGAACTTCCACCGCGTACACAGTTGTCAAAGTGGTATCGACACTGACAGAGAGTATGCCTTATGTCGACTCCGGTCTCCTTGACAACCAAACGTTTACATTTTTCACACCGGTCAGTGCTTTTACTTTTCAAAGAAGTTCGTGTTTCATATCGAAATATCATGTTTCGAAATTCATTTTCATATTCTAAATAGAATATTATTCAACTGGGATTTTCCATTTACGCACAACATCTCGAACTCATTCCAACTTAAATAATTTTTGAATATCAAAATAGTTAACAATATATTTGAATAGTTCAAATGCATAATTAAAATGGTTTGAAATAATAGTTTGTAATAAAAGTAGAGTTTGACGAATTTATTAAAATATATAATTAAACAACAAAATAATTCATAAAATAAATAATTTATTATAAAAGAATTACTTATTCAAAATAATTTATAAAATAAATAGTTATAAAGGAAATAATATATAAATAAATAGTTTGAAAAATGGTTTGACATACTATTGTTGGAATTAGAATCGTTCGCTCGATTTCGATTACACTTGAAATTCCATTTCAACTTCAAGTACATAAATTCAAATTCACAATTTCGATCGACTTCATTTCAAATTTACATTCATTTCAAATTCGCCAATTCAATTCAGATGGTTAACTCTAACCCGTGTTCCCATTCCAACAATTTCAATTTATTACAAATAAACCGAATTCGATTTCAATCCATATTCCCATTCAAGATTCGATTTATAACATATATCGAAATTACAAATTCATTTCATTGTTTCAAAGATTTTCACATGTATAACGAGTAAAATTCATATTTTAATTCAAAATCAAGACCGACTTACAGAAAATTTCAACTGCAGGCAAAACAATTCAATCTCGATGAATTCGATTAAATACAATTATACCCCTTTATTTGCTATCATTTCGACACAGATTTATTTCCCTTTTTACTTAAAATTCCAAATTCAAATTCAAAGGAAATAAACTTTAAAACATCACTTATATTGTTGTTAACAATAATTTCAAAGTCCATGGTTAAACAAGATTTTTATTTAACCGACCGATGTCCGTATATAATTTGCTATCCTACGGCCAAGTGATTTTATATTTAATTTCTCGATATTCGGGATGGATCTATCATTTCAATCCAAATCGGGGTCACAGAGATTTATCATTTCACTCTGTGTTCTTAATTCATTTTATCGATAAATCCCGGGTTCATTCGATGCCCGTAACATCAAGGGTAAATTGGGATTTATCGTCACATGGGCACACAACATCATATACTGCATAACAGAACAGTCCGAGCAATATTCATCCAGAAATCAAATCAATCAAGGCAGCTATCACATCGTTTATTCAACAGTAAATTGAATCATTTTACTAGTTATCAAGTGTCGGAATTCTAACTAGAAATTTAAATTAAATTTAAATAACTAATTTATCGATTTTCAATGCATGTTAACACTTGCATGTCAAATTTCAAGCAATCATTCACCAAATCAATCACAACCATACATCCAATTCATTTCATACATTAATTTGATAAATATGGGATTAATTCAGTATTTCGTGAGTAGAGAAACACTCACCTTTGGATTTCAATTCGAATCGAACATCCAGAAAAGGCCCAAAATTCGACAGTCTCCAATGGCAGTGAAATTAGTGTCAAAACGTCCGCAACTCCGCCACGATCCCAACGCAACAAACCGCTCATCAATCCGACCTCGTACGAGAAAGTTATCAGCGATTTACCATTTGAAAAATTTTGAATTTAAAAATAAATAAAAATAAAACCCACCAATATGGATGCGCCACGTCAGCGGCTCAATTCCCGCTCCATCTTCCTCCCCGCTACAGTAAAAGATGCGCAAAGAAACCCATACACCCGCCAGCTTTGACCGCCTGCTGCGCCTAATTCCGGCCAAACCAGGAGCTCCGGCCACCCTTGTTCGAACCCCACCACCGAGGCGCATCACCCAGCCCCGGTCCCACCACCTCCGGTGGTCCCTATCGCCGCCGCCGATCCCATGAACGAAATGGGTTTTCTGGCTTCCCCGACCAAATTCGAACAACATGCTTGACAATAAACGCTCCAACTACCCTCATTCAACTTGTATCGAAGTTCTCTACAATACCCAGAAGTCGGAATTTGCGATTTCATCCCGAATCAAAAACCCCCAAAATTTGCTTTAGGGTTCCGAAAATTCTGAGCTTTGACCGCGATTTCCGGCCACGTCAGTCGTTGCATGTCAGATCTGAGGGTACCCGCGGGTTCGTATCGTCGAGATCTTCGAATCGGTATATAATACTCTAGGGTTTGGAGAAATTTGAATTTTCAAAGCTTGGATCTTTATTTCTAGGGTTTTGAAAATATTGTTTCAGCCATTAAAACAAAATTTTGAAGGAGAGAGTATACGTATAAGTGAAAAATGAGGTGATGAGGTGGTCATGGACTTAAGTTATATATATATATATATATATGGCCCAAACATGAGAAATACCCTAATATCCATTTACAATGCTCTCGATCACATTTCCTCTCGTATGATCAAACGGTAAGCCGGATTGTAACGCAACTTGAAATCCTATAATAATTCATCGTTCCGGTTCTGATGGCGCCAGTTTCGTCGAATTCCGAGACAGTCGCCGAAATCGTTAAATTCCACAGTTAATTAAATAAATAAAATATTCAATTATTCAATTAATTGATTAACTTCAATTTAAATATTTATAAAATCCCAATTAAATCAATTTATAACTTAATTAAAATTTTATAAATCAAATTCACATATTTTATATTCCCATATATAATTATTTACAATTTAACAAATCCGGAATTCAAATTTAAATCTCAAACGCTTATAATTTCTTTATATAAATTCCATAGTGACCTTTCGAGATTTTGATTTACTCATAACTCGCAATTTATCCCGCGAAATTTCAATTTTTCACATTCGTTGGGAAGATATCGTCAAACAGAGTTATCTTTTCCTGGGTCGTCCTAATTTCGATTTAAAACGAATACTATACATTCAATTGAAATTTAAAAATTGAATTTTCAAACTACCGCGCCATTTCAGGCTCGTTATATAATAAAATAAATTTATTCGTTTTTACTTCGATTATAATAATTTTTCCGTCGTTATTAATTAAAATAAATTACTTTAAATATTCAAATTCTATAAATTGACTAAAATGGCATTTTCAAATTGGTTCGGAATTTCAGGTCGTTACATTCTCCCCTACTTAAAGTCTTTTCGTCCTCGAAAAGAGAACGAATCGATATTAAGCGCATATAGATTTCAAATTCATGCTTAAAATAATATTTTCAAGACAAGTAGTTGTAAAACTCGTAAAATTTTCTAACTCCCGAAATCACAGAAAATTTCGGCAGCATCTCCTTTGTACGGAGAGGTCCGGGGAGAATCCCAAAACATATATGTACTCAATATACATCTCATCCAACGATGAGGCATCCCCAAAGTGGGGAAAAACAAAACATAAAACCCTCAAAACCATATACCACAAGTACGTACCTCGTTTAGCGTTTATTTTTGCATTTTTATTTACCTTAGCATTTAGTATTTGCGCAAGCGAGCTCCAAAGCATATGTGACTTCTTACACCTGTCAAATACTTACATATACATGATAATCAACATACATACAATATATAGCAAATGCATACAACATACATATCAAAATTTTATTTTTCTGAATTGATTTATTGTAAAGACCCGTAACTTCCCCGTAAAGGAAAGCGTCGGATAGTTCGAGAACAAACCACAACAGAACGCATATAAAAGAACGTTTCATTGTATATTACAACAATGCATCAGATTACAAGAATATACAGAGTATAAATGAATATTACACAGAAATATCAGAGATTTAAATTACATTTAAATACATAGCAGCGGAAAATAATACAATAGACAACTAGAAGTAGATATACGGATACAAAGCTTTCCGGATATCGTTCCAGCTGTAAACCAGGATCCTGTGAATATAAATCTGCAAAACCAAAACTACTAGCTGCCCGTGTCAAAATAAGGGCACCCAGAGTTTAGGTTAAAACAATAAACTCCAGGTCAGTCATGTGACTGGTGTGAGAACTAAAACAGTTATTAATCTTTATTTTAAATCATTAGGTAAATCAAGGGACCACGCCGTATAACACGGAACGGGTTTCCTCCCAAGAATACCAGTGCATAAAACAAACAGCGCAATGCTAAATAAAGAGAAATGAAGCTGTTATAAGACCCAGGTCCCATCACACAATGCAACGCAGTCGAGGATAGGGTTTTCCCTTATAACAGCCAAAGAATGCTTGATACGTTTAAAACAAATCATTTGATACTATATAAGTGCATAGTGTATAAAACAACTTCAAATCATAAGTATCAATCATAGGCGGCATGGGTACCATATATCATGTCGCCATATATAGGTTTACAAATAAAACCGCAAATGTCACGTATTTGGAAATTGGATTTCCGTCTATGAACCGAGGCAAAAGATAGTCCTCAACCGATTCGAGACGCTCTAGCCCGCCCCTCAGGCAAGCGCGCAGGCAAGCCTTGGATCCTCAGGGCCGGTCCACCGATGTGGATTATTATGCCTGAACACTACGTCTCCCCACCCTATGGGGTGTAAGTCTGGTCCGTCAGCCGACCAGAATGCATTCGGCCGAAACCGATATAACCGAGGCGCCTCGCAACAGCAACAACCACATAAGTCAAACTCGTCAGGGCGTGTAAAACCACTGACGCCACTTCTAGCTAGAAAGAAACGCAAGTCCTCCCTGAGGTCCGTCTCCCGTTTTTGGTTCATACCGGGTGTGAAACACGCGAGGTAAACGTTACACAAAGCTACGCCACAAAGGCCGTGCTTTGATCATCAACCACAAGACTTTGCTTTTCAACAGAAGCCTTGATCATTTGCATCTTAGCATGCCACACAGGCAAGCCATCCTATGCAACCGATATCAGTCACACAGAATGAAATCCGATGTCAGACACACAGTCCATTTACAAGTCCGTTCTGGGTCTGAACGAAACCGGAGGCACCTAGTACCCCGCATACCCATCGATCTCCAAGCACGTCTGGACGATCACTAACTGTTTCCATCTTCTTGGGTGTACAGCCCAATCAAGATCATCAGTTATCATCCAAACGACGTGAAGACCTCTGGTCTTCGACCATCGTCTTCATCTTCGACTTATCGTCGTATCAGTTATTCAGAATGGGATAAACCCGGTCTTTCCGAATAACTCGCGTATATATTATAAAAGTGTTACACAAACACAACATACGCCTCATTCCAACTCATTAGTCATTAACCGTAAATTAATCAAGAGAATAATTCCCCAAATATTAACCCCGAAGGCCGAAACCAACATCAGATCAATATCCAGAAAACCATTCTACTTAGCTAACCGACAGTTAGTTTCTAAATTTCACGTTCAAATCTAATTAAAGATTTAACTATCGCCTGGAGCAAAACTGGTGATACTCCATTCTCGATCTTTTCAATCTAATTAAAGATTCATTAAAACTCCACTTAGTTTTAATCTGTGACTGGGTTAAAGAATCAGTGTCATTTAAAACACGGTTCACGATAAACCTAAAGTCACATCCCATTAATTATCGGGTTAAAGAACAAGTGTTATTTAAAACACTGTTCACGATAAACCCAAAAATCAATATCCATTCAATTCCAATTAAATATTATTTAATTGGTACACTTCATTAAATCTAAATCAAAAGATTTAATCTTTTCTCAACTGGGTTCAAGAACAGTGTTAGTGAAGACACCATTCACGACAAACCCAAATCACATTCATTAATTATCGGGTTAAAGAACAAGTGTTATTTAAAACACTGTTCACGATAAACCCAAAAATCAATATCAATTCAATTCCAATTAAATATTATTTAATTGGTACACTTCATTAAATCTAAATAAAAAGATTTAATCTTTTCTCAACTGGGTTCAAGAACAGTGTTAGTAAAGACACCATTCACGACAAACCCAAATCACATTCGATATTCAATACAAGGCTCTGAATAGAAAATATATCGGCTTATATTCAATATCAAATTCTACGACTAACAAACGTCGTATTGGAAATAACGATATAAATATATATATCTTTCAAATTTCCATAACAACACCTGTATAATCACGAATTCCAACATCGAAATATTCCGAAGACAATTTCGATTCAAATCCACTCCAATGCAATCAATGGAAATTTTGGTTATTTTTAAAACCCTTTTTAAATTCAATTTATTTATTTAAAAATAAATAGAATTATATTTCTAGTTCAAAACTAGTTCATTTCGATAAAAATCCATTTTTATCTTTTCAAATAGGGAATTTTTCATCCCAATTCTTTCTAAATCATTTCTTATGATTTTACACAAATTATTACTATTTTTAATAATTTTATCAAGGCCCGTACAGTCGATTTCCATCAACGGTCATCGAACTGCACTTACAGCGACCTTTTTCGAATTTGATTTGGACATAATTCCAAATCCAACCGTTAGATTTCAAATTTCTAATATTCGTTAGAAAGCTCTTTTCGATACGAACCCAACGGTTCCGGTTTTAGGAGAATCCGACGGTCGGATCTCCCGTAATGTCCGTTTGAAATAAATGGTCGAAATTCGCGAACTGCCGCGGCGCGGCGCGTTCTATTCAGGCCACTATATTATATATATAATATATATAATATATACTTCGTCGATTTCTATTTAAAACGAATTATATAAATAGTTTTAAAATTCGTTTCAAAATCTATTTCAACTTCCATCTCAATTCAAAGCAAAATTGAATTCTTCTCTATAAATTCGTTTTAAAATTCATTTCTATTCAATTCAAATTTCAATTCAATTTGAATTCATTTCAATTTGCTTTCAATTCATTTTGAATTCGTTTTCAATTCAATTCATTTCGAAATCGTTTTCAATTCAATTCATTTCGAAATCACTTTCAATTCAATTCATTTCGAAATCACTTTCAATTCAATTCACTTTGAATTCGTTTTCAATTCAATTCATTTCGAAATCGTTTTCAATTCAATTCATTTTGAATTCGTTTTCAATTCAATTCATTTTGAATTCGTTTTCAATTCAATTCATTTTGAATTCGTTTTCAATTCAATTCATTTCGAAATCACTTTCAATTCAATTCACTTTGAATTCGTTTTCAATTCAATTCATTTCGAAATCGTTTTCAATTCAATTCACTTCGAAATGAATAAAATCGATATAAATATCGTTTACGTCAAAATGGCGTCAATCTAATCAACACGGCTTCATAATTTCTATTTCAAATATTCTATTTCAAATATTTTTATTTCAAATATTCTATTTTAAAACTGGAATGAGACCCAATCCATTACCATATAAAGTTAATTATATGGATTTTCATACAACACATGTATATAATAGCATGGAAAAATAATCAACCATCAACCAAAGTGCACTACACTGTATAAGCATCAAATATAGATATCCAACGCTTAAAACAGCCTGTCAATCAACCGATCGACATATTCAATCAATCGGAATGAGTGAACTTCAAATTTCATCCCAACACCCGTGTGGGGTTTCAAACAATCAAACACATATTTTATTTGTGCCATTGGGCGATGTGTAAAATTTATCGACCCAATCACTGTCCTTCAAATAGGTGTACATAAACAAACCATCTGGTTTGTAAATGAATATTTTATTTTATTCACTTTCACTATATTCATTCTCACGTTAAAAATTATATTTTTAACGATAAAACATTTTATTCCAACATATGAATTTCTATTATTCATTTACACAATAAAATGATATTTTTATTTTCTAACATATTTTAGAAAATTTCGGCGGCATAACGGCACGATACTAGAAACGGGACAAGGCCTAGCCTTATCCCCGGTCTAGTGAAGGCCCACGCCATTCACATATCAATTTTAATCAATTTCCAATTCAACCAATCAATCAAATCCAAATCAAATAATCTAACCAACTACACAACCAAACAAACAAGTCCATGGTATGTGGACGGGTGTCGGGTGCTTCTAATAAGCACCGTCTGCATCCTAGTATATATATATAACTAGAAAAATAGAATTTGAGTGAGAAGTTCTCACCGAAAGCTATCCAATACCACGACTCTTCATTGATAGAAATCTTCATCTTCATCGTATCTTCGTCATCTTCGTTGCCCGTAGTCACTATATATATAAAAATCACATTTTTATATTTCGATGTCTTTAAAAATAAAAATCACATTTTTATTTATTCACTTTCAATTTGAAAGTCATATTTTTAAAATCACTTCTTATATTAAAAATCGAATTTTTACTATGCTATTCAATATATAAGAATCGAATTTTTACTTCGCTATTCAATATATAAAAACCCATTTTTCTATCGAAGTTCAATATATAAAAATTCTATTTTTCTATCGAAGTTCAATATATAAAAATCCCATTTTTACTATCGAAGTTCAATATATAAAAATTATATTTTTATCACGCTATTTTCCACATAAAGATTTCGCCTTTATAAAAATAAAGTTTTCGCCTTTATAAAAATAAAGTTTTCGCCTTAAAAAAAAAAAAAACACCACTTTATCTCAACGTATATAAAATAAAAATCAGATTTTTATTTCGTTACATACACAAAGATGATATCTTTATATTCTCTATCCTATAAAGATTATATTTTTAATACTTTAAAAATATAAAAATCATATTTTTAATATTTCTATATAGTAAAGACTATATTTTTAATACTTTAAAAAAAATATAAAAACTATATTTTTATCACTTTAAAAAAAATAAAGATCGTATCTATTACCAAATAAAAATCCTATCTTTTCACCTTTTAAAGTTCAAATCTTTCACTTTAAAATCTAAAAATAAAAATCAGTTTATAAAAATAAATAAAATCAGTTTTAAAGAAAATATAAAATAATAAAAAAAACAGTTTTTAAACTAAAGAAAATTCAGTTTTAAACTTAAATTAAAAATCAGTTTTAAAGAAAATAAGTTTTTAAAATTCTATTCATATAAAATAAAACAAATAAATAAAATAATAAAATAAAAATAAAAAAAAAGGACTTACGGCCGGGGGGGGGGGACTGTGCTGCTCGCGGTGGCTTGCAGGGTGGGGGTCGTGGTGGCTGCGGCTGCTGAGGCGGCGAAGGGTGGAAGCGATGGTGGCGCGGCAGGGCTTGGGCTTCTCGATGGCTTGCGGTAATCGAGAGGAGGAAGGAGACGAGGGGAGGAAGGAGGCGGGGGGGGGTGTGGCGGTCTACGGCGCCTCTGGCGCGGCGCGGCCTCGGGAAAGGGGGCGGCGCGTTCTAGGGCTTTTTCTCTTTTTTTTTCTTTTTTTTTTTCTCTCTGAAAACCGATTTGAAAAATAAGAGGGGGGGGGCCAGCGTAATAGAGGGAGAAGGATTTTTTTTTTTATTATTATTTTATTATTTTATTATTTTTAAAAGTTGACTTTTACATACGTCATCTAAACGAGGCCCACCACCTGTCGTCTATAGCGTTTCACCCCCATTCCGAACACAATGGGATATGTACCGCAAGCTGAATCGACCGTTTCGATCAGTTTCCTTTTAATTTACATTTAAATCACTATATTGAATTTTAAACGTACATTTCAAATTACCGGGGTCACATACTAACTAGAGAAATTCCAGAAAAATATTTTCTAGCTTCGTATTGACGATACGGTCCTAACAAAACTAGTTTCGTCGAATTCTGAGACCGTTGGAAAAATGGCCAATTTCCAGTCGATTAAAATCAACTGAAACTGGTCAAACGCGTTTTCTTTTGCCACGCTCACATATTGATTCGAAAAATTATGAAATTTAAAACCTAGCAATAACTTTACATCCCGGACCCAACAAAACTGGTTTCGTCGAAATCCGAGGTCGTTTGCAAAATGGCTATTTTTAAGGGCTATATATTATATTAAAATATATATAAATTCCACAGCGACTATTTCTAATTTTCAACTGGACATATCTCATCATTTATAAAGTGAAATCTCAGTTTGTTAACTTCGTTCCAAAGATATAGTTATACAGATTCAAATATTTCTTGTTTCGTTCAATTCTGACTTATATTGAATTCTGTATATTCATTTGAAATTAGAAATCGAATTTTCGAACTACCGCGCCATTTTCAATTCTATTTATAATTATATATAAATATTTATATTCTAACGACGACGTATATAAATATATACGTCGAATTCTATTCAAAATAAATTTCTCGTCGATATTATTTAAAATAATTTATTTTAAATATTCAAAATTCGCTATAATCGCCAAAATAAAAATTTTAAACTGGCCCAGATTTTACGGGTTGTTACAATCTCCCCCACTTAAAACTTTTCGTCCCCGAAAAGGAACGAAGTCGAAAGTGGTTTGATTATTTAACACTACGCTCGATCTGGCTTCCATTCTCCAACTCTTTAGTTTCTGAGAATTTTCAAAATTTCAAAAATTTGGCTAACACCCTAAATTTTCGAAAAATTTCGCCATAACCTCCCCTGCACCGGGAGCATCGGGGAATTTCAAATAGCTTCCCCGGTCCTTCAGATCTCAAAAAGAAAAAGAAAAAGCCAAGCGGCTAGCCAATAGGCTCACAAAATCATCATCACCCAAACAAAACAGGAAATTATGTAGTAAACATGTACCTATTTGTCGGGCAAACAAATTTTATTCTCTGGCTCTAGCCTCCTTGCTATGACCTGTTCAATGATATATATGTATATGCAAGCAAATGCGACCAATTTTCAATACAATTCAATATTCGATCAAATTAGGCATACTAGTTCAAAATTATCAAACAATTAATCAAACGACACAAACATCAATCAATTAGTGGATTAACGTTTCAAATACATAATTTTGATATATATACAAAAATCCTGTTTTTGATGCCAAATCACAACAATTAGCCCTACTAATTTTGGTTCTCACACCAGTCAATAGGAAGTATATAGATATTACACGTTCGTCACTCGAATATAAATTCTAATGATGGAGCTCCATCATCAAAATCATCTCCGGGCGATTAGAGTGTAATTCTATATCTATCCAATATATCAAAACTTCGAATACACGCTAGCTAGGCGCATACGCAAAAATCTTTATATTTTGGATTGTCCTAATCAATATAAAATAAATAATCAAATACGAATAATTGATTTAAATTTTCAAAACAAAAATCGTTTTCTTTTTAAAAATATACTCTTTACACTCGTTCTAGGATACTACTGATCCCATCTCTAACGAGTCATTCTAATTGGATATTACTAATCCAATATCTGATGAATTCTTTCGTATGGTTCTAATGTGTCTTGTTCTCTAGCTTTGTAAACCAAAGCTCTGATACCAACTGTAAAGACCCGTAACTTCCCCGTAAAGGAAAGCGTCGGATAGTTCGAGAACAAACCACAACAGAACGCATATAAAAGAACGTTTCATTGTATATTACAACAATGCATCAGATTACAAGAATATACAGAGTATAAATGAATATTACACAGAAATATCAGAGATTTAAATTACATTTAAATACATAGCAGCGGAAAATAATACAATAGACAACTAGAAGTAGATATACGGATACAAAGCTTTCCGGATATCGTTCCAGCTGTAAACCAGGATCCTGTGAATATAAATCTGCAAAACCAAAACTACTAGCTGCCCGTGTCAAAATAAGGGCACCCAGAGTTTAGGTTAAAACAATAAACTCCAGGTCAGTCATGTGACTGGTGTGAGAACTAAAACAGTTATTAATCTTTATTTTAAATCATTAGGTAAATCAAGGGACCACGCCGTATAACACGGAACGGGTTCCTCCCAAGAATACCAGTGCATAAAACAAACAGCGCAATGCTAAATAAAGAGAAATGAAGATGTTATAAGACCCAGGTCCCATCACACAATGCAACGCAGTCGAGGATAGGGTTTTCCCTTATAACAGCCAAAGAATGCTTGATACGTTTAAAACAAATCATTTGATACTATATAAGTGCATAGTGTATAAAACAACTTCAAATCATAAGTATCAATCATAGGCGGCATGGGTACCATATATCATGTCGCCATATATAGGTTTACAAATAAAACCGCAAATGTCACGTATTTGGAAATTGGATTTCCGTCTATGAACCGAGGCAAAAGATAGTCCTCAACCGATTCGAGACGCTCTAGCCCGCCCCTCAGGCAAGCGCGCAGGCAAGCCTTGGATCCTCAGGGCCGGTCCACCGATGTGGATTATTATGCCTGAACACTACGTCTCCCCACCCTATGGGGTGTAAGTCTGGTCCGTCAGCCGACCAGAATGCATTCGGCCGAAACCGATATAACCGAGGCGCCTCGCAACAGCAACAACCACATAAGTCAAACTCGTCAGGGCGTGTAAAACCACTGACGCCACTTCTAGCTAGAAAGAAACGCAAGTCCTCCCTGAGGTCCGTCTCCCGTTTTTGGTTCATACCGGGTGTGAAACACGCGAGGTAAACGTTACACAAAGCTACGCCACAAAGGCCGTGCTTTGATCATCAACCACAAGACTTTGCTTTTCAACAGAAGCCTTGATCATTTGCATCTTAGCATGCCACACAGGCAAGCCATCCTATGCAACCGATATCAGTCACACAGAATGAAATCCGATGTCAGACACACAGTCCATTTACAAGTCCGTTCTGGGTCTGAACGAAACCGGAGGCACCTAGTACCCCGCATACCCATCGATCTCCAAGCACGTCTGGACGATCACTAACTGTTTCCATCTTCTTGGGTGTACAGCCCAATCAAGATCATCAGTTATCATCCAAACGACGTGAAGACCTTCGGTCTTCGACCATCGTCTTCATCTTCGACTTATCGTCGTATCAGTTATTCAGAATGGGATAAACCCGGTCTTTCCGAATAACTCGCGTATATATTATAAAAGTGTTACACAAACACAACATACGCCTCATTCCAACTCATTAGTCATTAACCGTAAATTAATCAAGAGAATAATTCCCCAAATATTAACCCCGAAGGCCGAAACCAACATCAGATCAATATCCAGAAAACCATTCTACTTAGCTAACCGACAGTTAGTTTCTAAATTTCACGTTCAAATCTAATTAAAGATTTAACTATCGCCTGGAGCAAAACTGGTGATACTCCATTCTCGATCTTTTCAATCTAATTAAAGATTCATTAAAACTCCACTTAGTTTTAATCTGTGACTGGGTTAAAGAATCAGTGTCATTTAAAACACGGTTCACGATAAACCCAAAGTCACATCCCATTAATTATCGGGTTAAAGAACAAGTGTTATTTAAAACACTGTTCACGATAAACCCAAAAATCAATATCCATTCAATTCCAATTAAATATTATTTAATTGGTACACTTCATTAAATCTAAATCAAAAGATTTAATCTTTTCTCAACTGGGTTCAAGAACAGTGTTAGTGAAGACACCATTCACGACAAACCCAAATCACATTCATTAATTATCGGGTTAAAGAACAAGTGTTATTTAAAACACTGTTCACGATAAACCCAAAAATCAATATCAATTCAATTCCAATTAAATATTATTTAATTGGTACACTTCATTAAATCTAAATAAAAAGATTTAATCTTTTCTCAACTGGGTTCAAGAACAGTGTTAGTAAAGACACCATTCACGACAAACCCAAATCACATTCGATATTCAATACAAGGCTCTGAATAGAAAATATATCGGCTTATATTCAATATCAAATTCTACGACTAACAAACGTCGTATTGGAAATAACGATATAAATATATATATCTTTCAAATTTCCATAACAACACCTGTATAATCACGAATTCCAACATCGAAATATTCCGAAGACAATTTCGATTCAAATCCACTCCAATGCAATCATTGGAAATTTTGGTTATTTTTAAAACCCTTTTTAAATTCAATTTATTTATTTAAAAATAAATAGAATTATATTTCTAGTTCAAAACTAGTTCATTTCGATAAAAATCCATTTTTATCTTTTCAAATAGGGAATTTTTCATCCCAATTCTTTCTAAATCATTTCTTATGATTTTACACAAATTATTACTATTTTTAATAATTTTATCAAGGCCCGTACAGTCGATTTCCATCAACGGTCATCGAACTGCACTTACAGCGACCTTTTTCGAATTTGATTTGGACATAATTCCAAATCCAACCGTTAGATTTCAAATTTCTAATATTCGTTAGAAAGCTCTTTTCGATACGAACCCAACGGTTCCGGTTTTAGGAGAATCCGACGGTCGGATCTCCCGTAATGTCCGTTTGAAATAAATGGTCGAAATTCGCGAACTGCCGCGGCGCGGCGCGTTCTATTCAGGCCACTATATTATATATATAATATATATAATATATACTTCGTCGATTTCTATTTAAAACGAATTATATAAATAGTTTTAAAATTCGTTTCAAAATCTATTTCAACTTCCATCTCAATTCAAAGCAAAATTGAATTCTTCTCTATAAATTCGTTTTAAAATTCATTTCTATTCAATTCAAATTTCAATTCAATTTGAATTCATTTCAATTTGCTTTCAATTCATTTTGAATTCGTTTTCAATTCAATTCATTTCGAAATCGTTTTCAATTCAATTCATTTCGAAATCACTTTCAATTCAATTCATTTCGAAATCACTTTCAATTCAATTCACTTTGAATTCGTTTTCAATTCAATTCATTTCGAAATCGTTTTCAATTCAATTCATTTTGAATTCGTTTTCAATTCAATTCATTTTGAATTCGTTTTCAATTCAATTCATTTTGAATTCGTTTTCAATTCAATTCATTTCGAAATCACTTTCAATTCAATTCACTTTGAATTCGTTTTCAATTCAATTCATTTCGAAATCGTTTTCAATTCAATTCACTTCGAAATGAATAAAATCGATATAAATATCGTTTACGTCAAAATGGCGTCAATCTAATCAACACGGCTTCATAATTTCTATTTCAAATATTCTATTTCAAATATTTTTATTTCAAATATTCTATTTTAAAACTGGAATGAGACCCAATCCATTACCATATAAAGTTAATTATATGGATTTTCATACAACACATGTATATAATAGCATGGAAAAATAATTAACCATCAACCAAAGTGCACTACACTGTATAAGCATCAAATATAGATATCCAACGCTTAAAACAGCCTGTCAATCAACCGATCGACATATTCAATCAATCGGAATGAGTGAACTTCAAATTTCATCCCAACACCCGTGTGGGGTTTCAAACAATCAAACACATATTTTATTTGTGCCATTGGGCGATGTGTAAAATTTATCGACCCAATCACTGTCCTTCAAATAGGTGTACATAAACAAACCATCTGGTTTGTAAATGAATATTTTATTTTATTCACTTTCACTATATTCATTCTCACGTTAAAAATTATATTTTTAACGATAAAACATTTTATTCCAACATATGAATTTCTATTATTCATTTACACAATAAAATGATATTTTTATTTTCTAACATATTTTAGAAAATTTCGGCGGCATAACGGCACGATACTAGAAACGGGACAAGGCCTAGCCTTATCCCCGGTCTAGTGAAGGCCCACGCCATTCACATATCAATTTTAATCAATTTCCAATTCAACCAATCAATCAAATCCAAATCAAATAATCTAACCAACTACACAACCAAACAAACAAGTCCATGGTATGTGGACGGGTGTCGGGTGCTTCTAATAAGCACCGTCTGCATCCTAGTATATATATATAACTAGAAAAATAGAATTTGAGTGAGAAGTTCTCACCGAAAGCTATCCAATACCACGACTCTTCATTGATAGAAATCTTCATCTTCATCGTATCTTCGTCATCTTCGTTGCCCGTAGTCACTATATATATAAAAATCACATTTTTATATTTCGATGTCTTTAAAAATAAAAACCACATTTTTATTTATTCACTTTCAATTTGAAAGTCATATTTTTAAAATCACTTCTTATATTAAAAATCGAATTTTTACTATGCTATTCAATATATAAGAATCGAATTTTTACTTCGCTATTCAATATATAAAAACCCATTTTTCTATCGAAGTTCAATATATAAAAATTCTATTTTTCTATCGAAGTTCAATATATAAAAATCCCATTTTTACTATCGAAGTTCAATATATAAAAATTATATTTTTATCACGCTATTTTCCACATAAAGATTTCGCCTTTATAAAAATAAAGTTTTCGCCTTAAAAAAAAAAAAAAAAACACCACTTTATCTCAACGTATATAAAATAAAAATCAGATTTTTATTTCGTTACATACACAAAGATGATATCTTTATATTCTCTATCCTATAAAGATTATATTTTTAATACTTTAAAAATATAAAAATCATATTTTTAATATTTCTATATAGTAAAGACTATATTTTTAATACTTTAAAAAAAATATAAAAACTATATTTTTATCACTTTAAAAAAAATAAAGATCATATCTATTACCAAATAAAAATCCTATTTTTTCACCTTTTAAAGTTCAAATCTTTCACTTTAAAATCTAAAAATAAAAATCAGTTTATAAAAATAAATAAAATCAGTTTTAAAGAAAATATAAAATAATAAAAAAAACAGTTTTTAAACTAAAGAAAATTCAGTTTTAAACTTAAATTAAAAATCAGTTTTAAAGAAAATAAGTTTTTAAAATTCTATTCATATAAAATAAAACAAATAAATAAAATAATAAAATAAAAATAAAAAAAAAAGGACTTACGGCCGGGGGGGGGGACTGTGCTGCTCGCGGTGGCTTGCAGGGTGGGGGTCGTGGTGGCTGCGGCTGCTGAGGCGGCGAAGGGTGGAAGCGATGGTGGCGCGGCAGGGCTTGGGCTTCTCGATGGCTTGCGGTAATCGAGAGGAGGAAGGAGACGAGGGGAGGAAGGAGGCGGGGGGGGGGGGTGTGGCGGTCTACGGCGCCTCTGGCGCGGCGCGGCCTCGGGAAAGGGTCGGCGCGTTCTAGGGCTTTTTCTCTCTGAAAACCGATTTGAAAAATAAGAGGGGGGGGGGGGCCAGCGTAATAGAGGGAGAAGGATTTCTTTTTTTTTATTATTATTTTATTATTTTATTATTTTTAAAAGTTGACTTTTACATACGTCATCTAAACGAGGCCCACCACCTGTCGTCTATAGCGTTTCACCCCCATTCCGAACACAATGGGATATGTACCGCAAGCTGAATCGACCGTTTCGATCAGTTTCCTTTTAATTTACATTTAAATCACTATATTGAATTTTAAACGTACATTTCAAATTACCGGGGTCACATACTAACTAGAGAAATTCCAGAAAAATATTTTCTAGCTTCGTATTGACGATACGGTCCTAACAAAACTAGTTTCGTCGAATTCTGAGACCGTTGGAAAAATGGCCAATTTCCAGTCGATTAAAATCAACTGAAACTGGTCAAACGCGTTTTCTTTTGCCACGCTCACATATTGATTCGAAAAATTATGAAATTTGAAACCTAGCAATAACTTTACATCCCGGACCCAACAAAACTGGTTTCGTCGAAATCCGAGGTCGTTTGCAAAATGGCTATTTTTAAGGGCTATATATTATATTAAAATATATATAAATTCCACAGCGACTATTTCTAATTTTCAACTGGACATATCTCATCATTTATAAAGTGAAATCTCAGTTTGTTAACTTCGTTCCAAAGATATAGTTATACAGATTCAAATATTTCTTGTTTCGTTCAATTCTGACTTATATTGAATTCTGTATATTCATTTGAAATTAGAAATCGAATTTTCGAACTACCGCGCCATTTTCAATTCTATTTATAATTATATATAAATATTTATATTCTAACGACGACGTATATAAATATATACGTCGAATTCTATTCAAAATAAATTTCTCGTCGATATTATTTAAAATAATTTATTTTAAATATTCAAAATTCGCTATAATCGCCAAAATAAAAATTTTAAACTGGCCCAGATTTTACGGGTTGTTACATTTATATTAATTCCATTCACCTCACATAAGTTTTATTTTCATATCCCATCATTCTTATTTCAACACCTCGATTCATACCCTATCCATTTCCGCACTTATTTTCATTCCTTATTTATACTTAGATGTATGCTCGATATATCGTCCAAGTGAGGGTTAACCCATTTTGATTTTTACACCATCCTCCCATACATACCCTAATTCACCGTTTAATTTCTTCGCTTTAGTCTATCTACCAATTACTTTTCATTCCCAACTTAAATTTCTTATCATTCCTCTTCTCGATCAACCTAACTTGCGTCTTCACTATTTCACATCATAAGTTATTTCCATTTCGTTTCACCACCCAATTCAGTTCACTTTAGTCGACTTAAATTAAGTGTTGTCTCGATAAAATATATTTTTATCTTTTTCAAATACGAAGATTCAATCCCGATTCTTTCCAAATCACCTATTATGATTTTACGCAAATTATTAATATTTTTGAAAATTTTATTTTCGATATTTCGGTCGGTTTCCAACAGCGGCCACCGAACTGCGGCTATAGCGACCTTTTCCAAATTTGATTTGGACATATATCCAAATCCAACCGTTAGATTTCAAATCTCTCATATTCGTTGGAAAGCTCTTTTTGATACGAACCCAACGGTTTCAGTCTTAGGAGAATCCGACGGTCGGATCTCCCGCTACGTCCATTCAAAGTCAATGATCGAATTTCGCGAACGGTCGCTGCGCGGTGCGTTATATTCAAACCATTTATATATATATATAAATTTCCTCGACAAAGTTCGTTTCCTTATTATCGCCTGTTTAAGCATTTTACCGACCACTCAAATTCTATTAACCTCCTCATTACTTCCAATTTTATTTATCCGCAATCATATTATCGACAACCATAAGTCTCGACCAACACCTTCTCGACTAACTTAATAACTTATGAATTATTCAAGACGTGTGCTATCGTTCTTATTACACAACCAAATTTCAATTAATTTAGTTAGCTTTAATTGAATTTTATTTCATGGTACTTTCAATTTCTACTAGCATCATCACTACTAACGTCGGAATTTGCTTCCCTTATCATCATCCATACTTAACAGTTCCGTGACGACCCCTAAATTCTTAAGTCCTTTCTATGGTTCCGAAGTCTAAAACTCCAATAAATCGAGTACTAAATCTCAATCATTATCATTAGTTAAGACGACTCAAAGTGCTTGATTTTGGGTTTTTATAGTTCAAGTTTAAATAACATACGTATATATTTATACTATAGGAATATAAGTCCAAATCCTTTTCAAACCAGTTATACAATATAGAGTGGTCTCTCCCCCACTTAGACTCTTCAGAATAAACATCGATAATGTGTGCACTCATTACCGAAGTCATTTCCGACGTCCGAGGGGGAATTACATACTTATTTCTTAAAGATCCTTTAAACCATTTCTTTTGGAGATACTTATAATACGATATTGTTTCAAAGTTCAACAAAACAATTTCAAGAGTAACCCAGGGTCAAATTTCAAGTTAATTTCTATTTCAATCTCAAGCCTTTCTCACCCAATTATATTCAACAGATTCCATTTCCAAATACTTCTAAATCCACTTAATTTTCCATATTAGTTTTTTTTTTTTTTTTTTTTGCGATTTAAATCAACCACAATAGGTAATAAATTTACATTATCACCCACTAAATCAAGTACATACATATTTGAACCAAAATATATATTCGATATATTTAAAAATATAATTGAAAATCATATTATGTCAAATCATTCTGTTCGATTATTTAGAAATTCCTATCGATCGTATGGCGTCCCATATATCGACCAGAATCCATAAACATTCAACAGAACAAGCCAACACAATAAAAACCATTTTTATATCAAAAATACAAGTACGCTCTCTCATATATCACTCAAACTCATTCTAGGGTGTTTCTAACCCTATCTCTAATGAGTTAATTCCCAACAGAGCCAAGGTTATCGATAACCATCGCTCTGATACCAGCTGTAACGACCCAGATTTTTTTGACCGTTTAAATCGACAATAAACCACACATGTCGACCCAAACAAATCACTAATCCGGATAGTTATTGGGAAAAGAGAAGAAAAAGAAGACAGAAAGGAAAAACAATCACAGAATCTCACAGCGGAAGGATCACCAATAATAGACCAATAAATATTCAAAAGCATTTAAACATATACATTTGAGTTACAACATTTACATCATCAGAGTTATACACTTACATACAGTAATGCAGCGGAAATATAATGTAGTGGATACATATACCGAACTCCGTCTTCGATCTTCAAGGCCAAACAATCTTCATTAACTGCAACATCTGCTGACCCGAGCGTATTGCATAAAAAGAAAACACAACAAACACTCGGATCAGCACTAAATCATCTCATATTAGTCAAATTAAAATACAGAATAATATCGGTGGCATGGTGCAGTAACTCAAGAGATGTTACAGGATATTTCCATCTCTCAAGGATCCGTTAAACTAATACGTACATAGTATAATACGCTATTACAATAGTGTTTATTCAGTAAGGTATAATATCGAAAATAGCGTAAGCAGCTTACCATGTTACCCTTACGCCGTTTATACCGTTGCCGTACAGTTTGCATATAACACACCAGTACGTCGGTGGATAGGGATGCGCCGTGATACGATAACGTTAAATCAAAATCGTAGGGGCTCGATCAGGATAATATGACAAGGCACTGAGGAATACCCCGGTAGGATTCTACCGAATTCGCGGACCCAGGCCGGTGGTAACGCATAGCCGCAACTACCGCCCACCTCGAACGACATTCCCGTATTCAAAGGGGTGCACCCAAATCGATCACAGTAGTAATAGAGATGGTTTCGAAGGAGCGCGTTCGATCAGAGAAGCGATCTCATTAACCTGGGTATGGCTCCTGTTTTAGTCATTTCAATTATGACCCGCAGGTCAAGGCTAATCCATCATCGTTCTCTTTCTTCAAATCCAGTAATCGCCTCCATACCAGCCTACTCCGGTTCTGGAACTTCCACCGCGTACACAGTTGTCAAAGTGGTATCGACACTGACAGAGAGTATGCCTTATGTCGACTCCGGTCTCCTTGACAACCAAACGTTTACATTTTTCACACCGGTCAGTGCTTTTACTTTTCAAAGAAGTTCGTGTTTCATATCGAAATATCATGTTTCGGAATTCATTTTCATATTCTAAATAGAATATTATTCAACTGGGATTTTCCATTTACGCACAACATCTCGAACTCATTCCAACTTAAATAATTTTTGAATATCAAAATAGTTAACAATATATTTGAATAGTTCAAATGCATAATTAAAATGGTTTGAAATAATAGTTTGTAATAAAAGTAGAGTTTGACGAATTTATTAAAATATATAATTAAACAACAAAATAATTCATAAAATAAGTAATTTATTATAAAAGAATTACTTATTCAAAATAATTTATAAAATAAATAGTTATAAAGGAAATAATATATAAATAAATAGTTTGAAAAATGGTTTGACATACTATTGTTGGAATTAGAATCGTTCGCTCGATTTCGATTACACTTGAAATTCCATTTCAACTTCAAGTACATAAATTCAAATTCACAATTTCGATCGACTTCATTTCAAATTTACATTCATTTCAAATTCGCCAATTCAATTCAGATGGTTAACTCTAACCCGTGTTCCCATTCCAACAATTTCAATTTATTACAAATAAACCGAATTCGATTTCAATCCATATTCCCATTCAAGATTCGATTTATAACATATATCGAAATTACAAATTCATTTCATTGTTTCAAAGATTTTCACATGTATAACGAGTGTCGAATTCAAATTCATATTTTAATTCAAAATCAAGACCGACTTACAGAAAATTTCAACTGCAGGCAAAACAATTCAATCTCGATGAATTCGATTAAATACAATTATACCCCTTTATTTGCTATCATTTCGACACAGATTTATTTCCCTTTTTACTTAAAATTCCAAATTCAAATTCAAAGGAAATAAACTTTAAAACATCACTTATATTGTTGTTAACAACAATTTCAAAGTCCATGGTTAAACAAGATTTTTATTTAACCGACCGGTGTCCGTATATAATTTGCTATCCTACGGCCAAGTGATTTTATATTTAATTTCTCGATATTCGGGATGGATCTATCATTTCAATCCAAATCGGGGTCACAGAGATTTATCATTTCACTCTGTGTTCTTAATTCATTTTATCGATAAATCCCGGGTTCATTCGATGCCCGTAACATCAAGGGTACATTGGGATTTATCGTCACATGGGCACACAACATCATATACTGCATAACAGAACAGTCCGAGCAATATTCATCCAGAAATCAAATCAATCAAGGCAGCTATCACATCGTTTATTCAACAGTAAATTGAATCATTTTACTAGTTATCAAGTGTCGGAATTCTAACTAGAAATTTAAATTAAATTTAAATAACTAATTTATCGATTTTCAATGCATGTTAACACATGCATGTCAAATTTCAAGCAATCATTCACCAAATCAATCACAACCATACATCCAATTCATTTCATACATTAATTTGATAAATATGGGATTAATTCAGTATTTCGTGAGTGGAGAAACACTCACCTTTGGATTTCAATTCGAATCGAACATCCAGAAAAGGCCCAAAATTCGACAGTCTCCAATGGCAGTGAAATTAGTGTCAAAACGTCCGCAACTCCGCCACGATCCCAACGCAACAAACCGCTCGTCAATCCGACCTCGTACGAGAAAGTTATCAGCGATTTACCATTTGAAAAATTTTGAATTTAAAAATAAATAAAAATAAAACCCACCAATATGGATGCGCCACGTCAGCGGCTCAATTCCCGCTCCATCTTCCTCCCCGCTACAGTAAAAGATGCGCTAAGAAACCCATACACCCGCCAGCTTTGACCGCCTGCTGCGCCTAACTCCGGCCAAACCAGGAGCTCCGGCCACCCTTGTTCGAACCCCACCACCGAGGCGCATCACCCAGCCCCGGTCCCACCACCTCCGGTGGTCCCTATCGCCGCCGCCGATCCCATGAACGAAATGGGTTTTCTGGCTTCCCCGACCAAATTCGAACAACATTCTTGACAATAATCGCTCCAACTACCCTCATTCAACTTGTATCGAAGTTCTCTACAATACCCAGAAGTCGGAATTTGCGATTTCATCCCGAATCAAAAACCCCCAAAATTTACTTTAGGGTTCCGAAAATTCTGAGCTTTGACCGCGATTTCCGGCCGCGTCAGTCGTTGCATGTCAGATCTGAGGGTACCCGCGGGTTCGTATCGTCGAGATCTTCGAATCGGTATATAATACTCTAGGGTTTGGAGAAATTTGAATTTTCAAAGCTTGGATCTTTATTTCTAGGGTTTTGAAAATATTGTTTCAGCCATTAAAACAAAATTTTGAAGGAGAGAGTATACGTATAAGTGAAAAATGAGGTGATGAGGTGGTCATGGACTTAAGTTATATATATATATATATATGGCCCAAACATGAGAAATACCCTAATATCCATTTACAATGCTCTCGATCACATTTCCTCTCGTACGATCAAACGGTAAGCCGGATTGTAACGCAACTTGAAATCCTATAATAATTCATCGTTCCGGTTCTGATGGCGCCAGTTTCGTCGAATTCCGAGACAGTCGCCGAAATCGTTAAATTCCACAGTTAATTAAATAAATAAAATATTCAATTATTCAATTAATTGATTAACTTCAATTTAAATATTTATAAAATCCCAATTAAATCAATTTATAACTTAATTAAAATTTTATAAATCAAATTCACATATTTTATATTCCCATATATAATTATTTACAATTTAACAAATCCGGAATTCAAATTTAAATCTCAAACGCTTATAATTTCTTTATATAAATTCCATAGTGACCTTTCGAGATTTTGATTTACTCATAACTCGCAATTTATCCGGCGAAATTTCAATTTTTCACATTCGTTGGGAAGATATCGTCAAACAGAGTTATCTTTTCCTGGGTCGTCCCAATTTCGATTTAAAACGAATACTATACATTCAATTGAAATTTAAAAATTGAATTTTCAAACTACCGCGCCATTTCTGGCTCGTTATATAATAAAATAAATTTATTCGTTTTTACTTCGATTATAATAATTTTTCCGTCGTTATTAATTAAAATAAATTACTTTAAATATTCAAATTCTATAAATTGACTAAAATGGCATTTTCAAATTGGTTCGGAATTTCAGGTCGTTACACAATCTCAATGGATGAGTACTGTCAACACATGAACTTTTATTTTATATCGATTAAGATGTAAATTTTATTACTAAAATATTTCGTTCAACACATGACCAATCTCAATGGATGAGTACTGTCAACACATGAACTTTTATTTTATATCGATAAAGATGTAAATTTTATTACTAAAATATTTCGTTCAACACATGACCAATCTCAATGGATGAGTACTGTCAACACATGAACTTTTATTTTATATCGATAAAGATGTAAATTTTATTACTAAAATATTTCGTTCAACACATGACCAATCTCAATGGATGAGTACTGTCAACACATGAACTTTTATTTTATATCGATAAAGATGTAAATTTTATTACTAAAATATTTCGTTCAACACATGACCAATCTCAATGGATGAGTACTGTCAACACATGAACCTTTATTCTATATTATTCTTTGTTTTTCAAATTGGAATGAGGCCCAATCAATTACCATATAAAATTAATTATATGGATTTTCATACAACATATGTATAATAGTATTGAAAATAATCAACCATCAACCAAAGTGCACTACACTGTATAAGCATCGAATATAGGTATTCCACGCTTATAACAGCCTGTCAATCAATCGATCGACATATTTAATCAATCAGGATGAGTGAACTTCAAATTTCATCCCAACACCCATGTGGGGTTTCAAACAATCAAACACAGATTTTATTTGTGCAGTTGGGCGATGTGTAAAATTGATCGACCTAATCAATGTCCTTCAAATAGGTGTACATAAACAAACCGTCTGGTTTGTAAATGAATATTTATTTATTCACATTCACGTTAAAAATTATATTTTTAACGATAAAACATTTTATTCCAACATATGAATTTCTATTATTCATTTACACAATAAAATGATATTTTTATTTTTCTAACATATTTTAGAAAATTTCGGCGGCATAACGACACGATACTAGAAACGGGACAAGGCCTAGCCTTATCCCCGGTCTAGTGAAGGCCCACGCCATTCACACATCAATCAAATCCATTCATCTCACCAAACAATTCAATTTCAATCAAATAATCTAACTAACTATTCAACCAAACAATTTAACAAACAAGCCATCCATGGTCTGTGGATGACGGGTGTCGGGTGCTACTAAGCACCGTCTTCATCCTAGTATATATATAACTAGAAAAATTAAATTGAAAGGTGAGAAGTTCTCACATTATAGCTATCCAATCATCTTGACTCTTCTTTTGTAGAAGACTTCGCCAATCTCGCCTTTTGTCGCTTTCATTGCCCGTATTCACTACATATGTAAAAATCGAATTTTTACTACGCTATTCAATATATAAAAATCGAATTTTTACTTCGGAGTTCAACATATAAAAATCATATTTTTTCTATTTTAAAAATCATATCTTTTCTATTACTAGTATATATACAAAATCACTTCTCTTATACAATAAAAATCACGTCTTTATATTTTTATCATATAAGTGAAAATCACATTTTTAATTTAATGTTTCATATATAAAAATATGATCTTTCTTATATAAAATTATATTTTTATTCTTGCTATAGATATTTTGAAAACAATGATAACTTTATTTTATAAACCAACAATAATTATATTTTATAAAATATTCGCTATTTCATTTTATAAAACAATTTCTATTTTATATATTTTTAATCCCTAACATTTTTAAATTCAATTACTGTTTAATTAACTAAACAAATTACATTGAAATAAATAAATAAAACAAGACAAAACTTCACTGTTATACCTTCAGCCACGTTTAAAACAACCCCTTTTTCATCATCTCCATCGTCCGTATAAAAATCGAACCCCGCTCGACTTCTCTTTCCTCGAACTGCACGCAACTGTAGGGTCCGGAGCCAGGAGTGTTGGGGGGGTTTGGCGGTAGGAGATCGCGGTTAGGGTTCGGGTAAGGACGGCGGTGGTTTTTGAGCGGCTTGGGCGGGATTCGAAAGGGAAGAGGGAGGAGAAACGAGAGAAAGGAGGGGTGGCCGGAAGGGGTTGATCCGAGAGGGGCGGTGGCGCGCGCAGGCGATGGGGCGGTGGGCTGAGTGGCTCCGTCGGTTGGCGCTTCCTCCCGCTCTCTTTCTTTTCTTTTCCCCCCCTTTTTTTTATTCGATCTGCATAATGAACGTGAGGGGGGGGGGCAAATCGTGTTAAAGGGGAGAGAAGGAATTTTTTTTTTTATATATATAATTATTAAAAAGTTGACTTTCACATACGACCTCTAAACGAGGTCCACCGCCTGTCGCCCATAGCGTTTCACCCCCATTCCGAACACAATGGGATATGTACCGCAAGCTGAATCGACCGTTTCGATCAGTTTCCGTTGCATTTACATTTAAATCATTATATTGAATTTTAAACGTACATTTCAATCTACCGGGGTCACATACTAACTCTATAAATCCCATAAAAATATTTTCTAGCTTCGTATTGACGATACGGTCCTAACAAAACTAGTTTCGTCGAATTCCGAGACCGTTGGAAAAATGGCCAATTTCCAGTCGATTAAAATCAACTAAAACTGGTCAAACGCGTTTTCTTTTGCCACGCTCACATATTGATTCGAAAAATTATGAAATTTGAAACCTAGCAATAACTTTACATCACGGACCCAACAAAACTGGTTTCGTCGAAATCCGAGGTCATTTGCAAAATGTCCATTTTTAAAGGCCTGAATTCCATAGCGACTATTCAGAATTTTCAACTGGACATATCTTTTGATTCCCGCTATGAAATCTTGATTTTTCGGATTTGTTGGAAAGATACTATCAATTAGATCCTAATGTTTTTGGTTTCACTAAAATCCGGATTGTTTTGCACCCGGTACATTCATTTGAAGTTTGAAATCGAATTATCGAACTACCGCGCCATTTTCAATTCTATTTATAATTATATATAAATATTTATATTCTAACGACCACGCGTATAATATATACGTTCTATTTATATTCAAAATAAATTTTCTCATCGATATTATTTAAAATAATCTATTTTAAATATTCAAAATTCGCTAAAATTGCCAAAATAAAAATTTCAAACTGGCTCGCATTTTACGGGTTGTTACAATCTCCCCCACTTAAAACTTTTCGTCCCCGAAAAGGAACAAAGTCGAAAGTGGTTTAATTAATCAACTCTACTTCCAATTTGGCTTCCATTCTCCAACTTTTCAGTTTCTGAGAATTTTCAAAATTTCAAAAATTTGGCTAACACCCTAAATTTTCGAAAAATTTCGCCATAACCTCCCCTGCACCGGGAGCATCGGGGAATTTCAAATAGCTTCCCCGGTCTTTCAGATCTCAAAAAGAAAAAGAAAAAGCCAAGCGGCTAGCCAATAGGCTCACAAAATCATCATCACCCAAACAAAACAGGAAATTATGTAGTAAACATGTACCTATTTGTCGGGCAAACAAATTTTATTCTCTGGCTCTAGCCTCCTTGCTATGACCTGTTCAATGATATATATGTATATGCAAGCAAATGCGACCAATTTTCAATATCGCTCAATATTTGATATAATTAGGCTAAATGGTTCAAAATTATCAAACAATTAAACAAACAACACAAACATCAATCAATTAGTGAATTAGAGTTTCAAATTCATAATTTTGATACATATACAAAAATCAAATTTTTGATGCCAAATCACAACAATAAGCCCTATCTAATTTTGGTTCTCACACCAATCAATAGGAAATATATAGAAAGTCCACTTTCGTCACTCGAACATAAATTCGGATGATGATCGATCAATCATCAGAATCACCCCCGGGCGACTAGAGTGTAATTCTATATCTATCCAGTATATTAAAACTTCAAATACACGTTTGCAAGGCGTATATGCAAAATCTTTATATACTGGACTGTCCAAACCAATATAAATAAATAATCAAATACGAATAATTGATTTAAATTTTCAAAACAAAATTGGTTTTATTTTAAAAATATACTCTTCACACTCGTTCTAGGATACTACTGATCCTATCTCTAACGAGTCATTCTAATTGGATATTACTAGTCCAATATCTGATGAATCCTTTCATATGGTTCTAATGTGCCTTATTCTCTGAGCTTTGTAAACCAAAGCTCTGATACCAACTGTAAGAACCCGTAACTTCCCCGTAAAGGAAAGCGTCGGATAGTTCGAGAACAAGCCACAACAGAATGCATACAGAAGAACATTTCATTGTATATAACAACAATGCATCAGATTACAAGAATATACAGAGTATAAATGAATATTACACAGAAATATCAGAGATTTAAATTACATTTAAATACATAGCAGCGGAAAATAATACAATTCACAACTAGAAGGAGATATACGGATACAAAGCTTTCCGGATATCGTTCCAGCTGTAAATCAGGATCCTGTGAATATAAATCTGCAAAACCAAAACTACTAGCTGCCCGTGTCAAAATAAGGGCACCCAGAGTTTAGGTTAAAACAATAAACTCCAGGTCAGTCATGTGACTGGTGTGAGAACTAAAACAGTTATTAATCTTTATTTTCAAAGGTAAATCAAGGGACCACGCCGTATAACACGGAACGGGTTTCCTCCCAAGAATACCAGTGCATAAAATAACAGCGCAATGCTAAATAAAGAAAAATGAAGCTGTTATAAGACCCAGTTCCTATCATACAATGCAACGCAAGCCGGGGGATAGGGTTTTTACCTTATAATAGCCAAGAATGCTTGATACGTTTAAAAGAAATCATTTTGATACTATTATAAGTGTATAGTGTATAAAACAACTTCAAATCATAAGTATCAATCATAGGCGGCATGAATGCCCCATACCACTATGTCGCCATATATAGGTTATACAATCGAAATCGCAAAGTCCCGTATTTGGAAATTGGGTTTCCATCTATGAACCGAGGCAAAAGATAGTCCTCAACCGATTCGAGACGCTCTAGCCCGTGTCTCAGGATCAGAGCTCGAGTGACCCTTGGATCCTCAGGGCCAGTCCACCGATGTGGATTAAACTTAAACCCTGAACATGCGTTTCCCCGCCCTATGGGGCGTCAACGAGCCAACTAAATGACTCCATCGGTTCGAGAACGACCGATCAATCCGAGGCGCCTCGCAACAGCAACAACCACATAAGTCAAACTCGTCAGGGCGTGTAAAACCACTGACGCCACTTCTAGCTAGAAAGAAACGCATGCCCTCCCTGACGTCCTCTCCCGTTTTTGGTTCATACCGGGTGTGAAACTCGCGAAGCAAACGTTACACAAAGCTACGCCACAAAGGCCTTGCTTTGATCATCACCACAAGACTTTGCTTTTCAACAGAAGCCTCGATCAATTGCCACTTAGGCATGCCACACAGGCAATTCACTCCATGCGTTTGATATCCATCAATATATAACCCCTGAGCTCGTACGTCTCAGAGAAGGGCGTTAAGCAAAAGAATAAATTCTCCGCCGCCAAACAGATATATATTTAATAGAGATCAATCACACGGACTAAAATCCAATGTCAGACACACAGTCCATTTACAAGTCCGTTCTGGGTCTGAACGAAACCGGAGGCACCTAGTACCCCGCATATCCATCGATCTCCAAGTACGTCTGGACGATCACTAACTGTTTCCATCTTCTTGGGTGTACAGCCCAATCAAGATCATCAGTAATTACCCAAACGACGTGAAGACCTCCGGTCTTCGACCACCGTCTTCATCTTCGACTTATCGTCGTATCAGTTATTCAGAATGGGATAAACCCGGTCTTTCCGAATAACTCGCGTATATATTATAAAAGGGTTACACAAACACAACATACGCCTCATTCCAATTCATTAGTCACTAACCGTAAATTAATCAAGAGAATAATTCCCCAAATATTAACCCCGAAGGCCGAAACCAACATCAGATCAATATCCAGAAAACCATTCTGCTTAGCTAACCGACAGTTAGTTTCTAAATTTCACATTCATAGGGAAAGGTTCCCATTATTTTTATCCAAGATAAATTCCTGAATTTATTCTTTAATCTATCTTTTGAATATCAATTCAAAACTAGTCGGAATTAGCGAACCTTACCGAAGTAATCATTGGTTTTAATTTCCCAATCCCAACCTATTCATCCCATGAAGTAAAACTGGTAATACTTCATATCTAACACCACGGTGTTATCGGTAAATTCAATTACCATTTCATGTTCAAATCTAATTAAAGATTTAACTAACGCCTGGAGCAAAACTGGTGATACTCCATTTCGATTATTTCAATCTAATTAAAGATTCATTAAAACTCCACTTAGTTTTAATCTGTGACTGGGTTAAAGAATCAGTGTCATTTAAAACACGGTTCACGATAAACCCAAAATCACATCACATTTCAATCAGTTCCTAATTGTAAATTAGCAAGTGAGCAATTCCCTAAGTATGAATCCCAAAGGCCGAAACCAACATCAGATCAATACCTCGGAAACTATTCAACTTAACTAATCTCCAGTTAGTTTCTGATTTTCTTAACTCCTTTAGGTCTAAGAACTGTATTATTGAAGATACCGTTCACGACAACCCAAAATCACATTTCATCAATGATCGGGTTAAAGAACGAGTGTTATTTAAAACACTGTCCACGATAAACCCAAAAATCAATATCGATTCAATTCCAATTAAATATTATTTAATTGGTACACTTCATTAAATCTAAATAAAAAGATTTAATCTTTTCTCAACTGGGTTCAAGAACAGTGTTAGTGAAGACACCATTCACGACAAACCCAAATCACATTTGGTATTAAATACAAGGCTCTGAATAGAAAATATCCCGGCTTATATTCAATATCAAATTCTACGATTAACAAATGTCGTATTGGAAATAACGATATAAATATATATCTTTCAAATTTCCATAACAACATCTGTATAATCACGAATTCCAACATCGAAATATTCCGAAGACAATTTCGATTCAAATCCACTCCAATGCAATCATTGGAAATTTTGGTTATTTTTAAAACCCTTTTCAAATTCAATTTATTTATAATTCTAGTTCAAAACTAGTTCATTTCGATAAAAATCTATTTTTATCCTTTCAAATATGGAGTTTTTCATCCCAAATCTTTCTAAATCATTTCTTATGATTTTACACAAATTATTACTATTTTTAATAATTTTATCGAGGCCTGTACAGTCGATTTCCATCAACGGTCATCGAACTGCACTTACAGCGACCTTTTTCAAATTTGATTTGGACGTAACTCCAAATCCAACCGTTAGATTTTGAATTTCTAATATTCGTTAGAAACCTCTTTTTGATACGAACCCAACGGTTCCGGTTTTAGGAGAATCCGACGGTCGGATCTCCCGTAATGTCCGTTTGAAATAAATGGTCGAAATTTACGAACTGCCGCGGCGCGGCGCGTTCTATTCAGGCCATTATATTATATATATAATATATATAATATATATTTCGTCGATTTCTATTTAAAACGAATTGTCTAAATAGTTTTAAATTCGTTTCAAAAGCAAATTCAACTTCCATTTCAATTCAAATCAAAATTGAATTCTTCTTTATAAATTCGTTTTAAAATTCATTTCTATTCAATTCAAATTTCAATTCAATTTGAATTCGTTTTCAATTCAATTCATTTCGAAATCGTTTTCTATTCAATTCATTTCGAAATCGTTTTCAATTCAATTCATTTCGAAATCGTTTTCAATTCAATTCATTTCGAAATCGTTTTCAATTCAATTCATTTCGAAATCGTTTTCAATTCAATTCATTTCGAAATCGTTTTCAATTCAATTCATTTCGAAATCGTTTTCAATTCAATTCATTTCGAAATCGTTTTCAATTCAATTCATTTCGAAATCGTTTTATATTCAATTCATTTCAAAATGAATAGAATCGATATAAATCGTTTACGTCAAAATGGCGTCAATCTAATCAACACGGCTTCATAAATTTCTATTTTCAAATATTCTATTTCAAATATTTCTTTTTCAAAATAGTTGTTATTATCAAAATATTTCGTTCAACACATGACCAATCTCAATGGATGAGTACTGTCAACACATGAACTTTTATTTTATATCGATAAAGATGTAAATTTTATTACTAAAATATTTCGTTCAACACATGACCAATCTCAATGGATGAGTACTGTCAACACATGAACTTTTATTTTATATCGATAAAGATGTAAATTTTATTACTAAAATATTTCGTTCAACACATGACCAATCTCAATGGATGAGTACTGTCAACACATGAACTTTTATTTTATATCGATAAAGATGTAAATTTTATTACTAAAATATTTCGTTCAACACATGACCAATCTCAATGGATGAGTACTGTCAACACATGAACTTTTATTTTATATCGATAAAGATGTAAATTTTATTACTAAAATATTTCGTTCAACACATGACCAATCTCAATGGATGAGTACTGTCAACACATGAACCTTTATTCTATATTATTCTTTGTTTTTCAAATTGGAATGAGGCCCAATCAATTACCATATAAAATTAATTATATGGATTTTCATACAACATATGTATAATAGTATTGAAAATAATCAACCATCAACCAAAGTGCACTACACTGTATAAGCATCAAATATAGGTATTCCACGCTTATAACAGCCTGTCAATCAATCAATCGACATATTTAATCAATCAGGATGAGTGAACTTCAAATTTCATCCCAACACCCGTGTGGGGTTTCAAACAATCAAACACAGATTTTATTTGTGCAGTTGGACGAGGTGTAAAATTGATCGACCCAATCAATGTCCTTCAAATAGGTGTACATAAACAAACCGTCTGGTTTGTAAATGAATATTTATTTATTCACATTCACGTTAAAAATTATATTTTTAACGATAAAACATTTTATTCCAACATATGAATTTCTATTATTCATTTACACAATAAAATGATATTTTTATTTTTCTAACATATTTTAGAAAATTTCGGCGGCATAACGGCACGATACTAGAAACGGGACAAGGCCTAGCCTTATCCCCGGTCTAGTGAAGGCCCACGCCATTCACACATCAATCAAATCCATTCATCTCACCAAACAATTCAATTTCAATCAAATAATCTAACTAACTATTCAACCAAACAATTTAACAAACAAGCCATCCATGGTCTGTGGATGACGGGTGTCGGGTGCTACTAAGCACCGTCTGCATCCTAGTATATATATAACTAGAAAAATTAAATTGAAAGGTGAGAAGTTCTCACATTATAGCTATCCAATCATCTTGACTCTTCTTTTGTAGAAGACTTCGCCAATCTCGCCTTTTGTCGCTTTCATTTCCCGTATTCACTACATATGTAAAAATCGAATTTTTACTACGCTATTCAATATATAAAAATCGAATTTTTACTTCGGAGTTCAACATATAAAAATCATATTTTTTCTATTTTAAAAATCATATCTTTTCTATTACTAGTATATATACAAAATCACTTCTCTTATACAATAAAAATCACGTCTTTATATTTTTATCATATAAGTGAAAATCACATTTTTTAATTTAATGTTTCATATATAAAAATATGATCTTTCTTATATAAAATTATATTTTTATTCTTGCTATAGATATTTTGAAAACAATGATAACTTTATTTTATAAACCAACGATAATTATATTTTATAAAATATTCGCTATTTCATTTTATAAAACAATTTCTATTTTATATATTTTTAATCCCTAACATTTTTAAATTCAATTACTGTTTAATTAACTAAACAAATTACATTGAAATAAATAAATAAAACAAGACAAAACTTCACTGTTATACCTTCAGCCACGTTTAAAACAACCCCTTTTTCATCATCTCCATCGTCCGTATAAAAATCGAACCCCGCTCGACTTCTCTTTCCTCGAACTGCGCGCAACTGTAGGGTCCGGAGCCAGGAGTGCTGGGGGGGTTTGGCGGTAGGAGATCGCGGTTAGGGTTCGGGTAAGGACGACGGTGGTTTTTGAGCGGCTTGGGCGGGATTCGAAAGGGAAGAGGGAGGAGAAACGAGTGAAAGGAGGGGTGGCCGGAAGGGGTTGATCCGAGAGGGGCGGTGGCGCGCGCAGGCGATGGGGCGGTGGGCTGAGCGGCTCCGTCGGTCGGCGCTTCCTCCCGCTCTCTTTCTTTTCTTTCCCCCCCTTTTTTTTTATTCGATCTGCATAATGAACGTGAGGGGGGTGGGCCAAATCATGTTAAAGGGGAGAGAAGAATTTTTTTTTTTATTTTTTTTTTATATAATTATTAAAAAGTTGACTTTCACATACGACCTCTAAACGAGGTCCACCGCCTATCGCCCATAGCGTTTCACCCCCATTCCGAACACAATGGGATATGTACCGCAAGCTGAATCGACCGTTTCGATCAGTTTCCGTTGCATTTACATTTAAATCATTATATTGAATTTTAAACGTACATTTCAATCTATCGGGGTCACATACTAACTCTATAAATCCCATAAAAATATTTTCTAGCTTCGTATTGACGATACGGTCCTAACAAAACTAGTTTCGTCGAATTCCGAGACCGTTGGAAAAATGGCCAATTTCCAGTCGATTAAAATCAACTAAAACTGGTCAAACGCGTTTTCTTTTGCCATGCTCACATATTGATTCGAAAAATTATGAAATTTGAAACCTAGCAATAACTTTACATCACGGACCCAACAAAACTGGTTTCGTCGAAATCCGAGGTCATTTGCAAAATGTCCATTTTTAAAGGCCTGAATTCCATAGCGACTATTCAGAATTTTCAACTGGACATATCTTTTGATTCCCGCTATGAAATCTTGATTTTTCGGATTCGTTGGAAATATACTATCAATTAGATCCTAATGTTTTTGGTTTCACTAAAATCCGGATTGTTTTGCACCCGGTACATTCATTTGAAGTTTGAAATCGAATTATCGAACTACCGCGCCATTTTCAATTCTATTTATAATTATATATAAATATTTATATTCTAACGACCACGCGTATAATATATACGTTCTATTTATATTCAAAATAAATTTTCTCGTCGATATTATTTAAAATAATCTATTTTAAATATTCAAAATTCGCTAAAATTGCCAAAATAAAAATTTCAAACTGGCTCGCATTTTACGGGTTGTTACATTTTACTTAACCCTATTTTTTGTTCATGTTCATACAATCCCTATAGATTAGATTAGGTTAAGTAGTCCAATTTATTACCATGTCCATTTAAGGTTTATAATGGGCTAGACCTCCCACATTAGGTCTACAAATCGTGGATGCTGGATATGCCGGTCAGGTCCGGGCAGACTTCTTCCACAAGTTGGGCCTAACCTCATGGCATAGTCCGTCTCGTATTTGCGCACTTAGACCTCTCACATTAGGTTCAACATTAGTGGCTGCTGGATATGCCGATCGGGTCCGGGAAGACTTCCACCACTAATGAAACCTAACCTCGTGTCTAGGCGCGGTTCAGTTTTAGGCATATTTATTTTTCTTAGAATTTTACTGCATTCTTTTCTTACATATTATGCCTAACATTTATCGCATATTCTTTCCAACAAATATTTTATTTTATCGTAAGGTAATATCAACCCAACATGCCTTAATCTTACAAATTCTTTTTTTTCCTTTTTTTTCATCATCTAAAAATTTTTAATCGTTCCAATTCAATTCTCACATATTTTCATTAATATCTTAAATTATGATCTCCAGTTATGCGCTAATTACCCCCAAAATCCCAAATCATAAATTTTGTCCCAAAATTAAAGTTTCCAACCACAACACATGTTTATGTTCCCAAAATTTCATTACAAATTGTGCCCAAATTCCAATATACTTCGCATGCCTTCATACATGTAATTAACATCTTTAAGAATAAAGAAGTAGTTCTCAAATAATGTCTTATTTTACCAGAAATCTCATTTATTCCAATTGTCATGTCCACAAAATAAATCTTTATAACAATATCCATGTATATCGTAGCATGCTAACTGATTGAACATAATTTTTCATTTTAGCGCAATTATCCATTGCATCAATTAACTTTTCCAATACATTTATTATGAATATTCATGAGGGAATGATCAAATGATAAACATACTATTATTCACAAAGGATAATTTAAACCCACTCACCTAAAGCTTTCCAAAATCTTAAATCTGATCAGATCTATTCCTCCATGGTTTCCCTCACTGAATTTAAGACCTAAAGAACCATGGATCTCTAAATTAAACCCAAAAAGAAAGAGAAAAGCGGAAAAAAGGGAAGAAGAACTAACAAATAGGTTAGATTCAATACTCACCTCTCGCGTAGCGTAGATCTAGGCATTTATATTGCAGATCTAAATTATTTTCTCTCATTTTGTAGCGGAAGAATCCTAGATCTAACTTTTATTTTAAGAAAAGGTTTGTAGAGGAAGAGAAAAGGGCAGATCTTTGATTAGATCTAAGAAATAGATCTAAGAAATAGGAGAGTGGTTGCTTGAGAAGAAGGAGCAGAGTTTTGGTGTCTCCTCTAAAATTATGAGAGTGAAAGAAAACCTAGCCATCTATTTATAGGTGTGTCAGAGGAACTAGGCCCTTTGAATTTAATCTAAAACCTATCTGAACCAACCACCTCACTAAAAACAGAACACTCTAGAATTTTACCCTTTTCACACTGAACGCTCCTTTAATTAAAAGAAACCGCCTTAACCCTATTCACACTAAATGCTCCTTTAATTAAAAGAAACCGCCTTAATCCTTTTCACACTTCATTACATTGATTGCTCATTTTCCATTAATGGACTCTTCCTTTACATTGATATTCATGTGTCATTATATTATTTATCCAATTTGAATTGTATGCTCATTAATTCATTTAATGCCTTTTTTCTTACTTTTCTAATTAGTACACTATATTATACTATTTTAACGCATTACATAGTAACCTCTTTCCTTCATGCATTTATTTATTTATTTTCATGCATTCTTATTTAACTTTTCCCTTTTTATCTTGCATGAATACTCTTATTTGTCATATACATTTTCTATCCTACAATTAATTGCATTAGCATATTAATCTTTCTCTCTTGCATGCATTTATTGTTTTTACTGTACAATGTTCCTCATTTTAAACATTATTGCATACATTTACACATCAATTCTTTCTTTACCGCTTGCATATTAAGTTATGCACTCTTCTTTTTTCATGCATATGTATGTTTTAATTATTGTATGCATAAACAATACAACCTTCCGTTTATAAATCATTCTTAATTATGCATATATTCATATGCACGAAATTAATTGCATCATATTATTAATTTCAACATTAATATATATGCACTGTTACTTATATACTACTTAGATAAATTGCGTGGTGTTACATTATTCATACTTTGTTATATTCTTGTACTCTAATGTAATTGTTGCAATAAGTAATGAAATGTTTTTCTGTTTGTGTTCTGATTTGTCATGTTCTCAACTCAATCCGAGCTTTACCGAAAGGGGGAGTTTGGGTCGTTTCATCAAACAAAATCAAAAACTTGAAAAAATTCTCAAAATCAAAATCAAAACCAAGTCCCAAAATGAATGAAACTGGGTTCGTTAGATTCCTCGTTTCAAGGGATTTGACTTCGACCGACTCTCTTTAAGCTCAATGCCTTATGTGGAACGAAAACTATACCACAGCATGAGGGCATGAAATTTCAGGCATAGTGATTAACAAGGTGAAGTTTTGAGCTGGTATTTGAATTCATATGGAAGTTTTGAATCAGACTTGGTATTTTCGTGGAATTCGATAGCGTAAAGCATCGCTACCTTACTATAGCAGTGGAGGAAGGTGTAAGGACGGATCTCAATACTGGCGATCAAATGTGAAATGGTGAAATGACCTAAACTTCCCTTGTATGGGAAAGCCCGAATTGTTTTGAGAACACGACGCATCAGAACACAAACAATAGAACATTTCTTTACTATTACAACAATTGCATCAGAGTACAAGAATGTAGCAGAGTATGAATAAATATTACATAGCGAAAATAAAATAATATCAGAGATTAAAATACAAAGCAGCGAAAATTAAAATGTATAAATACAGTGTGTAGTAGAAATACATCACTAACACAATTGAAAGAAATACACGGATACAAAGCCTTCCGAATATAGCTCCAGGTGTAATCCAGGATCTAGGGACAAGAAATATCTGTAAACCAAACTACTAGCTGCCCGTGTGGAAAATATGGGCATCCAGAGTTTAGATTAAAACAATAAACTCTGAGTCAGTCATGCGACCGGTGTGAGAACTAAAACAATCATTAAATCTTAACTTTAAAAGTTGGGAAATCATGGCAGCACGCCATATAACACAGAACGGTTTTACTCCACATGAACCTCAGTTTAAAATAAAACAACGCAATGCTTTTTGGAAAATGAAGCTATTATAAGACTCAGGTCCCATCACACAATGCAACGCAAGCCGGAGGATAGAGTTTTCCGTTATAATAGCCAAACATGCTTGGTACCTTTAAAACAAATCCTTCTGATATCATTATAAGTGCATAGTGTCAAAATCAACTTCAAATATAAATGTATCAATCCTAGACGACATAACTACAATATACTATGTCGCCATACTAGTTCTACAACTAAAACCGAAGAATGTCATATTGGAAATTGGATTTCCATCATGACTCAAGGCAAGGGATGATCTCCTTTCCGACTCGGCTCACCTCTAGCAAGATGACCCAGGATCACACCTACGGGCAACCCTTGGATCCTACAGGGCCGGTCCACACATACTTTAGTTGATTGGTTATTCCTGAACACACGTTTCCCGGTCCTATCAGACCTCTGATATGATTAGTAAGTCGACCATATCAAGAGCCATTAGGGACTCAAATCCAAGGCGCCTCGCAATCCATCAACCACATAAGTATAAATGTCTAGGCTTCATACCATGACACCACTTCTAGCTAGAAAGAAACGTCGTGCACTCCCTGCATTCCCTTATCCCGTTTCTGACTCATACCTGGTGTGAGGCTCGCAAATTAATGTTATACACAAAGCTATGCTAATTAAAGTCGTGCTTTGATCATCAACCACAAGACTCTTCTTTTCAACAAAAGCCTTGATCATTTGCATCTCAACATGCTACACTGGCAATTCACGCCATACAACTGATGTCTATCAATATATAACCTCTCAGCTCGTACATCTTAGAGAAGGGTGTTAAGCAAGAGAATAAATTCTCCAACCACCAAATAGATATATATTTAATAGAAATTAATCAATACAGAATGAAATCCAATGTTAGACACACATCCATTTACAAGTCCATTCTGGGTCTGAACGAAACTGGAGGCACGTTATTCCTTTTCCCATATGTCCAATATAGGAGAGAGGTCCTCGCATATCCGATCGTTCTCCAAGTTCGTCTGAACGATCACCATTTATTACCTTGTCTTGGGTGTACGGCCCAATCAAGACATCAGTAATCATCCAAATGATGTGATGATATCCGGTCTTCAACCACCGTCTTCATCATCGACTTTTAGTCGTCGTATCGGTTATTCAAAATGGGATAAACCAGGTCTTTCCGAATAACCCACGAATTTTATAATCAATAATCAAGTGCTATAAAAATACATCATATACCTCATTCCAATTCAGAATATTCTTTTATTAAAATATTCATATCTTTTGGGAAATGTTCCCATTAATTTTACCAAATATAAATTCTTTTAAATTTATACTTTAATCTTCCTTTGGATATCAATTTCAAAAGATTTTATTAACTATTCGGGATTATTGAACCTTACCGAAATAATTATTTATTATTTCCCAATCCTAACATATTCATCCCATGGAGCAAAACTGGTAGCACTCCATATCTAACACCCACTGTGTTCTGGGTAAAATTAATTACCATTTCACGTTCAAATCTAATTAAAGATCCAACTATCTTCTGGAGTAAAACTGGTGGTACTCCATTCTCGATCATTTCATGAATTCGATAAATTTAATTATATTATTCCCATTTCAATCTAATTAAAGATTTATTAAAACTCCAGTTTGGTTTTAATGTCAAAAATCATTACTTTATGATTATTCAACTTTAAGAAATTAATCTTGTCTTTATCAGGGTTAAAAGAACCAATGTCAATTAAAACACAGTTCATGATAAACCCATAATCATCTTCCATCAAAATGGAATCTACACGGAAATCATAACAGTGTATAATTGATGTAAATTCTCGTATCATACTAATAATATTAATGGAATAGCGACACGGCCTTTTAAATTCCATGTATAGTAACTGTCTTCATTCACAGAAGCTCATCTTGATTATTACCAAATCGAATTCCATTCAATTCCAATTTAATATATTAAATTGGAAAACTTTAATTTGGAAAATTTCCATTAAATCATAATAAAAAGATTTATAATTTCTAAATCATCTCTTTACTGTTAATTGGGTCAAAGAACGACTATTATTTAAAACACTGTTCACGATGAACCTAAAAATCCAATTTGACATTAAATACAAGGCTCTGAATAGAAATTTTATCGGCTTATATTCAATATCAAATTCTGAAACCAACAAATATCGTATTGGGAATAACGATATTTATATCTTCCAAATTCCTCAACAATATCTGTATAATCACGGAATCCAATATCAAAATATTCCGAAGATTATTCCCATTCCAATCCATTCCAATTAATATGTTGGAAAATTCTGGTTATATCAGAATCTTTTCAAATCCAATTTATTTATCTAAAAACATTGGATTATTATTCTAGTTAACAACTAGTTCATTTCGATAAAAATATAATTTTTTATCTTTTCAAATTTGGAATTTTTCATCCAAAATATTTCCAAATTAGTTATTATGATTTTACATAATTTTTCTATATTTTTATTAATTTTATTAAGGCCTTTACAGTCGGTTTTCAATATCGACCACCGAACTGCATCCACAGCGACCTTTTATGAAATTGATTTGGATATAATTCCAAATACATATGTAAGATTTCAAATCTCTTAAACTTATTGGAAAGATTTTTTCGATACGAACCCAACAGTTCCGGTTTTAGGAGAATCCGGCGGTCGGATCTCCCGTTATGTTCATTTGAAGTTAATGGTTGAAATTTGCGAAGGTCGCTTCACGACGCGTTCTAATCAGGCCATTAAATATATATATATATCATCGATTTCCATTTAAAACATATTTTATAAACCGTTTATAAATTCCTTTTAAAAAAGATTCCAACTTCATTTTTCAATTTTATATCAAAATTGAATATTCTACATTATTTTATTATTAAAATGATAATATTTTCAAAATATGATATTCTGAAATCTATTCTTTTCGATATTCATTATAAAATGAATAAAATCGATTGATAAACCCTTTTGGGTTAAAATGGTGTTTAACTACTCAACTCGGCTTTATATTCATCACAGTATTGAATATTTCAATATTTTTGTGTCCATCCAAAATCGGACATCAAATTCATTTTTTGATTCTTTACTAATAATATTTTAAAACTATACTGAATAATATTTTAAAACTATACTGAGTAATATTTTAAAACTATACGTTATTTCTAAATTGGAATTAGACTCAATCAATTACCATATAAATATATTTGTATGGATTTTCATACTTCGCATGTGTTCACAATAATGATAAATAATCATTAAACATCCAAACATCATCAGAGTGCATTTTATATAACAACCCGGAAATTCTGAACCAATTTAAAATTTTTATTTTGGCAATTTCGATGAATTTTGATGATTTAAAATGAATTATTTTAAATAATAACGACGAGAAATTTATTTTGAATAGAATTCAAAAGAATATATTTATACAGATCGTCGTTAGAATATAAATATTTATTTTTAAATATAAAAGGAATTGAAAATGGCACGGTAGTTCGATAATTCGACTTCAAACTTCAAGCAAAAGTACATGATTCAAAATAAACCAGATTTTGCCGAAACCAAAAATATTAGAATCTATTTGAGAATATCTTTCCAATGAATCCGAAAAATCAAAATTTCATAGCGGGAATCAAAAGTTATGCCCAGTTGAAAATTCAGAATAGTCGCTATGGAATTTTGGCCCTAAAAGATGGAAATTTTGCAAACGACCTCGGTTTTCGACGAAACCACTTTTGTTGGATCCGTGATGTCAAATTATTGCTAGGTTTCGAAATTCAAAATTTTTTGAATTAATATGTGAGCGTGGCGAAGTTAAACGTGTTTTGACAGTTTCAGTTGATTTTAATTGACTGGAAAATGGTCATTTTTCAAACGGTCTCAGAATTTGATGAAATTAGTTTTGTTAGGATCGTATCGCCAATACGAAGCTAGAAAATATTTTTTTGGAATTTTTAGAATTAGTATGTGACCTCGGTAAATTGAAATGCACGTTCAAATTTAATATATAGAGTTATATGTTGATTTTGACGAAAACTGATCGAAAAGATCGAGTCAGCTGATCAAACATATCCCATTGTGTTCGGAATGGGGGTAATTAGCTAGGGACGACAGGCGGTGGGTCTCGTTTCGAGTTCAAAATAAAAAGTTGCTTTTTGGAAATTAATAAAATTAAATAAATTAAAAAAAACCTCACCCCTCTCCTATACCCTCAGGCCCCGCCGTTATTCTTCAGAAAAGAAAATAAATAAATAAAAAATGGAGAAAGGGGCGACGGATGAGGGGGAACCGCCGCCGCCACTCCATCGCGCCCCCCAGGTGGCGCGCAACCCTCATTTTTTTCTCCTTCTCCCTCTTCCCTCCCTCTCTTCCTTAAACCACCGCAACCGCTTAAACACCGCCCCTCGGCTGAAATCCACCGCACCGCCCCTCTGGGCCCACGCCCTGCCTGGCGCCACCTCCATGACGGCCTGCGCCCCTCCTCCGCCTCGAACCCGACCCCCCTTCTGCTCCTCCTTCCCCGCTCCGTTCTTCCTTTCTCCCCCTTCTTTTCTTCCTCCAAACCCGACGCCAAACCACCTCCGACCTTCCTCCGTCCACAGATCCGAACTCGCACCTCCTTCATCTTCGCTGCAGCGCAGACAACACCTCCTCCAACCAAAAGATGTGAGCTTTTTATTTACATTGATTTTAATTTCAGTTTTAGTTTAATTTTTATTTGAATGGAAACAAAATAAAGGAGTAATTTTTATTTGAATGAAAACAAAGAAAAGGAGCTATTTTTATACGAATGAAAACAAGATAAAGGAGCGATCTTTAAACTATAGGGATATGATTTTTCTATGTATGAAAAATGGGGCTTTTAATACAGAAAGATTATATTTTTATTTATAAAAATATGATTTTTATATTTTGGAAACAATAAAAATTCGATTTTTAATTTGTAGAAGAGATAAAGAAACGATTTTTATAATGAAATAGCGAAAAGATTATATTTTTGAAGTAGGAAAGATATGATTTTTATATTATAAAAATAATAAAAATATGGTTTTTATCATATGTGAAATATAAAAATATAATTTTTATAAAGTAGAAGTATAAAAAATATGATTTTTATATAATAGAGAATATGAAAATATTATCTTTATATATGTAATAAAAATATGATTTTTAGTGAAGTAAAGATATGATTTTTATATTATATAACTAGTGAAAATTCGATCTTTATATATGAAATAGAAATATAAAAATATCATTTTATATAGAAAGAAGCATTGTAAAAATATATGAAGTAGAAATAAAAATATGATTTTTATTTATTAGAATGAAGCAATAAAAATATAATTTTTATTGTGAACAGCGTAAGAAGGACTGCATTAGAATTTCAGACAGATGTAGACGGTTCAGCAGTTCAGAAGAAAAACACGGCGGAGTGGAACCCTCTGTGAGAACTTCTCACCTTTAATTTAATTTTATAGTTAAAATATATACTAGGATGCAGACGGTGTTTAGTAGCACCCGACACCCATCGTCCACAAACCATGGACGGCTTGTTTGTTTGTTTTATTTTGATGTATAGTTGATTGTGTGATGTGGAATGAAATAAAATATTTATATAGTTAAAAATATTTATATAGTTAAAAATATAGTTTTTAACGTGTATATAAAATAAATATAAACAAATCGGACGATTTGTTTATATACACACGTTTGACTGATATCGATTGGGACGATAAATTTTACACATCGCCCAACTGCACAAATAAAATCTGGGTTTGATTGTTTGAAACCCCACACGGGTATTGGGATGATATATGGCATACACTAGTCCCAATAATTAGCTGTATGTCGATCGATTGATTGACAGACTATTATAAGCGTTAAATATTTATATTTGATGCTTATACAGTGTAGAACGCACTTTGGATGATGGTTGATTGTTTATCGTCGTTGTTGTATATATGAATTGGATGAAATCCATATAACTGAAATTATATGGTAATTGACTGTGTCTGACTCCAGTTCGATATTATCGAAATATTTAAAATAATATTCAGTGAAAATTGAATTGTGAAGCCGTGTTAAGTAGTTAAACGCCATTTTAACACGAATGGGAATTTTGTCGATTTTATTTGTTTTATAATAAATATTGAAAAGTGATTTCAAAATCGAATATTTTGAAAAAGAAATTCGAATTGAATTGAATAGAAAAGAAATTCGAATTGAATTGAATACAAAAGAAATTCGAATTGAATTGAATAGAAAAGAAATTCGAATTGAATTGAATAGAAAAGAAATTTGAATTGAATTGAAAACGAATTGAAAACGAATTGAAAACGAGTTGAAAACGAGTCGAAAAAGAATTGAAAATGAATTTAAATTGGATAGAAATCAATTTGAAATGAATTTAAAACGAATTTATATGGAAAAATTCAATTTTGATTTGAAATTGAAATGGAAGTTGAAATTGTTTTTGAAACAAATTTAAACCTATTTATGAAATTCATTATAAATAGAAATCTACGAAATATATATTATATATATTATATATACAATATAATGGCCTTAATAGAACGCGTCGCACTGCGGTAGTTCGCGAATTTCGACCATTGACTTCGAACAGACATTACGGGAGATCCGACCGTCGGATTCTCCTCAAATTGGAACTGTTGGGTTCGTATCGAAAGGAGCTTTCTAACGAATATGAGAAATTAAAAATCTAATGGTTGGATTTGGAGATATGTCCAAATCAATTTCAGAAATGGTCGTTGTAAGTGCAGTTCGATGGCCGTAGATGGAAATCGACTGTACGGGCCTTGATAAAATAATTAAAAATATCTATAATTTGTGTAAAATCATAATAAATGATTTGAAAAGAGCTGGGTTGAAATATCCCATATTTGAGAAGATAAAAATGTATTTTTATCAAAATGAACTAGTTTTGAACTAGAATTATAAATTTAATATTTTTAAAAATAAATAAACTGGATTCGAAATGGTTTTAAAAATAACCAGAATTTTTAACATATGAATCGGAATGGATTTGAATCGAAATCATCTTCGGAATAGTTCGATGTTGGATTTCCTGATTATACAGATATTGTTATGGAAATTTGAAAGATATATTTATATCGTTATTTCCAATACGATATTTGTTGGTTTCAGAATTTGATATTGAATATAAGCCGATATATTTTCTATTCAGAGCCTTGTAGTTAATATCAAATGGGATTTTGGTTTGTCGTGAATGGTATCTTTAATAATATTGTTCTTAAACCCAAATGGAGTTAAGAAAATTAGGAACTAACTGGGGATCAGTTAAGTTGAATGGTTTCTTGGATATTGATCTTATATTGGTTTCGGCCTTCGGGGTTAATATTTAGGGGACTGTTCTCTTACTAATTTACTGTTAGAGACTAACAGAATGGAATGTGATGTGGTTTTATCGTGAACCGTGTTTTAAATGACATTGGTTCTTTAACCCAGTTAAAGAATAGAACTAAGTTGAACTTTAATGAATCTTTAATTAGATTGAAATGATCGAGAATGGAGTATCGCCAGTTTTGCTCCAATTGATAGTTAAATCTTTAATTAGATTTGAACGTGAAATGGTAGTTAATTTTACTGATAACACCGTGCTATTAGATACGGGGTATTACCAGTTTTGCTCCATGGGATGAATAGGCTGGGATTGAGAAATAAAATAAATAATTACTTTGGTGTGGTTCGCTAATCCCGACTAGTTTGGAAAACCATAATTTGGTTTGAAATAACATCCAAAGGAAGATTAAAGAATAAATTTAAAAGAATTTATCTTTGATAAAATTAATGGGAACCTTTCCCTAAGAATGTGAAATTTAGAAACTCACTGTAGGTTAGCTAAGATGGATGGTTTCCTGGGTATTGATCTGATGTTGGTTTCGGCCTACGGGGTTAATATTTGGGGAATTCTTCTCTTGCTAATTTACGGTTAGTGACTGATGAATTGGAATGAGGCGTATGTTGTGTTTTCTAGCACATGTTTATTATATACGCGAGTTATTCGGAAAGGCCGGGTTTTTACCCATTCTGAATAACTGATTCGACGATATGTCGAAGATGAAGACGGCGGTCGAAGACCGGAGGTCTTCACATCGTTTGGATAATTACTGATAATCCTGAATGGGCTGTACACCCAAGAGAATGAAAATAGTTGGTGGTCGTCCAGACGTATTTGGAGATCAATGGATATGCGAGTTATAAAGTGCCTCTGGTTTCGTTCAGACCCAGAACGGATTTATGAATGGATTGTGTGTCTAACATTGGATTTTATTCTATGTTGATTGATTTCTATTAAATATATATCTGTTTGGCGGTGGAGAATTTATTCTCATGCTTAACGCCATTCTCTAAGACATACAGGCTCAGAGGTTATATATCGATAGATATCAGTCGCATGGCATGAATTGCCTGTGTGGCACGCTGAGATGCAGTGATCAAGGCTTTTGTTGAAAAGCAGAGTCTTGTGGTTGATGATCAAAGCACGGCTTTAATACAGCATAGCTTTGTGTATAGCGTTAATTCGCGAGCCTCACACCTCGGTATGAGTTAAAAATGGGATAGTGACTACAGGGAGAGCACGACGTTTCTTTCTAGCTAGAGGTAGTGTCAGTGCTTAAACTGGCTGACATTTATATTATTTTTACCTATGTGGTTGTTGGAATGCGAGGCGCCTCGGTTTTAGGTCTGTTAGGACCGGGAAATGTGTGTTCAGGAATAACTAATCCTCAAACGTAAGGGAGGACCGACCCTAAAGATCCAAGGGTTACCCAAGGAGAGTAGTCCTGAGACATTTGGTAGAGTGTCTCGAAGCGGAGAGGAGCTTGCCCCTTGCCTCGACTCATGATGGAAATCCAATTTCTAATACGAGATATTTCGATTTTATTTATAGAGCCTAGTATGGCAACATATTAGCATGCGATACTATGCCGTCTAAGATTGATACTTATGATTGAAATTGTTTTGACACTATACACTTATAATAGTATCGAATGATTTGTTTTAAACATACCAAGCATATTTGGCTGTTATAAGGTAAAAACCCTATCCTCCGGCTTGCGTTGCATTGTGTGATGGGACTTGGGTCTTATAATAGCTTCATTTTTCGAAAAAGCATTGCGTTGTTTATTCTATGCACTGGTATTCTTGGGAGGAAACCCGTTCCGTGTGATACAACGTGGTCCCTTGAATTACTCTCTTTTAAAAGTTTAAATAATTGTTTTAGTTCTCACACCAGTCACATGATTGACTTGGAGTTTATTGTTTTAACCTAAACTCTGGGTGCCCTTATTTTTGACATGGGCAGCTAGTAGTTTTGATTTTGCAGACTTATATTCACAGGATCCTGATTTACAACTGGAACGATGCTCAGAAAGCTCTGTATCCGTGTATTACTTTCAGTTGTGTTTTGTATTTTTTTTCTGCTGCTATGTAATTTATTGTAATCTCTGATGTTTATCGAATGTATAGTATTCATTCATACTCTGTATATTCTTGTACCTAATGGAATTTTTGTAATAAACAATGAAATGTTCTTCTGTTTGTGTTCTGATTTTTCTTGTCCTCACAGTAATTCATCCTTTCTCTTCTCTTCGGAGATCGGGGAAGTACAGGTCGCTACATTTGGTATCAGAGCTCTGTTTTATAGAGCTCGAGAACAAGACACATTAGAACCGAACTAAAGAATTCATCATAAATTGGATTAGCAATATCCAATAGGAATGACTCGTTAGAGATAGAATCAATAGTATCCTAGAACGAGTGTGAAGAGTATATTTTTAAAATGAAAACAAATTTTGTTTTGAAATTTAAATCGTTTTATACATATTTGAATATTTTTTTTGTTTTGAATTTGGACAATCCAATATATAAAGATTTTGCATATACGCGTCATGAACGTATATTTGAAGTTTTAATATACTGGATAGATATAGAATCGCACTCTAGTCGCCCGGAGATGATACTGATGGTTGATATATCACCATCAGTGTTTATGTTCGAGTTTCAAATGTGTGATATCTATATATTTCAATTAGACTGGTGTGAGAACAAAAATATAGCTAGAATACATTGTTGTGAATTGACACCAAAAAGATGATTTTCGGTATATGTATCAAAATTATGAGTTTGAAACGTTAATTCACTAATTGATTGATGGTTGTGTTGTATGATTATTCCTTTAAACCATTATATGAATGAACGGTGAATTTAGGCCAAATTGAACCCAATATTGAATTGTATTGAAAATTATTTGGAAATACATGTGTATACATTAAACAGGTCATAGCAAGGAGGCTAGAGAAGAGGAATAAAATTGTTTGCCCGACAAATAGGTACATGTTTATTGTATTTCTTGGGTTTTGGATGATTTTATGAGCCGATTGGCCTTTTCTTTTTCTTTTGGATTGAAGAAGGCCATGGGAGGCTATATGAAATATCCCGAAGTCCCCGGTGCAGGGGAGGTTATGGCAAATTTTTTCGAAAATTTAGGGTGTTAGCCAAATTTTTGAAAAATTTGAAAAGTTCTTAGAAACTGAAAAGTTGAAGAACTTAAGCCGTATAGAAAATAATGAAAGTTGAGTTGATAAGTTAAACAACTTTCAGCTTCGTTCCTTTTCGGGGACAAAAAGTTTTAAGTGGGGGAGATTGTAACAACCCGGAAATTCTAAACCAATTTAAAAAATTTATTTTGGCAATTTCGATGAATTTTGATTATTTAAAATGAATTATTTTAAATAATAACGATGAGAAATTTATTTTGAACAAAATTCGAACGAATATATTTATATAAATCGTAGTTAGAATATAAATATTTATTTTTAAATATAAAAGGAATTGAAAATGGCACGGTAGTTCGATAATTCGATTTCAAACTTCAAACGAAAGTACAGGATTCAAAATAAACCGGATTTTGGCGAAACCAAAAATATTAGAATCTATTTGAGAATATCTTTCCAACGAATCCGAAAAATCAAAATTTCATAGTGGGAATCAAAAGTTATGTCCAGTTGAAAATTCAGAATAGTCGCTATGGAATTATGGCCCATAAAAATGGAAATTTTGCAAACGGCCTCGGTTTTCGACGAAACCACTTTTGTTGGATCCGTGATGTCAAATTATTGCTAGGTTTCAAAATTCATAATTTTCTGAATTAATATGTGAGCGTGGCGAAGTTAAACGTGTTTTGACAGTTTCAGTTGATTTTAATCGACTGGAAAATGGTCATTTTTCAAACGATCTCAGAATATGACGAAATTAGTTTTGTTAGGACCGTGTCATCAATACGAAGCTAGAAAATATTTTTCTGGAATTTTTAGAGTTAGTATGTGACCCAGTAAATTGAAATGCGCGTTCAAATTCAATATATAGAGTTATATGTTGATTTTGACGAAAACTGATCGAAACGATCGAATCAGTTGATGAAACATATCCCATTGTGTTCGGAATGGGGGTAATTAGCTAGGGACGACAGGCGGTAGGTCTCGTTTTGAGTTCGAAATAAAAAGTTGCTTTTGGAAATTAATAAAATTAAATAAATAAATAAATAACCCTCACCCCTCTCTCCTATACCCTCAGCCCCCCCCCCCGGGTTATTCTTCAGAAAAGAAAATAAATTAAAAAAAGGGAGAAAGGGGCGACGGAGAGGGGGGGAACCGTTGCCGCCACTCCAACGCGCCCCCCTAGGTGGCGCGCCGCCCCCATCTTCTTCTCCTTCTCCCTATTCCCTCCCTCTCTTCCCTAAACAACCGCAACCGCCTAAAACACCCCCCCTCGTCTGAAATCCACCGCACCGCCCCTCTGGGCCTACGCCCTGCTTGGCGCCACCTCCATGTCGGCCTGCGCACCTCCTCCGCCTCGAACCCGACTCCCCTTTGCTCCTCCTTCCCTGCTCCATTCTTCCTCTCTCCCCTTCTTTTCTTCCTCCAAACCCGACGCCAAACCACCTCCGACCCGACCTTCCTCCCTCCACAAATCCGAACCTGAACCCCCCTTCATCTTCGCTGCAGCGCAGACAACACCTCCTCCAACCGAAAGATGTGAGCTTTTTATTTACATTGCTTTTAATTTCAGTTTTAGATTAATTTTTATTTGAATGGAAACAAAATAAAGGAGTAATTTTTATTTGAATGAAAACAAAGTAAAGGAGCTATTTTTATACAAATGAAAACAAGATAAAGGAGTGATCTTTAAACTATATGGATATGATTTTTCTATGTATGAAAAATGGGGCTTTTAATACAGAAAGATTATATTTTTTATTTCTAAAAAATATGATTTTTATATTTTGGAAACAATAAAAATTCGATTTTTAATTTATAGAATAGATAAAGAAACGATTTTTATAATGAAATAGCGAAAAGATTATATTTTTGAAGTAGGAAAGATATGATTTTTATATTATAAAAATAATAAAAATATGGTTTTTATCATATGTGAAATATAAAAATATAATTTTTATAAAGTAGAAGTATTAAAAATATGATTTTTATACAATAGAGAATATGAAAATATTATCTTTATATATGTAATAAAAATATGATTTTTAATGAAGTAAAGGTACGATTTTTATATTATATAACTAGTGAAAATTCGATCTTTATATATGAAATAGAAATATAAAAATATCATTTTTATATAGAAAGAAGCGTTGTGAAAATATATGAAGTAGAAATAAAAATATGATTTTTATTTATTAGAATGAAGCAATAAAAATATAATTTTTATTGTGAACAGCGTAAGAAGGACTGCATTAGAATTTCAGACAGATTCAGACGGTTCAACAGTTCAGAAGAAAAGCACGGCGGAGTGGAACCCTCTATGAGAACTTCTCACCTTTAATTTATTTTTCTAGTTAAAATATATACTAGGATGCAGACGGTGTTTTGTAGCACCTGACACCCGTCGTCCATAGACCATGGACGGCTTGTTTGTTTGTTTGATTTTGATGTGTAGTTGATTGTGTGATGTGGAATGAAATAAAATATTTATATAGTTAAAAATATTTATTTAGTTAAAAATATAGTTTTTAACGTGTATATAAAATAAATACAAACAAATCGGATGATTTATTTATATACACACATTTGACTGATATTGATTGGAACGATAAATTTTACACATTGCCCAACTGCACAAATAAAATCTGGGTTTAATTGTTTGAAACCCCACACGGGTATTGGGATGATATATGGCATACACTAGTCCCAACAATTAGCTATATGTCGATCGATTGATTGACAGACTGTTATAAGCGTTAAATATTTATATTTGATGCTTATACAGTGTAGAACGCACTTTGGATGATGGTTGATTGTTTATCGTCGTTGTTGTATAAATGAATTGGATGAAATACATATAACTGAAATTATATGGTAATTGACTGTGTCTGATTCCAGTTCGATATTATCGAAATATTTAAAATAATATTCAGTGAAAACTGAATTGTGAACCCGTGTTAAGTAGTTAAACACCATTTTAACACGAATGGGAATTTTGTCGATTTTATTTTGTTTTATAATAAATATTGAAAAGTGATTTCAAAATCGAATATTTTGAAAAAGAAATTCAAATTGAATTGAATTGAAAAGAAATTCGAATTGAATTGAATAGAAAAGAAATTCGAATTGAATTGAATAAAAAAGAAATTTGAATTGAATTGAATAGAAAAGAAATTCGAATTGAATTGAAAACAAATTGAAAACGAATTGAAAACGAGTTGAAAACGAATTGAAAACGAATTGAAATTGAATAGAAATCAATTTGAAATGAATTTAAAACGAATTTATAAGGAAAAATTCAATTTTGATTTGAATTTGAAATGGAAGTTGAAATTGTTTTTGAAACGAATTTAAAACTATTTATAAAATTCGTTTTAAATAGAAATCTACGAAATATACATTAAATATATTATATATATAATTTAATGGCCTTAATAGAACGCGCCACGCTGATGCAGTTCGCGAATTTCGACCATTGACTTCGAACAGACATTACAGGAGATCCGACTGTCGGATTCTCCTCAAACTGGAACCGTTGGGTTCGTATCGAAAAGGGCTTTCTAAGGAATATGAGAAATTAAAAATCTAACGGTTAGATTTGGAGAAATGTCCAAATCAATTTTAGAAAAGGTCGCTGTAAGTGCAGTTCGATGGCCGTAGATGGAAATCGACTGTACGGGCGTTGATAAAATAATTAAAAATATCTATAATTTGTGCAAAATCATAATAAATGATTTGAAAAGAGCTGGGTTGAAATATCCCATACTTGAGAAGATAAAAATGTATTTTTATCAAAATGAACTAGTTTTGAACTAGAATTATAAATTTAATATTTTTAAAAATAAATAAACTGGATTTGAAATGGTTTTAAAAATAACCAGAATTTTTAATATATGAATCGGAATGGATTTGAATCGAAATCATCTTCGGAATAGTTCAATGTTGGATTTCCTGATTATACAGATATTGTTATGGAAATTTGAAAGATATATTTATATCGTTATTTCCAATACGATATTTTTTGGTTTCAGAATTTGATATTGAATATAAGCCGATATATTTTCTATTCAGAGCCTTGTAGTTAATATCAAATAGGATTTTGGTTTGTTGTGATTGGTATCTTTAATAATACTGTTCTTAAACCCAAATGGAGTTAAGAAAATTAGGAACTAACTGGGGATCAGTTAAGTTGAATGGTTTCTTGGATATTGATCTGATGTTGGTTTCGGCCTTCGGGGTTAATACTTAGGGGACTGTTCTCTTACTAATTTACGGTTAGAGACTAATAGAATGGAATGTGATGTGGGTTTATCGTGAACCGTGTTTTAAATGACATTGGTTCTTTAACCCAGTTAAAGATTAGAACTAAGTGGAGCTTTAATGAATCTTTAATTAGATTGAAATGATCGAGAATGGAGTATCGCCAGTTTTGCTCCAAGCGATAGTTAAATCTTTAATTAGATTTGAACGTGAAATGGTAATTACCTTTACCGATAACACCGTGGTATTACCAGTTTTTCTCCATGGGATGAATAGGCTGGGATTGGGAAATAAAATAAATAATTACTTCGGTGTGGTTCGCTAATCCCGACTAGTTTGGAAAACCATAATTTGGTTTGAAATAACATCCAAAGGAAGATTAAAGAATAAATTTAAAAGAATTTATCTTTGATAAAATTAATGGGAACCTTTCCCTAAGAATGTGAAATTTAGAAACTCACTGTAGGTTAGCTAAGATGGATGGTTTCCTAGGTATTGATCTGATGTTGGTTTCGGCCTTCGTGATTAATATTTGGGGAATTGTTCTCTTGCTAATTTACGGTTAGTGACTGATGAATTGGAATGAGGCGTATGTTGTGTTTTCTAGCACTTGTTTATTATATACGCGAGTTATTCGGAAAGGCTGGGTTTATACCCATTCTGAATAACTGATTCGACGATAAGTCGAAGATGAAGACGGTGGTCGAAGACCGGAGCTCTTCACATCGTTTGGATAATTACTGATAATCCTAATTGAGCTGTACTCCCAAGAGGATGGAAATAGTTGGTGGTCGTCCAGACGTATTTGGAGATCAATGGATATGCGAGGTATAAAGTGCCTCCGGTTTAGTTCAGACCCAGAACGGACTTTTGAATGGATTGTGTGTCTAACATTGGATTTTATTCTGTGTTGATTGATTTCTGTTAAATATATATCTGTTTGGCGGCGGAGAATTTATTCTCTTGCTTAACACCCTTCTCTGAGACGTACAAGCTCAGAAGTTATATATCGATAGATATCAGTCGCATGGCATGAATTGCCTGTGTGGCACGCTGAGATGCAGTGATCATGGCTTTTGTTGAAAAGCAGAGTCTTGTGGTCGATGATCAAAGCAGTGTTTTAATACAGCGTAACTTTGTGTATAGCGTTAATTCGCGAGCCTCACACCTTGGTATGAGTCAAAAACGGGATAGTGACTGCAGGGAGAGCACGATGTTTCTTTCTAGCTAGAGGTAGTGTCAGTGCTTAAACTGGATGACATTTATATTATTTTTACCTATGTGGTTGTTGGAATGCGAGGCGCCTCGATTTTAGGTCTGTTAGGACCGGGAAACGTGTGTCCAGGAATAACTAATCCTCAAATGTAAGGGAGGACCGACCCTAAAGATCCAACGGTTACCCAGGGAGAGTAGTCCTGAGACATTTTCTAGAGTGTCTCAAAGCGGAGAGGAGCTTGCCCCTTGCCTCGACTCATGACAGAAATCCAATTTCCAATACAAGATATTTCGGTTTTATTTGTAGAGCCTAGTATGGCGACATAGTAGCATGGGATACTATGCCGTCTATGATTGATACTTATGATTGAAATTGTTTTGACACTATACACTTATAATAGTATCGAATGATTTGTTTTAAATGTACCTAGCGTGTTTGGCTGTTATAAGGTAAAAACCCTATCCTCCGGCTTGCGTTGCATAGTGTGATGGGACCTGGGTCTTATAATAGCTTCATTTTTCGAAAAAGCATTGTGTTGTCTATTCTATGCACTGGTATTCTTAGGAGGAAACCCGATCCGTGTGATATGGCGTGGTCCCTTGAATTACTCTCTTTTAAAAGTTTAAATAACTGTTTTAGTTCTCACCCCAGTCACATGACTGACGTGGAGTTTATTGTTTTAATCTAAACTCTGGGTGCCCTTACTTTCGACACGGGCAGCTAGTAGTTTTGGTTTTGTAGATTTATATTCATAGGATCCTGATTTACAACTGGAATGATGCTCGGAAAGCTCTGTATCCATGTATTACTTTCAGTTGTGTTTCTATTGTTTTTCCGCTGCTATGTAATTTATTGTAATCTCTGATGTTTATCGAATGTATAATATTCATTAATACTCTGTTTATTCTTCTATCTGATGGAATTGTTGTAATAAACAATGAAATGTTCTTCTGTTTGTGTTCTGATTTGTCTTTCCTCACAGTAATTCGTCCTTTCTCTTCTCTTCAGAGATCGGGGAAGTACGGGTCGCTACATTCTACCTCTTCATAAGCGTTAAAATATATAATTAACGCTCGTCAAAGTCTGTCAACCCGTCGATTGACATATAATTAAATTCAGGGGAGATGTGAATAAATTACCATCTCCAGACTTGTGTGGGGTTTTCAAGCAACAATAGTCTATTCAAAATAATCACTGGTTATGAAATTCATTAAAATAAATTATTTTAAATATTCAAAATCCATTAAAATATCTAAAATAAAAATTTTAAATTGGTTATGAAATTCTAGGTTGTTACAAATGGTAGGGTCCGACATGGAGCTAGTGGAGCAAGGAATCCGATAGTGGACTCTATGAGTTGAACGATGGCCTATGGCGAGGTCAGAGGTAAAAGACGGGGGCTCGAAAGTTGGTGTGTTCCCTGGAATTTGAAGAAAGAGTCGGGGAAGATATATTAGCACAGTAATAACATAATTAGGAAATTAATATGGTAATTACTATTAATAATTTAATAATTAAGTTTGTTTATTAACCGTTGAATTTATTTAACTTATAATTGGTATATCTCATCCATACGTGCACAAAATCACGCGAAAGAAGAGACATTGGAATCATAACAATCAACCCAACAATGCTGAGCTGGTTTGGATGGAATCGGATGCAATCGTAATTTCATTTAATTTTAAATGCTTGTTAGAATTAAACAAAATAATGCTGAAAATGTCAATCGAAATAAATGGTTTTTAAAAAAAGCGTGAGAATTAACTCTCACGCTTTCTAGATTCAATGATGTGTTAAATTTATATAACTAAAGTTCACAAATAATAGTATAAATTGGATAATTCGGTGCCTTGGATGATTATTGATTGTTTGATGGTTGTCGACATTTATATTTATGTCGAACTAGATGATTTAATTTAAAATATTTATTATAATATGATGTTACGGACTGTGATGTAGGGAAGAACAGGTTGGAGGTATCCAATCGGATTCTTCAAATAAATTGTATGTTGTTCGTTTTATTTATTTATATATATGAATTATTCATCCCAAATAACAATATATCCTGACTGGATGTTGGTTATTTATTGGATGTTGATCGTTGAATTAAAATTCAACAATTATTGTGTTTTAATCAATAGACAATATTGATTAAGTTGTTGGCAGCGAATGGCCAAAAACCCTTCTTTTAAAGACGTTGATTGTCGTCAAGCAAATTGACGCAATCAAAGTTATAAATTTATTTAAGAACCAAAGCAATGGTTTTAGTTTATATTTTAGATAAAAATAGAAATTTTATTAATCAATTAATATTTTATAGTTATAAATGATTTGTTTTGACATTTTAATAATTTATAAGCAATACAGCTAGAAAGTAACCTAAGGGTTGATAATTTTGGAAAATTGTTTTGAGAAAATAATTGAGTGATGTTACTAGTTATATTATTAAATCAAGAAGAGGGATTTATGAAAATTAGTTAACAAGTTAACTGATGTTTATTAATTAACCGAGTCAACTGTTTTAATTGAAGTTGATTATTAGACTAATTTATTACAATTAATCTATTAGAAATGATTTTGCAAATAATCGTTAATCCAACTAATGTTATGAAATGTTGGTTAATCTTTTAATTTCCAAATAAGTTGTCGAGAAGTTGATTATTAATCAAATTAATTATTATTATTTAATAACGTTTTAAAGTAATTAATTATTTTATTTTAAGTTAATGACACAGTCAAATACTTTTTATTTTGTTTAATGATGAAATTAGTCATTATTTTAATTAATTATAATTAAAGTGATTGTTGGAGAATGGAGTTTTGATGAAAACAACCTTTTTTCAATTATCATTGATTATAAAATATATACTAACATCTTTACTTAGAACATATATATATATATATATATATATATGTACATATGAAGGATTTGTATACAGGTATTAATACTGAAGACTGTACAGTTTAAGAGCTTTTAGAGATTCAGAATTCAGACTAGATTCAAGACTCATGAGTAATCATGATTTCAAGAGTTCAAGAATTCAAGAATAATATATTTATAGAGTCTAGATTTTTTAAGACTAATTAGAACTCCAGGTTCAAATTCAAATTCAAACTCAAATTCAGATTCTGATTTTCAATTCTATCCCCAATCCTCTCTTTTTTTGTTTTTGTTTTTATCCTCCATCTTATCTATTTTGTTTTTCTATTTAATTATATTTTCATTCTTCTTTGATTTTCAAACTTAAGTTTTATATATATACTTTATTTATATTTTATAAAGTTTAAAACCTTATAATTTTGTAAATATATTTATATAGTTTAAAAATATATTTTCATATGTTTTTCTATCATATAATATTGATTTACAACATTAAAATTTTCTCCAAGAATTTCCAGAATTAATTTTATATCAAAATACTTGAAAAATGCTTTAAATATAAAATTTACACATGGCAATGTCGACATAGCAAAATATGTATGTCGACATATAACAACTATTTTTTCTAAATTTGAAGAGAAGTGTCTTTTCACTATTTGAAATGCGTCAGAACCGTTGCAACCCTTCATACCCTATAAAAAGAGGTTAAAACCAAATTTTCTAACATCTCTTCTTCTCCATCTTCATCCTCTTTCATCCTATCATTATTCTTAATCATTTTTATGGTTTTTACACTTATACTCTGTCGAATTCACTTCTGAATTGATCAAACATCTTCTCTCTACACTCTCTACTCTTTAAATCAAGTGCTATTGAAGAGTTATACGGTTGTTTTATATTTGGTTGGGTTAAATAAACCTAGTTATGAGTCAAAAAGGAGTCGGTGTGTCCTTATGAGCCGAGAAATCAAGGAAATGGGAGTCGGTGTGTTCTTGTGAGCCGTGAAGTCAAGAAAGTAGGAATCAGTGTCTTCTTGTTGAGCTGTGAAATTAAGGAGGGTGTAATTGACTATTGAAAGAGTAATAAAACTATGCACAACCCAGCATTCTGTGGGACTGGACGTAGGAGTGATCCGAACCAGTATAAAATCTAGTGTGTTCTTTCCTTTTTTACACTTTTATCTTTGTTTATTTTGCTTCTGTGTTTGAATCTGTGTCTGTGTTTGTGTTTGTAGTGTCTGATTCATCCCATAGTTCTCTCTAGTTTTTAGTTTGTATAAATTCTTACAAACACTATTCACCCCCCCTTCAGTGTTTGCTTTGCCTGAACGATCTTTTCCGCAGTCCCTAATAATTGGTATCGGAGCAAGGTCTTTCAAAAAGTTCATAATCTGATTTTTGAAATTTTGGTAAAATGGCAACCAACACTGGTAGCAATAATAGTTCTTTTGTAAAGGGTCAATATACTATTAGACCACCACTGTTTAATGGTAGTAATTATTCATATTGGGCATGTAGAATGAAAATCTATTTACAGTCTATAGGATTAGACACATGGAATAGTACACAAAATAATTATGTTGAAACCACAACTGCATTTGCATAATGGACAAATGAACAAAAGGCTGCTGCACAAAGCAATTCTAAAGCCATGAATATGTTATTTTGTTCATTAGATAGAAATGAGTTTAATAGAGTATCAGTATGTAAAACTGCTTATGAAATCTGGAGAACTTTACAAGTTACTCATGAAGGAACTAGTAAAATTGAACAGACTAAGATAGGAATGCTAGTCAATCAATTTGAATTATTTAAAATGAATGAGAATGAGTCTATTTTCGATAAGTATTGCAGATTTCAAAAGATAGTGCATTCACTAACAGCACTTGGAGAAACTTATTCCAAAGCAGATCAAGTCAGAAAAATATTAAATTCATTAACTCAAGATTGGGATCAGAAGACTTTGGCTGTAGAAGAAGCCAATGATGTCAATGAAATGAAGATTGAAGAGTTAACTGGGAATTTAATGTCATATGAAGTTCAATTACAGAAAAGAAAAGAAAATATATCGACTGAAAAGAAATCTATTGCACTGAAAGCAACAACAAATGATTCTGACTCAAGTAGTGAAGATGATGAAGAAATATCACTCATGACAAATCATTTTAGAAGATTTCTAAAGTATAGAAGGAAGGGTTATAATCAAGCAAAATTAATTGATGGAAGTTGTTTTAACTGCAATAAATCAGGTCATATAAAGAGAATGTGTCCATATCCAGACAAATCTTCTCAACAACCATACATCTCAAATCCCTCAAAGAAAAGAAAGAAAGCATATGCAGCAATTTAGGTGATTCAGATTCGTCATCAAGTGATGAAGAACCAGAAACCGAAAATACAAATATATGCTTTACATCAATTCAGAGTTCAGAAAATCACTAAGAAAAGGATCAAATAACCGGGTAGGCATTAATTACATTTTAATTTTATTTGTTTGAATCGTTGCTTCGTTTGTTTGCTTTGGTTTGAATTTAAAATTTAATAAATTCTTTGAAATTTGAAATTCAAATTTGAAATTTGTATTTTGAAACTCAGAATAATAATATAATATTAAATAACCAATAAATTAATAAAATAAAATTGTTTGTATGTTCATTAGGATTAGAAGTATTTCAGGAAATCGTTAAACCTAAAATATAAATCGATAATTTAAATCAAAGCTTGAAAATCCAAAATTCTTTTTGAAATAAGCATTGTATGTCGACATACAGAAATATACATGTCGACATATACAGCAGTTTTTGAATTTGAAATTTTGAATTTCAAAAGTTTAAACTTTCAAACTTCCCTCCAATCTTTTCACCAACTTCCAAGGTCTGAAAAAGTGTCCTTTCAATCTGAAAAGTTGTGCCGATTCAATTCATATTCATTCAATTCATATCTATTCATTTTCTATATATATCCATCCTTTCTACCTCTCATTCACAACTCAAAACAACTTTCTTTATATCTATCCTCCTCAAAAGTATCATATCAATGGCTTACTCAAGTTCATCTCAGAAATTGAAGATAACCAAAACAACAAAAGGTTATCTTTACAATGATAAAGAGGCCATTAAAACCTATGGTGACTATTTAGCAAATGCTAAAGTTAACACAGGTGCTTTCGCCGTCTTTAGCGACTTTCCATCTTATGATCTCATCTCTCTTTTTCAACACAATGAAATCTTGAGTCTAATTGACTCTTGTGATAACGACGAAGTGTATTATCCCAAACTCGTGAAGATGTTCTACGCAAATCTCAACCAGGATTTTATTAAGGCAACGAAAATCAATTTTGGAGTAGTGTCAAGGGAACTCAAATTGTTCTCGACACGATCTTTTAGGAGAAATTCTAAATTGTAGAAGTCAGGGAACGGATTTCTCAACTTTCATCATCGATGAAACCGATTTGGAAACCTATCACGATATCTTCGAAGATGGTACTCCAATGGATTTCAAAAATCATTTCTTTCATCCAAAAAAAAGAATCGTCAACCTCTTCCTTCAACACACCATCACTCACTGTTCCGGAAATTACAACAATCCAACTCTTAAAGTCCAAAATGCTCTCTTTGCCATTATGGGTAATTATCTTATCAATTGGGTCAATATGATTCTAAATGAATTTAAGCCCATAGATGTATCTTCAAGAGAAAACACTATCTACTATGGTGTTTATCTCACTCGCATTTTTAAATACTTTGGATTTGATCTTCATGAAGAAGAATTTGTCCCTAGAAAAGTGTTTGACGCATCAAACATTCATCTCATGCAAATTACTATCACTTTCAAAACTTATAAGACATATGAGGCCAAACAAGCTCGATTGCAACAAGAGCAAGACCCAATGGAAGTCGAAGAAGAAGAGACTTCTATGGGAAACATTGAGTATCCAACCTCAAGCCGTAATCTCAAAGACATGATTATTCAAAATAAAGTGAAAATCGTTAAAAATCAAAAGAAGCTTAACGAAAGGTTTAACAAGAAGCTTTCCAAATTATCCAAATTCATGGTCAAGATAAGAAGAAAGCTTAGAATTTCATCTTCCTCATCGTCATCTGAAAACTAGACCGTCTTGTTTAATCTATCTTTATATATTTCCTTGTATTTGCTTTCGAAACTCGTATTTAAGTATGTCTTGTTTAGTTGGATGTATTTGCTTTCTATTAAGTAATGAATGGAGTTTTATTTCTGTTTAAATCATCTTTATGTTTCTGAAAAATCATAAAATATATTATAATATTACAAGAGTTCAAAAGATTTTAAAAAAAATCAAGATTCACACAATAGTATGTCGACATAACCATACCTGTATGTCGACATATAACAGAAAAAAAAGTCAAACTTTTTCAAAATTTAAAATTAAATAACTACTCATGTCCATTCAAAATCAAACGAATTCCAGACTCTATTTAAGTACATTTCTTCCAGAAAACTTCATTATTCCATTACTCCATCTTCCTTAATCATTTTTCATCAAATCCATGACAAATCCTATCCATAATCTAAGTGAAAATCTAGAAGAAACTCTCAATTCGTTCAAAAACATTCTCTCTATCATTCTACGAAATCAGTGTCATCTTGAATTAAGTCAAATAAAGATATTCGAACAACAAGAAAAGCACTTTGATGCAATGCGATGGCTAATCTCTTCTCTTTTCAGAGATGAAGAAAATAATCTCGCAAAGGCTACACCAACCAAAGAAGATGAAGATTGGGAAGTAATTAAGAAGGATCCTATCTTTGGAGAAGATGGTTAGGTTGAAGTTCCATGTAACAACCCGAAATTTCAGAACCAATTTAAAATTTTATTATAGCTATTTTTATAGATTTTGAATATTTAAAATGATTTATTTTAAATAACGATGATTTAAAATTTATTTAAATCGAAGTTAGAATGTATAAATTTATTTTAATTATAAATAGAATTTGAAATGGCGTGGTAGTTTGAAAATTAGATTTTAAATTTCAAATGAATGTACATAATTCAAAATAAATCGGATTTCAGTAAAACCAAAAATATTTGAATCTGTTTAATTATATCTTTCTAAGAGTGTGAAGAATTCAAATTTCATAATATAAATTGGAAGTTATGTCCAGGTTAAAAATTAAAAATAGTCGCTATGGAATTTATATATATTTTAATATAATATATAACCCTTAAAAATAGCCATTTTGCAAACGACCTCCGTTTTTGATGAAACCACTTTTGTTGGAACTGGAATGTCAAATTATAGCTGGGTTTCAAATTTCATAATTTTTAAATTTAATATGTGAGCGTGGTAAATTTATACGTGTTTTGACAGTCTTAGTTTGAATTGGATCGACCAGAAAATGACCATTTTTCAAATGGCCTCCAAATTTGACGAAATTAGTTTTGTTAGGACCGTATCATCAAAACATAGCTAGATTTATTTTTCGGGAATTTTTCGAGTCATTATGTGGCCCCTGTAAATTAAAATGTACGTTTGAATTCAATATATATTGACTTATATTTTAATTTTGATAAAAACTGATCGAAACAATCGAATTGGCTTACGGAACATATCCCATTGTGTCCAGAATGGAGGTAATTATCTAGGAACGACAGTCGTTGAGTTTAAATTGAAATTTGCATGTAAAATCTCATTTTAACGAAATAAAATAATAATAAAATAATTATATATATGGATCTGTCCAACCCAAAACTGCGGTCAAACAAACTCCGCGATCAACGAAAATTCAGGGCGCCTCTTTTCTTACCGACGGATAGAGTGCTCCGATCTTCTTCCTCCTCTAACTTCTCATCCACGCAATCATTTCATGATCTCCAAGCACGAAATTGTAGAGCACGACGAGCTCTAGCTATTCAACTGTTTAGATCTGATTTAGTATAATGGATAGCTCGAATTTCAAGCTCAAAGGTCTGAAATTCGCAGTCAATTTGCGGAATTCAGTGAGCTTTGGACTTCATGGTAGGGCTGTTGTTTGGTGGCGGCGCTCTGGCGTGTGATGCGGTGGTGGAGGATCGGCCAGAAACTGCTCCTGTGGGCATACGACGCGGTGAATTCTGTTGCGATGATGGGTTTGATACCCAGGCAAATGGCACGATGGAAGATGACGGGTTAGGGGGTGATTAGCTGTAAGGACCCGTAACTTCCCCGGTAAGGAAAGCACGGATGGCCTTGAGGACAAGCCACATCAGAACGCAAACAGAAGAACATTTCATTGTTAATTTACAACAATTCCATCAGAATACAAGAATATACAGAGTACGAATAAATATTACACCTTCTAAATATCAGAGATTACAATACATAGCATAGCAGCGGAAAATAATACAATACATAACTGTAAGTAATACACGGATACAGAGCTTTCTGAATATCGCTTCAGCTGTAAATCAGGATCCTGTGAATATAAATCTGCAAAACCAAAACTACTAGCTGCCCATGCGGAAAATAGGGGCACCCAGAGTTTAGGTTAAAACAATAAACTCCAGGTCAGTCATGTGATTGGTGTGAGAACTAAAACAGGTATTAATCTTTATTTTAAAGTTAAGTAAATCAAGGGACCACGCCGTATAACACAGAACGGGTTTTCCCCCAAGAATACCAGTGCATAAAACAACAGCGCAATGCTAAATAAAGAACAACGAAGCTATTATAAGACCCAGGTCCCATCACACAATGTAACACAAGTCGGAGGATAGGGTTTTACCTTATAATAGCCCAAGAATGCTTGATACGCTAAATTTCATCTTTTATTATTACTATAAGTGTATAGTGTCAAAACAATTTCAAATATAAATGAATCAATCCTAGGCGGCATGGGTACCATATATCATGTCGCCAATACTAGCCTCTACAATCAAAACCGCAAAGTCACGTATTGGAAGTTGGATTTCCATCTGTGAACCGAGGCAAGGGATCGTCCTCACCGCTTCGAGACAATCTAGCCTATGTCCCAAGCAAGCGCGTAGACAAGCGTTGGATCGTCAGGGCTGGTCCACCGATGTGGATTATTATGCCTGAACACTGCGTTTCCCCGCCCTTTAGGGCGTAAATGAGCCAAATGACTCCATCGGCTCCACATAGTCACCGATATATCCGAGGCGCCTCGCAATCCAACAACCACACAGGTGAAAATAATATAAATGTCAGGGATGGCAGGTCACTGACACCACCCTAGCTAGAAGGAAACGCATGTCCTCCCTGAGGTCCTCTCCCGTTTCTGGTTCACCACCGGGGTGTGAGGCTCCCAAATTAACGTTACACAAAGCTATGCCACACAGGTGGTGCTTTGATTCTCACCCACAAGACTTTGCTTTTCAACAAAAGCCTGGATCATTTGCCACATAGGCAATTCACACCATGCGACTGATGTCTATCAATATACAACCTCTGATCCCGTACGTCTCAGAGAAGGGTGAAGTAAGGGAATGAATTCCCCTTCACCCGGCAGATGTATATTTAATAGAGATCAATCAACATAGAGAAAAATCCATTGTCAAACACACAGTCCATACAAGTTCGTTCTGGGTCTGAACGAAACCAGAGGCACCTTATACCTCGCATATCCATCGATCTCCAAGTACGTCTGGACGATCACCAACTGATTCCCTTCTCTTGGGTGTACAGCCCAATCAAGATCATTAGTAATTATCCAAACGATGTGAAGACCTCCGGTCTTCGACCACCATCTTCATCCTCGACACATCGTCGAATCAGTTATTCAGAATGGGATAAACCCGGTCTTTCTGAATAACTCGCGTATATAATAAACAAGTGTTACACAAACACAACATACGCCTCATTCCAATTCAGAATATTCTTTTATTCAAATATTCTTATACCTTGGGAAAGGTTCCCATTAATTTTATCAAAGATAAATTCTTTAAATTTATTCTTTAATCTTCCTTTGAATATCAATTCAAACCAAATTATGGTTTATCCAAACTAGTCGGGATTAACGAACCTTACCGAAGTAATCATTTGTTTTAATTTCCCAATCCCAACCTATTCATCCCATGAAGTAAAACTGGTAATACTTCATATCTAACACCACGGTGTTGTCGGTATATTCAATTACCATTTCACGTTCAAATCTAATTAAAGATTTAACTATCGCCTGGAGAAAAACTGGTGATACTCCCTTCTTGATCATTTCAATCTAATTAAAAATTCATTAAAACTCCACTTGGTTTTAATCTTCCCAAAAATCAATATTAATGATTGTTTAACTTGGGAAACCATATCCTATCTTTAACTGGGTTAAAGAACCAATGTCATTCAAAACACGGTTCACTATAAACCCAAAATCACATTCCATTAACAATGGAATCTACATGGAAAACAAATCGGTATAAATATCCATATCCAACTAATAATATAAATGGAATAACCACAAAGCCTTTTAAATTCCATACATATTAGCAGTCCTCATCCACAGAAATTCACTTCGATTATTACCTAATCGAATTCCACTCCATTCCAATTTATTTCATTAAATTGGAAAACTTTATTTTGGAAAATCTACTTTAAATCTTAACAAAAGATTTATAAATTCCAAATCAAATTTCACCGTAAATCGGGATAAAGAACGAATGTCATTAAAACACATTTCACAATAAACCAATTCACCTTCTATTAATTATCGGGTTAAAGAACAAGTGTTATTTAAACACCGATCACGATAAATCCAAAAATCAATTCCAATTCAATTCCAATTCAATTCCAATTAAATATTATATAATTGGTATACTTCATTAATTCTAAATAAAAAGATTTAATCTTTTTCTCAACTGGGTTTAAGAACAGTGTTAATGAAGACACCATTCACGACAAACCCAAACCCCATTTGATATTAAATACAAGGCTCTGAATAGAAAATATATCGGCTTATATTCAATATTAAATTCTACGACCAACAAATATCGTATTGGAAATAACGATATAAATATATCTTTCAAATTTCCATAATAATATCTGTATAATCACGAAATCCAACATCAAAATATTCCAAAGACAATTTCGATTCAAATCCTTCCCAATTCAATTATTGTAAATTTCGGTTACTTTTAAAACCCTTTCAAATCCAATTTATTTATTTCAAAAATAAATGGATTAAAATTCTAGTTCAAAACTAGTTCATTTCGATAAAAAAATCTATTTTTATCTTTTCAAATATGGAATTTTTCATCCCAATTCTTTCCAAATCATATATTATGATCTTACAGAAATTATTAATATTTTTACTAATTTTATCAAGGCTCGTACAGCCGATTTCCATAAACGTCCATCGAACTGCACTTACAGCGACCTTTTCCAAATTTGATTTGGACATATTTCCAAATCCATCCGTTAGATTTCAAATCTCTAATATTCGTTAGAAAGCTCTTTTCGATACGAACCCAACGGTTCTGGTTTTAAAAGAATCCGACAGTCGGATCTCCCATAATGTCCATTCGAAGTCAATGGTCGAAATTCGCGAACTGCCGCAGCTCGGCGCGTTCTATTCAGGCCGTTATATACATATATATAATATATTATATACATTTCGTCAATTTCCATTTAAAACCTATTTTATAAATCATTTTAAATTCGTTTTCAAAACGATTTCAACTTCCTATTCAATTTCTAATCAAAATTGAATATTCCATATCATCGATATATAAATGATAATATTTTCAAAATATTAGATTTTGAAATCAATTCCTTTTCGATATTCATTGTAAATAACGAATAAAATCGATAAAACTATCGCTCACGTCAAAATGGTGCATATCTATTCAACGCGGCTTTTACTCAACACATGAATGTATGTTTTATTCAACACATGAATATTCATTCTATTCAACGCATGAATTTTCTTATTCAACACATGAATATTTATTTTTATTCAACACATGAATTTTCTTTTATTCAACACATGAATATATATTTTATTCAACACATGAATATTCTCAACACATAAGTATTATCAACACATGACTATTTTGTTTATTCAACGCATGAATATAATTTATTTTCTAAATTGGAATAAGACCCAATCAATTACCATATAATATTATTTATATGGATTCCATACCACACATGTATATAATAGCAACAATAAATAATCAACCATCATCCAGAGTGCATTCTCCACTGTATAAGCATCAAATATAAATATTCAACGCTTATAACAGCCTGTCAATCAATCGATCGACATACAGCTAATTATTGGGATTAGTGTATGTCCTATATCATCCCAATACCCGTGTGGGGTTTCAATCAACAAATAATGAATTTTGTTTGTGAAGTTGGGCGATGTATAAAATTTATCGTCCCAATCAATATCAGTCAAATGTGTGTATATAAATAAATCGTCTGATTTGTTTATAAATATTTATTTTATATACACGTTAAAAATTATATTTTTAACTATAAAATATTTATTCTATTCCACATCACACAATCAATTTTCACCACACATCAATCAAACAAACAAGCCGTCCATTGTCTGTGGACGATGGTTGTCAGCTGCTGCTAAGCACCATCTGCATCCTTGTATATATTTCAACTAGAAAATAAAATAAAACTGAGAAGTTCTCACCGAGGGTTCCACTCCTCCATTTTGTTTCTGAAATTCAGACCAGTCTGGATCTGCCCGTACTTCCAACGCAGTCGTCTCCACGCTATTCATATTAAAATCACCTTTTTAATATGATGTTCTATACATTAAAAATCATATTTTTTTATACTCTACCAATATAAAATCATATTTTTATCCTTTCTATAATATAAAAATCATATTTTTAAAACGCTACTCTCTATATAAAGATTATATTTTTATTTTGTTCATATAATAAAGATTCAATCTTTTCGTTTATAAAAATTCTGATCTTTCTTCTATATAAAAATCTATCCTTTTCATCTATAAAAATCCAACCTTTTCTTCATTGTTTACATAAAAGAAAAACACAGTTCTTTTCCACATAAACGAATAAAAATAGAAACTGAAATTTAAAATTATGTTTTATATAAATCAAAATCAGGGAAAAAACTATGTTATAATAAAAAAATTGATTTTGAAACCCTTCTTAAAATTAATTTTATAAAACATATAAAAATAAAAATAAAAAAACTTACAGGGGAGGGGATTATAACGACCCGAACTTACCCGTTAAGGAAAGCCCGGATTGAGATGAAAACAAGCCACATCGGAACACGAACAGAAGAACATTTCATTGTTATTACAACAATTCCATCAGATACGAGAATATACAGAGTATGAATAAATATAATACATTCAATAAATATCAGAGATTACAATAAATTACATAGCAGCGGAAAAACAATACAAAACACAACTGAAAGTAAGACACAGATACAGAGCTTTCCAAGCATCGTTCCAGCTGTAAATCAGGATCCTGTGAAAATAAATCTGCAAAACCAAAACTACTAGCTGCCCGTGTCGAAAATAAGGGCACCCAGAGTTTAGGTTAAAACAATAAACTCCAGGTCAGTCATGTGACTGGTGTGAGAACTAAAACAGTTATTAATCTTTATTTCAAAGGAGAGTACTTCAAGGGACCACCCCGTATAACACGGAACGGGTTTCCTCCCAAGAACACTTGTGCGTAAAACAAACAGCGCAATGCTAAATAAAGAAAAATGAAGCTATTATAAGACCCAGGTACCATCACACAATGCAACGCAAGCCGGAGGATAGGATTTTTACCTTATAATAGCCAAAGCATGCTTGATACATTTAAAACACATTATTTTGATTTTACTATAAGTGTATAGTGTCAAAATATTTTCAATCATAAATATCAATCATAGGCGGCATGAATGACCCATACCACTATGTCGCCATACTAGGTTCTACAAATAAAACCGCAATATCACGTATTGGAAATTGGATTTCCGTCATGAGTCGAGGCAAGGGGCAAGCTCCTCTCCGTTCGAGACACTCTAGCAAATGTCTCAGGACCACATACAGCAATCCTTGGAATCGGTTGGGTCGATCCTCTCTTACTTTTAAGGATTGGTAATTCCTGAACTCACGTTTCCCGGTCCTAACAGACCTAATATCGAGGCGCCTCATCCAACAACCACACAGGTGAAAAGTATATAAATGTCAGCCAGTTTAAGCACTGACACCACCACTAGCTAAAAAGAAACGTCGTGTTCTCCCAACGGTCCGTATCCCGTTTTTGACACTTACTGAGGTGTGAGGCTTGCGAATTCACGATATACACAAAGCTGCGCCACACAGGCCATGCTTTGATCATCAATCACAAGACTTTGCTTTTCAACAGAAGCCTTGATCAATTGCCACTTACGCGTGCCACACTGGCAATTCACTCCGTGCGACTGATGTCCTTCGATATACAACCTCTGAGCTCTTACGTCTCAGAGAAGGGCGTTAAGCAAGAGAATAAATTCTCCGCCGCCAAACAGATGTATATTTAATAGAGGTCACTCAACACAGAATAAAATCCAATGTCAGACACACAGTCCATTTACAAGTTCGTTCTGGGTCTGAACGAAACCGGAGGCACTTTCCTCGCATATCCATCGATCTCCAAGTACGTCTGGACGATCACCAACTATTTCTCTCCTCTTGGGTGTACAGCCCAATCGAGATCATCAGTAATCACCCAAACGATGTGAAGACTTCCGGTCTTCAACCACCATCTTCATCTTCAACATCTCGTCGAATCGGTTATTCAAAATGGGTATAAACCCGGCCTTTCTGAATAATCCACGTATATAATAAACAAATGATACACAAACACAACAAACGCCTCATTCCAATTCAGAATATTCTTTTATTCACAAAATTACATTCTTAGGGAAAGGTTCCCATTAATTTTATCCAAGATAAATTCTTCTAAATTTATTCTTTAATCTTCCTTTGGATATCATTTCAAATTAGTCGGGATTAGCGAACCACACCTAAGTAATTATTTATTTTATTTCCCAATCCCAACCTATATATCCCATGAAGTAAAACTAGTCATAATTCATCTCTAACACCATGGTGTTATCAGTAAAATTAATTACCATTTCACGTCAAATCTAATTAAAGATTTAACTATCGCTTTGGAGCAAAACTGGTGGTACTCCATTCTCGATCACCTTTCAGATTTGATAATTTAAATTATCGATTCACATTTCAATCTAATTAAAGATTCATTAAAACTCCGCTTAGTTTTAATCTTCTCAAAAATCAATATCCTGTCTTTAACTAGGTTAAATAACCAATGTCATCTAAAACACGGTTCACGATAAACCCAAAATCACATTCAAATGTTAAACGAGTTAAAGAACAGGTTTTATTCAAAACACCGCTCACGATAAACCCAAGAACCAAATTAAATTAAATTCCAATTAATATTATTTAATTGGTATACCTCATTAAATCTAAATAGAAGGATTTAATCCTTTCTCAACTGGGCATAAGAACAGTGTTAATGAAGACACCATTCACGACAAACCCAAATCACGTTTGATATTAAATACAAGGCTCTGAATAGAAAATATATCGGCTTATATTCAATATCAAATTCTGAAACCAACAAATATCGTATTGGAAATAACGATATAAATATATATTTCAAATTCCCATTACAATATTTGTATAATTACGAAATCGAACATCGAAATATTCCGAAGATAATTTCGATTCAAATCTATTTCCACTTCACGTATTGGAATTCTGATTATTTTTAAAACCACTTTCAAATTCAATTTATTACAAAAATAAATTGATTTTAATTCTAGTTCAAAACTAGTTCATTTCGATAAAAATCTATTTTTATCTTTTCAAATGTGGAATTCTTCAGCCCAATTTTTCCCAGATCATTTCTTATGATTTTACACATATTATAGATATTTTTAATAATTTTATCAAGGCCCGTACAGTCGATTTCCATCAACGGCCATCGAACTGCACTTACAACGACCTTTTCCAAATTTGATTTGGACATAATTCCAAATCCAACCGTTAGATTTATAATTTCAAATATTCGTTAGAAATCTCTTTTCGATACGAACCCAACGGTTCTAGTTTTAGGAGAATTCGTCGGTCGGATCTCCCGTAATGTCCATTCGAAGTCAATGGTCGAAATTCACGAACTGCCGCAGCGCGGGGCGTTCTATTCAGGCCATTATATATATATACAATATATATATATATATATTATATATATTTCGTCGATTTCCTTTTTAAAACGTATTTTATAAATCGTTTTAAATTCATTTTCGAAACGATTTCAACTTCATATTCAATTTCGAATCGAAACTGAATATTCCACATCATCGATATACAAATGATAATATTTTCAAAACGTTATAATTTGAAATCACTTCCCTTTTTAAATTCATTATATAAACGAATATAATCGAAATAAATATCGCTCACGTCAAAATGGCGCATCTCTAATCAACACGGCTTTACATATTTCAATAAATTCGTTATTCTATTCAACAAATGAATACTTATTCTATTCAACACATGAATATACATTTCTTTCAACACATGAATATTCTCAACACATGAGCATTGTCAACACATGACTATTTTTGTTATTTAATATATTTTATAAAATTATGGTATATATTGTGACGATCCAAAAATCCGTGTGACGGTATTAAGGATAATCATTGGAATATACCACATCAATCATCATAGCAGAGTACAGATAATAGCAAAAACAATAAAAAGAATAATTTTACATAGGTATGACAGCGGATTCATAACATGTAACGACATCAGAATAGCACAACGTAGGATATAACTTAGTAAATAAAAGGGAAGTGATCAGTCACCATCGCCAGAGGCGGAATATATACATGCGGTGAGACATAATAAGGGTACCAGTCTACATCGCCGAAGGCGGTACATATACATACGATAATAAGTACTGAAATTAAAGCAGTCTGCATCGCCTGTGGCAGAATCATAATATAAGTACAATAATGGAGGAAAATGTCAAAGTCATCTCTGTGAAGTCAGCCTCGCCGTGAGCCAAAATGCACTCTATGCAACAGTGCAGAGCCAAAAACAACCTGTCACCTGTGAACTAGGCTGACCGTGTGAAAATAAGGGCACCCGCATTTGCAAAGTGAAACAAACAACGAGTCAGTCATGGGGACTGGTATGAGAAATCTATTTAATAATTTAAAACAACAGTAATACGCAAATCATAGGACCACGCCACTTTCGCGGAACGGGTTTACTCCAGTGATTGATGGTGCATTTAAAACAAAGTAAATTCTTTAAAACAACGCAATGCTTTTAAAAAGAATGAAGACATTATAAGACTCAAGTCCCATCATATAATGCAATGCAAGCCGGAGGATAGAGTTTTACCTTATAATGGCCAAATATGCTTAATACGTGCAAAGCAAAATCATTTGATATTATTACTAGTGCATATATGTTTCAAAAACGAATAGCATCATAAATAGCAATCATGGGCGGCATAGCTACCATATACTATGTCGCTATACAAGTTCTACAATCGAATCCGTTATTTCGTATTGGAAATTGGATTTCCTTCATGAGTCGAGGCAAGGGGCAAGCTCCTCTCCGCTTCGAGACATTCTAGCAAATGCCTCAGGACTACACACTCTGGGTAACCCCTGGATCTTCAGGGCCGGTCCTCTTACGTTTGAGGATTGGCAATTCCTGAACACACGTTTCCCAGTCCTTACAAACCTATAATCAAGGCGCCTCGCATTCCAATAACCACATAGGTGAAAAATAGATATAAATGTCAGGGATGGTAAGTCACTGACACCACCATATCTAGAAAGAAACGTCGTGCTCTCCCTACAGTCCTTATCCCGTTTTTAACTCATACCGAGGTGTGAGGCTCGCGAATCCACACTATATGTAGCAACCCGAATTTTAACAACATGTTAAGACAAGAATCAAGGCATAATTAAATGTTAAAATCTAAATCAGGGAAAACGGGTTGCGCCATTGCGTTCGTCTCGGAAAAATACGCGAAATAGAGTCCGAAATTTCGCAAATCGGAGTCCGTATGATCAAGATATGACCTCGCAAAGTTTCACAAAAAAATTCAAATTCAAAAGCAGATTCAAATTTTCAGAATTCAGGGTAGGCGGGAAAAATCCCGCCCCAGGCAAGGTCGACACAGGGGTCGACACCAGTGTCGACCCCCCCCAATGGGTCGACACCCATGTCGACCCAGGGGTCGACCCCCCGGTTGGACCAATTTTTCTGCTGCACCTGTTTTTGCTCCTAGGTCTTGTTTTAGGGGCTTGTGACGATTTTGGATGGCTCAGACCTATTCTAGGGTTAATCTAAAGGCTGAAATCAATTTCCTATAACTATAAAAAGACCCTAAGACCTAGCCTAAATCATAATATTTCATTTTAGCACTCATGCAGCCGCCATCAAACCTAGAACTTTAAATTAAAAATACAAAGAACAAAAATTAAAGAAGACGAAGGATGATGCTTGAAGGCTACAACTAGAAGCTGCAACAACTACGACGCTTTAGACAACGGATTTGGGGCTATTTGATTTAGAGTTTTGATTTGGATTGCTTGCTTCATATTGTAAGTTCTATGTCACTTTTTAGGCAAAAACGCTAAAATAACATGGACATGCTATGAATTGAAACCGGATTTAAGAACTATTATTAATCCATGTTTATATTGTTTAACTTTGAATCAAAGTTTGGGAATATTGCTAGGTTGCAAGTTAAACTTATCATGATGTTGATGTTGTTATGAATCACTTGGGCTTAATTTTATTTCAAGTTGAACAAATACATGTCCATGGAATCAGTATGTTCATTGAAATCCTCATGTTGATTAAACCATGCCTATGATACTAATTAAACCATGTCTATGATATTAATGAAACTATGCCTGTGATGTTAATATACTTATCATGCTAATGACAAATTGGGAATTGCTAGGTCATGATGAAAAGTTGGAATCATTATGTTCATAATGCTAGATGAGAATCATTATGTTAAAAATACTAAATTGGAATCCACTATGCCTATTAGAATCACCATGCCTTTAATGTTTCATGGTTGTAATAAAATTATTATTATGCCCGAAATGATTATTATGCCTAGGATGTAAAGTTGAATTTATCATGTTGAACTAAGTTGGAACCATTACTATGCCAAGTTATCATCATGCTAGTATTGAAACCATGTGATATGTTATAGCCCGTTTATTATGCAAGTGATGTTGAAATTGTCACATATGCCTATCACATGTTTGGTGTTATTCCCCTTTATCTCTTGAATTGTTTATACTTGTGAATGATGTACGTTTATATACGTTGGGGATACGATTGGGTAGAATAGGCAAAACTTGAATTGATTATAATCATAAATCGTGAAATTTGGCATAAGTAGAACATGAAATATGGCACGAGAACTCGACTTGAACATGCCATAACTTGACTTGAAACATGCCTTAGTTGGGCACGAAATTGACATATGAACATGCTATGAAAATAGCATGAATCGGATAAGAACATGGGCATGACTTTAGAAAACAAGAAAGTGGCCAACTCGAGGTTGGGTTGAGTTTGTAGTGTAAACCTGCCCGGAACCGCCCGGCAAATCCAGTTGCTACAAACAATAGGATCCAATGTGGGTAGTTGGTCACATCGCGCTTGAAACCCGAGGTTGGGTTGAGTTCGTAGCATAAACCTACCCGGAACCGCCCGACAAATCCATTGGTTACGAACAATAAGATCCAATGTGAGTGGTTCGGTGCATTAACGAATCAATTAATGCCAATTAGGCTTAATTCATGAACATGAAAAGACAACTTAACCAACTTGAACACGATTTGTAGGGCTAAGTCATGAACTTGAAATGACAACACTTAGCCAACTTGACATGATACGTAGGCGGGTTAAGTCACGAATTTAAATGACATACTTAACCATCTTGACACGACTAGACTGGAAAAGGATTAGGTCACGAATTACTTGACTTAATCGGTTAGGCGGGTTAGGTCACGAATTACATGACCTAATCCGTTAGGCGAAACCCTAGACACGACCCCTTTCAGCAGTAACCCTCTAGATTTATCAAGGTACCCCGGGGCTAGGCCGGGTGGGGCACGATTACTGGGATGATTGTAAGAGGTGAACGACGGCAGTGGGGTATGCCAGTGCAGGTTCGGTGGACTACGGTCGTGCACGTATTCCGGGGCAGGCACTGGGTATCCGTAGATTTATCTGTGCATCTTGAATCGTGTCAGGGGTTAACATCCTAGGGCTGATACACCCGAAGGTGGACCCAGCACAAGTGACTACATTCGTGATTAGCCGTATGACATGGACACTTGACGAACTAGAACTTGTAGGGAGCCAATCGACTAGATAATCGCTCCATAGGAACCCATACTTGGGTCAGACCCCGTTTCAGGGTCATTTCATGATATTAGGCCGTGGGATTTATTTCGTGATTAACTTGTGATATGGGCTTAGTATACTAGTACAGTCGATGCAATGAATCCCGAACATGTGATGCTTTACTTGACTTGTCTTGACTTATCCTGATCACCTTAGTCTATCTTGTTGACCTTGACACCATTCTTAAGTTTAGTTCCAGTTCATACATGACAGGTTGTTTTTGACCGTTTGTACACTGAAAGTTACTAGGACTTACTCAGTCTTTATGACTGACCCTTTTCCTTTCGCCTCTTTTCCTTTCGTCCCCCCCTCCCAGATTCTCAGGGAGGAAACACCAGCTCTTAGCTTGGATATCACTTGCTTTGGCTCAGCATGTACGGTTTGCTATGGCTGCTTCTTTTTACTGCACTTGGGGAATAAGTTTTTTTTTTGTTTTTAAGTTATTGCTTCTTTGTCTATTATTACAAGACAGTTGTAATGAAGTTGTCATTTGAAATGATTTGTAGAGACATAGTTTATTTTGGGATAAAATAAAATTGAAGTTTTGTTCTTCCGCTGTTTACTTAATTATTTATTTATGTTCTGTCTTGTGATAATTCTGTAATGTTATCTCGATAATACCCCTCCAAAACTAGTGCATTCCCTTTGTGAGTGACCCTAGCGGAGGTGGGGTGTTACATTTGGTATCAGAGCAGAAGGTTACCAAGACTGGGCAAAAGTTTTGAAAACCTTTTGAATTTTTTTTCAAAACCATTTACAAAGAAGCAAATTTTCAAGAAAATTTTGTCTTGATTAAAAGGCATATTCCCCAAAGCCCTTAGCACTAGCTTTGCTTCCTCGTTTGAATCTTTTCCTTTTTCGTTTTCAGCTTGTCATGGCCGACGACCTTAATCTTCCCGAGGGGGTCAATATACCCACTTGGTTCCGTCGTTTCCTCGAGGCTCGGGCTAATGTGGCAGGCCCAGCCAATCCTCCTCCTCATCCTCCTCAACCTCCGCGAGAAACCGCTTTTTCAAAGATATGCAAGGACTTTAAGGCCATGGGCGGGAAGGATTTCCTAGGAACTGAGACTTTTGTTGAGGCCACGGAATTGGTTGAAGGAAACCGAAGACTTGTTTGTTATCTTTGAGGTAGAGGACAATAGGAAAGTACAGTTGGCGGCGTGGCTCATGAAAGAGGAAGCTTCTTATTGGTGGGAAGTCAACAACGCTACTAGGCCCATTGAGACTTGGGCAGACTTTAGAGGGAGATTTGGGCTTAAGTTCTTGTCCTCGGCAGAGGAGAGTCTCCAAATGGAACGGTTTCTGGCCCTTAAACAAGGAAATATGACAGTTAAAGAATACGTGAACCGGTTCAATCAGCTTGCTCGCTTCGGATTGGAGTTGGTCAACACTCCTCAGAAAAAGGCGCTATGTTTTGCACGAGGCTTGAACGAGCCACTACATGGTTTGGCCATGTCTCAAGTGCCCATGGAGGCGACCTTTGAAAGCTTGGTGGATATGGCCCTACTGTATGAGGAAGAAAAGAAGGGCAAGAAAGAGGTCAAGCCCAACGATTCTCAGAATAAGAAGGTAGACCCCGAGAAAGGAGGCAAGAACGACAACTCACGTGATAAAAGGAAATGCAATTTCTGTGGTACGGAAGGGCACATAGCCAAGGATTGTAGAAAGAGGAAGAGAAAGCAAGGTGAATGTTTTCATTGTGGGGAGACTGGACACATCAGCAAGGACTGCCCTAAAAAGCAGACCGCACCTTCTAGGGGTACATCGTTAACTTCTTTTTCTAGATGCTTTGTTTTATCTTGTTATCTCCTCGATCCTATCTTGAGAACCATAGGTAGAATCTTTTTGGATGTAAACATGTAATTGAAACATGTTATGATTGCGAAATGGTTGCAAGTGGTCGCAAGTGGTTGCTCGTGGATGCATGAATACACATTAGGCACTAGATCGGCTCAGTCACAGTTTCATACTTGCATATGCATGAGTGTTTATTTTGGAAACTTGGTTGTACTATCATTTGGTTGTTGCATATGATTGAATGTTTATGCACTCATGTAGAAATTATGAATTATAATAGGAAAATTTTGCATACATATTGGATTCATTTCACTAAACATATTTTGCATTTTGAAAATCAATCAGGCCTGATCATTAGCATTACCAAAGGAACATATACACACTCTCTTTGCATGTGTTCATAAAACATTAGAAGACTTTTAAGGACCATGGTTGCTTGTGGATGATATTTTGAGTAGATGGATGATGGATGGTAGGATGCGTTCTTCCTTGGAGATTTCGGGGACGAAATCCTTAAAGGAGGGGAGAATGTAACAACCCGAATTTTAACATGTTAAGACAAGAATCAAGGAAGAATTAAATGTTAAAATCTAAATCAGGGAAAACGGGTTGCGCCATTGCGTTCGTCTCGGAAAAATACGCAAAATAGAGTCCGAAATTTCGCAAATCGGAGTCAGTATGATCAAGATATGGCCTCGCAAAATTTCACGAAAAAATTCAAATTCAAAAGCAGATTCAAATTTTCAGAATTCAGGGTAGGCGGGAAAAATCCCGCCCCAGGCAGGGTCGACACAGGGGTCGACACCAGTGTCGACCCCCCACCAATGGGTCGACACCCATGTCGACCCACGGGTCGACACCCATGTCGACCCACGGGTCGACACCCATGTCGACCCACGGGTCGACACCCATGTCGACCCAGGGGTCGACCCCCCCGGTCGGACCAATTTTTCTGCTGCACCTGTTTTTGCTCCTGGGTCTTGTTTTAGGGGCTTGTGACGATTTTGGATGGCTCAGACCTATTCTAGGGTTAATCTAAAGGCTGAAATCAATTTCCTACAACTATAAAAAGACCCTAAGACCTAGCCTAAATCATACTATTTCATTTTAGCACTCATGCAGCCGCCATCAAACCTAGAACTTTAAATTAAAAATACAAAGAACAAAAATTAAAGAAGACGAAGGATGATGCTTGAAGGCTACAACTAGAAGCTACAACAACTAAGACGCTTTAGACAACGGATTTGGGGCTATTTGATTTAGAGTTTTGATTTGGATTGCTTGCTTCATATTGTAAGTTCTATGTCACTTTTTAGGCAAAAACGCTAAAATAACATGGACATGCTATGAATTGAAACCGGATTTAAGAACTATTATTAATCCATGTTTATATTGTTTAACTTTGAATCAAAGTTTGGGAATATTGCTAGGTTGCAAGTTAAACTTATCATGATGTTGATGTTGTTATGAATCACTTGGGCTTAATTTTATTTCAAGTTGAACAAATACATGTCCATGGAATCATTATGTTCATTGAAATCCTCATGTTGATTAAACCATGCTTATGATACTAATTAAACCATGTCTATGATATTAATGAAACTATGCCTGTGATGTTAATATACTTATCATGCTAATGACAAATTGGGAATTGCTAGGTCATGATGAAAAGTTGGAATCATTATGTTCATAATGCTAGATGAGAATCATTATGTTAAAAATACTAAATTGGAATCCACTATGCCTATTAGAATTACCATGCCTTTAATGTTTCATGGTTGTAATAAAATTATTATTATGCCCGAAATGATTATTATGCCTAGGATGTAAAGTTGAATTTATCATGTTGAACTAAGTTGGAACCATTACTATGCCAAGTTATCATCATGCTATTATTGAAACCATGTGTTATGTTATAGCCCGTTTATTGTGCAAGTGATGTTGAAATTGTCACATATGCCTATCACATGTTTGGTGTTATTCCCCTTTATCTCTTGAATTATTTATACTTGTGAACGATGTATGGTTATATACGTTGGGGATACGATTGGGTAGAATAGGCAAAACGTGAATTGATTATAATCATAAATCGTGAAATTTAGCATAAGTAGAACATGAAATATGGCACGAGAACTCGACTTGAACATGCCATAACTTGACTTGAAACATGCCTTAGTTGGGCACGAAATTGACATATGAACATGCTATGAAAATAGCACGAATCGGATAAGAACATGGGCATGACTTTAGAAAACAAGAAAGTGGCCAACTCGAGGTTGGGTTGAGTTTGTAGTGTAAACCTGCCCGGAACCGCCCGGCAAATCCAGTTGCTACAAACAATAGGATCCAATGTTGGTAGTTGGTCACATCGCGCTTGAAACCCGAGGTTGGGTTGAGTTCGTAGCGTAAACCTGCCTGGAACCGCCCGGCAAATTCAGTGGTTACGAACAATAAGATCCAATGTGAGTGGTTCGGTGCATTAACGAATCAATTAATGCCAATTAGGGTTAAGTCATGAACATGAAAAGACAACTTAACCAACTTGAACACGATTTGTAGGGGTAAGTCATGAACTTGAAACGACAACACTTAGCCAACTTGACATGATACGTAGGCGGGTTAAGTCACGAATTTAAATGACATACTTAACCATCTTGACATGACTAGACTGGAAAAGGATTAGGTCACGAATTACTTGACTTAATCGATTAGGCGGGTTAGGTCACGAATTACATGACCTAATCCCTTAGGTGAAACCCTAGACACGACCCCTTTCAGCAGTAACCCTCTAGATGTATAAAGGTACCCTAGGGCTAGGCTGGGTGTGGCACGATTACTGGGCTGATTGTAAGAGGTGAACGACGGCAGTGGGGTATGCCAGTGCAGGTTCGGTGGACTATGGTCATGCACGTATTCCGGCGCAGGCACTGGGTATCCGTAGATTTATCTGTGCATCTTGAATCGTGTTAGGGGTTAACATCCTAGGGCTGATACACCCGAAGGTGGACCCAGCACAGGTGACTACATTCGTGATTAGCCGTATGACACGGACACTTGACGAGCTAGAACTTGTAGGGAGCCGGTCGACTAGATAATCGCTCTGTAGGAACCCGTACTTGAGTCAGACCCCGTTTCAGGGTTATTTCATGATATTAGGCCATGGGATTTATTTCGTGATTAACTTGTGATATGGGCTTAGTATACTAGTACAGTCGATGCAACGAATCCCGAACATGTGATGCTTTACTTGACTTGTCTTGACTTATCCTGATCACCTTAGTCTATCTTGTTCACCTTGACACCATTCTTAAGTTTAGTTCCAGTTCATACATGACAGGTTGTTTTTGACCGTTTCTACACTGAAAGTTACTAGGACTTACTCAGTCTTTATGACTGACCCTTTTCCTTTCGCCTCTTTTCCTTTTGTCCCCCCCCCCACAGATTCTCAGGGAGGAAACACCAGCTCTTAGCTTGGATATCACTTGCTTTGGCTCAGCATGTACGGTTTGCTATGGCTGCTTCTTTTTACTTCACTTGGGGAATAAGCTGTTCTTCTGTTTTTAAGTTATTGCTTCTTTGGCTATTATTACAAGACAGTTGTAATGAAGTTGTCATTTGAAATGATTTGTAGAGACATGGTTTATTTTGGGATAAAAAAAAATGAAGTTCTGTTCTTCCGCTGTTTACTTAATTATTTATTTATGTTCTGTCTTGTGATAATTCTGTAATGTTATCTCGATAATACCCCTCCAAAACTAGTGCATTCCCTTTGTGCGTGACCCTAGCGGAGGTGGGGTGTTACACTATACACAAAGCCCGCCACATAGGCCGTGCTTTGATCATCAACCACAAGACTTTGCTTTGCAACATAAGCCTTGATCACAGCATCTTGGCATGCCACATAGGCAATCCACTCCATATGATTGATTTCTATCAATATATAACCTCTGAGCTCGTACATCTCAGAGAAGGGCGTTAAGCAAAAGAATAAATTCTCCGCCGCCAAACAGATATATATTTAACAGAGATCAATCAGTATAGAACAAAATCCAATGTCAGACACACAGTCCATTTACAAGTCTGTTCTGGGTCTGAACGAAACCGGAGGCGTCAAATTCCTCGTATATCCGTACAATTAACACATACGTTCAGACGGCTACTACTTCCATTCCTTCACGGTAGCTACTCCAGTCAGGAACCTCAGCAGCGCCCACCCAACCGATACGAAGATCGTCGGTCCTGAATCGTCCTTGTATTTTCCAATTCGAATCGCTCGATCAATTATTTGAAATGAGGGTTAGCTCGACCTTTTCAAATAATTCACGTAATTAGAATTTAAATCAATTCTTTCCTTGGTTATATTATTCGGCAATCACATTTCGGTTCTTTAGTATAATTTTCGTGTCAAACACATACAACCATCAAATATCGAGCAGATCAAACCAAATTGGTTTATTTCCAATCTATGTTGCTTATAATATTTTATAACGATTTTTCGCCATTTTTATTTATTTAAAAATGGCCTTATTTAATTAAATGACGTTTCAGGTCGTGCCGTGGCACTGGCGCTGTTTTTCCCCTAATTTGTTTTACACATATCGGAAAATCTAACCATTGGATTTCTACGAAGTCTATATCAATGGGAAGATATTCCCAAAGCGAACCCAACGATTCCAGTTTCGTGAAAATCCGACGGTCGGATCTTCCACAGTAGTCATTTGAAGTTATGGTTTCAAAATTTGAACTGCAGCGTCGTTATTCGATTTAATTTAATTATATTTATATTTATATATAAATATAAATGATTTTGGCGCTGTTTTTCTTCAGATTTGAATTAAACATTCCAGACAATCCAACCGTTGGATTTTTACAAGGTTGGTGCCGTTGGAAAGATATTTCCAAGGCGAACCCTGCGGTTGTGGTTTCGGGAAAATCCGATGGTCGGATTTCTCATACTAATCATTTCAAATTACTATTCCAAAACATGGACTACGTGGCTTCGATTCCTTTTGATTATATTTATATTTATATATATAAATATAGTTCATTCTATAATTTCAAATATAGTTCATTCATTAATTTCAACTTCGTTTTCACTTCAAATATTTCACTAACGCCTTAATATTTTGAAAAATTTCGCCATAACCTCCTTTGTATGGGAAGGGGTTTGGAAATTTATTGGGCCGTGTTAGGTACCCAATAAATCCTATAAAGCATCCACATATTTGTAGTGATATATTCTTGTGTTTACGGGGGAGCGTGCATAGATAATAACTCCAGAGAATAAATTCTCGCCACCCCGTTCCGTGTGGAAATAAATAGTCCATGTGCCGTATCTAATGACTAGAGAGACGTGATTATTGTCAACTCCAGACCCGTGTGGGGTTTTTATTAATCTGGCAATTTATCGTTATATTTTATATAGTCCATATCAGTCATCAGTTCAACCTGTAGTATACAATCATCGCCATACAAGCCTCTCGCTCGTATGGTAAATCTTTCACCTCGTCACACAAGCTCCAATTTCTTATGTGGAATATGATGAAGTATGCCTATCGTCGAGGAGTATGCCATGTAGTGTAGTTCAAAATTAATTGTTACTATCCTATGGCAATGTTTATTATTTCACACAGAATAACCAGCACTCCGCATCCAATCGCATTCACAGGAGTTGATATAAAAATAAAATTGCGCAGCCAACTCATCAAGGCTTACCTATTTGTCGGGCACGCAAATAATTTCTTTACTCTACAGCTAATCCATTTTCCCTGTTCAACACATGTATATATATGCAGAACAAAGCTAATAATAATATTTCTAGCAAACTATTATTTATTTCAACACGTGTGTATTTTTATCAAAGCATATACATGATAAAAGAAATATTTCTATCATCAAAAATATTTATTCAACACGTGAATGTCTTAACACTTCGTATTCACAAATAAAAATGGAGTTTTATTGTCTATTCATTTTATTTTAAAGTACGATAACATTCAACACATGAGTTTCAATTCAACGAATGAATTTCAATTCAACACATGAATATTCTCTATAGTTTGTCTATATATAAAAATGTGATTTTTATCGTTAAATCTATTTGTTTAACAACACATGAGTTTCAACTCAACGAATGAATTTCAATTCAACACATGAATATTCTCCATAGTTGTATATATATAAAAATGTGATTTTTATCGTTGAATCTATTTGTTCAAATTCGAATAATATTCAACACATGAATTTCAACTCAACGAATGAATTTCAATTCAACACATGAATATTCTCTATAGTTTGTATATATATAAAAATGTGATTTTTATCGTTGAATCTATTTGTTTAAATTCGAATAATATTCAACACATGAATTTCAACTCAACGAATGAATTTCAATTCAACACATGAATATTCTCTATAGTTTGTATATATATAAAAATTTGATTTTTATCGTTGAATCTATTTGTTTAAATTCGAATAATATTCAACACATGAATTTCAACTCAACGATTTAATTTCAATTCAACACATGAATATTCTCTATAGTTGTATATATATAAAAATGTGATTTTTATCGTTGAATCTATTTGTTTAAATTCGAATAATATTCAACACATGAATTTCAACTCAACGAATGAATTTCAATTCAACACATGAATATTCTCTATAGTTTGTATATATATAAAAATGTGATTTTTATCGTTGAATCTATTTGTTTGAATTCGAATAATACTCAACACATGAATTTCAACTCAACGAATGAATTTCAATTCAACACATGAATATTCTCTATATTTTGTATATATATAAAAATGTGATTTTTATCGTTGAATCTATTTGTTTAAATTCGAATAATATTCAACACATGAATTTCAACTCAACGAATGAATTTCAATTGAACACATGAATATTGGTTTCAACATATGTAATTGATTTCAACAAATGAAAATTATTCTAACACATAAATATTTCAGAAAATTTCGACAGCATAACGGCAGGGTAGTTAAAACCGGGACCGTCCCTAGTACGGCTCCTCGCTCTACCTTAAAACCTCGCGGTTTTTGACAATGGGGATCATGCATCTAGTTCGCACGTAGGCTGCATGTTTTATTTTCAATTCCACAATCGTATTCTAATTTGTTTCAACCACAAGAGGGTATTTTTCAACCCCAAAGGTATTTTTCAACCACAAAATCAACCACAAACAATTATTTCCAACCATTCGTCATACCATATAATATCACGTCAATCACAAGCAATAAATATCGTACATGGTCTGTGGACGAGGGGAGTATATATATATTATTTCTATAATTCACTTGCATTTCATCACAATTCAAAGCATATATGTTTCATTCAACGCTTGTATAATTTATACATCGCTAACATAACTTATACAACACATGTACATGAGGTATACAATGCGTATATAATTTACACTTCGCTTATATAATTTATACAACACGATTCCTTTCACACAATTTAGTTTTGATTCCTCACATTGGTTTTTGTAGTGCTAAAAATCGTAGGAAGATCAGAAAAATCCGCGGCTTCTGCTAGATGGTGGAGAGCCTCCTCGCGGTCACGGTGTCTCCTTTTTCATCAAATATCATTAACGAACGAAAAAGATATGATTTTTCAAAGTTTTGCAACACTTAAAAGTGTTATTTTCATTTCAGAAATTCGAAGCAGAAGGGTTTGCAAACCTTCAAAACTAGGTTTTGATTTTAAATCCAAACCGTACCTCGTTGTTCCGATCAGAGTATATGGCGTCGAAGGGCTACGAACCAGCTTCCGATCGATGGTGGTGGCGGCGAACTTGGCGGCTCCAGCAAGGCACGGTGGCGCTTCAAAGGGGCGGACTTCCTCGAGGAAATTCGACGCGAATAGGCGATGGTCTTCGACGAGGCTTGTTTTGATTTGAAGAGGGGAGGAAGGCGGTCGGAATTGTCAACTGGAGGCGGCGGCGATATTGGCTGTGGCGGCGGTGATCGGGGTGGGAAGGTCTCGAACGATTTCCGTCGTTCGTTTTAGGGTTGATCGGGTTTTTCTGAAGTGAGAGAAAAAATAGAGATATTTTCTAATATAATATATTTTTAAATTCCTTTATTACCCCTTCTAGCCAATGTACACCAATTTCAACCCAACGACTGTCGCCCCTAGCTAAATACCCCCATTCCGGACACAATGGGATATGTTTCGTTGGCCAATTCGACTGTTACAGTCAGTTATTTTTCAAATTAAAGTATAAAACATTTTATATTCAATTTGAACGTACATTTCAATTTGCCAGGGCCACAAACTGAATCGAAAAATTCCAGAAAAATAAATCTAGTTTTGTTTTGACGATACGGTCCCAACAAAACCAGTTTCGTCGAATTTTGAGCTCATATGCAAGATGTCCATTTTCAGGTCGATCCATTTTAACAGAAATTGACCAATCACATTTTCTTTTGCCCCGCTCACATACTAGCTTCAAAAATTATGAAATTTGAAACCTAGCAATAATTTGACATCCCGGACCCAACAAAAGTGGTTTCGTCGAATTCCGAGGTCGTATGCAAAATATCTATTTTCAAGGGCTATATATGCTATATAGCGACCTTTCTGAAAATTCATTTAGCCATAACTTTTGATTCCCGTTATGAAACTTCGATTTTTTAGAATCGTTAGAAAGGTATTCATAAACAGATTTAAATATTTTCAGATTCGCTAAAATCCATTATATTTTCCACTCGGTACAGTCAGACAAAGTTTGTATTCAAATTTTCAAACTGCCATACTAGTCCCAATTCATTATCTTATTGAAATATGATATTTCAATTATTTAAATTCTTTGACAATAACCAATTTTAAAAATTTTAAATTGGTTCACATTTTCCGGGTTATTACAATCTCCCCCACTTAAAACTTTTCGTCCTCGAAAAGGAAATAACAGCAAAGTAGGAAAAAAATGTAAATGCAAAGTATTGTAACGGTACCTTGCACCGGAGTTAGTCAGAGATGTCCACTCTGCATTTGGGGTAGGCTTGTTTAATGCTTTCCTCAGTCTCCCAAGTACAGTCTCTAGGATCACTACTCCACTGCACTTTGACTAAATGAATCTTTTTGCTCCTTAGCTCTCTAGTTTCTTTGCCAACAGTCTTTAATGGCTCTCTTCTAAGCGCTAATTCTGGAGTTATGTTTATATCCTGTTGCGCTGCCTCTTCTACAACAAGATCCGGATCATGTACATGTTTTCTGAGTTGAGACACATGGAACACATCATGTACACCAGGCAACCAATCAGGTAATGAAACCCTATATGCAAGAGTTCCAATCCGTTCAAGTGTAGGAAAGGGACCAATAAATCTCGGTGCCAACTTCCCAGTCTTGTCAAATCTGATTACTTCCCGCATTGGAGAAACTCTTAAATAAACATAATCGCCAACGACAAATGATAAGTCTCTTCTTCTTGCATCAGCATAACTTTTCTGTCGGCTTTGTGCGGTTTTCAATCGCTTCTTAATGAAATTGACTTTATCTGATGCTTCTCGAATCATATCGGGCCCTAACACAAGTCTGTTGCCAGGTTCTACCCAACATGCGGGAGATCTGCACGGTCTACCGTATAATGCTTCAAATGGAGACATTCCCAAACTTTCTTGATAGCTGTAGTTATAAGAGAACTCGGCTAAATGTAAGTGATCTTCCCATGAGCCTCCAAAATCGATAACGCAAGCCCGCAGTAAATCTTCTAGAATTCTATTCACCCGCTCAGTTTGGCCGTCTGTCTGTGGGTGATAAGCGGTGCTTAGATTCAATTTGGTTCCCAATTCTCTCTGGAATGCTTCCCAGAATTTGCTAGTAAATAGGGGATCTCTATCACTGACTATATTGAGCGGCACTCCATGTAGTTTAACTATTTCTTTGAAGTAAATCTGTGCTAAACTTTGAGCCATTCTATTGGATCGGACAGGTATGAAATGGGCAGTCTCGTGAAGCGATCTACGATTACCCATATACTGTCGTATCCTTTCTTAGTTCGAGGCAAGCCATCAATGAAGTCCATCGAAATTTGCTCCCACTTCCATCCTGGAATTTCTAAAGGTTGTAATAGTCCAGCCAATTTCTGCTGATCGCTCTTAACTAGCTGACAAGTGGAGCATCTGCTAACATATACTGAAATATCCCTTTTCATTGATCTCCACCAGAATGTGCACTTGATGTCATTGTACATTTTGCTCACACCGGGATGGATACTGAGTTTGGACTTATGACACTCGTCAAATATTTCTCTTCGAAGCTCTGGAAGATTTGGGATGCAAATTATGCCCTTTAACCTAAGAACTCCATTGTCATCGAGTCGAAAACTTATGGATTCACCTCCCTTGACTCTCTGACTGATTCTTTGAATAAATTCATCGTATTTCTGGAGGGTCGAGATCCTGTCAATTAATGAAGACGAAATGATAAAACTGGAAATGATTTCATTCTTTCTGCTGAGCGCATTTGCTACAACATTGGCTTTCCCTGGAGTGTATAGAATTTCAAAATCGTATGCTGCAAGGAATTCTAACCAACGCTGTTGTCTCAAGTTTAGATCTTTCTGAGTGAATAGATACTTCAATGATTGATGATCAGTGAATAGTTCGAACTTCTCGCCCAGTAAATAATGACTCCAGATTCTTAAAGCAAACACGATAGCTAATAACTCAAGATCATGAGTTGCATAGTTTCTTTCATGCGGCTTCAGCTGACGGCTGGCATAAGCGACCACTTGACCTTTTTGCATTAATACTGCGCCTAGCCCTCTAATAGAATCATCTGTCCATACAGTCAAGTCTTGGTTGCCTTCTATAATTGTCAATACTAGAGCAGTTGTCAATTTCAGTTTCAGCTCCTGGAAAGCTTCTTCACATTCGAAAGTCCATTTGAATTTCTCATGCTTCTTTGTAAGCTTTGTCAATACACCAGATATCTTTGAAAAATCCTGAACGAATTTCCGATAGTAACTAGCCAATCCAAGGAAACTTCAAACTTCTGTGGGGGTAGTAGGTTGTTTCCAGTTCTGAATCGCTGTAATTTTGCTTGGATCTACAACAATCCCTTCTTTTGATACGACATGGCCTAGGAACTTAACTTCTTCCTGCCAGAAGACACACTTAGAAAATTTAGCTTTCAAGACATTTCTCCTCAGAATTTTCAACACTTGTTCTAAATGCTTTGCATGTTCGCCTTCCGACTTGGAGTAGATTAAAATGTCATCGATGAAGACTAGAACAAATTTATTCAATACACCACGGAACACTCTGTTCATAAGATCGACGAAATATGCCGGGGCGTTACACAAACCGAACGGCATTACTAACCATTCGTAGAATAAATCGGGACCCCTAAAGGCTGTCAAAGGAACACAGTTTTCTGCTATACGTAATTGGTGGAAACCTGTAGCTAGGTCCATTCTGGAGAATACTGTTGCCCATTTAATTGATCTAACAGATCGTCTATACGTGGCAAGGGATATTTGTTCTTTAGTGTCTGCTTATTGAGATCTCGGTAATCAACACAAAGTCTTAGAGTACCGTCTGATTTTGGGACAAATACTACTGCTTCTCCCCAAGCTGAAAAGCTCGGTCTGATCAGACCTTTCCGAAGCAATTCTCGGGTTTGGCTACCTAACTCTTCTTTTTCTTTCGGGGCCATTCTTCTAATTGGATGTACTACTGGTCGGGCGTTAGGAACTAGATCTATTCTGAATTCAATCTCTCTTTGCGGCGATAAGTTTTCTACTTCTTCAAACACATCCGCATAGTTTTTAACGACCGATATCTTTTCTAATGAAGGGGGAGTAACTTCTAAAGAAGACCAAAATTCTTCTCTATTTGGATCTGAACCGAGACATGGTATAGTGATATGCCCAACTTTTGTTTCAACTTTAACGATTCTTTCGGCACATCTAACTTCGGCTTATATTTTGTCTACCAGTCTAGTTCGAGTATAACATCAAATTCGGGAAAGTGCATGATGATCAAATCAAAAGAGAACTTGTAGCAAGAATAAGAGACAGGCACCCTACAATACGAACTGAGAGCGACAGAGCCTCCTATCGGGTTTTGAACTTTAATTGGTTCCTTTAGACTTTTAACTTTAACTTACTAACAATGTTACTAGAAATGAAGCTATGTGATGCACTAGTATCAAAAAGTAAAAAAAAACAGGAATATTTTTAAAGGTAAGGGTACCTCCCAAGACGTCGGGTTTACCTGATCCATCGGTGATAGCTGGTGGGGCCTTCCCGTCATACACATGAGCCACTTGTGCATTCTGCTTCAGAGGACAATTCCTGCTATAGTGCCCTTTCTTATGGAAGTTGTAGCATTCGGCTGAGCTGTGGTCTAGATTTACCTTTATCTTCCTCGGGGCTTTGCACACATTAGAAAAATGTCCTGACTTCCCGCAGTTGTAGCAATTCCCTTTCGGTATCTTTCCAGGTTTCTGAGTAGCGGCCGCTGTAATGCTAGACTCTGGCTGATCTGCTGAAGCTTTGCACTTATTTCCAGCTTGGCTTTTGGCGCGGTCTTAGTTGGAGTGTCTTTCATCCATATCTTCATAATTGCAAGCCATTTCCACTAATTCTGAGAATGAGAGTTTGATGTTGCTCATGGCTCTGTCATAGTTCTTGCGCCGTAGCCCAAATATAAACCTCTTGTTCTTAGCTTTGTTAGTCATAATAAGCTCTGGAGCATAGCGCGACAAGTGAGTGAATTTATTGAGGTAATCTTGGATGGAGAGATCTCCCTGTTGGAGATTAGCAAACTGCTCTCGCATCCTCTCTAAGGCTTGCTCAGGTACAAACTTCTCGTTGAACATGGCCTTGAATTGCTTCCAGGTCCTAACAGTACCTGCTGCATCTTCTGAGGTGATGGCATCCCACCACAACTCTGCTTCTTCCTGTAGGATCCAAATACCTAGTCGTGCTTTGTTGTTGGTCCCTAATCCCATGCCTTCAAAGATCTTTTCACAGGTCTTCAACCAAGCTATAGCCTCTGTAATTGTACCCAGGCCAGAAAAAGGTTTTCCCCCTAGGTTCCTATACCTCTTCGCTACTCTGTCTAGCTCAAAGTCCTGGGGTGCTAGTGGCTGAATAATAGGGCCCTCCTCAACTACGGGGATATTCCCCCGTCCTCCTGCTACTCCTGCTCGGCCTCCACGGCCTCCTCTAGTTGCTGCTGCTCGCGTAGCCATCCGAGAGAGTACTGTATAAGCAAGAAAAGAGTCAAGCTCACAGATTTGATAATTTTTATATATGATAAAGCGGGGGAACATAAGGAAAGGTAATGATGTACTGATCAAATTGTTATGCTAATCTGCTTAGCTCATTCTAGGACATTGCTAATCCTATCTCTAATGAGCTACTCGCCTTAGAACACTACTGATTCTATCCTGACGAGGTGCTTAATGTGTTAGATCCCGGAACTAAGGTTAACAAAAGCTCTGATACCAACTGTGACGATCCCAAAATCCGTGTGACGGTATTAAGGATAATCATTGGAATATAACACATCAATAATCATAGCAGAGTACAGATAATAGCAAAAACAATAAATAGAATAATTTTACATAGGTATGACAGCGGATTCATAACATGTAACGACATCAGAATAGTTCAACGTAGGATATAACTTAGTAAATAAAAGGGAAGTGATTAGTCACCATCGCCAGAGGCGGAATATATACATGCAGTGAGACATAATAAGGGTATCAGTCTACATCGCCGAAGGAGGTACATATACATACGATAATAAGTAGTGAAAGTAAAGCAGTCTGCATCGCCTGTGGCGGAATCATAATATAAGTACAATAATGGCGGAAAATGTCAAAGTCGTCTCTGTGAAGTCAGCCTCGCCATGAGCCAAAATGCACTCTATGCAACAATGCAGAGCCAAAAACAACCTGTCACCTGTGAACTAGGCTGCCCGTGTGAAAATAAGGGAACCTGCGTTTGCAAAGTGAAACAAACAACGAGTCAGTCATGGGGACTGGTATGAGAAATCTATTTAACAGTTTAAAACAACAGTAATACGCAAATCATAGGACCACGCCACTTTCGCGGAACGGGTTTACTCCAGTGATTGCTGGTGCATTTAAAACAAAGTAAATTCTTTAAAACAACGCAATGCTTTTAAAAAGAATGAAGCCATTATAAGACTCAAGTCCCATCATACAATGCAACGCAAGCCGGCGGATAGAGTTTTACCTTATAATGGCCAAATATGCTTAATACGTGCAAAGCAGAATCATTTGATATTATTACTAGTGCATATATGTTTCAAAAACGAATAGCATCATAAATAGCAATCATAGGCGGCATAACTACCATATACTATGTCGCCATACTAGTTCTACAATCGAATCCGTTATTTCGTATTGGAAATTGGATTTCCGTCATGAGTCGAGGCAAGGGGCAAGCTCGTCTCCGCTTCGAGACATTCTAGCAAATGTCTCAGGACTACACACTCTGGTTAACCCCTGGATCTTCAGGGTCGGTTCTCTCTTACGTTTGAGGATTGGCAATTCCTGAACACACGTTTCCCGGTCCTTACAGACCTATAATCGAGGCGCCTCGCATTCCAACAACCACATAGGTGAAAAATAGATATAAATGTCAGGGCTGGTAAGTCACTGACACCACCATAGCTAGAAAGAAACGTCTTGCTCTCCTTGCATTCCTTATCCCGTTTTTAACTCATACCGAGGTGTGAGGCTCGTGAATCTACGCTATACACAAAGCCAGGCCACGTAGGTCGTGCTTTGATCATCAACCACAAGACTTTGCTTTGCAATAGAAGCCTTGATCACAACATCTTGGCACGCCACATAGGCAATCCACTCCATACGATTGATTTCTATCGATATATAACCTCTGAGCTCGTACGTCTCAGAGAAGGGCGTTAAGCAAAAGAATAAATTCTCCGCCGCTAAACAGATATATATTTAACAGAGATCAATCAGTATAGAACAAAATCCAATGTCAGACACACAGTCCATTTACAAGTCCGTTCTAGGTCTGAACGAAACCGGAGGCGTCAAATTCCTCGTATATCCATACAATCAACACATATGTTCAGACGGCTACTACTTCCGTTCCCTCACGGTAGCTACTCCAGTCAGGAACCTCAGCAGCGCCCATCCAACCGATACGAAGATCGTCGGTCTTGAATCATCTTTGTATTTTCCAATTCGAACCGCTCGATCAATTATTTATAATGAGGGTTAGCTCGGCCTTTTCAAATAATTCACGTAATTAGAATTTAAATCAATTCTTTCCATGGTTATATTATTCGGCAATCACATTTCAGTTCTTTAGTATAATTTTCGTGTCAAACACATACAACCATCAAATATCGAGCAGATCAAGCCAAATTGGTTTATTTCCAATCTATGTTGCTTATAATATTTTATAACGATTTTTCGCCATTTTTATTTATTTAAAAATGGCCCTATTTAATTAAACGACGTTCAGGTCGTGCCGTGGCACTGGCGCTGTTTTTCCCCTAATTTGTTTTACACATATCGGAAAATCTAACCATTGGATTTCTACGAAGTCTATATCAGTGGGAAGATATACCCAAAGCGAACCCAACGGTTCCAGTTTCGTGAAAATCCGACGGTCGGATCTTCCACACTAGTCGTTTGAAGTTACGGTTTCAAAATTCGAACTGCAGCGTCGTTATTCGATTTAATTTAATTATATTTATATTTATATATAAATATAAACGATTTTGGTGCTATTTTTCTTCAGATTTGAATTAAAAATTCCAGACAATCCAACCATTGGATTTTTACAAGGTTGGTGCCGTTTGAAAGATATTTCCAAGGCGAACCCAGCGGTTGCGGTTTCGGGAAAATCCGATGGTCGGATTTCTCGTACTAATCATTTCAAATTACGATTCCAAAACACGAACTGCACGGCTTCGATTCCTTTTGATTATATTTGTATTTATATATATAAATATAGTTCATTCTATAATTTCAAATATAGTTCATTCATTAATTTCAACTTCGTTTTCACTTCAAATATTTCACTAACGCCTTAATATTTCAAAATATTTCGCCATAACCTCCTTTGTACGGGAAGTGGTTTGGAAATTTATTGGGTCGTGTTAGGTACCCAATAAATCCTATAAAGCATCCACATATTTATAGTGATATATTCTGGTGTTTACGGGGGAGCATGTATAGATAATAACTCCAGAGAATAAATTCTCATCACCCCGTTCCGTGTGGAAATAAATAGTCCATGTGCCGTATCTAATGACTAGAGAGATGTGATTATTGTCAACTCCAGACCCGTGTGGGGTTTTTATTAATCTGGCAATTTATCGTTATATTTTATATAGTCCATATCAGTCATCAGTTCAACCTGTAGTATATAATCATCGCCATACAAGCCTCTCGCTCGTATGGTAAATCTTCCACCTCGTCACACAAGCTCCAATTGCTTATGTGGAATATGATGAAGTATGCCTATCGTCGAGGAGTATGCCATGTAGTGTAGTTCAAAATTAATTGTTACTATCCGATGGCGATGTTTATTATTTCACACAGAATAACCAGCACTCCGCATCCAATGGCATTCACAGGAGTTGTAACACCCCGAAAATTCTATAACTGTGAAATTAACAAATTAAAGTATAATTAATTTGAAATCAAAGAACTAAGGGAAACGGGATACGCCATTGCGTTCGTCTCGGAAAAATACGCGAAATAGAGTCCGAGTTTTCGAAAAACGGAGTCCGTATGAAGAAGATATGGCCTTCGGAAGTTTTGAATTAAATTTAAAATTCAAACAGAATAAAATAATAATTTGAAAATGGGGCCCAATGGGCCAGGCGGATAAAACACCCGCCTAGCCACCCAGGTCGACTGGGCTGTCGACCTGGGCTACCCATGTCGACAGGGCTGTCGACAGCCCTGTCGACAGGGGTGTCGACCTGGTCGAGCCCAGTCAACCTGGCTGGCCAGTTCTGTGTTTGGCCGATTTTCTGTGGTCTGCTTTGTCATTAGGGCTAGGTGGCGAGTTTTAATTGGTCTCTCTTCCTAATGAATGGCTATGATCAATCCAAGCAACATCAAGGGTCCTAATCAATTCCTAACCTCTATATAAACAACCCTAGACTAAACCCTAATCTATTCATTCAAAATTAAGAACATAGCCGCCATGTTGCTGAGGAACGACTAAGAGTACCCGCCAACTAGAGAGAGAATTAGGAAGAAAGTTCTAAAGCCTAAAGCAATTCAAGCAACCTAAAGCCAATCAATTCAACAAAGGAATCATATCTCTTAATTAGAGAATTCGCCGCAACCATTGTAAGTAGAGTATTACTTTGGTATAAATAAACAACTGTGTTGATGTGTATGCTTGAATTGTGGCAATGAAAGTGATTCATATTTGTGCGTTCTTATCAATTTATATACGTTTGGATATTTATGGGTTATGTTATAAAGAACTACATGCGGTAGTTCTATGCAAATATACGTTTGGAATATTGCGCAAAGTATGCAATCTATGTTGAAGCTACATGTATGTAGTTAAGTGAAATTTATGCAAGTTTGGGGCTTTGTTATTATGTCGTCATGATGAATATTTTGGTGCATAAATCATTTTGCAAGTAATTGAAACTATGTTGGAATTTTGACACCATAATCCATGTATTAAGTCATGCTTTTGCAAACTTATGAATATGGCTAGGCTATGAATTATATTTGGCATAATTGAAATCTATGATTAAGTCTATCTTGTTTAAAAGAATTATATGGTGACATATGTGAGACATGGCTAGGTTAGACTCAAAAATCCTCTTTTTGCAAGTTTTAAAGCAAACACCATGATTAGGAATATTTATGCATAAGTATGTTTGTACCATCATTATGTGATTAGACTTAAACCATGATTAAATTGAACTATGCTTTTGTGTTGGTAACAAAGTATCCCCTTGTAAACATGTAGAAACCTTATGAACATGACATGTTTATGTTTATGCCAAAAGTATTTATGCCATGCTTATGTTTGACATTATGCCATGTTTATGCCAAAAGTATTTATGCCATGCTTATATTTGACATTATGTTATGCTTATGCTAGAAGTATTTACGACATGCTCATGTTTGACAATATGCCTAAATAAGAATATAGGTTCATGTTGTAGTTAAACCAATGCAAGTTCACATGCTTTTATTCATGTCACCTATGTTACCACTATGCAAGTACACCAATTTCTATTTTGTATTTCCAACGTCGTATTGCAAGTTCATGCGCTCACCTTCCCCTCTTTGTGTATACGCCATAAGCCTCCCCTTTCCGCATGGCTAAATTGGGCTTTAAAAGGCTAAGCCCAATATATATAAACGGACGTGTAAAACGGGGGAAAATAACGTTGAGTTAAAATTAATTAATGAATGAAAATATGAAATAGAAGGGCCCAAAGTCCAGTATGGGTTGGGCCCATGATTGGTGTAACCTTTACACCATGAACTTAATAATGGGCCGCAAATATTTACATATAAATAAAGAAGAATGACAAGATATGTAAATGTAGAAAATACGATGTGTTTAACCCGAGGTTGGATTGAGTTGTGATGTAAACCTGCCCGGAACCACCCGGCTGTCCAGTAGTCACAACAATACCTATCCAATGTGGGAGGTTAAACATGGAGCCCAGCAAGGACCCGAGGTTAGACTGAGTTGTGGCGTAAGACTGCCCGGAACCAACCGGCAACAGGCAGCCACAGCAATACCTGTCTAATGTGAGAGGTCAGGGCCTTAATAAGACAATTAAGGCTGAGTCAGGATTGTTAGGATTAAAGTGAACTAAAGACTTAATCAAAATGGAACATGCTAAACTAAACGGACTGGTGGGGTTAGGTTAGGAAACACTTAACCAACTTAGCATGTTGGCTAGAGATAGAAAACCTAGTAACGGGGGACCCTTTTCAGCAGTAACCCTAGAAGGTGTATCAGGATACCCTGAAACTAGGCAGGGTGGGGCACGATTACTGGGCTGATTGTAAGAGGTCAAATCGACGGCGGTGGTGTAGCAGTGTAGGTTCTAACGGTGTGCGGGCGTGCACGCACTCCGGCGCAGAAAAATAAAGCACTGGACACCAGTAGCATACCTGTGCACTCTAAGGTTGTGTCGGGTTGCCACTATGGGACTTGATACACCCCATGGTGGGACCAGCATAGGTAACTACAGACATCGGGGGCCGTAAGACACATGTAACTATGCGAGTAGGAGCCGATCATCATTGAATGGATCACATCACCCTGATTATGGGGTGCAAATTGGAAACCAGTTTATATGGGTTCAGAGATTAACATGGGGTACGATAGGATATTCGACCCTAGATAACTTAACCAAGTTCATAGTGTTTGCCCACTTCCTGTATTACTTATCATACCCAGTTCTTTATTCATAGACAAAGTAGTACTAGACTTACTCAGGCTTTATGTCTGACTCTATTTTCCTTTCGTCTTCTTTCTTCCGTTTCTCCCCCCCAGGTCCTCAGGGAGGGAACACAGCAGCTTGATCAGCCTCAACATCCAGCTTGAAGAAGAGAAATGTATTGCTTGGACTTTCCTGTTTTGAACTATGGCTTTGGACAATCCACTATGGGGACTTTTGGAAGTTTATCTATGTTTTATTTATGCTTCTTTAAATCATGTACTCAAGACAGATTATGAAAATGTTATGCTATGTTTTTGGAAAGGATGTTGTTGTAACACGTATTTGACTTTATAAAATAAAAGTTTGTTTTTCTTCCGCTGTTTACAAATATGTGTTCTTATATCTGTCTTGTATATCTGTGACTTGTACTTATAAACCTCCACCAAAATTAGGGCATTCCCTTTGAGAGTGACCCTAACGGAGGTGGGGTGTTTCAGGAGTTGATACAAAAATAAAATTGCGCAGCCAACTCATCAAGGCTTACTTATTTGTCGGGCACGCAAATAATTTCTTTACTCTACAGCTAATCCATTTTCCCTGTTCAACATATGTATATATATGCAGAACAAAGCTAATAATAATATTTCTAGCAAACTATTATTTATTTCAACACGTGTGTATTTTTATCAAAGCGTATACATGATAAAAGAAATATTTCTATCATCAAAAATATTTATTCAACACGTGAATGTCTTAACACTTCGTATTCAGAAATAAAAATGTAGTTTTATTGTCCATTCATTTTATTTTAAAGTACGATAACATTCAACACATGAATTTCAATTCAACACATGAATATTCTCTATAGTTTGTCTATATATAAAAATGTGATTTTTATCTTTAAATCTATTCGTTTAAATTCGAATAATATTCAACACATGAAGTTCAACTCAACAAATGAATTTCAATTCAACACATGAATATTCTCTATAGTTGTATATATATAAAATTGTGATTTTTATCGTTGAATCTATTTGTTTAAATTCGTATAATATTCAACACATGAATTTCAACTCAATGAATGAATTTCAATTCAACACATGAATATTCTCTATAGTTTGTATATATATAAAAATGTGATTTTTATCGTTGAATCTATTTGTTTAAATTCGAATAATATTCAACACATGAATTTCAACTCAACGAATGAATTTCAATTCAACACATGAATATTCTCTATAGTTTGTATATATATAAAAATGTGATTTTTATCGTTGAATTTATTTGTTTAAATTCGAATAATATTCAACACATGAATTTCAACTCAACGAATGAATTTCAATTCAACACATGAACATTCTCTATAGTTGTGTATATATATATATATGTGTGTGATTTTTATCGTTGAATCTATTTGTTTAAATTCAAATAATATTCAACACATGAATTTCAACTCAACGAATAAATTTCAATTCAACACATAAATATTCTCTATAGTTTGTATATATATAAAAATGTGATTTTTATCGTTGAATCTATTTGTTTAAATTCGAATAATATTCAACACATGAATTTCAACTCAACGAATGAATTTCAAATCAATACATGAATATTCTCTATAGTTTGTATATATATAAAAATGTGATTTTTGTCGTTGAATCTATTTGTTTAAATTTGAATAATATTCAACATTTGAATTTCAACTCAAAGAATGAATTTCAATTCAACACATGAATATTGGTTTCAACATATGTAATTAATTTCAACAAATGAAAATTATTCTAACACATAAATATTTCAGAAAATTTTGGCAGCATAACGGCAGGGTAGTTAAAACCGGGACCGTCCCTAGTACGGCTCCTCGCTCTACCTTAAAACCTCGCGGTTTTTGACAATGGGGATCATGCATCTAGTTCGCACACAGGCGGCATGTTTTATTTTCAATTCCACAATCGTATTCTAATTTGTTTCAACCACAAGAAGGTATTTTTCAACCCCAAAGTTATTTTTCAACCACAAAATCAACCACAAACAATTATTTCCAACCATTCGTCATACCATATAATATCACGTCAATCACAAGCAATAAATATCGTCCATGGTCTGTGGACGAGGGGAGTATATATATATATATATTATTTCTATAATTCACTTGCATTTCATCACAATTCAAAGCATATATGTTTCATTCAACGCTTGTATAATTTATACATCGCTAATATAACTTATACAACACATGTACATGAGGTATACAATGCGTATATAATTTACACTTCGCTTGTATAATTTATACAACACGATTCCATTCACACAATTTAGTTTAGATTCCTCACATTGGTTTTTGCAGTGCTAAAAATCGTAGGAAGATCAGAAAAATCCGCGGCTTCTGATAGATGGTAGAGAGCCTCCTCATGGTCACGGTGTCTCCTGTTTCATCAAATTTCGTTAACGAACGAAAAAGATATGATTTTTCAAAGTTTTGCAACACTTAAAAGTGTTATTTTAATTTCAGAAATTCGAAGCAGAAGGATTTGCAAACCTTCAAAACTAGGTTTTGATTTTAAATCCAAACCGTACCTCGTTGTTCCGATCAGAGTATATGGCGTCGAAGGGCTACGAACCAACTTCCTATCGACGGTGGTGGCGGCGAACTCGGCGGCTCTAGCAAGGCACGACGGCGCTTCAAAGGGGCGGGCTTCCTCGAGGAAATTCGACGCAAATAGGCGATGGTCTTCGACGAGGCTTGTTTTGATTTGAAGAGGGGAGGAAGGCGGTCGGAATTGTCAACTGGAGGCGGCGACGATATTGGCTGTGGCGGCGGCGATCGGGGTGGGAAGGTCTCGAACGATTTCCGTCGTTCGTTTTAGGGTTGATCGGGTTTTTCTGAAGTGAGAGAGAAAATAGAGATATTTTCTAATATAATATATTTTTAAATTCCTTTATTACCGCTTCTAGCCAAAGTACACTAATTTCAACCCAACGACCGTCGCCCCTAGCTAAATAACCCCATTCCGGACACAATGGGATATGTTTCGTTGGCCAATTCGACTGTTACAATTAGTTATTTTTCAAATTAAAGTATAAAACATTTTATATTCAATTTGAACGTACATTTCAATTTGCCAGGGCCACAAACTTTGTTTTGACGATACGGTCCCAACAAAACCAGTTTCGTCGAATTCTGAGCTCATATGCAAAATGTCCATTTTCAGGACGATCCATTTTAACAAAAATTGACCAATCACATTTTCTTTTGCCCCGCTCATATACTAGCTTCAAAAATTATGAAATTTGAAATCTAGCAATAATTTGACATCCCGGACCCAACAAAAGTGGTTTCGTCGAATTCCGAGGACGTATGCAAAATATCTATTTTCAAGGGCTATATATGCTATTTAGCGACCTTTCTGAAAATTCATTTGGCCATAACTTTTGATTCCCGTTATGAAACTTCGATTTTTCAGATTCGTTAGAAAGGTATTCATAAACATATTTAAATATTTTCAGTTTCGCTAAAATCCGTTATATTTTCCACTCGGTACAGTCAGACAAAGTTTGTATTCAAATTTTCAAACTGCCAAACTAGCCCTAATTCATTATCTTATTGAAATATGCTATCTCAATTACTCAAATTCTTGGACAATAACCAATTTTAAAATTTTTAAATTGGTTCACATTTTCCGGGTTACTACATATATCGTTTGATTTTTAAATCAGACTCCAACTGTAAAGCAGTAAGAGAATGATTTCCTAGGTATCAACGTCGATGGCCCGAACCAATATCAGATCAATACCTTGGAAACCACTCATTTTATCTATTTTCCAGTTAGTTTCTAACTTTAAATATGATAAAGATATAAATTTTATTGTTAAAATATTTCTTTCAACACATGATTATTTATTCTATTCTTTATTTTCCCAATTGGAATGAGGTCCAATCACTTACCATATAATGTTAATTATTTGGATTCCATACAACACATGTATATAATCACAACAATAAATAATCAATCATCATCCAAAGTGCACCACACTGTATAAGCATCAAATATAGATATCTAACGCTTATAACAGTATGTCAATCAATCGATCGACATACAACAAATCAATCGGGATGAGTGGACTTCAAATATCATCCCAACACCCGTGTGGGGTTTCAAATCAACAAACACATATTTTTATTCACACACACACGTTAAAAACAATATTTTTTACGATAAAATATTTTTAACTATATAAATATTTTATTTCACGTCACACAATCAATTTTCATCACAACAAACAATCAAACATACAAGCCATCCATGGTCTGTGGATGACGGGTGTCGGGTGCTACTAAGCACCGTCTGCATCCTAGTATATATTTTAACTAGAAAAACAAGATTTAAAGTGAGAAGTTCTCACCAAAAGCTAATCCAAACTCCACGACACTTCCTATGTAGAAATCTTCGTCGTTCTCGCCTTTTGTCACTTTCGTTGCCCGTAGCCACTACATATATAAAAATTACATTTTTATACTGTTGTCTTTAAAATAAAAATCCCATTTTTATTTGTTCACTTTCAATTTAAAAATCATATTTTTATAATCATAACATATGGATAAAAATTCTATTTTTACACCGCTACTCTTATAACAAAGATTATATTTTTATCACGCTATTCTCTATATAAAGATTTCGTGTTTTCAAATATAAAGATTTTGCCTTTCAAATATAAAGATTTCGCCTTTTCATATATAAAGAATTCGCCTTTAAAATATAAAGATTTCGCCTTTTCATATATAAAGATTTCGCCTTTTCATATATAAAGATTTCGCCTTTTCAAATATAAAGATTTCGCCTTTTCATGTATAAAGATTTCATTTTTATATCGCCACATATATAAAAATCACATCTTTGCTCCTTCTACAAAATAAAGATCAAATCTTTAACACTTCTATAATGTAAAAATCATATTTTTATATTTTCTATAAATTAAAAATCGAATTTTTATTCCTCCTAAAATATAAAAATCATATATATATATATATATATATATATATATATATATATATTAATATGCCACTAGTATAAAAACTATATTTTTAACCTTTCTATATTATAAAAATTATATTTTAAATACTCTACTATAATCAAAATTATATTTTTATTCGCTTTTCAACCAAATAAAAAATCCTATCTTTATATAGGAAAAACCCCCGCCTTCACCTAAACAAAAATCTCGTCTTTCACTAATCAAAAATCTCATCTTTCTAATCATGAAAAATCGTAATTTTCTATCATTAAAATCTATATGAAAAATCCAATTTTTATTCATATGAATATTATATCAAAATCCAATTTTTATCCCGCTACAATTTATACAAAAATCGAATTTTTAAAATGCTACCTTTATTTTTAAAAACCACATTCTTACAACAAAGTTAGTTCATAAAAGAAATTACACAAAAATAAATCAAAATTAAAAAAAGAAAACTCACAGTTAGAAGAGTGGGGGTTGTTGAGTTCGTTGGAGGACCTGGCGGAGGCTGGCCGGGGGTTCGCGGGTTCAGGGAGGTCGGGGGAGGCTCCAGCGGTTTCGTCAGAGGAGGAAGAGGAGGGGAGGGGTGCGGATGGCCAGTTGGGCGGCGCGTTCGACTGTGGAGGGGTTGTCTCGCGCGAAGCTTTGCAAGAGGGGAGAGGAGGACAAGCGGAGGGGAAGAGCGGGGCCAGGGGGTGCTGCTCCGCCTGAGCGCCGGCGGCGTGGTGGGCGACGTACCCTCCTGGAGGCGCGGTGATGCCCTAAGGCGGCGTGGATCCAGAGGCAATGGGTTTTTTTTTATTTCCTTCTGATGTGAGAGAAGAGGGAAAGGGGTTGGCCCCTTTTTATTGAATTAAATTTTATAATTTAATATTCCAAAAAGTTAACTTTAAAATTCGAACTCGAAACGAGACCCACCGCCTGTCACCCATAGCTAATTACCCCCATTCCGAACACAATGTGATATGTATCGTAAGCTGATTCGATCATTTCGATCAGTTTTCGTCAAAATCAACATATAACTCTATACATTGAATTTGAACGTGCATTTCAATTTACCGGGGTCACATACTAACTCGAAAAATTCCCAAAAAATATTTTCTAGCTTCGTATTGACGATATGGTCCTAACAAAACTAGTTACATCGAATTGTGAGACCGTTTGAAAAATGTCCAATTTCCAATCGATTAAAATCAACTGAAAATGGTCAAACGCGTTTTCCTTTGCCACGCTCACATATTGATTCGAAAAATTATGAAATTTGGAATCTAGCAATAATTTGACATACCGGATCCAACAAAAGTGGTTTCGTCGAAATCCGAGTTCGTTTGCAAAATGGCTATTTTTAAGGGCCTGAATTCCATAGCGACTATTCTGAATTTTCAACTGGACATATCTTTTGATTCCTGCTATGAAATTTCGATTTTTCGGATTCGTTGGAAAGATATTCTCAATTAGATTCTAATATTTTTGGTTTCGCTAAAATCCGGTTTATTCTGCAACCGATACATTCATTTGAACTTTGAAATCGAATTATCGAATTACCGCGCCATTTTCAATTCCTTTTATAATTATAAATAAATATTTATATTCTAACGATGACGCGTATAGATATATACGTTCTAGTTCAATTCAAAATAAATTTCTCGTCGTTTTTATTTAAAATAATTCATTTTAAATATTCAAAACTCATTAAAATTGCCAAAATAAAATTTTTAAACTGGCTCGCATTTTCCGGGTTGTTACATTCTCCCCCACTTAAAACTTTTCGTCCCCGAAAAGGAACGAAGCCGAAAGTTGTTTAACTAAACAACTCAACTTCCTTAATTTTCGCTACGGCTTAAGTTCTTCAACTTTTCAGTTTCTAAGAACTTTTCAAATTTTTCAAAAATTTGGCTAACACCCTAAATTTTCAAAAAATTTCGCCATAACCTCCCCTGCACCAGGGGCTTCGGGATATTTCATATAGCCTCCCTTGGCCTTCTTCAATCAAAAAGAAAAAGATAAAGCCAATCGGCTCACAAAATCATCATCACCCAAACAAAACAGTAAATTATGGTAAACCTGTACCTATTTGTCAGGCAAACAATTTTATTCTTCTGCTCTAGCCTCCTTGCTATGACCTGTTCAATGTATACACATGTATACGCAAGAAAATGCGACCAATTTTCAATACAATTCAATATTTGATTCTATTAGGCTAAATGGTTCAACATATAATTAATTCAAACAATAATCAGACAACACAACCATCAATCAATTAGTGAATTAATGTTACAAATTCATAATTTGATATATATACAGAAAATCATGTTTTTGATGTCATATCACAACAAATAATCCTAAGTAAATTTTGGTTCTTACACCAGTCTAATGGAAATATATAGATGTCACACCTTCGTCACTCGAAAATAAATACTGGTGATGGTATACTTCATCATCAGGACCATGTCCGGGCGCTTAGAGTGTGATTCTGTATCTATCCAGTATATTAAAACTTCAAATATACGTTCATGACGCGTATATGCAAAACCTTTATATACTGGATTGTCCAAATTCAAAATAAATAAATATTCAAATACGTATAAAATGGTTTAAATTTCAAAACAAAATTTGTTTTCATTTGAAAAATATACTCTTCACACTCGTTCTAGGATACTACTGATCCTATATCTAACGAGTCATTCTAATTGGATATTACTAATCCAATATCCGATGAATTCTTTCGTATGGTTCTAATGTGTCTTGTTCTCGAGCTCTTTAAACTAAAGCTCTGATACCACTCTATAACGACCCGAACTTCCCCGTTAAGGAAAGCCCGGATTGAGATGAAAACAAGCCACATCGGAACATAAACAGAAAAACATTTCATTGTTATTACAACAATTCCATCAGATACGAGAATATACAGAGTATGAATAAATATAATACATTCAATAAACATCAGAGATTACAATAAATTACATAGCAATGGAAAAACAATACAAAACACAACTGAAAGTAATACACGGATACAGAGCTTTCCGAGCATCGTTCCAGATGTAAATCAGGATCCTGTGAAAATAAATCTGCAAAACCAAAACTACTAGCTGCTCGTGTCGAAAATAAGGGCACCCAGAGTTTAGGTTAAAACAATAAACTCCAGGTCAGTCATGTGACTGGTGTGAGAACTAAAACAGTTATTAATCTTTATTTTAAAGGAGAGTACTTCAAGGGACCACGCCGTATAACACGGAACGGGTTTCCTCCTAAGAATACTTGTGCATAAAACAAACAGCGCAATGCTAAGTAAAGAAAAATGAAGCTATTATAAGACCCAGGTCCCATCACATAATGCAACGCAAGCCGGAGGATAGGGTTTTTACCTTATAATAGCCAAAGCATGCTTGATACATTTAAAACACATTATTTTGATATTACTATAAGTGTATAGTGTCAAAATAATTTCAATCATAAATATCAATTATAGGCGGCATGAATGACCCATACCACTATGTCGCCATACTAGGTTCTACAAATAAAACCGCAATATCACGTATTGGAAATTGGATTTCTGTCATGAGTCGAGGCAAGGGGCAAGCTCCTCTCCGTTCGAGACACTCTAGCAAATGTCTCAGGACCACACACAACAATCCTTGGAATCGGTTGGGCCGGTCCTCTCTTACTTTTGAGGATTGGCAATTCCTGAACACACGTTTCCCGATCCTAACAGACCTAAAATCGAGGCGCCTCGTCCAGCAACCACACAGATGAAAAGTATATAAATGCCAGCCAGTTTAAGCACTGACACCACCACTAGCTAGAAAGAAACGTCGTGTTCTCCCAACGGTCTGTATCCCGTTTTTACTCATACCGAGGTGTGAGGCTCGCGAATTCACGCTATACACAAAGCTGCGCCACACAGGCCGTGCTTTGATCATCAACCACAAGGATTTGCTTTTCAACAGAAGCCTTGATCAATAGCCACTTACGCGTGCCACACTGGCAATTCACTCCGTGCGACTGATGTCCATCGATATACAACCTCTAAGCTCGTACGTCCCAGAGAAGGGCATTAAGCAAGAGAATAAATTCTCCGCCGCCAAACAGATGTATATTTAATAGAGATCAATCAAAACAGAATAAAATCCAATGTCAGACACACAGTCCATTTACAAGTTCTTTCTGGGTCTGAACGAAACCGGGGGCACTTTCCTCACATATCCATCGATCTCCAAGTACGTCTGGACGATCACCAACTGTTTCTCTCCTCTTGGGTGCACAACCCAATCGAGATCATCAGTAATCACCCAAATGATGTGAAGACTTCCGGACTTCATCCACCGTCTTCATCTTCGACATCTCGTCGAATCGGTTATTCAGAATGGGTATAAACCCGGCCTTTCTGAATAACCCACGTATATAATAAACAAATGTTGCACAAACACAACAAACGCCTCATTCCAATTCAGAATATTCTTTTATTCACAAAATCACATTCTTAGGGAAAGGTTCCCATTAATTTTATCCAAGATAAATTCTTCTAAATTTATTCTTTAATCTTCCTTTGGATATCATTTCAAACTAGTCGGGATTAGCAAACCACACCGAAGTAATTATTTATTTTATTTCCCAATCCCAACCTATATATCCCATGAAGTAAAACTGGTCATACTTCATCTCTAACACCACGGTGTTATCGGTAAAATTAATTACCATTTCACCTTCAAATCTAATTAAAGATTTAACTACCGCTTTGGAGCAAAACTGGTGGTACTCCATTCTCGATCACCTTTCAGATTTGATAATTTAAATTATCGATTCACATTTCAATCTAATTAAAGATTCATTAAAACTCCACTTAGTTTTAATCTTCTCAAAAATCAATATCATGTCTTTAACTAGGTTAAAGAACCAATATCATCCAAAACACGGTTCACGATAAACCCAAATTCACATTCAAATGTTAATCGGGTTAAAGAACAGGTGTTATTCAAAACACCGCTCACGATAAACCCAAGAACCAAATTAAATTCAATTCCAATTAATATTATTTAATTGGTACACCTCATTAAATCTAAATAGAAGGATTTAATCTTTTCTCAACTGGGCTTAAGAACAGTGTTAATGAAGACACCATTCACGACGAACACAAATCACATTTGATATTAAATACAAGGCTCTGAATAGAAAATATATCGGCTTATATTCAATATCAAATTCTAAAACCAACAAATATCGTATTGGAAATAACGATATAACCATATCTTTCAAATTCCCATTACAATATCTGTATAATTACGAAATCCAACATCGAAATATTCCGAAGATAATTTCGATTCAAATCTATTTCCGCTTCACGTATTCGAATTCTGATTATTTTTAAAACCACTTTCAAATTCAATTTATTTCAAAAATAAATTGATTTTAATTCTAGTTCAAAACTAGTTCATTTCGATAAAAATCTATTTTATCTTTTCAAATGTGGAATTCTTCAGCCCAATTTTTCCCAAATCATTTCTTATGATTTTACACAAATTATAGATATTTTTAATAATGTTATCAAGGCCCGTATAGTTAATTTCCATCAACGGCCATCGAACTGCACTTACATCGACCTTTTCCAAATTTGATTTGGACATAATTCCAAATCCAACCGTTAGATTTCTGATTTCAAATATTCGTAGAAAGCTCTTTTCGATACGAACCCAACGGTTCTAGTTTTAGGAGAATCCGACGGTCGGATCTCCCGTAATGTCCATTCGAAGTCAATGGTCGAAATTCACGAACTGCCGCAGCGCGGCACGTTCTATTTAGGCCATTATATGTATAATATATATATATATTATATATTTCATCGATTTTCTTTTTAAAACGTATTTTATAAATCGTTTTAAATTCATTTTCGAAACGATTTCAACTTCATATTCAATTTCGAATTGAAACTGAATATTCCGCATCATCGATATACAAATGATAATATTTTCAAAATGTTATAATTTGAAATCACTTCCCTTTTTATATTCATTATATAAACGAATATAATCGATATAAATATCGCTCACGTCAAAATGGCGCATCTCTAATCAACACGGCTTTATATATTTCAATAAATTCGTTATTCTATTCAACAAATGAATATTTATTCTATTCAATACATGAATATGTATTTCTTTCAACACATGAATATTCTCAACACATGAGCACTGTCAACACATGAATATTTTTGTTATTTAATATATTTTATAAAATTATGGTATCTATCGTTTATTTTTTAAATCAGACTAAGTAGTAAGAGAATGATTCTCTAGGTATCAACGCCGAAGGCCGAAACCAATATCAGATCAATACCCTGGAAACCACTCATCTTATCTATTTTCCAGTTAGTTTCTAACTTTAAATATGATAAAGATGTAAATTTTATTGTTAAAATATTTCTTTCAACACATGATTATTTTCAACACATGATTATTTATTCTATTCTTTATTTTCCCAATTGGAATGAGGCCTAATCACTTACCATATAATGTTAATTATTTGGATTCCATACAACACATGTATATAATCACAACAATAAATAATTAATCATCATCCAAAGTTCACCACACTGTATAAGCATCAAATATAGATATCTAACGCTTATAACAGTCTGTCAATCAATCGATCGACATACAACTAATCAATCGGGATGAGTGGACTTCAAATATCATCCCAACACCCGTGTGGGGTTTCAAATCAACAAACACATATTTTTATTCATACACACACACGTTAAAAACCATATTTTTAACGATAAAATATTTTTAACTATATAAATATTTTATTTCACGTCACACAATCAATTTTCATCACAACAAACAATCAAACATACAAGCCGTCCATGGTCTGTGGATGATGGGTGTCGGGTGCTACTAAGCACCGTCTGCATCCTAGTATATATTTTAATTAGAAAAACAAGATTTAAAGTGAGAAGTTCTCACCAAAAGCTAATCCAAACTACATGACACTTCTTATTTAGATATCTTCGTCGTTCTCGCCTTTTGTCACTTTCGTTGCCCGTAGCCACTACATATATAAAAATCACATTTTTATACTGTTGTCTTTAAAATAAAAATCACATTTTTATTTGTTCACTTTCAATTTAAAAATCATATTTTTATAATCACTCCATATGGATAAAAATTCTATTTTTACACCGCTACTCATATAATAAAGATTATATTTTTATCACGCTATTCTCTATATAAAGATTTTGCCTTATCAAATATAAAGATTTCGCCTTTCAAATATAAAGATTTCGCCTTTTCATATATAAAGATTTCGCCTTTCAAATATAAAGATTTCGCCTTTTCATATATAAAGATTTCGCCTTTTCATATATAAAGATTTCGCCTTTTCAAATATAAAGATTTCGCCTTTTCATATATAAATATTTCATTTTTATATCGCCACTTATATAAAAATCACATCTTTGCCCCTTCTACAAAATAAAGATCAAATCTTTAACACTTCTATAATGTAAAAATCATATTTTTATATTTTCTATAAATTAAAAATCGAATTTTTATTCCTTCCAAAATATAAAAATCAATTTTTTTAATATGCCACTAGTATAAAAACTATATTTTTAACCTTTCTATATTATAAAAATTATATTTTTAATACTCTACTATAACAAAAATTATATTTTTATTCGCTTTTAAACCAAATACAAAATCCTATCTTTATATAGGAAAAACCCCCGCCTTCACCTAAACAAAAATCTCGTCATTCGCTAATCAAAAATCTCATCTTTCTAATCATGAAAAATCATATTTTTCTATCCTTAAAATCTATATGAAAAATCCAATTTTTATTCATATGAATATTATGTCAAAATCCAATTTTTATCCCGCTACAATTTATACAAAAATCGAATTTTTAAAATGTTACCTTTATTTTTAAACCCACATTCTTACAACAAAGTTAGTTCATAAAAGAGATTATACAAAAATAAATCAAAATTAAAAAAAGAAAACTCACAGTTAGAAGAGGGGGGGTGTTGAGTTCGTTGGAGGACCAGGCGGAGGCTGGCCGGGGGTTTCCGGGTTCAGGGAGGTCGGGGGAGCTCCAGCGGTTTTGTCAGAGGAGGAAGAGGAGCGGTGCGGATGGCCAGTGGGGCGACGCATTCGACTGTGGAGGGGGGGGGGTCTCGCGTGATGGTTTGAAAGAGGGGAGAGGAGGACAAGCGGAAGGGAAGAGCGGGGCCAGGGGGTGCTACTCCGCCTGAGCGTCGGCGGGGCGGTGGGCGATGTGCCCTCCTGGAGGCGCGGTGATGCCCTAGGGCGGTGTGGATCCAGAGGCGATGTTTTTTTTATTTCCTTCTGAAGTGAGAGAAGAGGGAAAGGGGTTGGCCCCTTTTTATTGAATTAAATTTTATAATTTAATACTCCAAAAAGTTAAATTTAAAATTGGAACTCGAAACGAGACCCACCGCCTGTCGCCCATAGCTAATTATCCCCATTCCGAACTGTGAAGACCCGCAACTTCCCCGTAAAGGAAAGTGTCGGATAGTTCGAGAACAAGCCACAACAGAACGCATACAGAAGAACATTTCATTGCTATATTACAACAATGCATCAGATTACAAGAATATACAGAGTATAAATAAATATTACACAGAATTATCAGAGATTACAATAAATTACATAGCAGCGGAAAATAATACAATACACAACTAGAATGAGATATACAGATACAAAGCTTTCCGGATATCGTTCCAGCTGTAAACCAGGATCCTGTGAATATAAATCTGCAAAACCAAAACTACTAGTTGCCCGTGTCAAAATAAGGGCACCCAGAGTTTAGGTTAAAACAATAAACTCCAGGTCAGTCATGTGACTGGTGTGAGAACTAAAACAGTTATTAATCTTTATTTTAAATCATTAGGTAAATCAAGGGACCACGCCGTATAACATGGAACGGGTTTCCTCCCAAGAATACCAGTGCATAAAACAAACAGCGCAATGCTAAATAAAGAAAAATGAAGCTGTTATAAGACCCAGGTCCTATCACACAATGCAACGCAAGCCGGGGGATAGGGTTTTTACCTTATAACAGCCAAAGAATGCTTGATACGTTTAAAACAAATCATTTGATACTATAATAAGTGCATAGTGTATAAAACAACTTCAAATCATAAGTATCAATCATAGGCGGCATGAATGCCCCATACCACTATGTCGCCATATATAGGATATACAATCAAAATCGCAAAGTCACGTATTTGGAAATTGGATTTCCGTCTATGAACCGAGGCAAAAGATAGTCCTCAACCGATTCGAGACGCTCTAGCCCGCCCCTCAGGACCCAGACTCAGGTGGGCCCTTGGATCGTCAGGGCCGGTCCACCGATGTGGATTAAAATGCCTGAACATGCGTTTCCCCGCCCTTTGGGGCGTGAATGAGCCAACTAAATGACTCCATTGGTTCGAGAACGACCGATCAATCCGAGGCGCCTCGCAACAGCAACAACCACATAAGTCAAACTCGTCAGGGCGTGTAAAACCACTGACGCCACTTCTAACTAGAAAGAAACGCAAGTCCTCCCTGAGGTCCGTCTCCCGTTTTTGGTTCATACCGGGTGTGAAACACGCGAGGTAAACGTTACACAAAGCTACGCCACAAAGGCCGTGCTTTGATCATCACCACAAGACTTTGCTTTTCAACAGAAGCCTCGATCAATTGCCACTTAGGCATGCCACACAGGCAATTCACTCCATGCGTTTGATATCCATCAATATATAACCCTTGAGCTCGTACGTCTCAGAGAAGGGCGTTAAGCAAGAGAATAAATTCTCCGCCGCCAAACAGATATATATTTAATAGAGATCAATCACACGGACTAAAATCCAATGTCAGACACACAGTCCATTTACAAGTCCGTTCTGGGTCTGAACGAAACCGGAGGCACCTAGTACCCCGCATATCCATCGATCTCCAAGTACGTCTGGACGATCACCAACTGTTTCCATCTTCTTGGGTGTACAGCCCAATCAAGATCATCAGTTATCACCCAAACGACGTGAAAACCTCCGGTCTTCGACCATCGTCTTCATCTTTGACTTACCGTCGCATCAGTTATTCAGAATGGGATAAACCCGGTCTTTCCGAATAACTCGCGTATATTTAAATAAGTGTTACACAAACACAACATACGCCTCATTCCAATTCATTAGTCACTAACCGTAAATTAATCAAGAGAATAATTCCCCAAATATTAACCCCGAAGGCCGAAACCAACATCAGATCAATATCCAGAAAACCATTCTGCTTGGCCAACCGACAGTTAGTTTCTAAATTTCACATTCATAGGGAAATGTTCCCATTAATTTTATCCAAGATAAATTTCTTGAATTTATTCTTCTTTTGAATTTCGATTCAACTAGTCGAGATTAACGAACCTTACCGAAGTAATCATTGGTTTTAATTTCCCAATCCCAACCTATTTATCCCATGAAGTAAAACTGGTAATACTTCATATCTAACACCACAGTGTTATCGGTAAATTCAATTACCATTTCACGTTCAAATCTAATTAAAGATTTAACTATCGCCTGGAGCAAAACTGGTGATACTCCATTTCGATTATTTCAATCTAATCAAAGATTCATTAAAACTCCACTTAGTTTTAATCTGTGACTGGGTTAAAGAATCAGTGTCATTTAAAACACGGTTCACGATAAACCCAAAATCACATTACATTTCAATCAGTCCCTAATTGTAAATTAGCAAGTGAGCAATTCCCTAAGTATTAATCCCGAAGGCCGAAACCAACATCAGATCAATACCTCGGAAACTATTCAACTTAACTAATCTCCAGTTAGTTTCTGATTTTCTTAACTCCTTTAGGTCTAAGAACTGTATTATTGAAGATACCGTTCACGACAACCCAAAATCACATTTCATTAATGATCGGGTTAAAGAACGAGTGTTATTTAAAACACTGTTCACGATAAACCCAAAAATCAATATCAATTCAATTCCAATTAAATATCATTTAATTGGTACACTTCATTAAATCTAAATAAAAAGATTTAATCATTTCTCAACTGGGTTCAAGAACAGTGTTAGTGAAGACACCATTCACGACAAACCCAAATCACATTTGATATTCAATATAAGGCTCTGAATAGAAAATATATCGGCTTATATTCAATATCAAATTCTACGATTAACAAATGTCGTATTGGAAATAACGATACAAATATATCCTTCAAATTTCCATAACAACACCTGTATAATCACGAATTCCAACGTCGAAATATTCCGAAGACAATTTCGATTCAAATCCACTCCAATGCAATCATTGGATATTCTGGTTATTTTTAAAACCCTTTTCTAATTCAATTTATTTATTAAAAGAAATACATAGAATTTTAATTCTAGTTCAAAACTAGTTCATTTCGATAAAAATCTATTTTTATCTTTTCAAATATGGAGTTTTTCATCCCAAATCTTCACAAATCATTTCTTATGATTTTACACAAATTATTACTATTTTTAATAATTTTATCAAGGCCCGCACAGTCGATTTCCATCAACGGCCATCGAACTGCACTTACAGCGACCTTTTTCGAATTTGATTTGGACGTATCTCCAAATCCAACCGTTAGATTTCAAATTTCTAATATTCGTTAGAAAGCTCTTTTCGATACGAACCCAACGGTTCCGGTTTTAGGAGAATCCGACGGTCGGATCTCCCGTAATGTCCGTTTGAAATAAATGGTCGAAATTCACGAACTGCCGCGGCGCGTTCTATTCAGGCCATTATATTATATATAATATATATAATATATATTTCGTCGATTTCTATTTAAAACGAATTATATAAATAGTTTTAAATTCGTTTCAAAAGCAATTTCAACTTTCTTTTCAATTCAAATCAAAATTGAATTCTTCTTTATAAATTCGTTTTAAAATTCATTTCTATTCGATTCAAATTTCAATTCAATTTGAATTCATTTCAATTCGTTTTCAATTCAATTTGAATTCGTTTTCAATTCATTTCGAAATCGTTTTCAATTCATTTCATTTCGAAATCGTTTTCAATTCAATTCATGTCGAAATCGAATAAAATCGATATAAATATCGTTCACGTCAAAATGGCGTCAAACTAATCAACACGGCTTCATAAATTTCTATTTTCAAATATCCTATTTCAAATATTTCTTTTTCAAAATAGTTGTTATTATCAAAATATTTCGTTCAACACATGACCAATCTCAATGGATGAGTACTGTCAACACATGAACGTTTATTTTATATTGATAAAGATGTAAATTTTATTACTAAAATATTTGGTTCAACACATGACCAATCTCAATGAATGAGTACTGTCAACACATGAACCTTTATTTTATATTGATAAAGATGTAAATTTTATAACTAAAATATTTGGTTCAACACATGACCAATCTCAATGAATGAGTACTGTCAACACATGAACCTTTATTTTATAATATTCTTTATTTTTCAAATTGGAATGAGGCCCAATCAATTACCATATAAAGTTAATTATATGGATTTTCATACAACACATGTATATAATAGCATGGAAAAATAATCAACCATCAACCAAAGTGCACTACACTGTATAAGCATCAAATATAGATATCTAACGCTTAAAACAGCCTGTCAATCAACCGATCGACATATTTAATAAATCAGGATGAGTGAACTTCAAATTTCATCCCAACACCCGTGTGGGGTTTCAAACAATCAAACACATATTTTGTTTGTGCTGTTGGGCGATGTGTAAAATTTATCGACCCAATCAATGTCCTTCAAATAGGTGTACATAAACAAACCGTCTGGTTTGTAAATGAATATTTATTTTATTTACTTTCACTATATTCATATTCACGCTAAAAATTATATTTTTAACGATAAAACATTTTATTCCAACATATGAATTTCTATTATTCATTTACACAATAAAATGATATTTTTATTTTCTAACATATTTTAGAAAATTTCGGCGGCATAACAGCACGATACTAGAAACGGGACGAGGCCTAGCCTTATCCCCGGACTAGTGAAGGCCCACGCCATTCACACATCAATCAAATTCACCAAACAATTCAATTTCAATCAACTAATCTAACCAACTACACAACCAAACAAACAAGTCCATGGTCTGTGGACGGGTGTCGGGTGCTACTAAACACCGTCTGCATCCTAGTATATATATATATAACTAGAAAAATAAATTGAAAGGTGAGAAATTCTCACATATAGCTATCCTAGCTCCACGGCACTTCATTGATAGAAATCTTCATCGTTCTTGCCCCTTGTCACTTTCTTCGCCCGTATTCTCTACATATGTAAAAATCGAATTTTACTATGTTATTCAATATATAAAAATCATATTTTTACCTCGATGTTTAATATATAAAAATTCTATTTTTATTTCGAAGTTCAACACATAAAAATCCCATTTTTATTATGCTATATAGATAAAAATTATATTTTTTACCACGCTATTTTCTATATAAAGTTTCCGCCTTTTCAAAAATTAGATCTTTCACCTTTATAAAAATATCGCCTTATCATGTTTTAACATCTATATCTCATAAAGATTATATTTTTATAATTCCTACTATGCAAAGATCATATTTTTATCTTTCTGCAATATAAAAGATTATATTTTTACTACTTTAAAAATATAAAAATCATATTTTTAATACTTTAAAAATATAAAAATCATATTTTCAAAAATATAGATTCCGCCTTTTCCATTTTAAAGATCAAATCTTTTTCTTTTTAAAGTTTAAACCTTTTTCTTTTCTATTTCAAAGTTCAAAGCTTTTTCTTTTAAAAGTTCGAATCTTTTTTTAAAATCAGTTTTTTTAAAAAATCCTTTTGAAATTCAGTTTTTAACCTTTTAAAAAAAATCAGTTTTTATATCTTTAAAATCAGTTTTAAAAATCCTTAAAAAAAATCAGTTTCTATAGAATTAAAAATAAAATAAAATAAAATAGAAATAACTTACATTTCTGCGAAGAGGGGGGGGGGGGAATCAGTGGCTGTTGGCGATCAGAGGAGGCGGAGGGGGTTGCTGGTGGCGCGTTAGCAGGCCGGAGGCGGTGGTGGGGCGCCTTGGTTGGTCGGCGGCGGCTCAGTTCGGCTAGGGTTCGCAGGTGGTGGGACTGTAGGGTCGCGGAAGGTTTCTGCGTGGAGGAGGGAGGTGGCGGCGGCGAGTGGGAGGGGGAGGCGGCGAGGTCAAGGCGGCGACGTCAGATCGATTAGGTTTTTTTTTTTTCGATTTCTGTTTCGTTTGAACGGGGGGGGGGGGGGGGCTGGTTAAAGAGAGGGGTTAGATTATTTTTATTATTATTATTATTTAATTATTAAATTTTTTTTTCTTTCAAAAAGGTTGACTTTTACATACGACCTCGAAACGAGGCCCACCGCCTGTCGCCCATAGCGTTTCACCCCCATTCCGAACACAATGGGATATGTATCGCAAGCTGATTCGATTGTTACAATCAGTTTCCTTTTGAATTTTCATTTAAATCACTATATTGAATTTTAAACGCACATTTCAAATTACCGGGGTCACATACTAACTCTAAAAATTCCAGAAAAATATTTTCTAGCTTCGTATTGACGATACGGTCCTAACAAAACTAATTTCGTCGAATTCTGAGACCGTTGGAAAAATGGCCAATTTCCAGTCGATTAAATTCAACTGAAACTGGTCAAACGCGTTTTCCTTTGCCACACTCACATATTGATTCGAAAAATTATGAAATTTGAAACCTAGCAATAACTTCACATCCCGGACCCAACAAAACTGGTTTCGTCGAAATCCGAGGTCGTTTGCAAAATGTCCATTTTTTAAGGGCCTGAATTCCATAGCGACTATTCAGAATTTTCAACTGGACATATCTTTTGATTCCCGCTATGAAATTTCGATTATTCGGATTCGTTGGAAAGATACTATCAATTAGATCCTATGATTTTTGGTTTCACTAAAATCCGGATTGTTTTGCACCCGGTACATTCAATTGAAGTTTGAAATCGAATTATCGAACTACCGCGCCATTTTCTATTCTATTTATAATTATATATAAATATTTATATTCTAACGACGACGTATATAATATATACGTCAAATTTCAATTCAAAATAAATTTCTCGTTGATTTTATTTAAAATATTTCATTTTAAATAATCAAAATTCGCTAAAATTTGCCAAAATAAAATTTTTAAACTGGCCCAGATTTTTGGGTTGTTACAATCTCCCCCACTTAAAACTTTTCGTCCCCGAAAAGGAACAAAGTCGAAAGTGGTTTGATTATTCAGCTCTACGATCGATCAGGCTTCCATTCTCCAACCGTTTAGTTTCTGAGAATTTTCAAAATTTCAAAAATTTGGCTAACTCCCTAAATTTTCGAAAAATTTCGCCATAACCTCCCCTGCACCGGGAGCATCGGGGAATTTCAAATAGCTTCCCCGGTCCTTCAGATCTCAAAAAGAAAAAGAAAAAGCCAAGCGGCTAGCCAATAGGCTCACAAAATCATCATCACCCAAACAACGCAGGAAATTATGTAATAAACATGTACCTATTTGTCGGGCAAACAAATTTTATTCTCTGGCTCTAGCCTCCTTGCTATGACCTGTTCAATGATATATATGCATATGCAAGCAAATACAACCAATTTTCAATATAATTCAATATTCGATCAAATTAGGCATAATGGTTCAAAATTAGCAAACAAATAAACAAACAACACAAACATCAATCAATTAGTTGATTAGCTTTCAAATTCATAATTTTGATATATATAAAGAAAATCATGTTTTGATGCCAAATCACAACAATAAGCCCTATCTAATTTTGGTTCTCACACCAGTCAATAGGAAATATATAGAAAGCCCACTTTCGTCACTCGAACATAAATTCTAATGATGGAGCTCCATCATCAAAATCATCTCCGGGCGATTAGAGTGTAATTCTATATCTATCCAGTATATTAAAATTTCGAATACACGCGGATCAGACGTATACGCAAAACCTATATATACTGGATTGTCCATATCAATATAAATAGATAATCAAATACGAATAATTGATTTAAATTTTCAAAACAAAATTTGCTTTCATTTGAAAAATATACTCTTCACACTCGTTCTAGGATACTACTGATCCTATCTCTAACGAGTCATTCTAATTGGATATTACTAATCCAATATCTGATGAATTCTTTCGTACGGTTCTAATGTGTCTTGTTCTCTGAGCTTTGTAAACCAAAGCTCTGATACCAACTGTGAAGACCCGCAACTTCCCCGTAAAGGAAAGTGTCGGATAGTTCGAGAACAAGCCACAACAGAACGCATACAGAAGAACATTTCATTGCTATATTACAACAATGCATCAGATTACAAGAATATACAGAGTATAAATAAATATTACACAGAATTATCAGAGATTACAATAAATTACATAGCAGCGGAAAATAATACAATACACAACTAGAATGAGATATACGGATACAAAGCTTTCCGGATATCGTTCCAGCTGTAAACCAGGATCCTGTGAATATAAATCTGCAAAACCAAAACTACTAGCTGCCCGTGTCAAAATAAGGGCACCCAGAGTTTAGGTTAAAACAATAAACTCCAGGTCAGTCATGTGACTGGTGTGAGAACTAAAACAGTTATTAATCTTTATTTTAAATCATTAGGTAAATCAAGGGACCACGCCGTATAACACGGAACGGGTTTCCTCCCAAGAATACCAGTGCATAAAACAAACAGCGCAATGCTAAATAAAGAAAAATGAAGCTGTTATAAGACCCAGGTCCTATCACACAATGCAACGCAAGCCGGGGGATAGGGTTTTTACCTTATAACAGCCAAAGAATGCTTGATACGTTTAAAACAAATCATTTGATACTATAATAAGTGCATAGTGTATAAAACAACTTCAAATCATAAGTATCAATCATAGGCGGCATGAATGCCCCATACCACTATGTCGCCATATATAGGTTATACAATCAAAATCGCAAAGTCACGTATTTGGAAATTGGATTTCCGTCTATGAACCGAGGCAAAAGATAGTCCTCAACCGATTCGAGACGCTCTAGCCCGCCCCTCAGGACCCAGACTCAGGTGGGCCCTTGGATCGTCAGGGACGGTCCACCGATGTGGATTAAAATGCCTGAACATGCGTTTCCCCGCCCTTTGGGGCGTGAATGAGCCAACTAAATGACTCCATCGGTTCGAGAACGACCGATCAATCCGAGGCGCCTCGCAACAGCAACAACCACATAAGTCAAACTCGTCAGGGCGTGTAAAACCACTGACGCCACTTCTAACTAGAAAGAAACGCAAGTCCTCCCTGAGGTCCGTCTCCCGTTTTTGGTTCATACCGGGTGTGAAACACGCGAGGTAAACGTTACACAAAGCTACGCCACAAAGGCCGTGCTTTGATCATCACCACAAGACTTTGCTTTTCAACAGAAGCCTCGATCAATTGCCACTTAGGCATACCACACAGGCAATTCACTCCATGCGTTTGATATCCATCAATATATAACCCCTGAGCTCGTACGTCTCAGAGAAGGGCGTTAAGCAAGAGAATAAATTCTCCGCCGCCAAACAGATATATATTTAATAGAGATCAATCACACGGACTAAAATCCAATGTCAGACACACAGTCCATTTACAAGTCCGTTCTGGGTCTGAACGAAACCGGAGGCACCTAGTACCCCGCATATCCATCGATCTCCAAGTACGTCTGGACGATCACCAACTGTTTCCATCTTCTTGGGTGTACAGCCCAATCAAGATCATCAGTTATCACCCAAACGACGTGAAAACCTCCGGTCTTCGACCATCGTCTTCATCTTCGACTTACCGTCGCATCAGTTATTCAGAATGGGATAAACCCGGTCTTTCCGAATAACTCGCGTATATTTAAATAAGTGTTACACAAACACAACATACGCCTCATTCCAATTCATTAGTCACTAACCGTAAATTAATCAAGAGAATAATTCCCCAAATATTAACCCCGAAGGCCGAAACCAACATCAGATCAATATCCAGAAAACCATTCTGCTTGGCCAACCGACAGTTAGTTTCTAAATTTCACATTCATAGGGAAATGTTCCCATTAATTTTATCCAAGATAAATTTCTTGAATTTATTCTTCTTTTGAATTTCGATTCAACTAGTCGAGATTAACGAACCTTACCGAAGTAATCATTGGTTTTAATTTCCCAATCCCAACCTATTTATCCCATGAAGTAAAACTGGTAATACTTCATATCTAACACCACAGTGTTATCGGTAAATTCAATTACCATTTCACGTTCAAATCTAATTAAAGATTTAACTATCGCCTGGAGCAAAACTGGTGATACTCCATTTCGATTATTTCAATCTAATCAAAGATTCATTAAAACTCCACTTAGTTTTAATCTGTGACTGGGTTAAAGAATCAGTGTCATTTAAAACACGGTTCACGATAAACCCAAAATCACATTACATTTCAATCAGTCCCTAATTGTAAATTAGCAAGTGAGCAATTCCCTAAGTATTAATCCCGAAGGCCGAAACCAACATCAGATCAATACCTCAGAAACTATTCAACTTAACTAATCTCCAGTTAGTTTCTGATTTTCTTAACTCCTTTAGGTCTAAGAACTGTATTATTGAAGATACCGTTCACGACAACCCAAAATCATATTTCATTAATGATCGGGTTAAAGAACGAGTGTTATTTAAAACACTGTTCACGATAAACCCAAAAATCAATATCAATTCAATTCCAATTAAATATCATTTAATTGGTACACTTCATAAAATCTAAATAAAAAGATTTAATCATTTCTCAACTGGGTTCAAGAACAGTGTTAGTGAAGACACCATTCACGACAAACCCAAATCACATTTGATATTCAATATAAGGCTCTGAATAGAAAATATATCGGCTTATATTCAATATCAAATTCTACGATTAACAAATGTCGTATTGGAAATAACGATACAAATATATCTTTCAAATTTCCATAACAACACCTGTTTAATCACGAATTCCAACGTCGAAATATTCCGAAGACAATTTCGATTCAAATCCACTCCAATGCAATCATTGGATATTCTGGTTATTTTTAAAACCCTTTTCTAATTCAATTTATTTATTAAAAAAAATAAATAGAATTTTAATTCTAGTTCAAAACTAGTTCATTTCGATAAAAATCTATTTTTATCTTTTCAAATATGGAGTTTTTCATCCCAAATCTTCACAAATCATTTCTTATGATTTTACACAAATTATTACTATTTTTAATAATTTTATCAAGGCCCGCACAGTCGATTTCCATCAACGGCCATCGAACTGCACTTACAGCGACCTTTTTCGAATTTGATTTGGACGTATCTCCAAATCCAACCGTTAGATTTCAAATTTCTAATATTCGTTAGAAAGCTCTTTTCGATACGAACCCAACGGTTCCGGTTTTAGGAGAATCCGACGGTCGGATCTCCCGTAATGTCCGTTTGAAATAAATGGTCGAAATTCACGAACTGCCGCGGCGCGGCGCGTTCTATTCAGGCCATTATATTATATATATAATATATATAATATATATTTCGTCGATTTCTATTTAAAACGAATTATATAAATAGTTTTAAATTCGTTTCAAAAGCAATTTCAACTTTCTTTTCAATTCAAATCAAAATTGAATTCTTCTTTATAAATTCGTTTTAAAATTCATTTCTATTCGATTCAAATTTCAATTCAATTTGAATTCATTTCAATTCGTTTTCAATTCAATTTGAATTCGTTTTCAATTTATTTCGAAATCGTTTTCAATTCATTTCATTTCGAAATCGTTTTCAATTCAATTCATGTCGAAATCGAATAAAATCGATATAAATATCGTTCACGTCAAAATGGCGTCAAACTAATCAACACGGCTTCATAAATTTCTATTTTCAAATATCCTATTTCAAATATTTCTTTTTCAAAATAGTTGTTATTATCAAAATATTTCGTTCAACACATGACCAATCTCAATGGATGAGTACTGTCAACACATGAATGTTTATTTTATATTGATAAAGATGTAAATTTTATTACTAAAATATTTGGTTCAACACATGACCAATCTCAATGAATGAGTACTGTCAACACATGAACCTTTATTTTATATTGATAAAGATGTAAATTTTATAACTAAAATATTTGGTTCAACACATGACCAATCTCAATGAATGAGTACTGTCAACACATGAACCTTTATTTTATAATATTCTTTATTTTTCAAATTGGAATGAGGCCCAATCAATTACCATATAAAGTTAATTATATGGATTTTCATACAACACATGTATATAATAGCATTGAAAAATAATCAACCATCAACCAAAGTGCACTACACTGTATAAGCATCAAATATAGATATCTAACGCTTAAAACAGCCTGTCAATCAACCGATCGACATATTTAATAAATCAGGATGAGTGAACTTCAAATTTCATCCCAACACCCGTGTGGGGTTTCAAACAATCAAACACATATTTTGTTTGTGCTGTTGGGCGATGTGTAAAATTTATCGACCCAATCAATGTCCTTCAAATAGGTGTACATAAACAAACCGTCTGGTTTGTAAATGAATATTTATTTTATTTACTTTCACTATATTCATATTCACGCTAAAAATTATATTTTTAACGATAAAACATTTTATTCCAACATATGAATTTCTATTATTCATTTACACAATAAAATGATATTTTTATTTTCTAACATATTTTAGAAAATTTCGGCGGCATAACAGCACGATACTAGAAACGGGACGAGGCCTAGCCTTATCCCCGGACTAGTGAAGGCCCACGCCATTCACACATCAATCAAATTCACCAAACAATTCAATTTCAATCAACTAATCTAACCAACTACACAACCAAACAAACAAGTCCATGGTCTGTGGACGGGTGTCGGGTGCTACTAAGCACCGTCTGCATCCTAGTATATATATATATAACTAGAAAAATAAATTGAAAGGTGAGAAATTCTCACATATAGCTATCCTAGCTCCACGGCACTTCATTGATAGAAATCTTCATCGTTCTTGCCCCTTGTCACTTTCTTCGCCCGTATTCTCTACATATGTAAAAATCGAATTTTACTATGTTATTCAATATATAAAAATCATATTTTTACCTCGATGTTTAATATATAAAAATTCTATTTTTATTTCGAAGTTCAACACATAAAAATCCCATTTTTATTATGCTATATAGATAAAAATTATATTTTTTACCACGCTATTTTCTATATAAAGTTTCCGCCTTTTCAAAAATTAGATCTTTCACCTTTATAAAAATATCGCCTTATCATGTTTTAACATCTATATCTCATAAAGATTATATTTTTATAATTCCTACTATGCAAAGATCATATTTTTATCTTTCTGCAATATAAAAGATTATATTTTTACTACTTTAAAAATATAAAAATCATATTTTTAATACTTTAAAAATATAAAAATCATATTTTCAAAAATATAGATTCCGCCTTTTCCATTTTAAAGATCAAATCTTTTTCTTTTTAAAGTTTAAACCTTTTTCTTTTCTATTTCAAAGTTCAAAGCTTTTTCTTTTAAAAGTTCGAATCTTTTTTTAAAATCAGTTTTTAAAAAAAATCCTTTTGAAATTCTTTTGAAAATCAGTTTTTAACCTTTTAAAAAAAATCAGTTTTTATATCTTTAAAATCAGTTTTAAAAATCCTTAAAAAAAATCAGTTTCTATAGAATTAAAAATAAAATAAAATAAAATAGAAATAACTTACATTTCTGCGAAGAGGGGGGGAAATCAGTGGCTGTTGGCGATCAGAGGAGGCGGAGGGGGTTGCTGGTGGCGCGTCAGCAGGCCGGAGGCGGTGGTGGGGCGCCTTGGTTGGTCGGCGGCGGCTCAGTTCGGCTAGGGTTCGCAGGTGGTGGGACTGTAGGGTCGCGGAAGGTTTCTGCGTGGAGGAGGGAGGTGGCGGCGGCGAGTGGGAGGGGGAGGCGGCGAGGTCAAGGCGGCGGCATCAGATCGATTAGGTTTTTTTTTTTTTCGATTTCTGTTTCGTTTGAACCGGGGGGGGGCCTGGTTAAAGAGAGGGGTTAGATTTTTTTTTATTATTATTTAATTATTAAATTTTTTTTCAAAAAGGTTGACTTTTACATACGACCTCGAAACGAGGCCCACCGCCTGTCGCCCATAGCGTTTCACCCCCATTCCGAACACAATGGGATATGTATCGCAAGCTGATTCGATTGTTACAATCAGTTTCCTTTTGAATTTTCATTTAAATCACTATATTGAATTTTAAACGCACATTTCAAATTACCGGGGTCACATACTAACTCTAAAAATTCCAGAAAAATATTTTCTAGCTTCGTATTGACGATACGGTCCTAACAAAACTAATTTCGTCGAATTCTGAGACCGTTGGAAAAATGGCCAATTTCCAGTCGATTAAATTCAACTGAAACTGGTCAAACGCGTTTTCCTTTGCCACGCTCACATATTGATTCGAAAAATTATGAAATTTGAAACCTAGCAATAACTTCACATCCCGGACCCAACAAAACTGGTTTCGTCGAAATCCGAGGTCGTTTGCAAAATGTCCATTTTTTAAGGGCCTAAATTCCATAGCGACTATTCAGAATTTTCAAATGGACATATCTTTTGATTCCCGCTATGAAATTTCGATTATTCGGATTCGTTGGAAAGATACTATCAATTAGATCCTATGATTTTTGATTTCACTAAAATCCGGATTGTTTTGCACCCGGTACATTCAATTGAAGTTTGAAATCGAATTATCGAACTACCGCGCCATTTTCTATTCTATTTATAATTATATATAAATATTTATATTCTAACGACGACGTATATAATATATACGTCGAATTTCAATTCAAAATAAATTTCTCGTTGATTTTATTTAAAATATTTCATTTTAAATAATCAAAATTCGCTAAAATTTGCCAAAATAAAAATTTTAAACTGGCCCAGATTTTCGGGTTGTTACACGAACACAATGGGATATGTATCGTAAGCTGTTTCGATCATTTCGATCAGTTTTTGTCAAAATCAACATATAACTCTATATATTGAATTTGAACGTGCATTTCAATTTACTGGGGTCACATACTAACTCGAAAAATTCCCGAAAAATATTTTTTAGCTTTGTATTGACGATATGGTCCTAACAAAACCAGTTTCGTCGAATTCTGAGACCGTTTGAAAAATGGCCAATTTCCAGTCGATTAAAATCAACTGAAAATGGTCAAACGCGTTTTCCTTTGCCACGCTCACATATTGATTTGAAAAATTATGAAATTTGGATTCTAGCAATAATTTGACATCTCGGATCCAACAAAAGTGGTTTCATCAAAATCTGAGGTCGTTGGCAAAATAGCTATTTTTAAGGGTCTAAATTCCATAGCGACTATTCTGAATTTTCAACTGGATATATCTTTTGATTCCCGCTATGAAATTTCGATTTTTCAGATTCGTTGGAAAGATATTCTCAATTATATTCTAATATTTTTGGTTTTGCTAAAATCCGGTTTATTCTACACCCGGTACATTCATTTGAACTTTGAAATCGAATTATCGAACTACTGCGCCATTTTCAATTCCTTTTATAATTATAAATAAATATTTATATTCTAACGACGACGCGTATAAATATATACGTTCTAATTCAATTCAAAATAAATTTTTCGTCATTTTTATTTAAAATAATTCATTTTTAATATTCAAAATTCATTAAAATTGCCAAATTAAAAATTTTAAACTGGCTCGCATTTTCCGGGTTGTTACAGGGATGGAGCAGAAGGGTCTGAGGTGTCGGAATAAGGCTAGGGGAGGTGCTGCGCGTCGGGGAGGATGGCGCAGGTGATGGGTGGTGGCGGTTGTGGCCTGCGGTGGTTTTGGAGTGGCAGTCTTGCGTCGCAGTCTTCGATTGAGGGGGAGAAAGAAGCGTCGCTGCACTAGAAAAGAGGGGGGCTGGGTTAGGCGGCGCGGTCCTCGATGGAGGCGGTGGCGCGGCTGCCGTGGAGTCGGAGGCGGGCGGCGGGATCTCGATGGAGGGCATCGGTCTTTTTTTCTGATCGAAGAAAACAATTTGGGGACTGGGTTCTTATGAACGAAGAAAGTGAGGGGGGTTTAATATAAAAGAATTATATATTATATTATTATTATATATATATTTTTCCCACAAATGTTGACTTTGTATACGAACTCTAAACGAGACCCAACGACTATCGCCCCTAACTAATTACCCCTATTCCGAACGCAATTGGATATGTTTCGTAACCCTATTCGGCTGTTACGATTAGTTTTCATCAAAATCAATATATATTGAATTTGAATGCACTTTCAATTTACCGGGGCCTCATACGGACTCTAAAATTTCCCGAAAAATATTTTCTAGCTTCGTAGTTACGATACGGTCCTAACAAAACTAATTTCGTCAAATTCTGAGATCGTTTGAAAAATGGCCATTTTCTGGTCGATCGAAATTGACAGAAACTATCAAAACACGTTTTCTTTCGCCACACTCACATATTGATTTGAAAAAATATGAATTTTGGAATCTAGCAATAACTCGACATCACAGATCCAACAAAAGTGGTTTCCTCGAAAACAGAGGTTGTTTGCAAAATTTCCATTTCTAAGGGCCAGAATTCCATAGTGACTATTTTGAATTTTCAATTGGATGTAACTTTTTATTCCCGCTATGAAATTTCAATTTTTCGGATTTGTTGGAAAGATATTCTCAAATGGATTCTAATATTTTTGGTTTCACTAAAATCCGGTTTATTTTGAATCCTGTACATCCATTTGAATTTTGAAATCGAATTTTCGAACTACCACGCCATTTTTGATTCCTTTTATAATTAAAAATAATTATTTATATTCCAACGATGATTTAAATAAATATATACGTTCTAATTCTATTCAAATTAAATTTCCAGTCGTTATTATTTAAAATAATTCATTTTAAATATTCAAAATTCATTAAAATTGCCAAAATAAAAATTTTAAATTAGCTCGGATTTCCGGGTTATTACATTAGCAAATGGATGGTGATTAATTAATGTTTAACTAAATTAATTATTTAACTAATGTATCAATGTTTAAAATTGTATTACTTTTCCATGTGATATCGGAATTCAGTGAAACGAGTTGCGTTGCATTCGTATCGACGAGCACTATAATATGGAACTGACCAAAATCGAAAACGGGCAAATGAAAATTTAAGGCGAATTCAAATTCAAACGAAAGTGAGTTTTCTCACACCTGCAAAAATATTCACATTTTGTGAAAATGAAATCATTGATTGATTTGATTATATTGTTTGTTGGTTGTTGTTTTAAATGGACATCTAATTTAAACTGTTAGAAATTAAATTGACAGTTAGTTTATTTTTGAATTAGATTGATAGTTAAACCCTAAGACATATAATCAGTTAACTATTGAAAATTGAACTGTTTGGATGATGATTGTGATTGATGTCTATTTATGGATATATTGAACTGTATGGATGTTTGTCTATATTTTATATCATTATTATCACCTTGGATGTTACGTGCATCATCATAAACTATCATTTCGAATAAATTAAGAAATAGGTTGAAATGATATATACCTATGACATTTTACCTTTAGATTGAAATGATATATATCCATTCCCTAAAATTAAATTTTAAAATTTGAAATATCTAATCACTTGGCCATAGGATGGAGAATTATCATACGAACATTGGATTGGTTAAATCTATTAATTTTAGAATTTGTGAAAACGATTTCAATAAGTGATTCTATGTAAAGAAAATAAATTGAAATCATTCAAATTGAATTATACATTGGAATTCAAATTTGAAATGTTGAAATTGAAATATATCGTAATGTTGAAATTGACTTATATTGAAATGTTGAAATTGAATTGTTAAAAGAATTTGTAAAAGAAAATTTTAAATTATTATTAAAGGTGTGATTTGGATTTACCGTATTGGAATATTTCAAAGGTTTAAATATTTATTCAAACTTTGGAATTTAATTCGAATTGAAATGATCTAATTTGTTATTTTGAAATTTAAACAAAAATTGGTTAAACATTGAAATCATTTCAAATTGAATTATATTGAATTGTTGAAATTGAATTGTCAAAAGAATCTGTAAAAGAAAATTTTAAATTATTATTAAAGGTATGATTTGGATTTATCGAATTGGAATTATTTCAAAAGTTTAAATCTTTATTTAAATTTTGGAATTTAATTCGAATTGAAATGCACTAATTTGTTATTTTGAAACTTGAACTAAAATTAGTTGTATATTGAAATCATTCCAAATTGAATTATATTGGAATGTTGAAAATGAATTGTTGAAATAATTTGTAAAAGAAAATTTTAAATTATTATTAAAGGTATGATTTGGATTTTTCGAATTGGAATTATTTCAAAGATTTAAATCTTTATTTAAACTTTGAAATGAACTGAAATGATCTAATTTGTTATTTTGAAATTTGAACTAAAATTGGTTATAAATTGAAATCATTCAAAATTGAATTATATGGGAATGTTGAAATTGAATTGTTAAAATAATTTAGAAAGGATAAAAATTTAAGTTATCATATAAGATACGATTGGATGTATCGAAATTAAATTATTTCAAAGGTTTAAATCCTTATTTAAACTTTGAAATTAAATTCGAATTAAAAGGCTTAAATAAATATTATTAACCTGAACTTGAACTTGTAATAAATTCAAATAATATTTTGAAATTAGAAGTTATCCTTTAAAATGGGATTGTTCTCAATTGAATTTGATTTTGGAATCGATTTGGATTGGATAATTGGAAAACGATTTGGTTTGTTTTGAGATTTGAACTTAGGTTCAGATTTATTGAAAATGGAAAGAAACAGTTGATTTGAAATTATTTCTATATAAACAAATTTATATATAAACTATTTTATGAAATTTATTCCTTTGATATATGGAGTACTTTATATAAATTGTTTTTCAAAAACCTATTCTTTCTATATATATAAGTAGTTTATTTTATAAAAGATTTTAATCTACATAAAACCATTTCCAACACTCAAGCTGTTTTGATTTCCAAACTTTTCCAAATCTCCCAACTATTTACTATTCAAAAATTTATTTAAACCCCAAAACTATTTCAAACTTATAAACTGTTTTAGAAGTGGAATTGTTTACATTTAAATCTCTAATTTAAAGTAAATATGATTATTTTGATGTTAAGATCATAAATGAATTCACAAATATTTTTGAAGTAAATTGAATGATTCGAAGGAAATGTGGTTAATTGAAGTTATAACCAATTATTGAATTTGAAATTTGTCTCAAAGTGAATATGAATTTTGAAAGTAAATATTATTGTGATTAAAATAATATGATATTTTAAAGTGAAATTTGTTTAGGTGAATATGATATTTTGATATCATAATGATTCGCTTTTGAAATAAAAGTACCAATCGATGTGTAACATGATGTTTGATTGTTAAAGAGACCAGGGCCTCTTATTGACATACTCTCTGTCAATGTTGGAACCATTTAACAACTGTGTACGCGGGGGAGTTCCATAAATGAAGTAGGATAAATTTGGAGGCGATTACTGGATTGAAGAAGGTGAACGATAATGGATGACCCCGACACTTGTGTCGATTTGAAATGACTAAAACAGGAGCCATGCCAGACCAAATGAGGCTTGACTACCTCTTGGTGGACATCTGCTCTTCGATTTTCCTGGGCCTCGGGTCCATACTATTACTATTCAGTTGTTGTTGTTGTTGGTGCACACCCTCGATGGGATGTATTTCCCGTTGATTCGATATGGGGTGAATGTCAATGGTAGGCCGTTAGGGGTAACCACCAGTCTGGATCAGGCAAACTGGTAGCATACTACCTTGGGTATTGCCTCATGTGCCTTGTCGTACGTTTATCCTTATGCGAGACAACTACGATTTTGATATTGGCATAAGACTATAGGGGACTCACTGGCTACGACGTTCTACTGGTTGTGTTACAAGACTTGCTGTAACGACCCGTGTTTTTCGACCATTTGAATATGAATATTTAAATTAGTTTTAAATATTTTATTTGAATATTAATGGAATTAAATATTGAATTCGTTATTTAAACGAAGTTCGAACGTTATAATTTATATATAATATAAAAACGAGCTCAAAAATGGCGTGCAGTTCGTAATATTTGGTTTTGAACTTCAACTGAGAATACAGGATTCGATATAAGTCGGATTTCTGTGAAACAAGACACGTTGGGAGCGTATTGACGATAACTTTCATATGAAAGAGAAAAATCCAGATTTCGTGTTGTTGATAGTAAGTTATGGCCAAATCAAATTTTGAAATAGTCGCTATGAAAATCGTTATTAAATTATAGGCCTTTAAAGTAGCCGTTTTGCAAACGGACTCAGATTTCGACGAAATCAGTTTCATTAGAACCGTATCGCTAAATTATTGTACGGTGGTGAATAGCGTGGAAAACCGATATCATATGTGACCATGGTAGCCGTAAACGCCCGTTCAATTTCTATAGCGCGTATTAAAATAAATAAAAGGATATTTGGCATAACTTGAGCAGACAATCGAATTAAGCCACGAAACCAGTTCCGTTGAGTTCGTATCGTCGATTAGAGTCAGGATATATATATAGTTTGTTATTTTTAGAGATCGAGAAATTTGGCGTTAAAAAGGGTAGGGCGGTTCGCGGTAAAAACAGCCTACCGGGGCAACAGTCTCAGAATGCGACGAAATTTGTGTCGTTGGGTTCGTATCAAAAAGTTATTGTCGATGTTCGCAGTTTCAAGTGGATTTGATTTATCTGGTGACCGTAGAAAAATTAAATGTGTGTTCATTTCTGGTTTCATAAGGGAAATTTTTTCATACGACCTCGGATTTCGATGAAACTTGTCCCATTGAATCCGGAATACCTTTTTACATCAAGATTAGCTTTTATATCAGTTAACAGAAGTCGAATGTGGTCAGTTTTACTTGTGACTTAGCGACAAAGTTTCATTTGAATTAAATATATAAAACATACACCCTATATTTTCACTGCGAGCTACCTAATCTATACGCAGACCTCAAACTGAAAGTGACACCCTATTTTGAACCCCACTGCAAATTGATGACCTAAATCCTGAAGCGTGCCGACCAAGCATTTATAAACGAAAATGACAATTCATATCCGTGCCGACAAAGTATACTGGGATGAAAGCGACATACCAGTGCCGTGCTGCCCAAACTTGCTCGCTATATATATATACAGCCATATTTCTTTTCTTTTGTTGGCACGCATCAAATAAAAAAAAAAAAAGGGTATACAAGAAAAATAGAAAAGAGAGAAAAGAAGAAATAAGGAAATAAGGAACTGGAGCGGGAAGGGGAAGAAAGCAGTAGGAGGGGGACGTGAGAAGTGATGGTGTGGCGCATGCGTGGTGTTTACTGGTTATGTGGGTTCTTGATGCTAAAGAGAAGGGACAGGGTGCGTGTAATAGTGGGGAAGGGAGAATGCCTGGGCGTGGTGGGATGAGCAAACAACAAATGGAAAAGCAACGTGGAAAAAAAAAAAAAAAAAAAAAAAAGGGAAATATGGGGCGGAGGCTCAGGAGACATTGAGAAGAAGAGGAGGGATGGAACGAGAGGACCAGAAAGGTATTTAAAACAAAATGAACAGCATCTCTTTATATATATTTATATATATATAATATGGTGCCAAATCCAGTTTACGTTGGTTATATATTCTATACGGATTGTTACGAAAAAAATAAATGCCTAAATAAGATGACCTATATGCCTAATGATCATTAAACTGCATGATAGTGTGTTAGTCCATGCATATCAAATGGTTTACATATTATACGTGGCAGAAGTATTTAAGATGCCTAAACCAAGTTATTATAATATGAAAAGGTCAAGTTAACTATAATATGTATTTAGTATATAACGGTGTGGGTGAATCATGGAATTTACCTTAAGTTACGTTTGCGTAATTGCTAAGTATAAATCGCAATACACAGTACGTGCTTGAGTGTTTTCGATCTGCATCTTCTGTAATCAAATTAGAATGATGTAATAATGTAACTATGGCCAGATTCTTTTATTTCAGTCGTAATTCTAAATATACATACGGGTCAATGTATTTTGATAGGCCCAATTATGTACTCAACATGCCCGCTTATATATATGTCACGAAGCAGTGGAAGTATTTTAAAATGTGCCTAAGCCATTCTTATAACAGTGTCTAATTGTATATGTATATAACGTATGTCAGAAAGTAAGAATTTAAAATGTTATTTGAGTTATTATTAATAATAATTTAAATACCGAATACCTCATTAAATATATAAACGTGTCATACAGTGACAAAATGGAACAAACCCAAGGACGTTGGGACCGCATCGACAAACGAAATATTTTGGAGTTGGATGAGACGGAGATGGAAGCAGCTGGAATTTTTAGTTAAATTATACGGCTTTGACGATGAATAGAAACTCAAGGTGAGTTAAACTCACTCAGTTACCCTTTTTATATTTTATATAAATTGGGTATTTTTATTTTGTGTGCTCTGTTTGCAATGGTTGACTGTTTTGCTAGTTATCTATTTAACTGTTAATTTAACCGATGAAATTAAACTGTGTTTAATTTCAATCAAATACCAAATCGTTATTTTTAACGATTGATTCCAATAAAGGTAACTCACCTTGGTTGGTCACGTTTATAAAATAAACGTGTTTTCATTTGAACTGGATGAACTGATGAAAATGATTTGTTGGTTAGTTGATATAAAATGGTTGCTATTTGCTATGATATATCAGTTAAATGGAATTGTTTGACCTAGTTTGTGATAACCATTTTGTATACAGGGAAGAACAGGTTGGAGGGATCCAACCGGATTCCTCAAATGTATTATTTATTTTCATATTATCATATATGAACTGACCTGTTTGTGTGATTTATTTGATGGTTGATTATTAATTGAATATTCAACCTCTGTTTGGTTTGAACCAATAGGTGATATTGGTTAAGTGTTTGGCAGAGTATGGCCTTTAAAAATCAATCGGTTTATAGATAAGGATTCACCGTTAGGTGAGTCGATAAAAGTGAAGTTATAAAGTTTATTTTATAACTGGACTCAGATCTTGAAATATATTATTTGAATAAAGTATAAAAGGGAATTAAATAAATATTTTATTTATTTAAGACCTTGATTTATGGTTGGTTTATTTTATAAAGTATATGCTGATGTAAATCAGATTTTCAAGTATGAAGATAAGAAATGAATTGAAAGGGTTAAACTTTGATCATTGTTTTGTACAGAAAACAAATAATTAGAATTTATTTAAATTAATTATATTTTTAAGCGAGGATTGTTGAAATCGGTTAATGAGGTAATCAAGTTTTTGAGTTAATTAAATCGACCGTTTGGAATTAGAATTTGTTTATCAAGTTAATGTGTTTTGACTAAAATAGTTAAACGAATATTGTTTGAATTTAAATAAGGATTTAAAAAGGGATTTAATATTTAATTTAGTTAATAAAGGGATTAACTACTAAAGTAGTTAATGTTTGAAATAAGTTATTATTTTAATTCATGATAAAGTTAGGAATACATTTTTAAATGGGAATTCATTTAAAAAGGTTACCGAATGTGAGATGCAAGCCAATTGAAGGGGGAAAGGAAATAAACGTACTCAATTGTTTGAATTAAGTCGAAGGAGATGTCGATAAAAGGGTTTAAGATAAACCAAAACATATAAATGGGTTTCAAAGTGTTAAGACGTTAATTTTACATTAACGTTATTTGAAACGAGATCTAGTAAAAAGGAGAATTTTAAATGAAATTTCAAAATGGGAAATTGAATATATTTATTCGAGATGGAATGAGCCAAACATAATTATTCGGCTAAGCTGTCATTTCGTACGACTGCTAGCGTAATTCGCAGGGCTGCAGATAGCCTACGGCGGTCGGATGTTTCCTGAGGGAATCAGGCGTAACCATTGTGATCGCTGCGATCTAGGGTCAAGCGAATGGTTTTAAGTCGAGTATTAGTTAATCAATTAGAGTTAATCGATTTGAGTTAAATCGAATTAGAGTTATTCAAATATCATATTTTTGAATATTTAAAGAATTAGAAGTTTTGATTTAACAAAGTAAATCAGTTTAATTAAAGGCCAGGTGATGCTGAATACTTAACCAGTGAACTCATTGGGGTGTCATGATTGAAACACTGTATATTTTGATAGTTAAAACACCGACTATCAAATCTGACCAATACGAGTGTTGGTACGGAAAGACCGGGATCGAATTTATATTCGAAAACCATTCCGACCAACAAATACGTGAAGATCTCAGAAGATGATCGAGATGGTGCTGTGAAGACCGTGGGTTTTCATAAACGGAAGAACCACTAATATTCTCTGCCTGGCAAGCAGAGATGAGCTGTGATTCTGTCGTGGTTGGAATCTACGGGTTGCAAGGACTTCTCGCTACTGATCCATGGGGTGATTCCTATATGGATGCGGTAGGAGAGTGCCTTCGGTTCATCCTGTTCCTGGGTGACGTGTATGGACGAGTGTCTGACAGAGTATTTCCAAAAGGGTCACGTACGTTGATTTCTTCAAACGTACGATAGTTGTTGGCAGGGAATTGCCATTCTCTAGCTTTCAGCTAGAGTATTTTTGTGGACGTCAATTAGTGATATCTGACGGATCTGACGATGTGGCATTCAAAGTGAATGGTGACCAGATGATCAGAAGTTAATTCTGGCCTCAAGCCTCATCAACCGGGAAATGACAAAAATCGGGCAGGCAGCATGGCTATGTGGGTCGCTCCCATTAGGGTGTAGAATCACCTATCTAGAGGAAATCCTATTTGCTTCTTTAATCTATGTTTCGATGCTGTCCCTTTTCGGGCAGACGGTTGCTGATCCCAACCGTCGGTGATATACATTCGATACTCTCAAGCGAAATGAGTGGTCGGTCATGTGAGGGCCGGGTTGCAAGAAGTTCTTGTTGAACCCAGTGTATTCGTCTCTAGAGATACACTATCGGAAGGTGGACCCATACTTTGTCAAGTTGGAATCCAATCTCCAATAAGCGCCCACGGTTTTTGATTGTACACTATATATGTAGAGCGTGAGATGCAAGCGTTCTACTAGATTGCTATTTACTTGTATTTAGACATATTATAATATCAGACAAGATATTGGTTTCAAATCTGTTTGGGTTATCGTAAGGTAAAAACCGTCCGTGTTTATGTGTGGATTTGGTCTTACGATTATCCTTTTCCTTTGAAAAGGTTTTTGAACTTTAAAATCATGATTGGATGATTCACCCTTATTACTGTGCGAGTTTATCTCACTCTGGTTCACCAGACTGACCCGGTGTTTTGTAAATGCTCGGGTTAGACCGGGTTTGTACAGGTTCAGGTTATCGACGGCTATGAAGAGACGAGCTGGAAGAGTCCAGACGTATAATATTACTACTATTCCGCTGTGTGTTGTATATGGGAACAGGCTATTATAACTGTCCCATGGTATGATGTACTCTGATACTGTAAGTTATTTTCAAAAGCTCTCAATAAAGATTTATTTCTGTATTATATTTCATTCCGCTGCGATGTGAGACTCTGTGTGGTGTTTCTTCTTCTTCTTCTATTCTAATATTTCTATCTTATCTATTCTCACCCTCTAAATTCTTTCTATTAATGATCTGGAATGTTCGATGTCTGAATGGTCAACATGGTAGCTTGATGTTGATTTTCGGAGTCGAAAATCCCGGTTCGTTACAGTGGTATCAGAGCTGAAGGTTAAGTAATTACCTTGGCTCTGTGGCGTGATTCAGTAAAGATGGGGTTAGCAATACCCTAGACTGAGTTTGAGTGTATATATATGAGCGCGTATTTGTAAATTGATATAAAAACTGTTTATATTGTGTTGGTTGGTTTGTCGAGTAGTTTATGAGTTCTGGTCGATACAGTAATGCAAACTGTGTCGATAAGTGTTTCTAAACTCTTGGACAGAATAATTCGACACAGTATGTTTTTGAAAGAGGGTAAATGAAATAATTTTACCCAAATGGTATTTGAATATAAAAGAATGATTAACATTTGAAATATTATAGTATATTGGATGTGTTGCTTGGTTATAATTGAAATGGTTATATAAATAACCAATTAGAATTCGTATAATATGGAATCAGATGAATTAAATCTGAAATCTAAATCAGAATTGGAATTAAAATTCCTTAAAGTGGGATAAATGATTGCAAATGAACTTGAATTGAATATATGAGAATTTTAAAATCCTGGGAGATTTTAAATTGTTTACAAGCATCGTGAATTTTATTTTGAAATAGATTTCAAAATGAAAGTGTTTAAATTTTGAGTTTTGAAGTATATAGTATTGAACTCACTTTGATAGCTGGGAAATAACTCTGAGGATGCTGGCCACATCATCAGTGTTCATTTCCGAGTTCTAAGTGACGGATTACTACCAAAAATCTTGTTTTGAATTGCTTTGAGAAAAACCAGTTGTTTTGAATCCTGAAAGGAATATTTGGTTTTTGAAAGAACCGAACTGTTGGAAAACTCCCGGGGGAATTGTTGAACAAAAACAAAATTAAATAAAAGTTTGTGAAAGTAAATATGAATTGAACTGAAACAAATTAACTGGAAATTGAATCGGGAAATAATATATCGAGTAGAATCATATTTTGAAATTTGTGAGACAAGAAATCTGAAATAGTGTTGGTTGGAATTGATGATGGATGATGATTGAGTTAAGAATGGTATTTGGCTTGGATGTGTGAAGGATTTGGTTTCAAGGATAAAATTGGAATTTTGGTTGGAGAATGCATTTGTATAAGCTGACAGCGTAGCAGGTGGGAGGGATATAATGATGTGCCCGACAAAAAGGTACACGTTTATTTTTATATGGGTTTGGTGATTTATGAGCCTATTTGGCAAGCCACTTGGCTGTTTCATTTTCTTTTGGATGGAAGGAGGCCTAGAAAGGCGATTTGGAGTTGTACCGATTGAGCCGTACAGAGGAGGTGCTGGCAAAAATTTTCGGAAATTTAAAGTGTTAGAAAATTTTCGATATTTTTGAAAATATTTATTTACAATATTGAATTGGTTTCTAATTTAATATAAAATTAGATTTGAAATAAATGAGCTTATAACGTTCTTTCTTACCTTAGCAATTTCGAGGACGAAATTATTTTAAGGGGGGAAGAATGTAACGACCCGTGTTTTTCGACCATTTGAATATGAATATTTAAATTAGTTTTAAATATTTTATTTGAATATTAATGGAATTAAATATTGAATTCGTTATTTAAACGAAGTTCGAACGTTATAATTTATATATAATATAAAAACGAGCTCAAAAATGGCGTGCAGTTCGTAATATTTGGTTTTGAACTTCAACTGAGAATACAGGATTCGATATAAGTCGGATTTCTGTGAAACAAGACACGTTGGGAGCGTATTGACGATAACTTTCATATGAAAGAGAAAAATCCAGATTTCGTGTTGTTGATAGTAAGTTATGGCCAAATCAAATTTTGAAATAGTCGCTATGGAAAATCGTTATTAAATTATAGGCCTTTAAAGTAGCCGTTTTGCAAACGGACTCAGATTTCGACGAAATCAGTTTCATTAGAACCGTATCGCTAAATTATTGTACGGTGGTGAATAGCGTGGAAAACCGATATCATATGTGACCATGGTAGCCGTAAACGCCCGTTCAATTTCTATAGCGCGTATTAAAATAAATAAAAGGATATTTGGCATAACTTGAGCAGACAATCGAATTAAGCCACGAAACCAGTTCCGTTGAGTTCGTATCGTCGATTAGAGTCAGGATATATATATAGTTTGTTATTTTTAGAGATCGAGAAATTTGGCGTTAAAAAGGGTAGGGCGGTTCGCGGTAAAAACAGCCTACCGGGGCAACAGTCTCAGAATGCGACGAAATTTGTGTCGTTGGGTTCGTATCAAAAAGTTATTGTCGATGTTCGCAGTTTCAAGTGGATTTGATTTATCTGGTGACCGTAGAAAAATTAAATGTGTGTTCATTTCTGGTTTCATAAGGGAAATTTTTTCATACGACCTCGGATTTCGATGAAACTTGTCCCATTGAATCCGGAATACCTTTTTACATCAAGATTAGCTTTTATATCAGTTAACAGAAGTCGAATGTGGTCAGTTTTACTTGTGACTTAGCGACAAAGTTTCATTTGAATTAAATATATAAAACATACACCCTATATTTTCACTGCGAGCTACCTAATCTATACGCAGACCTCAAACTGAAAGTGACACCCTATTTTGAACCCCACTGCAAATTGATGACCTAAATCCTGAAGCGTGCCGACCAAGCATTTATAAACGAAAATGACAATTCATATCCGTGCCGACAAAGTATACTGGGATGAAAGCGACATACCAGTGCCGTGCTGCCCAAACTTGCTCGCTATATATATATACAGCCATATTTCTTTTCTTTTGTTGGCACGCATCAAATAAAAAAAAAAAAAAAGGGTATACAAGAAAAATAGAAAAGAGAGAAAAGAAGAAATAAGGAAATAAGGAACTGGAGCGGGAAGGGGAAGAAAGCAGTAGGAGGGGGACGTGAGAAGTGATGGTGTGGCGCATGCGTGGTGTTTACTGGTTATGTGGGTTCTTGATGCTAAAGAGAAGGGACAGGGTGCGTGTAATAGTGGGGAAGGGAGAATGCCTGGGCGTGGTGGGATGAGCAAACAACAAATGGAAAAGCAACGTGGAAAAAAAAAAAAAAAAAAAAAAAAGGGAAATATGGGGCGGAGGCTCAGGAGACATTGAGAAGAAGAGGAGGGATGGAACGAGAGGACCAGAAAGGTATTTAAAACAAAATGAACAGCATCTCTTTATATATATTTATATATATATAATATGGTGCCAAATCCAGTTTACGTTGGTTATATATTCTATACGGATTGTTACGAAAAAAATAAATGCCTAAATAAGATGACCTATATGCCTAATGATCATTAAACTGCATGATAGTGTGTTAGTCCATGCATATCAAATGGTTTACATATTATACGTGGCAGAAGTATTTAAGATGCCTAAACCAAGTTATTATAATATGAAAAGGTCAAGTTAACTATAATATGTATTTAGTATATAACGGTGTGGGTGAATCATGGAATTTACCTTAAGTTACGTTTGCGTAATTGCTAAGTATAAATCGCAATACACAGTACGTGCTTGAGTGTTTTCGATCTGCATCTTCTGTAATCAAATTAGAATGATGTAATAATGTAACTATGGCCAGATTCTTTTATTTCAGTCGTAATTCTAAATATACATACGGGTCAATGTATTTTGATAGGCCCAATTATGTACTCAACATGCCCGCTTATATATATGTCACGAAGCAGTGGAAGTATTTTAAAATGTGCCTAAGCCATTCTTATAACAGTGTCTAATTGTATATGTATATAATGTATGTCAGAAAGTAAGAATTTAAAATGTTATTTGAGTTATTATTAATAATAATTTAAATACCGAATACCTCATTAAATATATAAACGTGTCATACAGTGACAAAATGGAACAAACCCAAGGACGTTGGGACCGCATCGACAAACGAAATATTTTGGAGTTGGATGAGACGGAGATGGAAGCAGCTGGAATTTTTAGTTAAATTATACGGCTTTGACGATGAATAGAAACTCAAGGTGAGTTAAACTCACTCAGTTACCCTTTTTATATTTTATATAAATTGGGTATTTTTATTTTGTGTGCTCTGTTTGCAATGGTTGACTGTTTTGCTAGTTATCTATTTAACTGTTAATTTAACCGATGAAATTAAACTGTGTTTAATTTCAATCAAATACCAAATCGTTATTTTTAACGATTGATTCCAATAAAGGTAACTCACCTTGGTTGGTCACGTTTATAAAATAAACGTGTTTTCATTTGAACTGGATGAACTGATGAAAATGATTTGTTGGTTAGTTGATATAAAATGGTTGCTATTTGCTATGATATATCAGTTAAATGGAATTGTTTGACCTAGTTTGTGATAACCATTTTGTATACAGGGAAGAACAGGTTGGAGGGATCCAACCGGATTCCTCAAATGTATTATTTATTTTCATATTATCATATATGAACTGACCTGTTTGTGTGATTTATTTGATGGTTGATTATTAATTGAATATTCAACCTCTGTTTGGTTTGAACCAATAGGTGATATTGGTTAAGTGTTTGGCAGAGTATGGCCTTTAAAAATCAATCGGTTTATAGATAAGGATTCACCGTTAGGTGAGTCGATAAAAGTGAAGTTATAAAGTTTATTTTATAACTGGACTCAGATCTTGAAATATATTATTTGAATAAAGTATAAAAGGGAATTAAATAAATATTTTATTTATTTAAGACCTTGATTTATGGTTGGTTTATTTTATAAAGTATATGCTGATGTAAATCAGATTTTCAAGTATGAAGATAAGAAATGAATTGAAAGGGTTAAACTTTGATCATTGTTTTGTACAGAAAACAAATAATTAGAATTTATTTAAATTAATTATATTTTTAAGCGAGGATTGTTGAAATCGGTTAATGAGGTAATCAAGTTTTTGAGTTAATTAAATCGACCGTTTGGAATTAGAATTTGTTTATCAAGTTAATGTGTTTTGACTAAAATAGTTAAACGAATATTGTTTGAATTTAAATAAGGATTTAAAAAGGGATTTAATATTTAATTTAGTTAATAAAGGGATTAACTACTAAAGTAGTTAATGTTTGAAATAAGTTATTATTTTAATTCATGATAAAGTTAGGAATATATTTTTAAATGGGAATTCATTTAAAAAGGTTACCGAATGTGAGATGCAAGCCAATTGAAGGGGGAAAGGAAATAAACGTACTCAATTGTTTGAATTAAGTCGAAGGAGATGTCGATAAAAGGGTTTAAGATAAACCAAAACATATAAATGGGTTTCAAAGTGTTAAGACGTTAATTTTACATTAACGTTATTTGAAACGAGATCTAGTAAAAAGGAGAATTTTAAATGAAATTTCAAAATGGGAAATTGAATATATTTATTCGAGATGGAATGAGCCAAACATAATTATTCGGCTAAGCTGTCATTTCGTACGACTGCTAGCGTAATTCGCAGGGCTGCAGATAGCCTACGGCGGTCGGATGTTTCCTGAGGGAATCAGGCGTAACCATTGTGATCGCTGCGATCTAGGGTCAAGCGAATGGTTTTAAGTCGAGTATTAGTTAATCAATTAGAGTTAATCGATTTGAGTTAAATCGAATTAGAGTTATTCAAATATCATATTTTTGAATATTTAAAGAATTAGAAGTTTTGATTTAACAAAGTAAATCAGTTTAATTAAAGGCCAGGTGATGCTGAATACTTAACCAGTGAACTCATTGGGGTGTCATGATTGAAACACTGTATATTTTGATAGTTAAAACACCGACTATCAAATCTGACCAATACGAGTGTTGGTACGGAAAGACCGGGATCGAATTTATATTCGAAAACCATTCCGACCAACAAATACGTGAAGATCTCAGAAGATGATCGAGATGGTGCTGTGAAGACCGTGGGTTTTCATAAACGGAAGAACCACTAATATTCTCTGCCTGGCAAGCAGAGATGAGCTGTGATTCTGTCGTGGTTGGAATCTACGGGTTGCAAGGACTTCTCGCTACTGATCCATGGGGTGATTCCTATATGGATGCGGTAGGAGAGTGCCTTCGGTTCATCCTGTTCCTGGGTGACGTGTATGGACGAGTGTCTGACAGAGTATTTCCAAAAGGGTCACGTACGTTGATTTCTTCAAACGTACGATAGTTGTTGGCAGGGAATTGCCATTCTCTAGCTTTCAGCTAGAGTATTTTTGTGGACGTCAATTAGTGATATCTGACGGATCTGACGATGTGGCATTCAAAGTGAATGGTGACCAGATGATCAGAAGTTAATTCTGGCCTCAAGCCTCATCAACCGGGAAATGACAAAAATCGGGCAGGCAGCATGGCTATGTGGGTCGCTCCCATTAGGGTGTAGAATCACCTATCTAGAGGAAATCCTATTTGCTTCTTTAATCTATGTTTCGATGCTGTCCCTTTTCGGGCAGACGGTTGCTGATCCCAACCGTCGGTGATATACATTCGATACTCTCAAGCGAAATGAGTGGTCGGTCATGTGAGGGCCGGGTTGCAAGAAGTTCTTGTTGAACCCAGTGTATTCGTCTCTAGAGATACACTATCGGAAGGTGGACCCATACTTTGTCAAGTTGGAATCCAATCTCCAATAAGCGCCCACGGTTTTTGATTGTATACTATATATGTAGAGCGTGAGATGCAAGCGTTCTACTAGATTGCTATTTACTTGTATTTAGACATATTATAATATCAGACAAGATATTGGTTTCAAATCTGTTTGGGTTATCGTAAGGTAAAAACCGTCCGTGTTTATGTGTGGATTTGGTCTTACGATTATCCTTTTCCTTTGAAAAGGTTTTTGAACTTTAAAATCATGATTGGATGATTCACCCTTATTACTGTGCGAGTTTATCTCACTCTGGTTCACCAGACTGACCCGGTGTTTTGTAAATGCTCGGGTTAGACCGTGTTTGTACAGGTTCAGGTTATCGACGGCTATGAAGAGACGAGCTGGAAGAGTCCAGACGTATAATATTACTACTATTCCGCTGTGTGTTGTATATGGGAACAGGCTATTATAACTGTCCCATGGTATGATGTACTCTGATACTGTAAGTTATTTTCAAAAGCTCTCAATAAAGATTTATTTCTGTATTATATTTCATTCCGCTGCGATGTGAGACTCTGTGTGGTGTTTCTTCTTCTTCTTCTATTCTAATATTTCTATCTTATCTATTCTCACCCTCTAAATTCTTTCTATTAATGATCTGGAATGTTCGATGTCTGAATGGTCAACATGGTAGCTTGATGTTGATTTTCGGAGTCGAAAATCCCGGTTCGTTACACTTGCATAGACATGTAGTTGTAAACTGTGTAAGGGTAATCAATGTAATCCCGCTTACACTATTTAGATATTTACTTTACTGATAGACACTATTATAATAGCGAAATTATATTATATAGTATCTAGTTTGACGCAACCTAAGGAGATGGAAATTCACGCAACATCTCTTGAGTTATTTGTGTGCATGTTCATATGATGTCGATCTGACTTTAATGAGAATATTTTCGCCTGATCCGAGTTTGTTTTATTTTCATGCTATTATGCTCGGGTCAGACTTGAGCATCCTTGTTTCAAAGGTTATCTTCTGAAGGATGAAGACGAAGACGGTATATTATTATTATTATTATTATTACTATTACTATTGTATTCCACTACTATTCTACTACATTACTCTGTATTATCAGTTATGTATATAAATTGTATAACTCAAATAATAATGTATAACTCTGATAAATGTTGTAAATTGATCAAATGTTTATTTTAAATAGCTTCATGAACTGTTATTTGATTATTATATTTTGTTCATTCCGTTGCGAGATTCTGTGCTTGTTTTCTTCTTTCTTTCTAATTCTAAATTAATTCCCTTAATTACTATATTTTTGACTATAATGTTAAAGATGTGGTTCATCATTTAGCAGTCTGTACATACATACAGTTTTGAGTTAGACATGTGTGGATTATTATCGATTCAAAAGGTACGGATTTCCTGGTCGTTACAGTTGGTATCAGAGCTTATGTTTTAACGGTAAACCTTGGTTCTATTGGGATTTACTCATTAGAGATAGGGTTAGTAACACCCTAGAATGAGTTATGAGTGTATATATATATACGAGAGAGCGTAGTTGTACTTTTGATATAAAAAAATGGTTTTATATTGTTTTGTTTGGCTTATTGAGTTGAGTTCGGAGTTCCAGTCGATGCGTGTTGCAAGCGTTACCGAATGGGATTTCAAAACACTTGAACAAGGCATTCTAACACAATATTGTTTTCATATATATTTTATATATGTAAGATAAATAATTTTGAAATTTGATGGTAAATTAGTCAATACTCTTAACCTATTAACGATGACAATAAATCGATCTCATATATATATGATTTATAATTAACTATAAACCAAATGAATTTAAACGGAGAATATAAGATCTTTAAATTATGAAGACTTGTAAATGTTTTCAAGGTTTTGAAAAATATAGTAGTAATATTTGAAGGATATTCAAATAGAAATTGGTTAAGTACTCTATTTTTCTACTGAGAAATGAATTTCGGTGATGAGATGATCATAGTCATCGACTTTCATTTTCGAGTCTCAAAGTGGGGGAGACCACTTGGTAGCATTGCTACATATTCGTTTTGGGAATAATTTTAATTTGAAATCTTGAGTATGTTTTGATATACAAAATTTATGTATAGTATATAGTATTTCAAAATGTTTTGAAAAGAAATGGGTATTAAAGATTCTCAGGTCTCCATTTATACAAATTACTCTCCTTGTTGATAGTCAATGAAATAGATAATTGTCAGTATTAATATCGAATGCAATTTTGAATAGGTGAATAAAGAAATACGATAAATGAATAAGAGAAATATAAATGGAAATATAATACAATATGATGGAATTGAAACATAAAGTAAGGAAAATGTTAAAGTAAAATAGAAACAACTACTCATGTTACTTTGATAATAAAGTGTAATAACCCGGAAATCCGAGCCAATTTAAAAATTTTATTTTGGCAGTTTTAGCGAATTTTGAATATTTAAAATGAATTATTTTAAATAATAACGACGAGAAATTTATTTTGAATGGAATTCGAACGTATATTTTATATAGATCGTCGTTAGAATATAAATATTTATTTATATATATAAAAGGAATTGAAAATGGTGTGGTAGTTCGATAATTCGATTTCAAAATTCAAATGAATGTATAGGATTCAAAATAAATCGGATTTTAGTGACACCAAAAATATTTGAATCTAATTGAGAAAATATTTCCAACGAATCCGAAAAATTGAAATTTCATAGCGAAAATCAAAAGTTATTTCCAGTTGAAAATTCAGATAGTCGCTATGGAATTCTGGCCCTTAAAAATGGGAATTTTACAAACGACCTCGGTTTTCGACGAAACCACTTTTGTTGGATCCGGGATGCCTAGTTATTGCTAGATTCCAAAATTCATAATTTTTCGAATCAATATATGAGCATGGCGAAGGTAAACGTGTTTTGACCATTTCAGTTGAATTTAATCGACTGGAAAATGACCATTTTTCAAACGGTCTCGGAATTTGACGAAATTAGTTTTGTTGGGATCGTATCGTCAATACGAAGCTAGAAAATATTTTTATGGATTTTTTCGAGTTAATATGTGACCACAGTAAATTGAAATGTGCGTTCAAATTCAATATATAGATTTATATTTTGATTTTGACGAAAACTGATCGAAACGATCGAATCAGATTACGATAAATATCCCATTATGTTCGGAATGGGGGTAATTAGCTATGGATGACAGGCGGTGGGTCTCGTTTCGAGTTCGAATGAAAAAGTTACTTTTTAAAATTAAAATAAAATAAAATATATATTATTATATATCTTTCTCTCCCCCTCCCCCCCGTTAGTTCAAAAATCAAAAGAAAGAAAGAAAAATTGAAACCGCCATCGTCGCGTGAGGCCCGACACCTCACCGCGCCACCCACCGATCAACCGTCGCCCCCTCTCACCTCCGCACCCCTCTTGAAAGCATCGTGACCCCATCTCCTCCTCTCGCGAATCCCTAGGTCGAGCACCCCAAAATCCAATGCCGTGGGGCCACCTAAGGTGAACCGCGCCCTTCAAGGCCATCCCCGACCCACCAACACCGCAGTGTCGCATCGGACCCCTTCCAACTCCGACCACGGGCCCTCCTCCATATAAAAATTCAATCTTTATCGTCCCGGTGCATGCAAATCAGTCCCCGACTGGTTGTAGCCCCTTTGCCGAGTCTCCTCCACCTCCAGCAGCCTCCACCGACCACCGAGCACCGCCGGTGAGTTTTAATTTCAACTTTTATTCGTTCATGCAATTAAAAACAGTATTTTTACACATGATTTTGAATTAAAAATGTGATTTTTAATTATAAATAGCTTTAAAAATATGATTTTTGTATGGGTAAATGGTGAGAGAATAGCTCAGACTTTTATTAGAGAGGAGTTGAGATTTATAAAAAAAAGTTAGATTTTTATTTAAAGAAAGGATTTTTATAAATAAAAATATAATTTTTATTGTATGTAAAGAATAAAAATATGATTTTTATTTATAAGGGTAGCTATATAAAAATAATATTCTTATGTATGAAGTGGCGATAAAAAATAAGATGTTTGGTCTAGGAGAGTTATAGAAATATAATTTTTATATAGAATAGCATTGTAAAAATATAATCTTTTTATTTAAAATAGTACTGTAGAAATATAATTTTTATATATTGAATAGTGAGGAAAAAAATCGATTTTTATATATGGGATAGCAAAGTAAAAATTCGATTTTTATATATTGAATAGCGAAGTAAAAATACGATTTTTATATATTGAATAGCAAAGTAAAAATACGATTTTTATATATTGAATAGCAAAGTAAAAATTCGATTTTTATATATTTAATAGCAAAGTAAAAATTCGATTTTCATATATGTAGTGAATACGGATGACGAAGGTAACGAAAGAAGAAACGGCGAAGATTTTCTACATATGAAGAGTTGTGGCGTTTGGTTTAGCCAGTCGGTGAGAACTCCTCACCTTTAATTTAAATTTCTAGTTAAAAATATATACTAGGATGCAGACGGTGTTTAGTAGCACCCGACACCCGTCGTCAACAGACCATGGTCGTTTTGTATGCTTGTTTGTTTGATTTTTATGTGTACTTGATTGTGTGATGTGATGTGACATGAAATAAAATATCTATATAGTTAAAATATTTTATAGTTGAAAATAGAATTTTAACGTGTATTTAAAAATGAAATAAATATAAACAAATCGGACGATTTGTTTATATACACACATTTGACTGATATTGATTGGGACGATAAATTTTACACATCGCCCAACTACACAAATAAAATCTGTGTTTGATTGTTTTGAAACCCCACACGGGTATTGGGATGATATATGACATACACTAATCCCAATAATTAGTTGTATGTCGATTGATTGATTGACAGACTGCTATAAGCGTTAAATATTAATATTTGATGCTTATACAGTGTAGAACGCACTTTGGATGATGGTTGATTATTTATCGTTGTTATTTTATACATGTATTGTAGAAAAATCCATATTATTAGCATTATATGGTAATTGATTGGGCCTCATTCCAGTTTTGAAATAGAAATATTTGAATAAAATATTTGAAAAAGAAACATTTGAAATAGAATATTTGAAAATAGAAATATATGAAGCCGTGTTGATTAGATTGACGCCATTTTGACGTGAACGATATTTATATCGATTTTATTCATTTTTCAATGAATATTGAAATAGATATGAAATTCGAATTAAATTGAATAGATTTGAAATTCGAATTAAATAGAAATGAATTGAAATTCGAATTAAATTGAAATGAATTGAAATTCGAATTAAATTGAAATGAATTGAAATTCAAATCAAATTGAAATGAATTGAAATTCGAATTAAATTGAAATGAATTGAAATTCGAATTAAATTGAAATTGAATTGAAATTGATTTGAAGTGAAATTAAAACGAATTTATATTGAAAATTTTAATTTTGATTTGAATTTGAAAATGAAGTTGAAATCGTTTTGAAAACGAATTTTAAACGATTTACAAAATACATTTTGAAAGGAAATCGATGAAATATATAATATATATATATATATTATATATAGATATAATGGCCTGAATAGAGCACGCCGCGCCGCGGAAGTTCGCGAATTTCGACCATTGACTTCGAATGGATATTACGGGAGATCCGACCGTTGGATTCTACTAAAACTGGAACCGTTGTTTCGTATCGAAAAGAGCTTTCTAACGAATATTATAGATTTGAAATCTAATGGCTGGATTTTGAATTATGTCCAAATCAAATTTGGAAAAGGTCGCTCTAAGTGCAGTTCGATGGCCGTTGATGGAAATCGACTGTACGGGCCTTGATAAAATTATTAAAAATAGTAATAATTTGTGTAAAATCATAAGAAATGATATGTGAAGGATTGGGATGAAAAACTTCATATTTGAAAAGATAAAAATAGCTTTTTATCGAAATGAACTAGAATTATAATTCTATTTATTTTTAAATAAATAAATTGAATTTGAAAAGGGTTTTAAAAGTAACCAGAATTTCCCATAATTGAATTGGAATGGATTTGAATCGAAATTGTTTTTGGAATATTTCGATGTTGGATTTCGTGATTATACAGATGTTGTTATGGAAATTTGAAAGATATATATATATATATATATATCGTTATTTCCAATACGATATTTGTTGGTCGGAGAATTTGATATTGAATATAAGCCGATATATTTTCTATTTAGAGCCTTATAATGAATATCAAATGTGATTTCGGTTTGTCGTGAATGGTGTCTTCATTAACACTGTTCTTAAGCCCAGTTGAGAAAAAGATTAAATCTTTTTATTTAGATTTAGTGAAGTGTACCAATTAAATGGAATTTAATTGGAATTGAATTTGAATTAATTTTTGGGTTTATCATGAACAGTGTTTTAAATAACACTTATTCTTTAACCCGATAATTAATGGAATGTGATTTTGGGTTGTCGTGAACGGTATCTTCAATAATACTGTTCTTAGACCCCAAAGGAGATAAGAAAATAAGAAACTAACTGGGGATGAGTTAAGTTGAATGGTTTCTGGGGTATTGATCTGATGTTGGTTTCGGCCTTCGGGGTTAAGACTTAGGGAACTACTCACTTGCTAATTTACGGTTAGGGACTGATTGAAATGTGATGTGATTTTGGGGTTTATCGTGAACCGTGTTTTAAATGACACTGATTCTTTAACCCTGTCAAAGATTAGAATTAAGTGGAGTTTTAATGAATCTTTAATTAGATTGAAAAGATCGAGAATGGAGTATCACCAGTTTTACCCTAGGCGATAGTTAAATCTCTAATTAGATTTGAACGTGAAATGGTAATTGAATTTACCGATAACACCGTGGTGTTAGATATGAAGTATTACCAGTTTTACTTCATGGGATGAATAGGTCGGGATTGGGAAATAAAATAAATAATTACTTCGGTAAGGTTCGTTAATCCCGACTAGTTTTAAGTGATATTCAAAAGAAGATTAAAGAATAAATTTAAAAGAATTTATCTTTGATAAAATTAATGGGAACCTTTCCCTAAGAATGTGAAATTTAGAAACTAACTATAGGTTAGCTAAGCAGAATGGTTTCCTGGATATTGATCTGATGTTGGTTTCGGCCTTCGGGGTTAATATTTGGGGAATTATTCTCTTGTTAATTTATGGATAGTGACTGATGAATTGGAATGAGCCGTATGTTGTGTTTGTGTAACAGTTGTTTATTATATACGCGAGTTATTCGGAAAGACCGGGTTTATCCCATTCTGAATAACTGATACGACGATAAGTCGAAGATGAAGACGGTGGTTGAAGACCGGAAGTCTTCACATCGTTTGGGTGATTACTGATGATCTTGATTGGGCTGTACACCCAAGAAGATGGAAACAGTTGGTGATCGTCCAGACGTACTTGGAGATCGATGGATATGCAGGGTACTAGGTGCCTCCGGTTTCGTTCATACTTAGAACGAACTTGTAAATGGACTATGTGTCTGACATTGGATTTTAGTCTATGTGATTGATTTCTATTAAATAGATATCTATTTGGCGGTGGAGAATTTATTCTCTTGCTTAACGCCCTTCTCTGAGACGTACGAGCTCAGGGGTTATATATTGGTGGATATCAAACGCATGGAGTAAATTGCCTATGTGGCATGCATATATGGCAATATGATCAAGGCTTCTGTTGAAAAGCAGAGCCTTGTGTTTGATGACCAAAGCACGGCCTTTGTGACGTAGCTTAGTGTAGCGTAGATTTGTGAGCCTCACTGATCGACGCTAAAAAAGCGCGATATTGTAATAAATTCTGCAAGCGTACAGGTGTGTAGTATGCAGGTCGAACACAGGGAGGACAAATTAAATTTTGTTATTTATATATTCCTTGGGTGAGTTAGACAAAATTGGAGGGTGATTAAAATTGAAATTGCAACTTGGTTCAAAACAAAACTAATTGAATCAACGACCAAATTACAATTATCAATAAAACAAATTAAAATTGCGATTGAATTCACAATAGATTCGAATCTAATCGAATCTATAATCAATTCAATAATTAGGAAATAAACAGATTGCCGGAAATAGACTTGCAAAATAGAAATAAATTAACATAAAAATAAAATTGCAATAACAATTGTGTTCTAGCAAATCTAATTAACTAGACAACACCACTTGTCATGAGAATAAAAATGCAGAAAAGAGAAAATAGAGAAAACTTTATTGATTCCCGAATCCCCTTTACAATGAGAGTACAACGGTATTTATAAGATAAAATGCCAACCTCAAACCTTAATCCAATATCTGCATATATGGCCCTTTTAATAGCAATTATTTCTCTTATATTAATCAGCAATTATTCCTCCAATTAGCAATTATTTCTCCTATATTAATCGGCACTTATTCCTCCAATCAGCAATTATTACTCCAATCAGCAATTATTCTTCCAATCAGCAATTATTCTTCCCATCAGTAATTATTCTTCCCATATCTTCCTTGTTTGACATGTGATTAATTGAAGGGAGATAAGATCGCATGTGATTAATTCTTCCAAACAAGGACATTTATTAGATTCCAAAGGCAACATAGGATAAAATATTCAAAATTGGTCTCTTCTTGTGTAATATCTTTGGTTTTCGGGGTGCATGAGAATTGATGAACAAACTGTGAAAATATATGAAAATACCCAATGTAAAATTTATTTATTTACAATAAAGATAAATTATAAGCATAAAAAATTAACACTTTTACATGTTAATCAAATACCCCTACACTTATCTTTTACTCGTCCTCGAGTAAAAAGAAAGAAAGATAAAAAAAATGAAAAGCTAAACTAGATAGGTGTAACGACCCAGAAAATCTGAACCAATTTAAAATTTTTAAATTGGCTAAAATAATGGAATTTAAATATTTAAAATAAATATTTTGAATAATAGAGATGAAAACTGAGTTTGAATCGACAATTGAAAACGAATATAATTAATTATAATTATAAACAAGGCCTGAAATGGCGCTGTAGTTTCGAAAATTGAATTCAAACTTTGTCGGACTGTACCGGGTGCAAAACAATCCGGATTTTAGTGAAATAAAAAACAATAGGATCTAATTGATGATATCTTTCCAACGAATCCGAAAAATAAACTTTCATAGCGAGAATCAAAAGATATGTCCAGTTGAAAATTCTGAATAGTCGCTATGGAATTCAGGCCCTTAAAAATGGACATTTTGCAAACGACCTCGGATTTCGACGAAACCACTGTTGTTAGATCCGCAGTGTCAAGTTATTGCTAGGTTTCAAATTTCATAATTTTTCGAATCAATATGTGAGCGTGGCAAAAGAAAACTCGTTTGACCAGTTTCAGTTGATTTTAATCGACTGGAAATTGGCCATTTTTCCAGCGGTCTCAGAATTCGACGAAACTAATTTTGATAGGACCGTATCGTCAATACGAAGCTAGAAAATATTTTTCAGGAATTTTCAAGTTAGTACCTGACCCCGGTAAATTGAAATGCGCGTTCAAATTCAATATATAGAGTTAAATGTATATTTGAAGAAAACAGATTGTGACGATCGAATCAGCTTGCGATACATATCCCATTGTGTTCGGAATAGGGGTAAAACGCTAGGGACGATAGGCGGTGGGCCTCGTTTCGAGGTCGTAAGTAAAAGTCAACTTTTTGCAAAATAATTAATTAAATAAATAAAAAAAACTAAACTATCCCTCTCCTATACCTTGGCCCCCCTGTAATTCATTACCGAAATCGATTTACCAGAAATAAAAAAACCCTAACTAAACCCGTCGCCCCCCTGACCTCCGACCAACGCACCTAGCTGCGCCCTCCGACGAGCTGCTCCTCTCTCCAGCCTCCTCCCTCTCTCCTCCTCCATACACGAAGACCGAACCCGAGACCACCCACCTCCACGCAACCATCGTCGACTCCTTGCTGCTCGCGCCACCTTTATCGCCCCTCCCCCCCAATTGAAGACGCGCCCAAACCCCACCGACTTCCCCGACGCCGCCAAGCACAACACCAGTCCCCCCTTTCCCAATTAAATACTGTAAATTTTTTATTTTATTTTTATTCATTTTTATATAATGTAATTGATTTTTTTTAGCATAAATTTAAAATCAGTTTTTATAAATATTATAGTATTAAAAAGCAATGATTTTTAAAAATAAAAAGTGAGGATTTTTAAAATGATAAAATATACGATTTTAAAAACTGAAAATATAGGACTTTTATTCATGTGAAAATATAATTTTTTAGCATAGGAAAAATATGATTTTTATATTTTTAAAGTATTAAAAATATAATCTTTACTATATAGGAGGTGTAAAAATATGATTTTGTTTAAGTAGAAAAGTAAAAATATAATTTTTACAAGATAGGAATATTAAAAATAGAATCTTTATATGAAGAATAGCGGGATAAAAATAAAATTTTATCCATATAGCGTGAAAGTAAAAAATATAGCTTTTATATATTGGATAGCAATATAAAATTGTGATTTTTATATATATAGTGGCTACGGGCAACGAAAGCGACAAAGGCGAGAACGGTGAAGATTTATGCAAAGAAGAGTCGTGGGGTTGAATTAGCTATTCTGTGAGAATTTCTCACTCTTCAATTTCTTTTTCTAGCCATATATATATGTGTTGAAATAAAAGTGAATTGCTATATATAAATATATATATATATATATATATATACGCCCCTCGTCCACAAACCATGGATGATATTTATTGATTGAAATTGGTGTGAAAATTGATTGATAGCGAATGGTTGTTTGGGATTGTTTGTGGTTGATATTGGTTGATTGTGGTTGAAAAATAGCCATTTGTGGTTGAGAAATATTTGGTTGAAACCACATAGGATTAGTTTTGTGGAAATGAAATAAATATATACATGCCGCCTGCGTGCGAACTAGATGCATGATTCCCATTGTCAAAAACCGCGAGGTTTTAAGGTAGGGCGAGGAGCCGTACTAGGGACGGTCCCGGTTTTAACTACCCTACCGTTATGCTGCCGAAATTTTGAATAATATTCATGTGTTTGAATTATTTTCATTTGCTAAAACTATATTTATTCATTGAATAGAAAACCTTCATGTGTTGAATCGATATTCATTCGTTGATTAGAAATTCATGTGTTGAATGGTATTCATATTTTGAAATAAATTGTTTGATAATAAAAATCACCTTTTTTATCTATATATAGAAACTATAGAAAACCTTCATGTGTTGAATCGATATTCATTCGTTGATTAGAAATTCATGTGTTGAATGGTATTCATATTTTGAAATAAATTGTTTGATAATAAAAATCACCTTTTTTATCTATATATAGAAACTATAGAAAACCTTCATGTGTTGAATCGATATTCATTCGTTGATTAGAAATTCATGTGTTGAATGATATTCATATTTTGAAATAAAATGTTTGATAATAAAAATCACCTTTTTTATCTATATATAGAAACTATAGAAAACCTTCATGTGTTGAATCGATATTCATTCGTTGATTAGAAATTCATGTGTTGAATGGTATTCATATTTTGAAATAAATTGTTTGATAATAAAAATCACCTTTTATCGACTATATGAACTATATAGAAAAATAGTGTTTTGAAATGAATTGTTTTACAATAAAAATCACATTTTTATTGTATGCATGAATCGTTGAAATGTGAAGTGTTAAAATAGCGACTTGTTCAAATAAATATATATGAGTTGAAATATTCATTAATTAGCTAATGATATGATTTGTACCTATGTATGTAACATTAGAATGAATGGTGTTTTTAAACCAAATAGAAATCAAATATGAAGTTGAATAGAAAATGATAAATGATAAGAACTATATATATGTACATGCATATTCATTGAATAGGTTATAGCAAAGGGGCTAGAGAAGAGGAATAAAATTTTGTGCCCGACAAATAGGTACACATTTATTGTTTTGTTTGGGTGATGATTTTATGAGCCTGTTGGCTAGCCGCTTGGCTTTTTCTTTTTCTTTTTGAGATTAGAAGGACCGGGGAAGCTATTTGAGATTTCCCGATGCTCCCGGTGCAGGGGAGGTTATGGCGAAATTTTCCAAAATTTTAAGGCGTTAGTGAAATATTTGAAGTGAAAACGATATGGAAATCATTGAATGAACTATACTTATATAAATATATAAATATAAATAAAATTAAAACGAAACGAAGCCGTGTAGTTCGTATTTTGAAACCATGATTTCAAACAACTAGTGCGGGAAATCCGACCATTGGATTTTCCCGAAACCTCAACCGTCGGGTTCGCCTTGGAAATATCTTCCCAACGGCACCAACCTTGTAAAAATCCAACGGTTGGATTGTCTGGAATGTTTAAATCAATTCTGATGAAAAACAGCGCCAGAAGCGATTATATTTATGTATATATAAATATAATTATATATTTAATCGAATAACGACGCTGTAGTTCGTATTTTGAAATCGAAAATTCAAATGATTGTACCGGGAGATCCGACCGTCGGATTTTCCCGAAACTGGAACCGTTGGATTCGTTTTGAAAAGACCTTTCTAATGATGTAAATTTTGTGAAGATCCAACGGTTAGATTTTCAGATATGTGTAAATCAATTCTGAAGAAAAACAGCGCCACCGCCGCGTTATGGCCCGAAGCGTCGTTTTGAATAAATTGGCTATTTTAAAATAAATAAAAATAGCGATAAATCGTTATAAAATATCATAAACAATATGGAATGGAAATAAACTGAATTTGCTGGATTTATGTTGTATTTGATGGCTGTATGTGTTTATGGTGAAAATTACATTAAAGAACAAAATTGGTGTTGTCGAATAATTTAACCATTGAAATAAATTGATTTGAAATTCTAAATATACGTGAATTATTTGAAAAGGCCGAGTTAATTCTCATTTCAAATAATCGACCGACGACTGAAATTTGAAGATGAAGACGATGGTCGAAGACCGGAGATCTTCACCTCGTTTGGATGGTAACCGAGGTCCTGATTGGGAGGCATCCCGAAATATGGATAATGAGTGGTGATCGTCCAGACGTACGTGGTGATCGAAGGGTTTGCGAGGTATTTAGTGCCTCCGGTTTCGTTCAGACCCAGAACGGACTTGTAAATGGACTGTGTGTCTGACATTGGATTTTATTCTGTGTCGATTGATCTCTATTAAATATACATCTGTTTGGCGGCGGAGAATTTATTCTTTTACTTAACGCCCTTCTCTGAGACGCACGAGCTCAGAGGTTGTATATCGATGGACATCAGTCGCATGGCATGAATTGCCGGTGTGGCATGCTAAGATGTAGTGATCAGGGCTTCTGTTGAAAAGCAAAGTCTTATGGTGATGATCAAAGCACCGCCTGTGTGGTGTAGCTTTGTGTATAACGTGAAATCGCGAGCCTCACACCCAGGTATGAACCAGAAACGGGAGAAGGACCTCAGGGAGGGCATGCATTTCTTTCAAGCTAGGGTGGTGTCAGTGACCTACCAGCCCTGACATTTATATACTTTTCACCTATGTGGTTGTTGCTGTTGCAAGGCGCCTCGGTTTGATCGGACGATCCGGGTCCGATGGAGTCATTCGTTGGCTCGTTTACGCCCCAAAGGGCGGGGAAACGTATTGTTTAGGCATTTTAATCCACATTGGTGGACCGGCCCTGACAATCCAAGGGTCGATGCGCTCTGACCCTGTGGCTCGGGTGTAGCGACCCGCAAATCCGTGCTATCTGAGTTGACTAAATACAACACACGTCCAACCCAAATAACACAGAAATACGACTCATTTTTAGAAAGAAGTTAGAGGATGAGAAATAGAAAGAAAGAAATATTAGAATAGAAGAAAACGAAGATCACAAACTCACAGCGGAACGAATAAAATATATTATATAACATAAGCTTCGAAATACAAATCTGTTTGTACATACATACATACCATCATCAGAGTACACATAACATTTGATCCAGCGGAAGTAACTCTAAATAACTAACGTTGAAGCCTCCTACTTCAAGCTCCTCCAAGTGTATCTGTAAAAGCCTGAAACACTTGACTGCCCGTACAAATTTGGGCACCCAAGAGTTTAGGGAAAACAAAACAAAATAAACTCTGGGTCAGTCATGGGACTGGTGTGAGTAAACTCCAACCACTTGTTTAACTTTTAAAATCCTTTCAAAAGAAAAGATAATAGTAAGACCGGCCCACACATAAACACGGACGGTTTTTACCTTACTATAACCCAAAACACTTTGATATCAAATCCAGTGATATTATAATAATGTCTACATCAAGTAAATAACCAAATAGCAGAACGCTTGCATCTCACGCTCCACATACATAGTATATAATCAAAAACCGCATGGCGCTTATTGGAGATTGGATTTCCAACATGACAAGGTATGGGACCACCTTCCGATGATGTATCTCTAGAGGCGAATACACCTGGGTTCAACAAGAACATCTTGTAACCCGGCCCACACATGACCGACCACTCATTTCGCTTGAGTGTATCGAATGTATATCACCAACGGTTGGACTCAAACCACCGTTTCCCGAATGGGCAGAATCGATAGATTTAGAACAAAAGGAATTTCTCTAGATAGGTGATTATACACCCTAATGGGTGCGACCCACATAGCCATGCTGCCTGCCCGATTTTTGTCCTTTCCCGGTTGTTGAGGCCTGAGGCTACGAATACTTACCATTCCTTGATAGCACAATCACTTTGAATGCCACATCGTCAGATCCGTTAATCACTAGTTGAGTTTGCACAAATATTCTGGATATTATGCTAAGGGATAAATCCGTTGCAACCATATACATTCATACAGACCAACCCATTTGATCATTGGAAATACTTTGTCAGACATTCGTCTATATACGTTCGTTCTGGGATTGAACGAAACCGAAGGCACTATTTCTATAAATAGAAAAAGCCCTTGCACTTCACTCCGTCTTCAATATATCCAGCATACTTGGTTCGCAACGCTTATGCCGATACGGAGTGGTTCACGGATAATAATCCAACCGGTCTCTCCATATTGACAACGATGGTCAAAAACTTCGATAGTCTGTGATTTAACTATCGAATAAAAACAAGTGTTCAATCAACATATCAAACAAATCACTGGGCTCTTTAATTAATATTTCATTAATTAAATCACTTTTCCATTTCCTTATCAATATTTGTTAACCAAATATTTTCAATAGCCATATTGGCCCTTTACGCTACTTTTGATTTCGTTTCCTTATCGAATTCTATATATATCGATATATAGATTTCTAATTGTCAAATTTTCTTAAAAATATTCTAACTCCTTAAATTCCCAGAAAAATTCGCCATAACCTCCCCTGTATCGGGAGCATCGGGAAATTTCAAATAGCTTCCCGGTATCTTCCTCAATCAAAAAGAAAAAGGAAAAGCCAAGCGGCTTGCCGATACGGCGCATAAAACCCATATATGAATTTAAACATGTACCTTTTTGTCGGGCACATAAATAAAAATCTTCATATACGTCATCCCATACCTGTTTAATACCTGTTCACCTGTTCACCTGTTTCCAATCCAATTCAACTCAATCCATTCGTGTGAATTCAATTTTGAATCGTTTGAATTCGGTTTCGCTCAATTATTCTTTAATTAGCCTTTTTGTCTATTTCACTTCTTTGTTGAACATAACATGTTCAAATAAAATATTTAACTCGTTCATAACCAAATTGAATTTCAATTTCAATTCTAGTTCTCTTTTCTATTTCGAATATAAATTCTCAAATCGAATTCACTTATTTAAAGCTCAATACTCATTCGAAATCTCATTAACTAATTTCTATTCGAATTAGTTAACTCTATTCAATAAATCAAAAACCTGATTTCTATTTCAGAAATCAACTCATTACTCCACTGGGGTTCACATATATTTTATAACTCAAATCTGGATTTTTCTGAATAGAAATTTCGATTTTTATTTGCTTAAAATTCTTTAATATCATTTAATAAACCGTTATGGTTTTATAATGGTTCTGGCGCTGCTTTTCTGAAAATTTGATTTTGACATAACTCAAAATCTATACGACGAAATTCAGATTTTTCTCTTTCATTAGAAAACTATTATCAAACCGGTCCTGACGTTTCTTGTTTCAAAGAATTCCGACTTCAATTTAGTTCTGTATATTCGATTGAAGTTCGAATCGCTATTTTACGAACTGCAGCGCTGCGGCGAGTTCGTTTTAATTATATTTATATATATAATAACTTTAAACTTCGTTTTAAAATGAATTCAACTCCACTTTTATATATATATTCATATATATTTCAAATTCCATTTGAATTTTTACATTTCAAATTCCATAGTTTTAAAGCCCATTTGAATTTCATATTCAAATCCCATAGATTAAATTCTATTTGAATTCAATTTGAATCTCTTATATTCAAATTCCATTTTCCATTTCCGACCCCATTTGAATTTCTAATATTCAAATTCATTTCAATACCATTTGAATTTCTAATATTCAAATTCATTTCAACACCATTTGGATTTCCTATATTGGAAATCCTATTTGAAATTCTATTTCCAATTCGACTTTGAAATCCTATTTTCAAAGTTTATTTCAAATTCTATTTTGAAATCTCATATTCAAATTTCTACTTGAATTTCTGTATTCAATTCCATGTTCACATTCAATACTCGAATTTCTATTTCAAATCACTATTCAAATTTCATATTTGAATTCCAATTCAAATCTCTATTCAAATTTCACATTTGAATTCTTCCTTGAAATACTATATTTCAAATTCTATTCAATTCTTCTTTGAAATTCTATATTTCAAATTCTATTTCGAAATTCTACCTTCAAATCTCTATTTGAATTTCTTTATTCGAATTCCTTTGAATTCAAATTTTATTTTAATTTCTTGAATTCAAATTCTATTTTTCATTCTAATTTCATCTATTCAAGTTCTTCTTATTTGGATTTCTAATATTCAATCCCCAAATATTTAAACTCCTTTTAAAATTCAAATGTTATACTCAAATTCATTTGGGTTATATATTTAAAATTTCCTTTCATATCCTGTTTTGAAATTTCATTTCAAATTCCAACTTCACACTTGTATTTCTATTTCTGAATTATCAAATGATAATTCTTTTCACTTCATTTATAACTTCGTTATAAAAGAATTATTTATAAACTTCGTTTTAAAAAGAAACTACTTGTTGTATTTTCAAAAACAAGTTTATATTTATATTCCATTTAAAATTCAAATTCTATTTAAAAATAGAATTTTTTTCTTTTAAGATCTCCACTATCCTTTCATGATATTTTTATAATTTAAACTTCAGCCCAGTGATAATTTAAACAACCAAATCAATCAATTTCCAATTATTTGATTTTAACACATCATATATGCATATATATGAAATCAAACAGAACAAACAAATAGATAATATATTTTTGAGGAATCCAGTTGGATTCCTCCAAAATATATTATCTATTTGTTTGTTCTGTTTGATTTCATATATATGCATATATGATGTGTTAAAATCAAATAATTGGAAATTGATTGATTTGGTTGTTTAAATTATCACTGGGCTGAAGTTTAAATTATAAAAATATCATGAAAGGATAGTGGAGATCTTAAAAGAAAAAAATTCTATTTTTAAATAGAATTTGAATTTTAAATGGAATATAAATATAAACCTGTTTTTGAAAATACAACAAGTAGTTTCTTTTTAAAACGAAGTTTATAAATAATTCTTTTATAACGAAGTTATAAATGAAGTGAAAAGAATTATCATTTGATAATTCAGAAATAGAAATACAAGTGTGAAGTTGGAATTTGAAATGAAATTTCAAAACAGGATATGAAAGGAAATTTTAAATATATAACCCAAATGAATTTGAGTATAACATTTGAATTTTAAAAGGAGTTTAAATATTTGGGGATTGAATATTAGAAATCCAAATAAGAAGAACTTGAATAGATGAAATTAGAATGAAAAATAGAATTTGAATTCAAGAAATTAAAATAAAATTTGAATTCAAAGGAATTCGAATAAAGAAATTCAAATAGAGATTTGAAGGTAGAATTTCGAAATAGAATTTGAAATATAGAATTTCAAAGAAGAATTGAATAGAATTTGAAATATAGTATTTCAAGGAAGAATTCAAATGTGAAATTTGAATAGAGATTTGAATTGGAATTCAAATATGAAATTTGAATAGTGATTTGAAATAGAAATTCGAGTATTGAATGTGAACATGGAATTGAATACAGAAATTCAAGTAGAAATTTGAATATGAGATTTCAAAATAGAATTTGAAATAAACTTTGAAAATAGGATTTCAAAGTCGAATTGGAAATAGAATTTCAAATAGGATTTCCAATATAGGAAATCCAAATGGTGTTGAAATGAATTTGAATATTAGAAATTCAAATGGTATTGAAATGAATTTGAATATTAGAAATTCAAATGGGGTCGGAAATGGAAAATGGAATTTGAATATAAGAGATTCAAATTGAATTCAAATAGAATTTAATCTATGGGATTTGAATATGAAATTCAAATGGGCTTTAAAACTATGGAATTTGAAATGTAAAAATTCAAATGGAATTTGAAATATATATGAATATATATATAAAAGTGGAGTTGAATTCATTTTAAAACGAAGTTTAAAGTTATTATATATATAAATATAATTAAAACGAACTCGCCGCAGCGCTGCAGTTCGTAAAATAGCGATTCGAACTTCAATCGAATATACAGAACTAAATTGAAGTCGGAATTCTTTGAAACAAGAAACGTCAGGACCGGTTTGATAATAGTTTTCTAATGAAAGAGAAAAATCTGAATTTCGTCGTATAGATTTTGAGTTATGTCAAAATCAAATTTTCAGAAAAGCAGCGCCAGAACCATTATAAAACCATAACGGTTTATTAAATGATATTAAAGAATTTTAAGCAAATAAAAATCGAAATTTCTATTCAGAAAAATCCAGATTTGAGTTATAAAATATATGTGAACCCCAGTGGAGTAATGAGTTGATTTCTGAAATAGAAATCAGGTTTTTGATTTATTGAATAGAGTTAACTAATTCGAATAGAAATTAGTTAATGAGATTTCGAATGAGTATTGAGCTTTAAATAAGTGAATTCGATTTGAGAATTTATATTCGAAATAGAAAAGAGAACTAGAATTGAAATTGAAATTCAATTTGGTTATGAACGAGTTAAATATTTTATTTGAACATGTTATGTTCAACAAAGAAGTGAAATAGACAAAAAGGCTAATTAAAGAATAATTGAGCGAAACCGAATTCAAACGATTCAAAATTGAATTCACACGAATGGATTGAGTTGAATTGGATTGGAAACAGGTGAACAGGTGAACAGGTATTAAACAGGTATGGGATGACGTATATGAAGATTTTTATTTATGTGCCCGACAAAAAGGTACATGTTTAAATTCATATATGGGTTTTATGCGCCGTATCGGCAAGCCGCTTGGCTTTTCCTTTTTCTTTTTGATTGAGGAAGATACCGGGAAGCTATTTGAAATTTCCCGATGCTCCCGATACAGGGGAGGTTATGGCGAATTTTTCTGGGAATTTAAGGAGTTAGAATATTTTTAAGAAAATTTGACAATTAGAAATCTATATATCGATATATATAGAATTCGATAAGGAAACGAAATCAAAAGTAGCGTAAAGGGCCAATATGGCTATTGAAAATATTTGGTTAACAAATATTGATAAGGAAATGGAAAAGTGATTTAATTAATGAAATATTAATTAAAGAGCCCAGTGATTTGTTTGATATGTTGATTGAACACTTGTTTTTATTCGATAGTTAAATCACAGACTATCGAAGTTTTTGACCATCGTTGTCAATATGGAGAGACCGGTTGGATTATTATCCGTGAACCACTCCGTATCGGCATAAGCGTTGCGAACCAAGTATGCTGGATATATTGAAGACGGAGTGAAGTGCAAGGGCTTTTTCTATTTATAGAAATAGTGCCTTCGGTTTCGTTCAATCCCAGAACGAACGTATATGGACGAATGTCTGACAAAGTATTTCCAATGATCAAATGGGTTGGTCTGTATGAATGTATATGGTTGCAACGGATTTATCCCTTAGCATAATATCCAGAATATTTGTGCAAACTCAACTAGTGATTAACGGATCTGACGATGTGGCATTCAAAGTGATTGTGCTATCAAGGAATGGTAAGTATTCGTAGCCTCAGGCCTCAACAACCGGGAAAGGACAAAAATCGGGCAGGCAGCATGGCTATGTGGGTCGCACCCATTAGGGTGTATAATCACCTATCTAGAGAAATTCCTTTTGTTCTAAATCTATCGATTCTGCCCATTCGGGAAACGGTGGTTTGAGTCCAACCGTTGGTGATATACATTCGATACACTCAAGCGAAATGAGTGGTCGGTCATGTGTGGGCCGGGTTACAAGATGTTCTTGTTGAACCCAGGTGTATTCGCCTCTAGAGATACATCATCGGAAGGTGGTCCCATACCTTGTCATGTTGGAAATCCAATCTCCAATAAGCGCCATGCGGTTTTTGATTATATACTATGTATGTGGAGCGTGAGATGCAAGCGTTCTGCTATTTGGTTATTTACTTGATGTAGACATTATTATAATATCACTGGATTTGATATCAAAGTGTTTTGGGTTATAGTAAGGTAAAAACCGTCCGTGTTTATGTGTGGGCCGGTCTTACTATTATCTTTTCTTTTGAAAGGATTTTAAAAGTTAAACAAGTGGTTGGAGTTTACTCACACCAGTCCCATGACTGACCCAGAGTTTATTTTGTTTTGTTTTCCCTAAACTCTTGGGTGCCCAAATTTGTACGGGCAGTCAAGTGTTTCAGGCTTTTACAGATACACTTGGAGGAGCTTGAAGTAGGAGGCTTCAACGTTAGTTATTTAGAGTTACTTCCGCTGGATCAAATGTTATGTGTACTCTGATGATGGTATGTATGTATGTACAAACAGATTTGTATTTCGAAGCTTATGTTATATAATATATTTTATTCGTTCCGCTGTGAGTTTGTGATCTTCGTTTTCTTCTATTCTAATATTTCTTTCTTTCTATTTCTCATCCTCTAACTTCTTTCTAAAAATGAGTCGTATTTCTGTGTTATTTGGGTTGGACGTGTGTTGTATTTAGTCAACTCAGATAGCACGGATTTGCGGGTCGCTACATCGGGCTAGAGAGTCACGAAGTCGGTAAGGACTATCTTTTGCCTTGGTTCATGACGGAAATCCAATTTCCAAATACGTGACGATGCGATTTTGATTGTATACCTATATATGGCGACATAGTGGTATGGGGCATTAATGCCGTCTATGATTGATAGTTATGATTTGAAATTGTTTTAAAAACATATAGACACTAGCAATAATATCAAATGCCTTTGTTTTATTCGTATCAAGCATATTTTGGCCGTTATAAGGTAAAAACTATATCCTCCGGTTTGCGTTGCATTGTGTGATGGGAACTGAGTCTTATAACGGCTTCATTTTTATAAAAAGCATAGCGATGTTTAAAAGAAAGATTTGTTTTAAAGCACTGGCAATCCAATGGAGTAAACTCGTTCCACGAAAGTGGCGTGGTCCTGTGATTAGCCATATTATATATGTGTTGAATGGATTTCTCATACCAGTCCCATGACTGACTCGTAGTTTGTTTCACTTTCAAACTCGGGTGCCCCTTTTTCTACACGGGCAGCCTTGTATTCAGGTTTAGCTGGTTCTTTTTCTGGATAGCTGGAGCTGAAGATGGAATCTATCATTTATCTCTTTTTATGCTGTTCAGCTCCTATTGTACATATTTTGTTTGTTTTCCGCTATAGACATTTATGTATAGCTGAACTGTATTTGTACTAAGTAAGATCCTGTATACTGTGTAACTCTGATGATTACTATTATCCAGTATATTCTATTGTTCATTATCTGGTGTATTTATTTAATTCTGTTCTGCTATTATCTGTTTCAGTGTTATATTCCAAAGATAACCTTTGTTTCCGTCAGAACGGGATTTCGGGTCGTCTCAATAGGTCGCACTTTCGTAGGAAACACGATTGCATTGAGCGTATGCAACAAGCCGTTAAACCTCTAGGAGTCCCTAGTAGGACGAGTGGTGTCTCGTGAGGGTTTTCAGCGGATACTACCCACAAAATCCAAATGCAGTATGCAATGATTCTAATGAAACTACATGAATGCAATGGACATATGCAAAATAAAAAACAAAAAAATGAAAACAAGACTTGTTTAAAGTGGTACAAAAAATTAAATTAACAATTTCTAGTCAGTTGATTTTATTTTAGATATCTCAACTTGTCACAAATTTTCAATATAAATCAAGTTTTCAAATGTTAAATTCCAGTTTGGCCAGTTAGTTCGGTCGATAACATAGTGCAACCATGAAATAAATTCTTAGTTTGCTTGTCATAGTTTGTAAAGTGGTATTCTAATTTCCTTGTGTATGGTTAGTAAAATCAATAAGGTCAAGAAGTGTTTGGTCATCATCGCTAATTCTTTATTTTATAAAATTTTAAAATTTATGATTAAGTACATACACCTAACTTAGAAGACCAAGGTTTACCACCCATGCACTGCCTCGCGTAATAACGGAGAGTGGGTAAGGAGCTTGGCGGATTGTGCAGGCCGACTTTGACTTTGTCAACAACGTGTCGGTAATCCTTAGGTGTCCAATCTCATAAAATGAGACCAAGATATTCCAACGCTGGCTTTGTCAACAACATGTCGGATAGAGCTTGGCGGGTTTGCATACCAACGCTAGATATACAAGCAATGGGATACCCTTGGATTACTATTATTATTATTGAATTTATAAGCACAAAAGAGGGTTACGCGAATTCAACTTAACACAACTTAGTTTTAAAGATTCGAAAAGCCAATATAAGTATTTTAAGTCCTCACTTATTTAAACAAAGTCTACAATATAGAATAGATTTCATGGCCATCACCTAAGAATCGCCCTATGTACCGGTTACACTATTATCCCTCAAAATTAAACTTTCCATTATATTTCTTATTTGATCTTAGCTGAGAGAAAAAAATACTATCAACTGATTAACAATCCTTAACTTATTTTGTTGTATCAATCTAAAATGAGTCATGTTTCAAAAAAAATAATGGCATGTTACTACAATCTAAAATGCATGATGGTCCTATTTAAATGGCTGAAAACGAAAAGAAAGAAAAAATAAAGAAAAAACGAAAATGAATGAAATGCAGACTCCCCCCACACTTGGACAAAACAGTGTCCACACTGTAAACACGTTTCCTAAATTTGAAAGATCGTACCTAAAGGTGAATGAGTTGCAAAATTATCTATAAAATGAAATGAAGTTTAACCACTATATGCGAATGCCAATCATATGAAGAATGAAATCTATAATGAAGGTGCATGTTTTGTGAAAAATGAAATTTCCTTTTCCCCCCACATTTACCTCTACTAAAAACGATGTACGATGGTTTCCTATCTGAAATATGAGGTACACGAGGCATGTCAATAACAATTGATGAAATTTGCATAAGATTATCTTTGAGACGTTCCATATATTCATTCTCGTCATTTAAAAGTTTGAGTTCATCTTCAAAAAACTCTTCAAAAGATATAGTAGATACGTCTAGTGAAGTGTGAGAGACTTCCTAAATTGGTAAATCTATCGTGTCATCAACAACGGTTTCTATCATGTCGATTTATCATGTTTCAGAATCATGGTTATTTGAAGAAGAAGGTGCTGACATGGGAAGCGAAGGAGGTAAAGGTATAGAAGATGGGTTGTTGGAATTGCCAACATTCAAAGAAGAGATATTCTCAGGGTTGCCGATATCAGAAGAAAAGATGTTGGGATTGCCAACATTCGAAGAAGATGGAGATTTGGAAGGTTCAAAAGAATTGGCCTTGGTTGCCATCAGAAAAACGTCAAGATTTTGATTTGAGGTTAGGATCGAAGGATTATCGAGATTACCGATATTATTTCCAACCGTTTTTCCGCACCTAAGGGTGGTGATCGGGTTGACCGAATTAATGCTTTCATCCTCACATAATCCAAAAAATTCATGTTCATTAAAATCATTTTCCAATTTTGAGTTTTTGAAAAATTCAATATTTTCATTTTGTTTAATTTCAAAATTTTCAAGTTTCTTATAGCCGGAAAGAGGAAGATCAAAATCTGAGTTTAAATCTTTTTCCTGAAAAGAATCGAAGTCCAAATCATTTGTTGAATTTTGAACAACTTCATTTAGATCATTATTCTCAATTTCGAAAGTTGTGATTTGAAAATTTTCGCTGTCAGTAAGAGTTGAATTATTTTCTGAATCATCGCATGTTTGAATTTGAATTTGTTGCTCGCTTTGTTCTTTCAAAGATGACAATAAACAAAGAAGTTCATCAAGTTGTCTACCTTTCCTTTCCACCCTCTCTCTAAGAATGTTAAGATGATATTCTTCAGAATCGTTGATTTGAGAGCTCTCGTTTTGGATTTCTTGATTCTCAAAATTATAGTCCACATCAATTTCATTATCAATATTATTTCCAATGAGATGGTTGTTTGAATTTTCAGAATAATCACAATGATATTGGAAATCATTTTGATTATAAAAATTATGTTCGTAACCAAAACTGTTGGAATTTGAGGGAAAATTGAAATTTTGGTTATTTTCAAGATGTTGATATGGGCTATAATTTTGAAAATTCTGGTTTACAATCCCATATTGATGGGGATAAAAGTTATATTGAGATTCAAAGCCATTTTGATGTGGATGTGTCCCATAATCGAAATTATTGAAGTTAGAATTGAAATCGTAATTTCGATCATTTCTATGATTTTGGAATTGTTGGTCATTTGGAAAATTTTGAAAATTGACATTGGGCTCACGATATTTTGAAAAATCTTGTCTTATGAGTTGTAATTCATACTCATACTCTTCCAAGGAACGTTTTCTCAGGTTATTATCCCACAATTCTCTCAATGATTTTTTTGAATCAGACATTTGAATGAAATCAAGGGAAGACAGAACTTTATTCAGTTCAAAATAGTATAAAATACTAAGTTGTGCTCCATTAATTAACTAACTCAATTAGAAGGGGGAAGAGGGTCTTATGGCCGTTCACGTATAGTATAAATACTAAGGGATACGACAAATGTTTTACGGGTAGTATGCAACCTCTTTTGTTAATAGATCAATAAATTGAACTACTATATATCCGTAATCCAATTGTACGAGACAATCAACTTCACAAAACACCACTTTTCAATTATATTATTTTGCAAATCATATCAAGTTTTAAAAATCGACGAGAGTGATGACTTCAGGTATGTAAATTCGTTTCTTACAAACAGATTCAAAAATATCAGCCACAGAACAGTCACAGAATAATAACAGAAAATTAAAATATTTTACAAGCAAGTCGTTGCCCCTGCAGAAGATTTTTACAAGCAATTTTTATATTTTTCAAAGCACCGGAGCACTTGTAGAATTTAGAAAATTTTACAGTGGGGGTATAGCGGTCTGTCCAGAGAAATTGAGCGGCTTCAACGATTAAAATCCCAGTGTTTGCAAATTGTTTTGACTGTCGAATTCCTTGTCCGTTTGCCTTGCTTGAACGTATCCTTTCTTTGATCCTTTAGCCTTCTATTTGGTTCTCCCCTTCTTCTTCTTCTTTTTTTTTGAAAATAATACAAAAAAACAAAAAAAAAACTCAAACTAAAACAATTACCTAAGCACTCAAAGGCTGCAAAAAGAAGAGAAAGAAAACTGAATAAGAAAGAAGAAATAAAGGGAAGAAAAAATAAAATAAATTAAAAAGAATAAAAATAAAACACGACCTAGGTATTCAAACTAAGGGACCACACGCACTTCAAATGTTCAAAATAAGGAAAATAATACTCCAAAAAACAAGCCATAGCAACTACAAATCACGCACCCCTTTTCTCTTCACAAAACTCACCACTCTATTGATTCCTCAAAAATCAAAATTTCAATGAACCTAAAAAACAAATAAAAAAAATCTTGCGCCCCTTTTGTTCTCAAATCAAACGCAAGCTCCCTTCTATAAATAATTGAAAAATTCCTATGGGATTTCTTAGTTAGAATCGGATGCAGCGATGTTCGAATAGGGCATCAGAGTTCGAACAGGGTTTGAGGCGATGTTCTATTGGGTTGAAGGCGGATTTCGAAGAGAGGACTGGGATCTGTGGGTTCTGTGTTCACGTGGTGAGGATTTGTGTTGGCTGAACGGTGAGGCTGGGTATGCGGTGTTTTGGTAGTGTTGGCGGAGGACTGTATGGTCTTGGTTGATGGCGCTGTGTGAATTTTAGTGATGAAAATGAGGGGTTTTGGTGTCTGAAACGTGATGTAATGGTGACGTTGTGATTTACGGTGGTGGCTTTTGGATATGCTGTAGATCAGAAAAGGGCGAGAGCTAATGGCAGAGTGAGTTGTAGAGAGAAGATTTTTGGTGTCAGTAAAGGGTGGAAAGTTTTGTAATTGCGGCAGTTTGTGGTATGGTGGAGAAAGTATTGGTAGACGAGTTGTTTGGGTGAGATGTGATTAATGGCGCAAGAGAGGAAGAAGGAAAAGAATATAGGAAAAGAATATTTGTATTTTTTTTTGAATTATTAAAGACATGTAAAAGAAGAATGTAATGAAAAGAAAATGGAAAGAAAATCAAAGATGTGAAGACTAGAAAAGTGGAAAGAAATTTTCGAAAATTTGGCAATTTTTGTGTTTGTTTGGGAAGGATAGAATAGAAAAGAAAAAAATGAAAAAAATTAGAAAGAGAGATTGTAGGAGGTTAAAGAGAATTATAATTGGAAAAGAATTCAATAAAAAAAACTACAAGTTCTCTTTTTTTTTGTAAAAGAAGAGTAAGAGAATATAAAAAAGGAAAAAAAAATTGAGAAGGGGAAAGAAATAGATGAAGAAAGGACAAGAAATTGAAACAAAAATTGGTAAGATTTTTTTTCTTTGTTTAGGAAGATTACAGTATCATTGAATGATACCAAATCTAACCAATTAAAACTTTTTTCTATATATACAAGAAAACAAAAGGAAAAAAATAAAAAATAAAACTAACACGAATCAAAAATTAAATAAATAATAAAATTTAATCGTTACCTCCCCGGCAACGGCGCCAAAAACATGATCGACGCTAAAAAAGCGCGATATTGTAATAAATTCTGCAAGCGTACAGGTGTGTATTATGAAGGTCGAACACAGAGAGGATAAATTAAATTTTGTTATTTATATATTCCTTGGGCGAGTTAGACAAAATTGGAGGGTGATTAAAATTGAAATTGCAACTTGGTTCAAAACAAAACTAATTGAATCAACGACCAAATTACAATTATCAATAAAACAAATTAAAACTGCGATTGAATTCACAATAGATTCGAATCTATAATCAATTCAATGATTAGGAAATAAACAGATTGCTGGAAATAGACTTGCAAAATAGAAATAAATTAACAGAAAAATAAAATTGCAATAACAATTGTGTTCTAGCAAGTCTAATTAACTAGACAACACCACTTGTCATGAGAATAAAAATTCAGAAAAGAGAAAATAGAGAAAACTTTATTGATTCCCGGATCCCCTTTACAATGAGACTACAACGGTATTTATAAGATAAAATGCCAACCTCAAACCTTAATCCAATATATGCATATATGGCCCTTTTAATAGCAATTATTTCTCTTATACTAATGTAACAACCCGTATTTTCAATAACCTGTTATAGCGTAAATTGAGGCAGAATTTAATTTATAAATCTGAATCAAGGGAAACGGGCTATGCCATTGCGTTCGTCTCAGAAAAATACGCGAAATAGAGTCCGAGTTTTCGAAAATCGGAGTCCGTATGACCCGATTAAGGCCCAACGAAGTTTTCAGAAAACTTCAAAGTAAAAAACAGATTTCAAATTCAAGTTTGAATTTGGAAATTAGGTCAGATTGGGCGCAGGCGGGAAAATTCCCGCCAGAGTACCCAAGTCGACAGCCCTGTCGACTTGGTTGGACCCAAGTCGACAGCCCTATCGACTTGGCTGTCGACTTGGTCCAGCCGGGCAGTTTTGCCCGGTGCACCATTTTGGGTTTGTGTTGAGCTTGGGGGCCAGATTCGGTTTTGAGGGCTGAGATTGGAACTAGGGTTTAATCCTAAGGCTAGAACTAGTCCTAATCTCTATAAATAAGGCCCTAACCTAAGCCTAAATCATCATTATTCATTCTAGCAACTAAACTATGGCAAAATCAATCCTCTCATGGCCTCCACTCTCTTCATAAAATTCCTAAATAAATTTCTATGAGAGATTTTCCATGCATACAAGTGTTTTTAAACTTGTATGAGCATCATTAGCTTGCATTCAGGTCAAGTTTCCATATTTGCATCATAAAGAAAGAGTTTTGATCAATTTTGCTTAAGGGTTTTTCTATTGAAGCTTGCATTTTGGGTTTAATTGGTTGCATAAGGGCTTTGTCATATTTTTGTGACTTCATAAGCATTGTAAGCCCTATTCTACTTTCATACTTAAACTCTAAAGTCAAATGTATGATATGCAAGTTTGCCATGATATGCAAGTTTACTATGTTATGCTATGCAAGTTTGATATGTAATGATATGCAAGTTTACTATGTTATGCTATGCAAGTTTGATATGTTATGATATGCAAGTTTACTATGTTATGCTATGCAAGTTTGATATGTTATGATATGCAAGTTCATCATGTTATGTTATGCAAGTTTGATATGCAAGTTTGCCATATGATATGCAAGTTATGTTATGCAAGTTTGGGTTGATCATTTTGTTCATGTTATTATGTTATGCAAGCTTATCATGGGCTTATGAACAAAAAGCTTCAAGCTTTATGCTAAAGGTTGCATTTTGGCAACATGTAAGTTATCATGTCCCTTATGATAACTTGCATGTGAGGCTAAATGCGAACTTATGGCCATTTCTACATGTCATTTATCACCATGTATCACCAATATCCTAAGTTTGGTTTTATGCATGCTTTTGAGGCCTAATGCAAGTATATGAACATATGTACATTTCATATGCCACCATGTTAAACTTGTGGCTTCAACACTTTTTATGTCATGATTATGCCAAGTTCCCTCTTTCTATCCTTTATGCGCTATTGCGATATGTAAGCGATGGGATTGCGTTTGAGGTTGGGTAAACTTAAAAGACATAAAAACATAAGCTTGGGAATTTACCTATTAAGTTAGGTCTACCCAATGGGAATTTACCTATTAAGTTAGGTCTACCCAATTGCTTGAAAACTTGTAATATGTTTTGAAAACATAATGGACATGACACTTAGAAAATATAAGTGTGACCAACTCGAGGTTGGGTTGAGTTTGTAGCGTAAACCTACCCGGAACCGACCGGCTTAACTAGTTGCTACAAACAATAGGACCCAATGTGAGAAGTTGGCCATGTTGTACCTTGAACCCGAGGTTAGACCAAGTTGTGGTGTAAAGCTACCCGGACCCGCCCGGCTTAACTAGTAACCACAACAAAGTCTAATATGAGAGGTTAAGGCGCATTAATTAATTAATGCCTCGTGATTAGGGTTAAGTCATGGTCCACTTAATACTTAACCAATTTGGGCTTGGTAGATTAATCAGGGTTAAGTCGTGAACTCATCGTTACACTTAACCAAGTTAATCCATGATTAGCAAGAGGGTTAAACCGTACTTAACCCAGTAGAAAAATCCTAGCAACGGGGGTCCACTCCAGCAGTAATCCCAAGTTTGTATCATTAAGACCCTAGGGACTAGGCTAGGGAGGGGGCACGATTACTAACTGGAGGTAAGCGACCAAAAATGACGGCAGAATGGTACGCCGGTGTAGTTCCGGGCGGACTATGGTCGTGCACAGAGTCCGAAGCCGGGGAAAGCATGCACGGGTACCAATAGAACGAGACTGTGCAATCATGTTTATGGTGTCCAGGGGTTGACACCCTAGGGCTTGATACACCCGACGGGAGACCCGGCACAGTCTGACTACAATTATGTTTAGGCCGTATGGACACCAACACGTGACGAGTTAGGCTTAGGGAGCCGATCGACTAGACCGTTTGGTTGGACCTCATATTAGGGTCACTTCATGTTATTGGGCCAAAGCTTGGGCCAAGGGATCATTACTTGTTTATTCAAGTCATGTTAGTTTGCTAGTACACCTGTGGTGCAAAACCTTAAACCTGATTATGCGATGACACCTTTATCTACCTTGTTAGTTAATCACCATGCTAGTATGTTGTTATCCTTATGATCATCCCTGCTTATCATGCCAGTTAACTTTACCAGTTTACATTGATTGTAGTAGGGCTTACTCAGTCTTTTTGACTGACCTGTTTTCTTTCGCCTCTTTTCTTCCGTTCCCCCCCCCCAGGTTCTCAGGGAGGGAATATTGGAGCTTAGCTTGGATTTCTGATCGCTTGCTTGTGGGATTTTAGCTCATGTACGGTCTTGACATGAGGCTAGCTATGGTTATCACTTATTTGGGGATAGTACTTATGTATTTCAGTTTTCAGATGATGTTGTTTTTATCTAGACTTGTTTATTTGGAAAGTTGACATTATGTTGTACCAGACTTGTTTTGAAATGGTTTGAAATCTTCCGCTGTTTTATCTATGTTATTTACTCTGTTTACATATATACATATGTTCTTGTTCTGCCTTGATATATATATATATATATATATATATATATATATGCATGTTTACCTGATTCAAACGCCCCTCCAAAGTCAGAGTGCTTGCTAGAGCCACCCTGGCGGAGGTGGGTGTTACATTTGGTATCAGAGCATATGGTTTACGAGAAGGAACAAAAAAAAGGTTTTTAAAAAACTTTTGGAAAACTATTTTCAAAACCAAGTATAAAGTATTTTCCAAAGAAAAGTCTAGTTTATTTTAAAGGCTATTCCCCAAAAGCCATTAGCAAAATCCCTTCGTTTTTTTTCTCCATTCTGAATCTGTCTTTTTGTAATGACCCGGATATTTGACGGTGTAATAATTAACTTATTTAATTATTTAAATAACGAATATATTATTTAATCGACGATGTTAGAACTTATAATTATATTATAATTATAAACGAGCTCGAAATGGCGCTGTAGTTCGTAAATTGGTGATTCGAACTTCAACTGAATGTATAGGATTCGTTTTAAACCGGATTTCTGTGAAATAAGAAACGCACGGAGCTGGTGGAGTATATCTTTCTAGTGGAAGAGAAAAATCAGGATTTCGTCGTGTAGATTTTGAGATATGTCCAAATCAAATTTTAAAATAGTCGCTATAGAATCGTTTATCGACCGTAACGGTTTATTCGATATAACTAGAGATCGGGTTTGAATTTAGACAGGGTTCTTTTGAGAAGTAGTGATAATTTAATTTTTAGAATTTTATCGAAATTTTTAATTAATTAAATAAGAAACTTTTTGTTTGAGGAATTTTGCACCCTGTAAGCAATATTTTGAGGTTTCACAAAATAAGTTAATCTACCGGTATTTTTATATTTTTGGGATCATGACACATAGCTGATTTCAACGGTATGGTTATTTCAGTCCCTAGCGGTTCGTACATAAATGGAATTTTACAAAATGGGGTACCCTTATGAAAAATATAATATCAATACGCTATCTATATCAATACCGTACAACACAACTGATATCGAATGTAAATATTACCAGGAGAACAGTTCTAAGATATGTTATAAATTTACCAGGAGCACAGTTCTAACATGGTAAGTTTAGTTACCATACAGTCAAGTTGTTATGTAGGGAAACCAGGGGTTGATCGGTATACATTATAAATTGTATACGATTATCAGAGTATGTACCAGTGAATTACAAGTACCATACAGTTGTGTTGCACTAGTGCATATACTTACTAAGGAATTTTAACCCTATAAATAAACATTCACCCCAACCCTTAAAACCTAAATCTCACTTCGTTTCCTCTGATGAAAATGTAGCCGCCAGCATCTCTTTTTCTCATAACCAAATATGTGAGTTTTAAATCAAAATAAAAATCCTTTGATCATGAAACAAGCTTCTTTAGATTTGTGGGGAGTTCCTCTTCATTTCGATTTGAGTTTTGTTGGATTCGAAGCCTTTTTCTGTCACTGGAAAGCGTCACCGCGAGATCTAGAGCTCGTCGTGTGGGTTGTCGAGTTCGAGCGTTGATTGAAGGGTCTGAAGGAGCGACGTTTGGGGAAGGTGCTGCTGGTGAATGATGGCACCTGTGAGGGAGTGCTGTTGTCCTTTATTCTCGGATGGGAGTGGTTGAAGGGTTCGCGGTCCTTAGTGGACCAGCGAAGAAACTGGATGACGCGATTGGAAGGAGGGATTCGTGTGCTTCAAGGAGGGGTTGAAGTGGAACAGGACGATGTGGACTGTTTTGTAGGAGCAGGACTTTGGTGAAGTTGTTGAGGGAGTGTTGGGTTTGCTGTGTAGCGAGTGACGTGAGGGGATCATGTATGGGTTGTGAAGATAATTTGTGGTGTTATACACTAAGGGTTGGGATGAAGTGGTGTCGGGGAGGTGCAGGTTCAGGTGGCGAGTGCATTGATGGCGGTGGCGACGCCGGTTGATGGCCACGATGGAAGAGGTGGATGGTCAAAGTACGGTCAAGGCAAATAAAAATGGAGCAGTGGGAATTTCTGGTGATTCGGTGAAGGAGTTTCCTAGAGCGGGTATGGGTCTCTGAACGGTTTTATAAGGAGATGGGCTTCTGGTTTGGGCCGAGTTAAAATGGTGAGGGCTGAATTAATATATATATGTTTAACTTTAAATTTAATTAAAGTATAAACTTGTGTAATTCATAACTTTATCATACGATGTTGGAAATCAGCGAAACAAGATCCGTCAGGATCGTATGGACGGACACTACCCAATGGAACTGGTTTGGAATGGATATGGAGCTCGTCTCAATTCATTACAATCAGAATCAACTACCGTAATCGGTATTTAACGATTTCGGACAATGTGAGTAAAACTCACTAACTCTCCTCAATTTATATTTTAATATAAATTGTACTTTATTTATTGACTGTTGTATATTGATTGTTAAACTGGACTGTTATATAGATTTGATTGAAAACGTAGTTATAGTTAATCTATGTACTGTTAATCAAAATATGGTTCTGTACAGCAGGATATTTCATTTCAAAATGAAATATGATATATATTATACTGTGTAACATCTGTGGATGCAGGGAGACAGGTTGGAGGAATCCGACTGGATTCCTCAACAATTATTTTGCTGTTTTCATATATTGTGTTATATGATGTGTTATATAATCTGTTCTGGATTATGTGTGTTAGAATGATATTAATCATTGTTATTCGATATTTTACATATCATAAGAAACCCTGAGTTGTGAAATGGAATATTTCAATGTATATTGAAATAAAGGAATTTTATAAAATCACAGGATTTTATAAAAGGAAATTATTTATAAAACGAACACGGTTTTATAAAAGGAAGTATTTATAAAACAAATAGAGTTTTATAAAAGGGATATTTATTTAGAAAATAAATAGAAATAAGGAATAGTTATTTAGAGGATAAATAAACAGTTATAAATAGGAAATATTTGCAACAGTAAATAGAAGTTGTAAATAGGAAATATTTGTAACGGTAATTAGAAGTTGTAAATAGGAAATATTTGTAACGGTAAGTAAACGTTAAAAAGGGAAATAGTTGTAACGGAAAATAAACGTTATAAAAAGGAAATTGATGAGATATAAAAGAGATAATCGAAATAGAGTAATTGAATATTAGTCATTCAATTAGAAATAACCTGATTTGAGTTAGTCTAATATTAGTTAATCGAATAAGAATAGTCTAATATTAGCTAATCGAATTTAGTAATCGAATACAAGTTAATCAAAAGGAGTTTATCAAATTTAGTTATTCGATAGAGTTAATCAGAAGGAGTTTATCGAATTTAGTTATTCGATAGAGTTAAATCAATAGAGTTAATCGACTTATAGTATTCGAATAAGAGTAAAAGAAATAGAGTTAAACAATATTAGAAACTGACTAGAGATTGGTAAGTTGAATATTTTTCTGAGTGTTGATCTGATGTTGGTTTCGGCCTTCGGGGTTTATACTTAGAGAATTGTTCTCTTACTAGTTTACAGTTAGGGACTAATAGTTGTGGAATGATAGTGATGCGTAAATGAGGATTGGAAATGTTTTCCAATGTTGAAAATGTATATTTTCTAGTTTTAGAAAATAAGGAAATATGAATATATATATATATGATTGATGATTGGATCGATAATTCCATTTGGAATTAAGATCGTTGTTTGTACACCGACATATTTTCATTTGATAGTTAAATCACAGACTATCGAAGTTTTGACCATTTTACGTTGTTAATATGGAGAGACCGGTTGGATTATTATACGAAGAACCACTCCGTATCGACATAAGCGTGGTGATCAAATACGATGAAGAAATTGAAGACGGAGTAAAGTGCAAGGGCTGTCCTGTTTACAGAATAGTGCCTTCGGTTTCGTTCAGTCCCAGAACGAACGTATATGGACGAATGTCTGACAGAATAGTTCCAATGATCGAAAGAGTTGAACTGTACAAATATATATGGTGGCCAACGGATTTATTCCCTTCGCATAATATCCAGAATCTATTTGTGCAGATCCAACTAATGATTAACGGATCTGATAATGTGGCATTCAAGTGATCGTGTTATTAATGAATGGAAAGTAAGCGTAGCTTCTAGCCTCACATCCGGTAAATGACAGAAATCGGGCAGGCAGCATGGCTAAGTCGGTCGCACCGAAGTCGGGTGTATAATCACCTATCTAGAGAATATTCATTTGCTTCTTTAATCTATCAATGCTGTCCCCTATATATACGGGAAACGGTTGCTGATCCCGACCGTTGGTGATGTACATTCGATACACTCAAGCGAAATGAGTGGTCGGTCATGTGTGGCTGAGTTGCAAGATGTTCTTGTTGAACTCCAGTGTATCGTTCCTAGAGTACACTGATCGGAAGGTGGTTCCATACCTTGTCATAGTTGGAAACCCAATCATCCAATACGCACCTGCGGTTTTGATTGTATACTATATATGTAGAACGTGAGATGCAAGCGTTTCTACTAGACTGATATCTATTTGTATTTAGACATTATCATAATATCAGAATGATATTGCTTTTCAAAGATATTTGGATTCTCATAAGGGAAAAACCCGTTCCGTATTCACGGCGTGGTCTTATGAGATATCATATACCTGTTTAAATGATTTGAGTTTACTCACACCAGTCACTTGACTGACTCGGAGTTTATTTGTTTTGTTTTCCCTAAACTCTTGGGTGCCTAAATTTGTACGGGTAGTCAAGTAGTCGGGATTTACAGATGCACTTGGAGAGCTTGGAGCAGGAGGCTTCAGCAGTCGATAGCTATTATTTATTCTGCTGTGATATTATATGTTGTACTCTGAAAATGGTATGTATAAACAGTTATAACTTTGTATTTCAAAAGTTATGTTATATTTTATTCGTTCCGCTGTGAGATTCGTGTTACTCTGATGATGATGTTCTTCTTCTTCTTCTATTCTACTAGTTCTATCTTATCTATCCTCACCCTCTATTTTCTTTCTATTAGTTTCTTGAATTTCTAGTGCAATTTGGGGTTGGACTTGTGTTATTTAGTCAGCTCAAATTGGACCGGATGTTCGGGTCACTACAGTTGGTATCAGAGCTTAAGTTAGGTATTACCTTGGCTCTATGGCGTGACTCAGTAGAGATGGGGTTAGTAATACCCTAGACTGAGATTGAGTGTATATATACGAGTGAACGTATTTGTTATTTGATATGAAAATTTGTTTTATATTGTGGAGATTTATTGGTCGAGTAGTTTATGAATTCTGGTCGATACAGTAATGCAAACTGTGTTGATAGGAGTTACTAAACACTTGAATACGATGAACCGACATGGTATGTTTTGAAAAGAGGGTAAATGAAATAATTTTACCCAAGTATATATATTGGAAATATTAATGTGTTGGTTGTTATTATAATTGAATAAGATTATAAAGGTGAAATGGTTATAAATAACTAAACAGAATTCATATAAGTAAAGTATAAGAAATAAGATGAATTAAATCTGAAATTAAAGTCACAATTGAAATTTAAAACTGGAAATTCAGACCAGTGTTTGTAATTGAATCTGGATTAAGTATACGTGAATTTTAAAATCCTGGGAGGTTTTAAATTTGTTTTGATAAGGATATCTGGGATTGATTTCAAAATGGGAAGTGTTTAAAAGTGGTTTTGAAAGGAATATGGTATTGAACTCACTTTGATCGCTGGGAAATAATTCCGATGATGGATCGATACATTATCGGTGTAATTTTCGAGTTGCTAAGTGACATATTACTGCCGAAGATTTTGTTTTGAATTGTTTTTAGAAAAACAAGTTGTTTTGAAATTCAAATGTTTTGAATTGGTATTATGGTTTCAAATTGATTTGAAATAAACCCAGGAATTTAAATTCTGGAATTAAAATTTAACTTATAAAGTTAAATGGATTAAAATATTGAAAGTGAATAAATAAATTTGAAATTTAACTTAGACAAAGTTAAATGTAATCAGGAATAAAATTGAGTTGATAAGTCAAGGGTTTGAATTTGATATTGAAGTTCGAATGAAATTCGATTTGGATTTGAGGATATGAATTGATTGGAATTTGATTGAGATAACACTGGTATATGCTGAGTTGATAGCATATGGAAATGGTAGAGTTGATATGCCCGACAAAAAGGTACCAGTTTATATTTGATATGAGTTTGAGATTTTGATGAACCGAATTGGCAAGCCGCTTGGCTGTTTGATTTTCTTTTGGGTTGAAGAAGGCCTAGAGAGGCGAGTTGGAGTTTTACCGATAGGGCTGTACAAAGGAGGTTATGGCGAAATTTTCCGAAAAATTTAAACGTTAGAAAATTTTCAAAATTTTTGAAAATTTAGGTTAGTCGGAAGGAATTAATATTTTAGTCAATATTAATTGGTTCAGTTGAAATCAGAAATAAGGAGTAAACAAATCTTAGGAATTCCAATAGATAGGGTCGTCCTCTAACTTAGTAATTTCGAGGACGAAATAATTTTAAGTGGGGAAGAATGTAATGACCCGGATATTCGACGGTGTAATAATTAACTTATTTAATTATTTAAATAACGAATATATTATTTAATCGACAATGTTAGAACTTATAATTATATTATAATTATAAACGAGCTCGAAATGGCGCTGTAGTTCGTAAATTGGCGATTCGAACTTCAACTGAATGTATAGGATTCGTTTTAAACCGGATTTCTGTGAAACAAGAAACGCACGGAGCTGGTGGAGTATATCTTTCTAGTGGAAGAGAAAAATCAGGATTTCGTCCTGTAGATTTTGAGATATGTCCAAATCAAATTTTAAAATAGTCGCTATAGAATCGTTTATCGACCGTAACGGTTTATTCGATATAACTAGAGATCGGGTTTGAATTTAGACAGGGTTCTTTTGAGAAGTAGTGATAATTTAATTTTTAGAATTTTATCGAAATTTTTAATTAATTAAATAAGCAACTTTTTGTTTGAAGAATTTTGCACCCTGTAAGCAATATTTTGAGGTTTCACAAAATAAGTTAATCTACCGGTATTTTTATATTTTTGGGATCATGACACATAGCTGATTTCAACGGTATGGTTATTTCAGTCCCTAGCGGTTCGTACATAAACGGAATTTTACAAAATGGGGTACCCTTATGAAAAATATAATATCAATACGCTATCTATATCAATACCGTACAACACAACTGATATCGAATGTAAATATTACCAGGAGAACAGTTCTAAGATATGTTATAAATTTACCAGGAGTACAGTTCTAACATGGTAAATTTAGTTACCATACAGTCAAGTTGTTATGTAGGGAAACCAGGGGTTGATCGGTATACATTATAAATTGTATACGATTATCAGAGTATGTACCAGTGAATTACAAGTACCATACAGTTGTGTTGCACTAGTGCGGATACTTACTAAGGAATTTTAACCCTATAAATAAACATTCACCCCAATCCTTAAAACCTAAATCTCACTTCGTTTCCTCTGATGAAAATGTAGCCGCCAGCATCTCTTTTTCTCATAACCAAATCTATGAGTTTTAAATCAAAATAAAAATCCTTTGATCATGAAACAAGCTTCTTTAGATTTGTGGGGAGTTCCTCTTCATTTCGATTTGAGTTTTGTTGGATTCGAAGCCTTTTTCTGTCACTGGAAAGTGTCTCCGCGAGATCTAGAGCTCGTCGTGTGGGTTGTCGAGTTCGAGCGTTGATTGAAGGGTCTGAAGGAGCGACGTTTGGGGAAGGTGCTGCTGGTGAACGATGGCACCTGTGAGGGAGTGCTGTTGTCCTTTATTCTCGGATGGGAGTGGTTGAAGGGTTCGCGGTCCTTAGTGGACCAGCGTAGAAACTGGATGACGCGATTGGAAGGAGGGATTCGTGTGCTTCAAGGAGGGGTTGAAGTGGAACAGGACGATGTGGACTGTTTTGTAGGAGCAGGACTTTGGTGAAGTGGTTGAGGGAGTGTTGGGTTCGCTGTGTAGCGAGGGACGTGAGGGGATCATGTATGGGTTGTGAAGATAATTTGTGGTGTTATACAGCAAGGGTTGGGATGAAGTGGTGTCGGGGAGGTGCAGGTTCAGGTGGCGAGTGCATTGATGGCGGTGGCGACGCCGGTTGATGGCCACGATGGAAGAGGTGGATGGTCAAAGTCCGGTCAAGGCAAATAAAAATGGAGCAGTGGGAATTTATGGTGATTCGGTGAAGAAGGAGTTTCCTAGAGCGGGTATGGGTCTCTGAACGGTTTTATAAGGAGATGGGCTTCTGGTTTGGGCCGAGTTAAAATGGTGAGGGCTGAATTAATATATATATATGTTTAACTTTAAATTTAATTAAAGTATAAACTTGTGTAATTCATAACTTTATCATACGATGTCGGAAATCAGTGAAACAAGATCCGTCAGGATCGTATGGACGGACACTACCCAATGGAACTGGTTTGGAATGGATATGGAGCTCGTCTCAATTCATTACAATCAGAATCAACTACCGTAATCAGTATTTAACGATTTCGGACAATGTGAGTAAAACTCACTAACTCTCCTCAATTTATATTTTAATATAAATTGTACTTTATTTATTGACTGTTGTATATTGATTGTTAAACTGGACTGTTATATAGATTTGATTGAAAACGTAGTTATAGTTAATCTATGGACTATTAATCAAAATATGGTTCTGTACAGCAGGATATTTCATTTCAAAATGAAATATGATATATATTATACTGTGTAACATCTGTGGATGCAGGGAGACAGGTTGGAGGAATCCGACTGGATTCCTCAACAATTATTTTGCTGTTTTCATATATTGTGTTATATGATGTGTTACATAATCTGTTCTGGATTATGTGTGTTAGAATGATATTAATCATTGTTATTCGATATTTTACATATCATAAGAAACCCTGAGTTGTGAAATGGAATATTTCAATGTATATTGAAATAAAGGAATTTTATAAAATCACAGGATTTTATAAAAGGAAATTATTTATAAAATGAACACGGTTTTATAAAAGGAAGTATTTATAAAACAAATAGAGTTTTATAAAAGGGATATTTATTTAGAAAATAAATAGAAATAAGGAATAGTTATTTAGAGGATAAATAAACAGTTATAAATAGGAAATATTTGTAACGGTAAATAGAAGTTGTAAATAGGAAATATTTGTAACGGTAATTAGAAGTTGTAAATAGGAAATATTTGTAACGGTAAGTAAACGTTAAAAAGGGGAATAGTTGTAATGGAAAATAAAAGTTATAAAAAGGAAATTGATGAGATATAAAAGAGATAATCGAAATAGAGTAATTGAATATTAGTCATTCAATTAGAAATAACCTGATTTGAGTTAGTCTAATATTAGTTAATCGAATAAGAATAGTCTACTATTAGCTAATCGAATTTAGTAACCGAATACAAGTTAATCAAAAGGAGTTTATCAAATTTAGTTATTCGATAGAGTTAATCAAAAGGAGTTTATCGAATTTAGTTATTCGATAGAGTTAAATCAATAGAGTTAATCGACTTATAGTATTCGAATAAGAGTAAAAGAAATAGAGTTAAACAATATTAGAAACTGACTAGAGATTGGTAAGTTGAATATTTTTCTGAGTGTTGATCTGATGTTGGTTTCGTCCTTCGGGGTTTATACTTAGAGAATTGTTCTCTTACTAGTTTACAGTTAGGGACTAATAGTTGTGGAATGATAGTGATGCGTAAATGAGGATTGGAAATGTTTTCCAATGTTGAAAATGTATATTTTCTAGTTTTAGAAAATAAGGAAGTATGAATATATATATACATATATATATATATATATGATTGATGATTGGATCGATAATTCCATTTGGAATTAAGATCGTTGTTTGTACACCGACATATTTTCATTTGATAGTTAAATCACAGACTATCGAAGTTTTGACCATTTTACGTTGTTAATATGGAGAGACCGGTTGGATTATTATCCGAAGAACCACTCCGTATCGACATAAGCGTTGTGATAAAATACGATGAAGAAATTGAAGACGGAGTAAAGTGCAAGGGCTGTCCTGTTTACAGAATAGTGCCTTCGGTTTCGTTCAGTCCCAGAATGAACGTAAATGGACGAATGTCTGACAGAATAGTTCTAATGATCGAAAGAGTTGGACTGTACAAATATATATGGTGGCCAACGGATTTATTCCCTTCGCATAATATCCAGAATCTATTTGTGCAGATCCAACTAATGATTAACGGATCTGATAATGTGGCATTCAAGTGATCGTGTTATCAATGAATGGAAAGTAAGCGTAGCTTCTAGCCTCACATCCGGTAAATGACAGAAATCGGGCAGGCAGAATGGCTAAGTCGGTCGCACCGAAGTAGGGTGTATAATCACCTATCTAGAGAATATTAATTTGCTTCTTTAATCTATCAATGCTGTCCCCTATATATACGGGAAACTGTTGCTGATCCCGACCGTTGGTGATGTACATTCGATACACTCAAGCGAAATGAGTGGTCGGTCATGTGTGGCTGAGTTGCAAGATGTTCTTGTTGAACTCCAGTGTATCGTTCCTAGAGTACACTGATCGGAAGGTGGTTCCATACCTTGTCATAGTTGGAAACCCAATCATCCAATACGCACCTGCGGTTTTGATTGTATACTATATATGTAGAACGTGAGATGCAAGCGTTTCTACTAGACTGATATCTATTTGTATTTAGACATTATCATAATATCAGAATGATATTGCTTTTCAAAGATGTTTGGATTCTCATAAGGGAAAAACCCGTTCCGTATTCACGGCGTGGTCTTATGAGATATCATATACCTGTTTAAATGATTTGAGTTTACTCACACCAGTCACATGACTGACACGGAGTTTATTTGTTTTGTTTTCCCTAAACTCTTGGGTGCCTAAATTTGTATGGGCAGTCAAGTAGTCGGGATTTACAGATGCACTTGGAGAGCTTGGAGCAGGAGGCTTCAATAGTCGATAGCTATTATTTATTCTGCTGTGATATTATATGTTGTACTCTGAAAATGGTATGTATAAACAGTTATAACTTTGTATTTCAAAAGTTATGTTATATTTTATTCGTTCCGCTGTGAGATTCGTGTTACTCTGATGATGATGTTCTTCTTCTTTTTCTATTCTACTAGTTCTATCTTATCTATCCTCACCCTCTATCTTCATTCTATTAGTTTCTTGAATTTCTAGTGCAATTTGGGGTTGGACTTGTGTTATTTAGTCAGCTCAAATTGGGCCGGATTTTCGGGTCACTACACTTTTTCTTTTTCAGTATGGCCGATAACTTTGCTATTCCGGAGGGAGTGCACGTACCTGTTTGGTATAGGAGACTTTTGGAGGCTATGGCGACCGAAGCCGGCCCCGCAGATGTTCCTCCTCCTCCTCCTCCAGTAATTAATGTTCCTCCTCCTGTCGCTAATGTTCCTCCTCCTGTCGCTGAGGTTCCTCTTCCTCCTCCCCCTCAGCATCCTCAAGCTGACTTCGCAAAGAATTGCAAAGATTTCAAAGCAATGGGTGGCAAGAATTTTCAAGGCACTGAGACTTTTGTAGAGGCCAGAAATTGGTTGAAAGAGACCGAGGATTTATTTGCTATCTTTGGGTTAGACGATCAGAGGAAGATCTTGTTGGCGGTTTGGCTTATGAAGGATGAAGCCGCTTATTGGTGGGAAGTCACCAATGGTACTAGGCCTGTTGAGACTTGGGCCGATTTCAGGGCAAGGTTCGTGCTTAAGTTTCTATCTTCTGCTGAGGAGAATCTGCAAATGGAAAGATTCATAACCTTGAAACAAGGAGATATGTCTGCCAAAGAATATGTGAACAAGTTCAATCAGTTAGCTCGTTTTGGCTTGGATATGGTGAATACTCCTCAGAAGAAGGCTCTTCGTTTTGCTAGAGGATTGAATGAGCCGTTGCAGGGATTGGCTATGTCACATATTCCCCATGGGGCCACGTTTGAGAGCTTGGTTGATATGGCGTTACTTCAGGGAGATGCCAAGAAAGAGATCAAGGTGAATGATACTCAAGCCAAGAAGACTGATTTCCAGGGGAAAGGAAATCAGGGTAATCCAAGTGGTCAGAGCAGTCAAGGCAATCAGAACAAGAACAAGAACAAGAGTCAAGGCAACAAGGGGAATAACAACAAGGGCAAGAACAACAAGGGGAAGTGCCATTATTGTGGTTCAGTTGGGCATCTTATTAAGGATTGTAAGAAGAGGAAAAGGAAGAATGGTGAATGCTTTTTCTGCGGTGAGACTGGACATTTCAGTAAGGATTGCCCGAAGAGGCAAGGGCAAGGCCAGGGTCAGACTCAGCGTGCTGGACCTTCAGGAGGGCAAGTTCATGCTCTCAATGCCGCTCCAGTTCCCGACCGAGGTAGTATTTCTGTTGAGAGCCTTGTATATATTTCTGATTTTCCAGTTCGTACCTTGTTTGATTCTGGTGCATCGCATAGCTTTATCTCATCCGTTCTTGTTGATAGTTTGCACCTTAGTTCTAGCTTGGTAGAGGATCCCGTCTGTGTCTCAAATCCTATTGGGGGTTCCGCCCATTTGTCTATGATATGTGGGGATTTGAGGATCTCTATACTGAGTGTAGAGTTATTGTGCAGTGCTTATGTTCTTGGTTTTAGGGGATACGGATTGATATTGGGCATGGATTGGTTGTCCAGATATGGAGCCATCCTTGATTGTGAGCATAGGGTTGTGAGGATCGTGACTCGCCTCGGAAACACCCTAGAGATTTCTTGTGATCCGAGAGGTCCCGTCATGTTGTGCTATCTTGAATCACTCGACTAGTCAATGGAAACTCTTCAGTCTGTGAGAGTGGTTCGAGAGTATCCGGATGTTTTCGATGAAGTTAGGGGGTTGTCTCCTAAGCGAGAGATTGATTTTCGCATTTATCTGGTGGATAATGCAAAGCCGGTTTCTTTGCCTTTTCGGCACATGGCTCCGCGTGAAAGGCGGGAGCTAAGTAAGCAAGTGAAGGAGTTGCTTGAGAAGAACTTCATTAGACGAAGTATATCTGAATGGGGAGCGCCTGTGGTATTTGCTACCAGGCAGATGATTCTTTCCGACTTTGTGTTGACTATCGGGAGTTGAATAAGCTGACTAAGAAGAACAGGCACCCGTTACCGAGGATTGATGATCTCTTTGACCAGCTTGTCGGTGCTTCTGTTTTCTCTCAGCTTGATCTTGCTACTGGATTCCATCTGCTCAGGGTAGCTGAAGATAGTATAGACAAGACTGCGTTCAGAACTCCAGATGGATTCTTCGAATGGCTTGTCATGCCGTTCGGCTTGACTAATGCACCCGCATATTTCGTGGACTTGATGAGTAGGGTGTTCAGGGAGTTCTTGAACAAGTTTGTCGTGGTCTTCGTAGATGATATTCTGATCTTCTCTAAGGATGAGGAAGAGCACGCAAGGCATCTCGTGGAGGTGATGGATACGCTTAGAGCGCATCAGTTGAAGGCCAAGTTCTCCAAGTGTCACTTTTGGAGAAGGGAAGTTAGATTCCTTGGGAATATAGTATCTAAGCAAGGCTTAGCGGTGGATCCCGCTAAGGTAGTTGCAGTTCAGGATTGGATGACTCCAAGAAATGCAACCGAAGTGAGAAGTTTTCTAGGTCTTGCAGGCTTTTACCGGAAGTTCATCAAGGACTTCGCGAATATTTCTGCTCCTCTCACTAAATTGACGAAGAAGAATTTAGTTTTTGCTTGGAGCATAGAATGCGAGCTTGCTTTTCAAAAGCTCAAGAGAGCTCTCACATCAGCACCTGTTCTAGCTTTGCCCGATGGAGGGAAGTTATTTACAGTATACACCGATGCATGTGGCACGGGGTTAGGAGCTGTTCTGATGCAAGAAAGAAGAGTGATATGCTTTGGCGGTAGACAACTCAAAGTGCATGAGAAGAATTATCCCACTCATGACTTAGAGTTGGCAGCAATAGTATATGCACTCAAGGCTTGGCGCCATTATCTTCTGGGAGAAAGATTTTAGCTTTATACTGATCACAAGTCATTGAAGTATCTCTTTTCTCAGAAGGATCTGAATCTCAGGCAACAAAGATGGATGGAATTCTTGGCGTCCTACGATTTTGAGATAGCTTATACCCCTGGCAAGGGGAATGTGGTAGCAGATGCATTGAGTAGAAAAAGGTTGACTCTGAGTCCTCTATCCGTTGAGATGAAGAATTTAGAGTATGTGGCAACCTTTGATTTTTTCTTTGCCGATTGAGTCGATGACCGGTTCTTTAGCATCTCTGGAACTCAGACCTACCCTTCTTGATCAAGTTGGGGCTTCGTAGAGAGAAGACCCTCAGATAGTTGAGATTATGGATAAGCTGATTCGAGGAGAGACGTCTAGTCATCTCGCTCGATATTCTATTGATGACAAGGGTTGGCTGAGGAGAGACGGAAGGTTATGTGTTCCAATGGTAGAAGATTTAGTAAGAAAAGTTCTTGAGGAAGCGCATCGCTCTAAGTTGACTATACATCCGGGCGGAGATAAGATGTATAAAGATATGAAGCGCATTTTCTTTTGGCCTGGGATGAAGAAGGATGTGGCAGAGTTTGTCTCTAGATGTATCATTTGCCAGCAAGCTAAGGCCGAGTCGAAGAAGCCCGGTGGGCTATTGCATCCTCTAGACGTTCCACTATGGAAGTGGGAGAGTATTTCCATGGATTTTATCGATGGGCTACCAAGGTCAAGGAAAGGGAATACGAGCATTTGGGTTATTGTGGATAGACTTACGAAGAGTGCTCATTTCATTCCGGTGAAGAGCAAGAGGACCGCATCTTGGCTAGCGTCTGTATATCTTCGTGAGATTGTGAGACTACATGGAGTCCCTTCTAGTATAGTCAGTGACCGTGACCCAATCTTTACAAGTCAGTTCTGGAATAGCTTGCAAGAAGCTATGGGCACGAGGTTGAACCTAAGTACGGCTTATCACCCACAGACGGTCAAACCGAAAGGGTGAATAGTGTACTCGAGGATCTGTTGAGGCTTTGTATTCTAGATTTTGGTGGTACTTGGGAAGACCATCTTCCTCTTGTTGAGTTTGCATATAATAACAGTTATCAGGCAAGCATAGGGATGGCACCATTTGAAGCTTTATATGGGAGGCCGTGCAAGTCGCCTACATGTTGGTGGGAGACTACAGATAAGCTTATACTTGGGCCTGATATGATCAGAGATACATCCGAGAAAGTCGAGTTGATTCGGAGACGGATGAAAGCGGCCCAAGACCGACAGAAATCTTATGCTGATAAGCGAAGAACTGATTTGGAGTTTGATGTTGGGGATATGGTTTTCGTGAAGGTTTCTCCTTTGCGGAATGTGGTCCGATTTGGAGCCATTGGGAAGTTAGCACCAAGGTTTGTTGGACCATTCGCTATTATAGAGAGGATCGGGCAGATGGCTTATAGAGTGGAGTTGCCCGAGAAGCTTGCCGGAGTACACGATGTTTTTCATGTCTCGCATCTCCGGAAGTGTTTACATGAATCAGCAGAAGTTGTTGAGCCGAGTGTTCTGAAAGATGTGGAAGTGGAGAAAGAGGCTACCTTGAGGAGAGCTCCAATTCGTATCTTGGGGACGGTTGGTGAAGGTTCAATGGGGTGAAGCCGAAGAAGACGCAACTTGGGAAACCGAGGAGAAGATGCGTGGGCTTTATCCATTCCTTTTTGAGGGTACACTCTCAATCTCTTTTCTTTGTTAGCATATCTTTCTCTTTGCTATCCATGTTTATCTAGTTTATCGTGTTAATCTTGTCATGAGAACCTTAGGTAGAAACCCTTTGGATGAAACATGTGTTTGAAGCATGTTATGCTTGATGGTTGCAAGTGGTTGCAAGTGTTTGCAAGTGGTTACTCGTGGATGCATTATACACGTTAGGCACTAGATCGGCTCACACACTCCTCATATTGCATATGCATGAGTGTTTATGCTTATTTATGGATGAAAATTTTGTGTTATCACATGGATGTTGCATATGGATGTATGTTATGTGCACACATATAGATGTTATACATTATGTTAGGAATTGCATACATATGGATTCATTTCACTAACATAATTTGCATTGATGATATTTGCATTAGATAAGTACATATACACACACCTTTGCATATGTTCATACAACATTTAGAATCCTGTAAGGACAATGATTGCTCGTGGATGATGTTTTGAGTAGATGGATGATTGGATGGTAGGATACGTTCTTCCTAGCTTGAAGATTTCGGGGACGAAATCCTTTAAGGAGGGGAGAATGTAACAACCCGTATTTTCAATAACCCGTTATAGCGTAAATCGAGGCAGAATTTAATTTATAAATCTGAATCAAGGGAAACGGGCTATGCCATTGCGTTCGACTCGGAAAAATACGCGAAATAGAGTCCGAGTTTTCGAAAATCGGAGTCCGTATGACCCGATTAAGGCCCAACGAAGTTTTTAGAAAACTTCAAAGTAAAAACAGATTTCAAATTCAAGTTTGAATTTGGAAATTAGGTCAGATTGGGCGCAGGCGGGAAAATTCCCGCCAGAGTACCGAAGTCGACAGCCCTGTCGACTTGGGAGTCGACTTGGTTGGACCCAAGTCGACAGCCCTGTCGACTTGGCTGTCGACTTGGTCCAGCCGGGCAGTTTTGCCTGGTGCACCATTTTGGGTTTGTGTTGAGCTTGGGGGCCAGATTCGGTTTTGAGGGCTGAGATTGGAACTAGGGTTTAATCCTAAGGCTAGAACTAGTCCTAATCTCTATAAATAAGGCCCTAACCTAACCCTAAATCATCATTATTCATTCTAGCAACTAAACTATGGCAAAATCAATCCTCTCATGGCCTCCACTCTCTTCATAAAATTCCTAAATAAATTTCTATGAGAGATTTTCCATGCATACAAGTGTTTTTAAACTTGTATGAGCATCATTAGCTTGCATTCATGTCAAGTTTCCATATTTGCATCATAAAGAAAGAGTTTTGATCAATTTTGCTTAAGGGTTTTTCTATTGAAGCTTGCATTTTGGGTTTAATTGGTTGCATAAGGGCTTTGTCATATTTTTGTGACTTCATAAGCATTGTAAGCCCTATTCTACTTTCATACTTAAACTCTAAAGTTAAATGTATGATATGCAAGTTTGCCATGATATGCAAGTTTACTACGTTATGTTATGCAAGTTTGATATGTTATGATATGCAAGTTTACTATGTTATGCTATGCAAGTTTGATATGTTATGATATGCAAGTTTACTATGTTATGCTATGCAAGTTTGATATGTTATGATATGCAAGTTCATCATGTTATGTTATGCAAGTTTGATATGCAAGTTTGCCATATGATATGCAAGTTATGTTATGCAAGTTTGGGTTGATCATTTTGTTTATGTTATCATGTTATGCAAGCTTATCTTGGGCTTATGAACATAAAGCTTCAAGCTTTATGCTAAAGGTTGCATTTTGGCAACATGTAAGTTATCATGTCCCTTATGATAACTTGCATGTGAGGCTAAATGCGAACTTATGGCCATTTCTACATGTCATTTATCACCATGTATCACCAATATCCTAAGTTTGGTTTTATGCATGCTTTTGAGGCCTAATGCAAGTATATGAACATATGTACATTTCATATGCCACCATGTTAAACTTGTGGCTTCAACACTTTTTATGTCATGATTATGCCAAGTTCCCTCTTTCTATCCTTTATGCGCTATTGCGATATGTAAGCGATGGGATTGCGTTTGGGGTTGGGTAAACTTAAAAGACATAAAAACATAAGCTTGGGAATTTACCTATTAAGTTAGGTCTACCAATTGGGAATTTACCTATTAAGTTAGGTCTACCCAATTGCTTGAAAACTTGTAATATGTTATGAAAACATAATGGACATGACACTTAGAAAATATAAGTGTGACCAACTCGAGGTTGGGTTGAGTTTGTAGCGTAAACCTACCCGGAACCGACCGGCTTAACTAGTTGCTACAAACAATAGGACCCAATGTGAGAAGTTGGCCATGTTGTACCTTGAACCCGAGGTTAGACCAAGTTGTGGTGTAAAGCTACCCGGACCCGCCCGGCTTAACTAGTAACCACAACAAAGTCTAATGTGAGAGGTTAAGGCGCATTAATTAATTAATGCCTCGTGATTAGGGTTAAGTCATGGTCCACTTAATACTTAACCCATTTGGGCTTGGTAGATTAATCAGGGTTAAGTCGTGAACTCATCGTTACACTTAACCAAGTTAATCCATGATTAGCAAGAGGGTTAAACCGTACTTAACCCACTAGAAAAATCCTAGCAATGGGGGTCCACTCCAGCAGTAATCCCAAGTTTGTATCATTAAGACCCTAGGGACTAGGCTAGGGAGGGGGCACGATTACTAACTGGAGGTAAGCGACCAAAAACGACGGCAGAATGGTACGCCGGTGTAGTTCCGGGCGGACTATGGTCGTGCACAGAGTCCGAAGCCGGGGAAAGCATGCACGGGTACCAGTAGATCGAGACTGTGCAATCATGTTTATGGTGTCCAGGGGTTGACACCCTAGGGCTTGATACACCCGACGGGAGACCCGGCACAGTCTGACTACAATTATGTTTAGGCCGTATGGACACCAACACGTGACGAGTTAGGCTTAGGGAGCCGATCGACTAGACCGTTTGGTTGGACCTCATATTAGGGTCACTTCATGTTTATAGGTAAGATTTATTTTGCTAATGTATAATTTCACGAACTCTCCTTTTCGAGGACGAAAAGCTTTAAGTAGGGGAGATGTAACGATCCAAGATTTTCAATGTTTTTAATATATGGAATTTATTTGGATTTTCTTAATATAAATTTAATTTAATATGTTATAAATTCAAATATTGATTTATAATCTTTTATATATATTAGTTTAATAAATATTTTGTTCTATTTTATAAATATATTTTTGTAAAAGAAAACTTATTTTAAGAATATGTTTAATATATGAGATTTAATAAGTAATTATTTATATGATTCGTTTAAATGTTATTTAATGTAGTATATAAGATTTTTTAAATCTATTTTTTTTCTTTTCTTCAATATTAAGCTTTAAAATGTTATATATATATATATATATATGAAATTTTATGAAGATTAATTAGATATTCAAATTTTTTTAAAAAAATTGTTTTGGTTAAATATGAAATTTTGATGTAATACTATTTTGAGTTAAATTAAGCTAGATAAACCAATTTTCATTCTGAAAAAAAAGTTAACGATTTGTAATATAATGCCGAAAATAATCAGAATTAGAATAAAAATTATAATTAAAAATCGGGTAAATTATCGTTCAGTTTCTGAACGCGTAATCTTAAAATATTTTATAAAAAATTTCTGTAATTTTAAATTTAGAAGATAAGCATATATTTTTCTAATGTTTTTTTGGGCATTAGTGGTCCTTTAGACACTTTACAGAATCAACAACCGGTCTATTTTTTTATTGTTCTGGGATCGTGGCACATCGATGTATCTGATTATATCGTTAGTTACGTGTAGTTCGCGGTCAACGAAAAAGAAAAAAATTATAAAATGAATCAAATAATGACATGGGTTTGTAATGGTCACATTTTATTTAAATGTTGAACTCTCATCTCAGCATCTCAGCACGGTGACGACAGGAATAAAATTTTAAAACATTCCACTGGAAAAGAGAGCGAATGCATGTTGATATCAGATGGTTTAGGTGGACATTTGTCCAACAAAGGGACACGTGCCTACTGGAAATCTCATGCAAATTCAAGGAAAAAAAATATAAATAACTTTCTGTTTCCCAATTCAGCCTCTCCCGTTTCATTTGCATAACACCGCATCCTTGTTCTCGCCTTTCCGCCATATTCCTCCACCGCCATTTTCTACGTCAACCCTCCTTCCTATGCAACCGCTCGGTCGTTCTTTTCCACCCCATTTTGTCGGCCTCCACCTACCATACCACCAGCCAACCCTCCTCCATGTTAGTCCACGTCAGCCGTCTATATCCATACCACCCAGACCGCACCTCTCTTCCACATGGCCTCCTCCACTTCCTTAGACCCACTGTCTACCCAACTAGAGCAGCACGACCCTAAGCTTCCCTGCCCCACCTGCACGCTGCAACATCCGCCTGTTCACTCATCCCCAGAATAGCATGTCGGCAAACCGCAGCTCCTCTTCCTCCTCTTACCCACCTCACACAGCTTCTTACCTCCACCCTTGTCCTCCACAAACATCTACATCCCACACTCTCTTCTTTTCCCCTTTTGCTTCATGCGATAGCCACTGTCCCCTCTTCTAGAAATGTTCAAGGAGAAATAAGATTAATATCTTATGGAGTCTGGTCATTTGGATGATTTGGGGTTTCGATTGGGCAATAGTGGCTTTGATAGTTTGCGATGCAGGAGTGGACGAGAGGTTGAAGGTGGATGTTGTACTGTGTTGAAGTTGCAGTGAGAGCATTTGGGTTGGTGTAGTTAGTTAATGGAGTCCTTGAAGTGAGTAAGTGTGCAAAGTTCATATTTTTCCATTGAAGGTAGTGTGATATCGAAGTGCAGAAGGCAATACACTGGTCGATGAGATTTATTTGTGGCTTTTGTATAGGTTGTGAGCTTGGGTGAAGGATTGATTTGTGCTGCATCTTGAAACAATCACTGGCTGCTAAAGGAAATGGGATTGAAAGCAATGCGAGTAGCAGTATCAGTGTTCATTGGCTTATTCATCATGGTAGTGAAGATTATGGAGCTATTTCGGTGAGAACTTCTAATTTAATTATTTATCTAAATTGATAGTGGTTAAATAATTATAATTAGATGTGATAAATTATAATTGGTTGAATATGGTTGTTATTGTGTGAATGGATGTGCATGTAACTAGATAACACGTTGAACATTGGAAAGCGTTATTAACAGTAACGCTTGTGCACAGCTGAAATGTTGTTTATAGGTTGTGATGATAATTTATGATCATCTAATTTATATGGTTGATTCATTATGTTTGCATGACGCACACACACAATCCTATGGTTGTGGAGTTATACAAATGATCGATTTAATCTTCCTTCCATATAAATGAAAATTTATTTTCAAATATTAAAATATTATTTTTAAGCCTAGTTGATTCAAAAAGAGAATTGGAAATTGAACCACAACTTTTATATACAAGACCGTTCTAGGATGACAGAGAGGATAGTGTCTAGGCTTGGGTTTGGAAATACAGTTTCCTGCTCTCCCTGGCTATCCCTAACTAGTCCGACGGACGGGATGGTTAATTCAAAATATAATTTGAAATTTAAATTCGAAGTTGTTTAACTTAGAAATAAATTTGAATTTTAAACTAATAATGCCGCATGGTGACATGCATGAATATTAAATTTAAATTTCAAATAAAAGGGTTTTGAAAATCCTATTGTTCATAGCTTATTTAAATTTAAATTATGTTTGGGAAATTTAATCTAGAAGAGATTCAAATATGTGTTGAGGCAAATAATTTTAACAATTATTAGTAGATGATGAAACGAGGTTTGAAATTTTTTTATGATAAATCTACTTTATTAATTTAAGTAATTAAAATTGAATTGTTTAAATTTTTGAATGATTTGGAATATACTTGATTTAAATGGATGTTGCAGTGCTTTACGTAACATTCCAAACATTATTATCACATTTTCAAAGATAAATGGGTTCTTGAGTTGATAAATCTCGAACCATTATTTAAAAGGTTAAAAGGATTGTAATAGTTTGGAAGGATTTTAAGTGATTAAATATTTGTGTATGGAATTATTTATTAATTCTAAAAGTTAGAATTTAAAAGGAAATGAATTGGATAGATTTTGTGTCGGATATTCGATATGTAATTCCAAAGTTGAACAAATACTATTAGAAGCATTAGAAAATATTTACATCAAGGTTCTGATAGAGCTTGTTGAGTTGTGAAATTATATCTAATATAAGTCGATTTAACTCTATCAGACTTCTATTTGAATATAAATTGTTTGGATTACTGTAAACGGAATTGTAATCCAAATAAAAAATTGGTAATTTGAAAGAAGGGAAGGAATAAATGAATTATGTTTTAAAGTATAAGAATTGAAGGGTCATGTTTGAAATAAAAGGGTTGGTAAATCGAATATTTGATTTCAAGGAAAGAGTTAAGATGATAACGAAATTTATGATCAATCCAACCTTGATTTAGAAATGAATGGATAACGATTGGAAGGAGATCAAAGTGGAAATCTATGTGGTCCACAACTATTGTTTTAAGAATACGCTTATTACTTGGAAAGACCGGGATCGGATTTAAATCTGAAAACCATTCCAAGTAATAATATGACGCATGAAGCATATTCAAGACTTGGAATTGACGAACAAAGACTGGGAATCTTTGAATTTATTCAGATTGATTGCTGATGTCTTGAATCGAGCCGTACACCTTATTCTAGGTTATTAGTGGCATGAGGTCCGAGTATATTTGGAGATTTTCGGATTTTGTTCCGTTCAGACCCAGAATGGACTTGTATGGATTGTGTGTCTGACATTGTAAATGACGACATAACACTGATTTCCATTGATAGATATCTAGTTTGTGACGTATGAGCTCGAATTGGTTATGTGTGATGGTAACCAGTGGTCATGTTGTGAATGGACAATGTGGCATACTTAAGATATGAAATGAGCTTGTATGATTAGGGCATTGCTTATCTAGGCATGCTTTGTGTATGACGTGACATCAACAAATCTCACACCCCGGATTGATGAGAAACTAGTAGTTAGGTTGTATACTAATATATGATTGATGATGCTGTAGTAGTGGGAAACCACATATGAACTTCGGGAAATTGGGTATGATCGGTATAACGACCCAAACTTCCCCCTAAAGGAAAGCACAAATCAAATTTAGAACATTGACTTCGAATTGAAGTTACGGGAGATCCGATTGTCGGATTCTCCTGAAACCAGGATCGTTGGGTTCGTATCGAAAGGAGCTTTCCAACGAATATAAGATATTTGAAATCCAACGGTTGGATTTGTAATTATTTCCAAATAAAATTTGGAAAAGGTCGTAGTAAGTGCAGTTCGATGGCCGTTTATGGAAATCGACTGTACGGGCCTTGATAAAATTATTAAAAATAGCAATAATTAGTGTGAAATCATAAGAAATGATTTAGAAAGAATTGGGATGAAAAATCCCATATTTGAAAAGATAAAAATAGATTTTTATCGAAATGACAAGTTATGAACTAGAATTATAATCCAATTATTTTTAAATAAATAAATTGGATTTGAAATGGTTTTAAAAATAACCAAAATTTCCAATATATGGATTGGAATCGAAATTATCTTCAGAATATTTCGATGTTGGATTTCGTGGTTATAAGGATATTGTGGAGGAAATTGGACGATACATATATCATTATTCCCATAAGATATTTTTTGATTTCAGAGTTTGATATTGAATATAAACCGATATAATTTCTATTTAGAGTCTTGTATTTTATATTGAATCGGATTTTGGGTTGTCGTGAACTATGTTTTAAATGACACTATTCTTAAACCCAGTTGAGAAAAGATATAAATCTTTAAATTAAGATTTTTAGAGTTTCCAATTATATTTAATAATTGGAATAAAATGGAATGTAAATTGAGTTTATCGTGAACTGTGTTTTAACGACATTCGTCCATTAACCCGATTTACAGTGAAATGTGATTTCGAATTTATAAATCTTTTGTTAAGATTTATAGGAGATTTTCCAAAGTAAAGTTTTTTTTTCCAGTTTAATAAAATCAATTGGAATGGAATTCGATTCGGTAATAATCGAAGTGAACTTCTAAGGAGGAAGACTGTTACTATATATGGAATTTAAAAGGATTTGCTGTTATTCCATTTATATTATCGGTTGGATATGGAAGTTCATATCGATTATATATATTGATCTATTTTCCATGAAGATTCCATTTTTAATGGAATGTGATTTTGGGTTTATCATGACCTGTGTTTTAAATGATATTAGTTCTTTAACCCAGTTAAAGATAAGATTTATTTCTTAACTTTGAATAATCATTAATTAATGATTGTTGGAAATTAAAACTGAATTAGAGTTTTAATGAATCTTTAAATAGATTGAAAGGTGAATTTGATAACTAAAATTATCAAATCCAAGAAATGATCGAGAATGAAGTACAACCAGTTTTACTCCATCGATAGTTAAATCTTTAATTAGATTTAAATGTGAAATGGTAATTTAATTTACCGATAACACCGAGGTGTTAGATATAAAGTATTACCAGTTTTGCTTCATGGGATGAATAGGTTGGGATTGGGAAATTAAAAAAAAAATGATTACTTCGGTAAGGAGCGCTAATCCCAACTAGTTTGGATAAACCATAAAATGGTTTGAATTGATATCCAAAGGCAGATTAAAGAATAAATTTAAAGAATTTATCTTTGATAAAATTAATGGGAACCTTTCCCAAAGTATAAGAATATTTGAATAAAGGAATATTCTGGATTGGAATGAGGCGTATGTTGTGTTTTTATAGCAATTGTTTATTATATATGCGAGTTATTTAGAAAACCGAGTTTATCCCATTCTGAATAACTAATTCGACAATATGTCAAGGATGAAGACGGTGGTCGAAGATCGGAGGTCTTCACATCGTTTGGATGATTACTGATGTCTTGATTGGGCTGTACACCCAAGACAAGGTAATAAGTGGTGATCTTTCAGACGTACTTGGAGATCGACCGGATATGCGAGGGCCTCTCTCCTGTATTAGACATACGGGATGAGGAATAAGGTGCCTCCGGTTTCGTTCAGACCCAGAACGAAATTGTAAATGGATGTGTGTCTGACATCGGATTTCATTCTGTGTGATTGATAGACATCGGTTGCATAGCGTGAATTGCTTGTGTGGCATGCTGAGATGCAAATGATCAAGGCTTCTGTTGAAAAGCAGAGTCTTATGGTTGATGATCAAAGCACGACTTTAATATAGCATAGCTTTTTGTAGCGTTAATTCGCAAGCCTCACACCCCGGTGTGAACTAGAAACGGGAGAGGACATCAGGGAGTGCATGCGTTACCTTCTAGCTAGGAGTGGTGTCAGCATTTTGCAAGCCCTGACGTTTTACTTATGTGGATGATGGATAGCGAGGAGTCTCGGTTATTTCGGTCTCTGCGGAGCTGATGGATGGTCTTTATACAGACCAGATTTATGCCCCATAGAGCGGGGAGACGCAGTGTTCAAGCATTTTAATCCACTCCGTGTGGACCGACCCTGACGATCCAAGGCTTGTCTACGAGCTTGCCTAAGGCTCGGGCAAGAGAGTCTCGAAGCAGTAAGGACGATCCCTTGCCTTGGTTCACAGATGGAAATCTAACTTCAATACGACATTTTGTGGTTTTGATTGTAGAGCCTAGTAAGACGACATAGTGGGATGAGGCACTCATGCCGTCTATGATTCATACATTTATATTTGAAATTGTTTTGACACTATATACTTATAATAATAGTAAAATATGACCAAGCATTTTTGGCTATTATAAGGTAAAAACTCTATCCTCCGGCTTGCGTTGCATTGAGTGATGGGACCTGAGTCTTATAACAGCTTCATTGTTCTTTATTTAGCATTGCGCTGTGTGTTTTATGCACGGGTATTCTTGGGAGTAAACCCGTTCCGTGTTGTACGGCGTGGTCCCTTGATTAACCTAACTTTAAAATCAAATTAATAACTGTTTTAGTTCTCACACGAGTCACATGACTGACCTGAAGTTTATTGTTTTAACCTAAACTCTGGGTGCCCCTATTTTCCACACGGGTAGGTAGTAGTTTTGGTTTTGCAGATTTAGATTCACAGGATCCTGGTTTACAGCTGGAACGATATTCGGAAAGCTTTGTATCCGTTTATCTCTTCCAGTTGTGTTATGTATTATTTTCCGCTGCTATGTAATGTATTTTAATCTCTGATATTTATCGAATGTATAATATTTTTTTATACTCTATTATATTCTTGTATTATGATGGAATTGTCGTAATAAGCAATGAAATGTTGTTCTATTTGTGTTCTGATTTGTCTTGTTCTCAATTCGATTCGTGCTTTCCTTTAGGGGGAAGTTCGGGTTGTTATAGTTTGGTATCAGAGCTTTGGTTTAATGAGCTCGAGAACAAGACACGAATATATTTAAATATATAAAGCCGTGTTGATTAGATTAACGCCATTTGGACGTGAACGATATTTATATCGATTTTATTCATTTTTATAATGAATATCGAAAAGGGAGTGATTTCAAAATCTAATGTTTTGAAAATATTATCATTTATATATTAATGATATGGAATATTCAATTTTGATTTGAAATTGAATATGAAGTTGAAATCATTTTGAAAACGAATTTAAAACGATTTATAAAATATGTTTTAAAAGGAAATCGACGTAATATATGTAATATATATATATATTTAATGGTCTGAATAGAACGCGCCGCGCCGCGCCACGGCAGTTCCCGAATTTCGACCATTGACTTCGAGTTGACGTTACGGGAGATCCGATCGTCGGATTCTCCTGAAACCGGGACCATTAAGTTCGTATCGAAAGGAGTTTTCGAACGAATATAAGAGATTTGAAATCTAATGGTTGGATTTGGAATTATGTCCAAATCAAATTTAGAAAAGGTCATCGTAAGTGCAGTTCGATGGCCGTTTATGGAAATCGACTGTACGGACCTTGATAAAATTATTAAAAATATCAATAATTAGTGTAAAATCATAAGAAATGATTTAGAAAGAATTAGGATGAAAAATTCCATATTTGAAAAGATAAAAATAGATTTTTATCAAAATGAACTAGTTATGAACTGGAATTATAATCCAATTATTTTTAAGTAAATTAAATTGGATATGAATGGTTTTAAAAATAACCAAAATTTCCAATATATGGATTGGAATCGAAATTATCTTCGGAATATTTTGATGTTGGATTATGTGGTTATACGGATATTGTGGAGGAAATTGGACGATATATATATCGTTATTCCCAATACGATATTTTTTGATTTCAGAGTTTGATATTGAATATAAACCGATATAATTTCTATTTAGAGTCTTGTATTTTATATTGAATTGCATTTTGGGTTTTCTTGAACTGTGTTTTAAATGACACTATTCTTAAACCCAGTTGAGAAAAGATATAAATCTTTTAATTAAGATTTTTAGAGTTTCAAATTATATTTAATAATTGGAATAAAATGGAATGTAAATTGGGTTTATCGTGAACTGTGTTTTAACGACATTCGTTCTTTAACCCGATTTACAGTGAAATGTGATTTGGAATTTATAAATCTTTTGTTAATATTTAAAGGAGATTTTCCAAAGAATATGTTTTTTTTCCAGTTTAATAAAATCAATTGGAATGGAATGGAATTCGATTCGGTAATAATCGAAGTGAACTACTAAGGAGGAAGACTGTTACTATATATGGAATTTAAAAGGATTTGCTGTTATTCCATTTATATTATCGGTTGGATATGGAAGTTCATATCGATTATATATATTGATCTGTTTTCCGTGAAGATTCCATTGTTAATGGAATGTGATTTTGGGTTTATCTTGAGCTGTGTTTTAAATGATACTAGTTCTTTAACCCAGTTAAAGATAAGATTTATTTCTTAACTTTGAATAATCATTAAGTAATGATTGTTGGAAATTAAAACTGAATTAGAGTTTTAATGAATCTTTAAATAGATTGAAAGGTGAATTTGATAACTAAAATTAAAAAATCCAAGAAATGATCGAGAACAGAGTACCACCAGTTTAACTCCAGGCAATAGTTAAATCTTTAATTAGACTTAAATGTGAAATGGTAACTTAATTTACCGATAACACTGTGGTGTTAGATATGAAGTATTACCAGTTTTGCTTCATGGGATGAATAGGTTGGGATTGGGAAATTAAACAAATGATTACTTAGGTAAGGAGCGCTAATCCCAACTAGTTTAGATAAACCATAAAATGCTTTGAATTGATATCCAAAGGCAGATTAAAGAATAAATTTAAAGAATTTATCTTTGATAAAATTAATGGGAACCTTTCCCAAAGTATAAGAATATTTGAGTAAAGGAATATTCTTGATTGAAATGAGGTGTATGTTGTTTTTTTATAGCACTTGTGTATTATATACGCGAGTTATTCAGAAAGACCGGGTTTATCCCATTCTGAACAACTAATTCGAAGATATGTCGAGGATGAAGATGGTGGTCGATGACCGGAGGTCTTCACATCGTTTGGATGATTACTGATGTCTTGATTGGGTTGTACACCTAAGACAAGGTAATAAGTGGTGATCGTCCAGACGTACTTGGAGATCGACCAGATATGCGAGGGCCTCTCTCCTGTATTGGACATACGGGATGAGGAATAAGGTGCCTCCGGTTTCGTTTAGACCTAGAACGAACTTGTAAATGGATGTGTGTCTGACATTGGATTTCATTCTGTGTGATTGATAGACATTGGTTGCAAAGCGTGAATTGCCTGTGTGGCATGCTGAGATGCAAATGATCAAGGCTTCTGTTGAAAAGCAGAGTCTTGTGGTTGATGATCAAAGCACGGTTTTAATATAGCATAGCTTTGTGTAGCGTTAATTCGCGAGCCTCACACCCCGGTGTGAACTAGAAACTGGAGAGGACATCAGGGAGGGCATGCGTTTCCTTCTAGCTAGGAGTGGTGTCATCGTTTTCCAAGCCCTAACGCTTTACTTATGTGGATGATGGATAGCGAGGCACCTCAGTTATTTCTTTCTCTGCGAAGCCTATGGATGGTCTTTATACAAACCAGATTTACACCCCATAGGGTGGGGAAACGCAGTGTTCAAGCATTTTAATCCACTCCGTGTGGACTGGCCCTAACGATCCAAGGCTTGTCTACGCGCTTGCCAAAGGCTTAGGCTAGATAGTCTCGAAGCGGTAAGGACGATCCCTTGCCTTGGTTCATAGATGAAAATCTGTAACGACCCGGAATTTGAGCGACTTTGGTTGTCGACAAAAGCACGATGTCGACAACCAAAACATCCAAAAATCCTGGTAATTAGTGAAAGAAATTAGAGGGTGAGGAAAGATAATGGGCCGAGGTATTAAAAGAAGGTAAAGGCCCGTTATTTAAATCAAATCCAAGCTTAACTAATTTAAATTGTATTCAAACTTTAAAAGAGTGTAAATTCGTCATACGATACCGGTTTTAGGCGAAACAAGATCCGACAGGTTCGTATGGACGGTGGCTACCCAATGGAGCTGACCGAGAGTGAATCCGAGCTCGCTACAATTTATAGCGAAATAAATTGTCCGTTTGAAACAAGCGACAATTATCGTTATTAACGATGATCGTCCAATGTGAGTAAATCTCACTAACTCTGAACAGTTTATAATTTCATGTTGTATTTTTAGAACTGTTAGAATTTGTCTGATTGACTGTGTGTTGACTGTTTGATTGAACTGCTAGTCAGTTAGTTGAATTTTCTATATCGATTCTGTTTAACAGAATATATCATATGGAACTAAAAGTGATGTTATATTATATTGTTTAACATCTGTGATGCAGGAAAACAGGTTGGTCCTCAACATTTATTTTACTGTTTTTCATATATCGTGATATATGATGTGATATATAATCTATTGTCGGTTATGTGTGTTGGGACGATACTGATCATCGTGATTTGATATGTTGAATACCATAACATACCGAATGTTGATAAAGGAATATTTTCAAAGTGTATTTTGAAAATGAATTATTTATATATATAAAATCGATGGATTTTATATAGAAAAGGAAAAGGATTTTTATAAAAGAAATATTTATAAAATCAAAGGATAAGTTAGAATAAAAGGAAATCATCTGTAAAGTGAAGAACCGTTACTAAAAGTAAATCTTTACAAATGAATAGTTTATTCGAAAAGAAGTTAATCGATGTTAGTTAATCGATTAGAGTTAAAGTAAAAGAAGTTAATCGATGTTAGTTAATCGATTAGAGATAAAGTTAAAAGGAGCTAATCGATGTTAGTTAATCGATTAGAGTTAAAGTAAAAGGAGCTAATCGATGTTAGTTAATCGATTAGAGTTAAAGTAAAAGGAGCTAATCGATGCTAGTTTGATCGATTAGAGTTAAAGTAAAAGAAGTTAATCGATGTTAGTTAATCGATTAGAGCTAAAGTAAAGAAGTTAATCGATGTTAGTTAATCGATTAGAGAGAAAGTAAAGGAGTTAATCGATTAGAGTAGTAGCAAGTGAGTTAATCGAATATAGTTATTCGAATAGAAAGTAAAGTGAGTTAATCGAATATAGTTATTCGAATAGAAAGTAAAGTGAGTTAATCGAATATAGTTATTCGAATAGAAAGTAAAGTGAGTTAATCGAATATAGTTATTCGAATAGAAAGTAAAGTGAGTTAATCGAATATAGTTATTCGAATAGAAAGTAAAGTGATTTAATCGAATATAGTTATTCGAATAGAAACTAAAGTGAGTTAATCGAATATAGTTATTCGAATAGAAAGCAAAGTGAGTTAATCGAATATAGTTTATTCGAATAGAGAGTAAAAGGAGTTATCGAATATAGTTTATTCGAAAGGAGTTAAGTGAAATGAGTAATCAATAGCATTAGTCAAATAGAGTTAATCCAATAGGGTTAGTCCAATAGAGTTAATTGATAAGGGTTAGTCGAATAGAGTTAAGTGAAAAGAGCCAATCGAATATAGCTATTCGAAGAAGGGTTAAGAAAGGAAGTTAGTAAAAGGAATATAAAGTGAACTTTGCCTATTTCAAAGTTAGAAATGTTGTTCAGTTAAGGTCTGAGAGGTAGTTACACCTCAACTTGTTTGGCTTCGTTTTTACCTAAGGAATAGTTAAGGTACGGCAGTAAAGGAAATGGTTTGAGTTGGCATCGCGATGGTTTGTTTAACCATCTGTCTAAGTCCAATGAAGAAGCTTTGGAAATGTTTTCCAAATAAGAAACCAGAAATGTTTTCTAATAAAGAAAACAAGAAATGGAAATGTTTCCATTGTTAATAACTTATATTTTCCAAATTTAGAAAACAAGAAATATTGAATATAGGGAAACAGGAGATAAGTAAATTTATGAAATAAAGAGATAAATGTTGAATGATGTTTGATTGATATAAATTTCCATTTGGAAATAATATCGTTGTTTGCACACTTGTTTTTATTCGATAGTTAAATCACAGACTATCGAAGTTTTGACCATTTTAACGTTGTTAATATGGAGAGACCGGTTGTATTATTATCCAAAGAACCACTCTGTATTGGCATAAGCGTTGCGAATCATATATGCCAAAGGAAATTGAAGACGGAGTTATGCAAGGGCTATCCTGTTTACAGAATAGTGCCTTCGGTTCATCCTGTTCCTGGGTGACTTGTATGGACGGATGTCTAACAGAGTATGTCCAGACGATCATGTATATTGATTTCTCCAACTGTACCAAGAGTGGAAGCGGAGAAGGAAACTTATTTAGCTAACACATAATGTATTGTTGAGGACGTCAATCGGTGATTTGATGGATTTGATGATGTGGCATTCAAAGTTAATCTGGTGTGATGATAAAGCGTAGCTTCTAGCCTCACATCCGGTAAATGACAGAAATCGGGCAGGCAGCATGGCTAAGTCGGTCGCACCGAAGTAGGGTGTATAATCACCTGATCTAGAGTTTCATTTACTTCTAAAAATCTATTCTTGATGTTGTCTCATTCGGGAAACGGTTGCTGATCCCAACCGTTGGTGAAATACATTCGATACGCTTAAGGGAAATGAGCGGTCGGTCATGTGTGGCCGGGTTGCAAGATGTTCTTGTTGAACCCAGTGTTGTAACGACCCAGGTTTTTGAACGATTAGTTTTAAATATTTAATATCGTTTTAAAAATTGTGTTGATAATATAAAAGAATTTTTATATTGAATTATCGATTAAATAATCGAAATACGATTTAATTTGATAATTATCGAAATACGAGAAGTTTGAAATAATTCAATTCGAAGTTAAAACTGAATCGAAACAATGTCGATTAATATAAATTTTATATTGAAATAGAGCGATGATAATAATTTATTTTTGTTAAATTAAATTATTTTGAAATCGATTTATGTTATTTTATTAAAAATAAATCTAATCAAAATCCTTTCAGTATAAACATCAGCCGACATGTCTTCTTCCACCTACGCCGACCTAAGTTCTCGAGCACCAACTTCTGCTTCCCAGCTTCTATACAAAGTAAAACACCAATTAAATGGCATATGTACCTCTGTCTCCTTCCCTCATCTATAAATATACAACGATACCCCTTAAACACCTCTAATCCCATTCCTCTCTCGTTCATTCCTTCTAACGCTTCCTAAAATCCGCCCTTTTCATTTTCAGATAAATCACAACAAATCAAATCCAAAACTTGGATCGCGAGGTCGAGTTCTTCGATTTGGAGCGAGAGTGGCAGCGTGTGATGCGAGTTGGGTAGTTCGGGTGAAACTTAGGGTTGTGGGTGGACATCGATTCAGGGGAAGGTCGTTCTGTGGAAGGCGACGCTGGTATAAGTGTGAATGGGTAGTTCGATGTTCTGATGATTGAGCTGATTAGGAAGCAGTCGACGTTGATTTTTGGTTCTAGTTTTAGGGAAAAATTAGACGGCGTTCAGGTTAAGGTCAAGGAGCGAGGTGCTATCCTGTGTGAAACTCACGTGAAGAGAGGGATGTTAGTAAGCTGTTCGACGTATACTGGAGGGGGCCGCGAGTGTCTGTTGAGATGTTGAGTTCGGTTTTTCTTTTTCTGTTTGATGATGAAAAACATGAATGACTGTTAAAGGCTGAAATTGGTCTAGACATATGGACTGGGTTCACAACAGTCAATAGTGATGTTAGTTGGGTGGCTTGGAATTCATCTGTGTAAGTGGAAGTGGGTCGACGAGTTTGAAAGGGAAGGATAAGGTAGCAGGCAATGGTTGTGAATGAAATGGAGATCGACTGCTAGTTGCTCGATGAAATGCCAATGTGGATCAGGGCAGTTTTTGGAGCTGTTTTGGTACACGTTGATCATCGATTGTGAATTGGTTCGCGGATGGGTCGAGTAGGTTGCTATCGAAATAAGGTATTTGTTTCATTAAATAATTTAATTTTCATTTGTTACGTAAATTTAAAAAGAATAAATGTTAATCGATAAATGAAATCGAATAACCGTAGGTGCGAGATAGGTTGGGTTGAAACATTTCAAGTAGATTCATAGATGCAAAAATGGGAAATTAGCTGGATATTCGCCAAACGAAAATACAAAGTGAGTAAATCTCACTCACCTTTTATTTATAATTATTTTTACTTCGTAAAAATAGTTGTTGTTGCTTGTTTGAATTTTTCTGCTTGCTTTATATATATTAGTTATTTAGGCTATATATATATATATTGGGTTGATTGATTAGTTGGATTCCCGCAGTCTCATTAGCGGATGCGCGCAGTTTCATAGCGGATGATTACCCTATACGCCCCACGCTATGATTAGTGGATGACCTTCTATACCGCGATATTCTGCCACGAAGCAGAATGGGTATTATTTATGTGCTAACATCTGTGGATGCAGGGAAACAGGTTGGAGGAATCCAACTGGATTCCTCAAAAATATATTATCTGTTTGTTTATTTGTTTGCATATATATTGTTATATATGATGTGTTAGAAAAATAAACAATTGGTTGCTTTGTGTGTTTTATCACTGGGCTTAAGTAATGATATTTAAAAATATCGTAAAAAGGATATTGGAGATTTAAAAAGGAAAAATTCTATTTTTAAATAGAATTTGAATTTTAATGGAATAAAATTATAAACTTGTCTTTGAAAAATAAAACAAGTAGTTCTTTATAACCGAAGATTTATAAATAGTTCTTTTATAACGAAGTTATAAATGAAGTGAAAGGAATTATCATTTGATAATTCAGAAATAGAAATACAAGTGTTTTGAAAATATGATTCAAAAGGAAATTTAAATATAGAATTTGAATTCAAATAGAAGAGGAAATGGAAATTTGAATTTAGAATTCAAATAGAAAATCCAAAGTGGATTTGGATATAGAACTTTCAAATGGTGTTTGAATATAGAGAATTTGAAATAGAATTTCCAAATAGAATTTGAAATAGAACTTCAAAATAGAATTTTCAAAAGAGAATTTGAAATAGACTTTGAAAGTAGAATTTCAAAAATAGAATTGCAAGGTAGAATCGTAATGAAATTTGAAATATAGAATTTCAAAGAAAAATTGAATTGAATTTGAAATATGGAATTTCAAAGAGGAGTTGAATTGAATTTGAAATATAGAATTTCAAAGAAGAATTCAAATGTGAAATTTGAATAGAGATTTGAATGGAATTCAAACAGAAAATTTGAATAGAGATGTGAATAGAAATTCAAGTATTGAATTTGAACAGGGAATTGAATTAGTAAATTCAAATAGAGATTTGAATATGAAATTTCAAAATAGAATTTGAAATAAACTTTGAAAAATAGGATTTCAAAGTAGAATTGAAATAGGATTTCAAAATAGGAAATCCAAATAGTTTTGAAATGGGATTTGAATTCAAAGAAGTTCAAATGGATTTGAAATAAGGAAAATTCAAATGGGATTTAAATAATGGGTTTTAATAAAGAGGATTTAAATATAAGAATTTAAATAGAATTAAAATGGTGTTAAATATAAGAATTCAAACAAAACTCAAATGGAGTTTAAATAGAAAGAATTTGAATAAGAGGAATTTGAACATGGTATTTGAATTCAAAGGAAGTAAAATGTGGTACTTGAAGTTCAAAGTAAAAATGGGTTTTAAATATTTGAAGTTCAAATAGATTAAAAATGGAATTTGAATTCAAATAGTTGAAATAGAATTTGAATATAGGATTTGAATTAGAATCGAATTGGAATTTGAATATAGATTTCAAATTTAAATGAAATAGAAGATCAGAAATATTTGTTGAGTTGAAAAAAAATGGTTTGATATATATTTAAATTATATCAAAATAGAGTTGAATTTATATAAACGAAGTTTTAAAGGTTTATATATATAAAACGAACTCGCCGCAGCGCTGCAGTTCGTAAAATAGCGATTCGAACTTCAATCGAATATATAGAACTCAATTGAAGTCGGAATTCTTCGAAACAAGAAACGTCAGGACCGATTTGATAATAGTTTTCTAACGGAAGAGAAAAATATGAATTTCTTCGTATAGATTTTGAGTTATGTCAAAATCAAATTTTCAGAAAAACAGCGCCATAATCGTTTTAAAACCATAATGGTTTATTTAATATTATAAAAGGATTTTAAGCAAGAAAAATCCAAAGTTTCTATTTAGAAAATTCCAGAGTTGAGTTGTAAAATATATGCGAATTCAAGTTGAGTAATGAATATGATTTTTGAAACAGAAACCAGATTTTGGTTTATTGAATAGAATTGACTAAATTGAATAGAAATTAGTTAATAAGATTTCGAATGAATATTGGGGTTTGAATAAGTAAATTCGATTTGAAAATTTATATTCGAAATCAAAAAAGAGAACTAGAATTGAAATTGAAATTCAATTTGGTCGTGAGCGAGTTAAACGTTTTATTTGAACATGTTATGTTCAACAAAGAAGTGAAATAGGCAAAATGGCCGATTTAAAGAAAAAAAGGGCGAAACTGAATTCAAACAATTAGATGGTATTGAATTGAATTGGAAACAGGTGAACAGGTTTAGACAGGTATGGGATGAGGTATATGAAGTTTATAAATGTAATGCCCGACAAAAAGGTACATGTTTAATTCATATATGGGTTTTATGCGCCGTATCGGCAAGCCGCTTGGCTTTTCCTTTTTCTTTTTGATTGAGGAAGATACCGGGAAGCTATTTGAAATTTCCCGATGCTCCCGATACAGGGGAGGTTATGGCGAAATTTTCCGGAAATTTAAGGAGTTAGAATATTTTTAAGATATTTTGATAATTTGAAATCATTGTATCGACGTATTGAATTCGATAGGAAAGTGAATATAAAAATCGAATGTTGTAAACAAAAAGGGATAGAGATAAGTGATTGGAATTGTTTCCAATTGCAAATAGAGACATTTTCTAATATATAGAAAATAAAGGAAGTTAATATTTGGAAACGTTTTCCAAATGGCATAAGAGGCCGATATGGTTATTGAAATATTTGGATAACAAATATTGATAGAGAAAATAGAGAAGAGATTTAATTAATGAAATATTAATTAAAGAGGCCAGTGATTTGTTGATATGTTTGGATGAACACTTGTTTTATTCGATAGTTAAGTCACAGACTATCGAAGTTTTTGACCATCGTTGTCAATATGGAGAGACCGGTTGGATTATTATCCAAAGAACCACTCCGTATCGGCATAAGCGTTGCGAACCAAGTATGCTGAATATATTGAAGACGGAGTGAAGGGCAAGGGCTTTTCTATTTATAGGAATAGTGCCTTCGGTTTCGTTCAGTCCCAGAACGAACGTAAATGGACGAATGTCTGACAAAGTATTTCCAATGATCAAATGGGTTGGTCTGTATGAATGTATATGGTTGCAACGGATTTATCCCTTAGCATAACATCCAGAATATTTGTGCAAACTCAACTAGTGATTAACGGATCTGACAATGTGGCATTCAAAGTGATTGTGTTATCAATGAATGGCAAGTATGCGTAGCCTCAGGCCTCAACAACCGGGAAAGGACAAAAATCGGGCAGGCAGCATGGCTATGTGGGTCGCACCCATTAGGATGTATAATCACCTATCTAGGGAAATTCCTTTTGTTTCTAAATCTATCGATTCTGCCCATTCGGGAAACGGTGGTTTGAGTCCAACCGTTGGTGATATACATTCGATACACTCAAGCGAAATGAGTGGTCGGTCATGTGTGGGCCGGGTTGCAAGATGTTCTTGTTGAACCCAGTGTATTCGCCTCTAGAGATACACAGGCGGAAGGTGGTTCCATACCTTGTCATGTTGGAAATCCAATCTCCAATAAGCGCCATGCGGTTTTTGATTTTATACTATATATGTGGAGCGTGAGATGCAAGCGTTCTGCTATTTGGTTATTTACTTGATGTAAACATTATTATAATATCACTGGAATTTGATATCAAAGTGTTTTGGGTTATAGTAAGGTAAAAACCGTCCGTGTTTATGTGTGGGCTGGTCTTACTATTATCTTTTCTTTCGAAAGGAGTTTTGGAAGTTAAACAAGTGGTTGGAGTTTACTCACACCAGTCCCATGACTGACCCAGAGTTTATTTTGTTTTGTTTTCCCTAAACTCTTGGGTGCCCAAATTTGTACGGGCAGTCAAGTGTTTCAGGCTTTTACAGATACACTTGGAGGAGCTTGGAGCAGGAGGCTTCAACGTTAGTTATTTAGAGTTGCTTCCGCTGAATCAAATGTTATGTGTACTCTGATGATGGTATGTATATATGTACAAAACAGATTTGTATTTCAAAGCTTATGTTATATAATATATTTTATTTGTTCCGCTGTGAGTTGTGATCTTCGTTTCCTTCTATTCTAATATTTCTTTCTTTCTATTTCTCATCCTCTAACTTCTTTCTATTAATGGTTCGTATTTCTGTGTTATTTGGGTTGGACGTGTGGTGTATTTAGTCAACTCGGATAGCACGGATTTGCGGGTCGTTTCAGTTGGTATCAGAGCTTAGGTTGAGTGAATACCTAGGCTTGTGTGGCATGTGCTCATTAGAGATAGGGTCAGTAGTATCCTAGAATGAGTTGAGCGTATATATACGAGAGAGCGTATTTGTTATTTAATATAAAAGTTGTTTTATATTGTGTTGACTAGTCTGTGAGTGGTTTATGAATTCTGGTCGAATCGTGGGACGCCACGAAGTCGATAGGTATTTCTAAACACTTAAACAGGGAAATTCGACACAGTATTGTTTTAAAATGGGTAGATGAAATAATTTTACCCAAAATTTCTATTTTTGAGATAGAAAGAATAATTTCCTAGAATTATTATTATATGGATGTGTTGATTGTTAGGATTATAATCAAACGAGATTATAAAATTGGAATGGTTATTGATAACCAAATAAAATTTGTATATGAAATTAAATATACAAATGAGATGAATTAGAATTTAATTCAAACCAGAATTAAGCATTCAAAATCCTAGGAAGTTGAAAAGTATTTTTCAAAGTATATTTAAATAATATAGCTTTGTTTTTGAAAAGTTTTGAATAAAAATCATTTCAGTTAGATTTTTAGTGGTAAAGCACTGAACTCACTTCAGTGGCTGGAAAATTATTCTGATAATGATTGCAACATCATCAGTGTTCATTTCTGAGTTTCTAAGTGATGAATTGCTACCTTAGAAAAAGTTTTTGACGGAAATTTGTTTGAAAGAAAACAAATTGGTTTGAATATTCAAATGTTTTGAATTTGTGATGGAAATAAATATATGTATATATTTATGGGATTTCAAAAGAATTTGAAAAGAAAAGCCCAGGGATTTAAATTCTGGAATTTAAATTTAACTTAAACAAGTTAAATGGGTCGAAGTGAATGAATTGATTAGAATCAATTTGAATAGGTTTGATGGAATATAGATTGGATATAAAGGGATTGATCGTAGATCATTCGAATTAAATGTGTGAAGACCAAAAGTTTTGGTTGAAATTAAAGTCATAGAAAATATGAGGAGTTGAGTTTCAACATAAGTGAGATTTTGAAAAGAAATAGATTTGTACCATTTTTTCTACCTTAGCAATTTCGAGGACGAAATTATTTTAAGGGGGGAAGAATGTAACGACCCAGGTTTTTGAACGATTAGTTTTAAATATTTAATATCATTTTAAAAATTGTGTTGATAATATAAAAGAATTTTTATATTGAATTATCGATTAAATAATCGAAATACGATTTAATTTGATAATTATCGAAATACGAGAAGTTTGAAATAATTCAATTCGAAGTTAAAACTGAATCGAAACAATGTCGATTAATATAAATTTTATATTGAAATAGAGCGATGATAATAATTTATTTTTGTTAAATTAAATTATTTTGAAATCGATTTATGTTATTTTATTAAAAATAAATCTAATCAAAATCCTTTCAGTATAAACATCAGCCGACATGTCTTCTTCCACCTACGCAGAACTAAGTTCTCGAGCACCAACTTCTGCTTCCCAGCTTCTATACAAAGTAAAACACCAATTAAATGGCATATGTACCTCTGTCTCCTTCCCTCATCTATAAATATACAACGATACCCCTTAAACACCTCTAATCCCATTCCTCTCTCGTTCATTCCTTCTAACGCTTCCTAAAATCCACCCTTTTCATTTTCAGATAAATCACAACAAATCAAATCCAAAACTTGGATCGCGAGGTCGAGTTCTTCGATTTGGAGCGAGAGTGGCAGCGTGCGATGCGAGTTGGGTAGTTCGGGTGCAACTTAGGGTTGTGGGTGGACATCGATTCAGGGGAAGGTCGTTCTGTGGAAGGCGACGCTGGTATAAGTGTGAATGGGTAGTTCGATGTTCTGATGATTGAGCTGATTAGGAAGCAGTCGACGTTGATTTTTGGTTCTAGTTTTAGGGAAAAATTAGACGGCGTTCAGGTTAAGGTCAAGGAGCGAGGTGCTATCCTGTGTGAAACTCACGTGAAGAGAGGGATGTTAGTAAGCTGTTCGACGTATACTGGAGGGGGCCGCGAGTGTCTGTTGAGATGTTGAGTTCGGTTTTTCTTTTTCTGTTTGATGATGAAAAACATGAATGACTGTTAAAGGCTGAAATTGGTCTAGACATATGGACTGGGTTCACAACAGTCAATAGTGATGTTAGTTGGGTGGCTTGGAATTCATCTGTGTAAGTGGAAGTGGGTCGACGAGTTTGAAAGGGAAGGATAAGGTAGCAGGCAATGGTTGTGAATGAAATGGAGATCGACTGCTAGTTGCTCGATGAAATGCCAATGTGGATCAGGGCAGTTTTTGGAGCTGTTTTGGTACACGTTGATCATCGATTGTGAATTGGTTCGCGGATGGGTCGAGTAGGTTGCTATCGAAATAAGGTATTTGTTTCATTAAATAATTTAATTTTCATTTGTTACGTAAATTTAAAAAGAATAAATGTTAATCGATAAATGAAATCGAATAACCGTAGGTGCGAGATAGGTTGGGTTGAAACATTTCAAGTAGATTCATAGATGCAAAAATGGGAAATTAGCTGGATATTCGCCAAACGAAAATACAAAGTGAGTAAATCTCACTCACCTTTTATTTATAATTATTTTTACTTCGTAAAAATAGTTGTTGTTGCTTGTTTGAATTTTTCTGCTTGCTTTATATATATTAGTTATTTAGGCTATATATATATATATTGGGTTGATTGATTGGTTGGATTCCCGCAGTCTCATTAGCGGATGCCCGCAGTTTCATAACGGATGATTACCCTATACGCCCCACGCTATGATTAGTGGATGACCTTCTATACCGCGATATTCTGCCACGAAGCAGAATGGGTATTATTTATGTGCTAACATCTGTGGATGCAGGGAAACAGGTTGGAGGAATCCAACTGGATTCCTCAAAAATATATTATCTGTTTGTTTATTTGTTTGCATATATATTGTTATATATGATGTGTTAGAAAAATAAACAATTGGTTGCTTTGTGTGTTTTATCACTGGGCTTAAGTAATGATATTTAAAAATATCGTAAAAAGGATATTGGAGATTTAAAAAGGAAAAATTCTATTTTTAAATAGAATTTGAATTTTAATGGAATAAAATTATAAAATTGTCTTTGAAAAATAAAACAAGTAGTTCTTTATAACCGAAGATTTATAAATAGTTCTTTTATAACGAAGTTATAAATGAAGTGAAAGGAATTATCATTTGATAATTCAGAAATAGAAATACAAGTGTTTTGAAAATATGATTCAAAAGGAAATTTAAATATAGAATTTGAATTCAAATAGAAGAGGAAATGGAAATTTGAATTTAGAATTCAAATAGAAAATCCAAAGTGGATTTGGATATAGAACTTTCAAATGGTGTTTGAATATAGAGAATTTGAAATAGAATTTCCAAATAGAATTTGAAATAGAACTTCAAAATAGAATTTTCAAAAGAGAATTTGAAATAGACTTTGAAAATAGAATTTCAAAAATAGAATTGCAAGGTAGAATCGTAATGAAATTTGAAATATAGAATTTCAAAGAAAAATTGAATTGAATTTGAAATATGGAATTTCAAAGAGGAGTTGAATTGAATTTGAAATATAGAATTTCAAAGAAGAATTCAAATGTGAAATTTGAATAGAGATTTGAATGGAATTCAAACAGAAAATTTGAATAGAGATGTGAATAGAAATTCAAGTATTGAATTTGAACAGGGAATTGAATTAGTAAATTCAAATAGAGATTTGAATATGAAATTTCAAAATAGAATTTGAAATAAACTTTGAAAAATAGGATTTCAAAGTAGAATTGAAATAGGATTTCAAAATTGGAAATCCAAATAGTTTTGAAATGGGATTTGAATTCAAAGAAGTTCAAATGGATTTGAAATAAGGAAAATTCAAATGGGATTTAAATAATGGGTTTTAATAAAGAGGATTTAAATATAAGAATTTAAATAGAATTAAAATGGTGTTAAATATAAGAATTCAAACAAAACTCAAATGGAGTTTAAATAGAAAGAATTTGAATAAGAGGAATTTGAACATGGTATTTGAATTCAAAGGAAGTAAAATGTGGTACTTGAAGTTCAAAGTAAAAATGGGTTTTAAATATTTGAAGTTCAAATAGATTAAAAATGGAATTTGAATTCAAATAGTTGAAATAGAATTTGAATATAGGATTTGAATTAGAATCGAATTGGAATTTGAATATAGATTTCAAATTTAAATGAAATAGAAGATCAGAAATATTTGTTGAGTTGAAAAAAAATGGTTTGATATATATTTAAATTATATCAAAATAGAGTTGAATTTATATAAACGAAGTTTTAAAGGTTTATATATATAAAACGAACTCGCCGCAGCGCTGCAGTTCGTAAAATAGCGATTCGAACTTCAATCGAATATATAGAACTCAATTGAAGTCGGAATTCTTCGAAACAAGAAACGTCAGGACCGATTTGATAATAGTTTTCTAACGGAAGAGAAAAATATGAATTTCGTCGTATAGATTTTGAGTTATGTCAAAATCAAATTTTCAGAAAAACAGCGCCATAATCGTTTTAAAACCATAATGGTTTATTTAATATTATAAAAGGATTTTAAGCAAGAAAAATCCAAAGTTTCTATTTAGAAAATTCCAGAGTTGATTGTAAAATATATGCGAATTCAAGTTGAGTAATGAATATGATTTTTGAAACAGAAACCAGATTTTGGTTTATTGAATAGAATTAACTAAATTGAATAGAAATTAGTTAATAAGATTTCGAATGAATATTGGGGTTTGAATAAGTAAATTCGATTTGAAAATTTATATTCGAAATCAAAAAAGAGAACTAGAATTGAAATTGAAATTCAATTTGGTCGTGAGCGAGTTAAACGTTTTATTTGAACATGTTATGTTCAACAAAGAAGTGAAATAGGCAAAATGGCCGATTTAAAGAAAAAAAAGGGCGAAACTGAATTCAAACAATTAGATGGTATTGAATTGAATTGGAAACAGGTGAACAGGTTTAGACAGGTATGGGATGAGGTATATGAAGTTTATAAATGTAATGCCCGACAAAAAGGTACATGTTTAATTCATATATGGGTTTTATGCGCCGTATCGGCAAGCCGCTTGGCTTTTCCTTTTTCTTTTTGATTGAGGAAGATACCGGGAAGCTATTTGAAATTTCCCGATGCTCCCGATACAGGGGAGGTTATGGCGAAATTTTCCGGAAATTTAAGGAGTTAGAATATTTTTAAGATATTTTGATAATTTGAAATCATTGTATCGACGTATTGAATTCGATAGGAAAGTGAATATAAAAATCGAATGTTGTAAACAAAAAGGGATAGAGATAAGTGATTGGAATTGTTTCCAATTGCAAATAGAGACATTTTCTGATATATAGAAAATAAAGGAAGTTAATATTTGGAAACGTTTTCCAAATGGCATAAGAGGCCGATATGGTTATTGAAATATTTGGATAACAAATATTGATAGAGAAAATAGAGAAGAGATTTAATTAATGAAATATTAATTAAAGAGGCCAGTGATTTGTTGATATGTTTGGATGAACACTTGTTTTATTCGATAGTTAAGTCACAGACTATCGAAGTTTTTGACCATCGTTGTCAATATGGAGAGACCGGTTGGATTATTATCCAAAGAACCACTCCGTATCGGCATAAGCGTTGCGAACCAAGTATGCTGAATATATTGAAGACGGAGTGAAGGGCAAGGGCTTTTCTATTTATAGGAATAGTGCCTTCGGTTTCGTTCAGTCCCAGAACGAACGTAAATGGACGAATGTCTGACAAAGTATTTCCAATGATCAAATGGGTTGGTCTGTATGAATGTATATGGTTGCAACGGATTTATCCCTTAGCATAACATCCAGAATATTTGTGCAAACTCAACTAGTGATTAACGGATCTGACAATGTGGCATTCAAAGTGATTGTGTTATCAATGAATGGTAAGTATGCGTAGCCTCAGGCCTCAACAACCGGGAAAGGACAAAAATCGGGCAGGCAGCATGGCTATGTGGGTCGCACCCATTAGGATGTATAATCACCTATCTAGAGAAATTCCTTTTGTTTCTAAATCTATCGATTCTGCCCATTCGGGAAACGGTGGTTTGAGTCCAACCGTTGGTGATATACATTCGATACACTCAAGCGAAATGAGTGGTCGGTCATGTGTGGGCCGGGTTGCAAGATGTTCTTGTTGAACCCAGTGTATTCGCCTCTAGAGATACACAGGCGGAAGGTGGTTCCATACCTTGTCATGTTGGAAATCCAATCTCCAATAAGCGCCATGCGGTTTTTGATTTTATACTATATATGTGGAGCGTGAGATGCAAGCGTTCTGCTATTTGGTTATTTACTTGATGTAGACATTATTATAATATCACTGGAATTTGATATCAAAGTGTTTTGGGTTATAGTAAGGTAAAAACCGTCCGTGTTTATGTGTGGGCTGGTCTTACTATTATCTTTTCTTTCGAAAGGAGTTTTGGAAGTTAAACAAGTGGTTGGAGTTTACTCACACCAGTCCCTTGACTGACCCAGAGTTTATTTTGTTTTGTTTTCCCTAAACTCTTGGGTGCCCAAATTTGTACGGGCAGTCAAGTGTTTCAGGCTTTTACAGATACACTTGGAGGATCTTGGAGCAGGAGGCTTCAACGTTAGTTATTTAGAGTTGCTTCCGCTGAATCAAATGTTATGTGTACTCTGATGATGGTATGTATATATGTACAAAATAGATTTGTATTTCAAAGCTTATGTTATATAATATATTTTATTTGTTCCGCTGTGAGTTGTGATCTTCGTTTCCTTCTATTCTAATATTTCTTTCTTTCTATTTCTCATCCTCTAACTTCTTTCTATTAATGGTTCGTATTTCTGTGTTATTTGGGTTGGACGTGTGGTGTATTTAGTCAACTCGGATAGCACGGATTTGCGGGTCGCTACAAGTGTATTCCTCTCTAGAGGTACACAAGCGAAAGGTGGTTCCATACCTTGTCATAGTTGGAAATCCATTACCCAATACGTGCTTGCGGTTTTGATTGTATACTATATATGTAGAACGTGAGATGAAAGCGTTTCTGCTAGATGATTATATATATACTGTGGTTGATAGACATTATTATAATATCAAAAGGTTTTTGATATAAAGTTATCTTGGATTCTCATAAGGGAAAAACCCGTTCCGTTATGCGGCGTGGTCTTATGAGATATCGTTTACTTGTTCGAACTATTTTTAAACTGTTTACTCATACCAGTCCCATGACTGACCCGGAGTTTATTTTGTTGTTTTCCCTAAACTCTTGGGTGCCTAAATTTGTATGGGCAGTCAGGTAGTCGGGATTTTACAGATACACTTGAATAGCTTGAAGCAGGAGGTTTCAGGATCATATAGCTATAATTATTTCCGCTGTGTTGTAAGTGCTGTACTTTGATAATGATATGTATATTCAAGTACAGATTTGTATTTCAAAGTTATGTTATGAAATATATTTATTCGTTCCGCAGTGAGGTTCGTGTTACTCTGATGTTGTGTTCTTTTTCTTCTTCTATTCTAAGTTTCTATCTTATCTATTTTCACGCTCTAATTTCTTTCACTAATTACCAGGATTTTTCGAGGTTTTGGTTATCGACATCGAGCTTATGTCGATAACCAAAGTCGTTGAAAATCCGGGTCATTACAGTTGGTATCAGAGCTTAAGTTAAGAATTACTTGGCTCTGTGGCGTGACTCAGTAGAGATAGGGTTAGTAATACCCTAGATTGAGTTTGAGTGTATATATACGAGTGAACGTATTTGTATTTGATATAAAAATTTGTTTTTTATTGTGGAGATTCATTGGTTGAGTTGTTTATGAGTTCTGGTCGATCAGTTTGATCCACTGTATCGGTAGGAGTTACTAAACACTTGAATACGATGGGTCATCACGATATGTTTTGAAAAGAGGGTAAACGAAATAGTTTACCCAACGTATATTTTGATATGTATTGATATATTGGTTGATATTATAATCGAATAAGATTATAAAGTGAAATGGTTATGTAAATAACCAATCAGAATTCATATAAGTGAAATACGTGAAATCAGATGAGTTAATCTGAAATTTAAGCTAGAAATTGAATTAAAATTCTAAAAAATTGGATAAGTGTTTGTAAATGGATTGGGATTAAAAATAAGGAAAATTTAAGATCCTGGGAGATTTTAAATTTGTTTTACAAGCAGTGTGAATTATATTTTGAAACGAATTTCAAAGTGGAAATGTTTAGAAATGGTTTTATAGTATTGAACTCACTTCGATCACTGGAAAATAGATTCTGATGATGACAGCTGCATCATCAGTATTCATTTTCGAGTTGTAAGTGACGAATTACTACCAAAGATACTGTTTTGAAATTGTTTTGGGAAAGACAAGTTTTGTTGAATTTCAAATGGGATTTATAATAAAGAATGAGTAAAGAAAGTTTGAAAAGGAATTAGGATAAGGGAAGTTCAAACATAGAATGTAAATAAGAAATTTCAAAGGGAGTTTGAATATATGAAATTCAATGGAATTGAAATAGAGTTTGAATATATAAATTCAAATGAAATTCAAATATAGAATTCGAATATAGAAAATATAAAGGAATTCAAATATAGGATTTGAATATCGAAAGTGAAATGAAATTTGAATGTAGAGGATTCAAATAGAATTGAAAAGGAAATTTGAATAAAGAAGATTCAAATAGAATTGAATTTGAAATTTGAATATAGAAGATTCAAAGGGAATTGAAATGAAATAAAGAGAATTCCAATAGATTTGAATATAGAAATTCAAATGGAGTTTGAAAATAGATTTGAATAATGAAATTCATATATAGAATTTGAATAAGAGAATCGAAATGGAATTTGAATATAGGAAATTCAAATAAAATTGAAATGGAATTCAATTAGTTGATAAACAAGTTAAACCTATATTTGAACATATATATTCAAATAAAAATGTGAAATGGGCAAACCAGTTATTTGAAAATCACTTAACGAACTAAGTTAAAATGATTGTATTAAGTTGAAATGAATTAGAAATGTATAAATATACATGAGATATGTATGGATAAGGTATGAAGGTATATAAATAGAATGCCCGACGGAAAGGTATGTATTTAATTCATATATATGAGATTTTATGCGCCGTATCGGCTAGCCGCTTGGCTTTTCTTTTTCTTTTGGATTGGTGAGGGCCATAGGAGGCTATTTGGAATATCCCGATGCTCCTGGTACAAAGGAGGCTATGGCGAATTTTTCCGGGAATTTAAGGAGTTAGAATATTTTTAAGATAATTTGATAGTTAGAAATCGACGTATCGATATATATATAGAAGTCGATAAGGAAACGAACTTAGAAATAAAATAGTAAAATCAAAAAGGAAGACTAAGAATAAAATCTAGTAAGAATAGAAAGAGGAAGTGTATACGTGTTTAAAAGTGAATAAGTAGTTGTATGGTATTGATTATTCGAATAAGTAGTCATATCTATTTTGACGTTATAAATGTTATTCAGTCAAGGTCTGAGAGGTAGTTATACCCCAACTTGATTGATTTCATTATTAACAAATAAATAGTAAGATTTCAGGCTCGAAGATCAATGTTGAATAATAGTTAGTTTGCATATAGTATTTGGGTGGTCGTAACGATGTTTTACACAACATCTGTTTTAACCCAAATAAGTGTAAGCTTGGAAATATAATAAAGAATATTTCCTAAGTATAAAAATAAACGAGATCGGAAAAGAGATAAATAATTGGAGTATTTTCCGATTATAAATAGCATATATTTTCTAAAGTTTAGAAAATAAAAGAAGGCGATATTCGGAAATGTTTTCAAATAACATAAAAGGCCAATATGGTTATTGAAAATATTTGGTTAACAAATTTTAATAAAGAAATAGAGAAGTGATTTAACTAATGGAATATTGATTAAGGGCTCAGTTGAATTTCAAAAAGGAAAATTTGATTTTTGAAAAGAGTAAACTGTTTAAAAATTCCCAGGGAAAGACTGTTTAAATTAAAAACAAATTTAATAGAAATTTGTGAAAGCAAATTTGAATTAAAGTAAATTCAGTTAAGTGGTAACTGAAGTTGAATTGAAATCGAATAAGATTGTATTTGTGAAATTAGAATGCGAAATGGTATTGGATTGAGGAGTTAAGGAATTGAAAATCAAGAGTTGAACTTGAGTTAAAATGAGATTTGGCTTGGATATAAGCGAATGGTTGTGTTGGAGATAAAAGCTGATTTGGAGTTGGATTGGCATGACATTGGTATATGCTGAATTGATAACAGGTAGAAAGGATATAATGATATGCCCGACAAAAAGGTACATGTTTATATTTCACATGGTATGAGATTTTGATGAGCCGAATTGGCAAGCCGCTTGGTTGTTTGATTTTTCTTTTGGGTTGCAGATGGCCCAGAGAGGCGAGCGGTGGTTTGACCGATTGACCAGTACAAAAGGAAGTGCTGGCGAAATTTTTCAAAAGATAAGGAGTTAGAAAATTTTCAGGATTTTTGAAAATTTTCGTTGATAAGGATTAATTAATAATTTAATTGAAATTAAATTGGTTCAGTTGAAAACTGAAGTTAAGAAGTAAAGAAATATGTTCTAACCAGTCGATAGGGTCGTCCTCTACCTTTTAGCAATTTCGAGGACGAAATTATTTTAAGTGGGGAAGATTGTAATGACCCGCATTGGCAGAGGTATTATAATTAATTTTATTTAATTATATTAATGGTGATTAGTGAATTTATTGATCGTTGAATTAAATAATGATGAATATTTAATTAAAATAATAAATTAAATAATATATTAAATTATGAAATAACCAGAATTGGCTGAAATGGCGATATGGTGTGAACCAGATCATCTATGATATTTAATTCAGCTTGGAATTGAATTTGAATAACGAATATATTCAATCGTCGATAGTTGAACGTATAGTTTATAATATAATTATAAACCAGCTCGAAATGGCGCTGCAGTTCGTAAATTGGCGATTCGAACTTCAACTGAATATACAGGATTCGTTTTAAGCCGGATTTCTGTGAAACAAGAAACGTGTAGAGCTGGTGGAGTATACCTTTCTAGTGGAAGAGAAAAATCGGGATTTCATCGTGTAGATTTTTAAGTATGTCCAAATCAAATTTTAGAAAAGTCGCTGTGGAATTCCTTTATAATTTAAAAAGGAATTATTTATATTTTAAAAAGGAATTTCATTGTAAATCGAATATCGGGTTGACCCAGATTGAAATATCGAGCTAGGAATCAATATAGGAATATTCTGAAGTTGTATGATATGCCACAGTGAATATAGACGGTAATATTTAACTTTAAATATTTAATTTAATTATATTTAAATAGGCTATTTAGAGCGTTAAAAATAGCCACTTTTGCAAACAAAGTCGGAATTCGACGAAACTAGTTTTGTTGGATCCGCAATATCAAATAGTTGTTAGATTTCCAGTTTCGTGATTTTTAGAGTCACTGTGTGGCCGTACGGATTTTTAGAGTGTAAAATAGTCAGTATTTCGACAGTTAAAAATACGCTGTGTGAGCATACGGAGTCGGAATTCGACGAAACCAGTTTCGTTGGGACCATAATGTCGAACTCTAGCTACATGTCCAGTTTCGTGATTTTTGGGTGTTGTGCGTGATCACACGGATTTTTAGAAAGAAAAACAAATATAAAAAAAGTCTAAACAAAATATCCTAAGCTAATTTGTGGACTAAACAGTGACACATCCTTCTCGTTTACAGCCACATAAGATTTGCATCCCCTTATAAAACCATCCTTTTGGAGCCTCCGTTCTGTTTTCTTCGAAAAGCAAATAATTCTTGAGCTCTAAAATTGAAATAAAATCAAACAAACTCCATTAAATTCCCAGACAACTTGATTCGAATTAGTTGGTTCAAGGGCTTCCTAACTATGCTACTTTCAAGGGGTGCGTTCGTATTCTGTTGGTTCCAGTTCGAACCGTATGTTTTAGGGTTTGGGTATGTGGGATTTCAAGGCTTTATTGGAGGTATTCGATTTTGTTTTAGGGATTATCGGGTCGAGTAGCTCCTGTGTGGCGATTTTGGTGAAGTACGGTCTTGATTTGGGGTTGGCCGACGTCGTACTGTAGGCCGAGGCACCTGAAGTCGCACCTGAGAAATGTAATTCGAATGGGTGGAAATGTGTATGGGTGGGTGCGGTTTCGGAAGAGAAGGAGGGTGGTAGAGTCGGTTTGTGAATTCGATGATGGAAGGAGCAAGAAATGGTGGAGGAAGATTTGGAAATGTTGGAGCTTTACTGGAGCGGGAGAACGCAAGCTTATTTTGGGAAGAAGGGCTATGGGCTCGGAAATGATAATGGGCCGAGGTATTTAAAGAAGGTAAAGGCCCGTTATTTAAATTAAATCCAAGCTCAACTAATTTAAATTGTATTCAAACTTTAAAAGAGTGTAACTTCGTCATACGATACCGGTTTTAGCTGAAACAATATCCGACTGGTTCGTATGGACGGTGGCTACCCAATGGAGCTGACCGGGAGTGAATCCGAGCTCGCTACAATTTATAGCGAAATAAATTGTCCGTTTGAAACAAGCGACAACTGTCGTTATTAACGATGATCGTCCAATGTGAGTAAACCTCACTAACTCTGAACAGTTTATAATTTCATGTTGTATTTTTAGAACTGTTAGAATTTGTCTGATTGACTGTGTGTTGACTGTTTGATTGAACTGCTAGTCAGTTAGTTTAATTTTCTATATCGATTCTGTTTAACAGAATATATCATATGGAACTGAAAGGGATGTTATATTATATTGTTTAACATCTGTGATGCAGGAAAACAGGTTGGAGGAATCCGACTGGATTCCTCAACATTTATTTTACTGTTTTTCATATATCGTGATATATGATGTGATATATAATCTGTTGTCGGTTATATGTGTTGGGACGATACTGATAATCGTGATTTGATATGTTGAATACCATAACATACCGAATGTTGATAAAGGAGTCTTTTCAAAGTGTATTTTGAAAATGAATTATTTATATAAAATCGATGGATTTTACATAGAAAAGGAAAAGGATTTTTATAAAAGAAATATTTATAAAATCAAAGGATAAGTTAGAATAAAAGGAAATCATCTGTAAAGTGAAGAACCGTTACAAAAAGTAAATCTTTACAAATGAATAGTTTATTCGAAAAGAAGTTAATCGATGTTAGTTAATCGATTAGAGTTAAAGTAAAAGAAGTTAATCGATTAGAGATAAAGTTAAAAGGAGCTAATCAATATTAGTTAATCGATTAGAGTTAAAGTTAAAAGGAGCTAATCGATGTTAGTTAATCGATTAGAGTTAAAGTAAAAGTAGCTAATTGATGTTAGTTAATCGATTAGAGTTAAAGTAAAAGGAGCTAACCGATATTAGTTTGATCGATTAGAGTTAAAGTAAAAGAAGTTAATCGATGTTAGTTAATCGATTAGAGTTAAAGTAAAGAAGTTAATCGATGTTAGTTAATCGATTAGAGAGAAAGTAAAGGAGTTAATCGATGTTAGTTTAATCGATTAGAGTAGTAGCCAGTGAGTTAATCGAATATAGTTATTCGAATAGAAAGTAAAGTGAGTTAATCGAATATAGTTATTCAAATAGAAAGTAAATTGAGTTAATCGAATATAGTTATTCGAATAGAAAGTAAAGTGAGTTAATCGAATATAGTTATTCGAATAGAAAGTAAAGTGAGTTAATCGAATATAGTTATTCGAATAGAAAGTAAAGTGAAATAATCGAATATAGTTATTCGAATAGAAAGTAAAGTGAGTTAATCAAATATAGTTATTCGAATAGAAAGTAAAGTGAGTTAATCGAATATAGTTATTCGAATAGAAAGTAAAATGAGTTAATCGAATATAGTTTATTCGAATAGAGAGTAAAAGGAGTTATCGAATATAGTTTATTCGAAAGGAGTTAAGTGAAATGAGTAAATCAATAGCGTTAGTCAAATAAAGTTAATCCAATAGGGTTAGTCCAATAGAGTTAATTGATAAGGGTTAATCGAATAGAGTTAAGTGAAAAGAGTCAATCGAATATAGCTATTCGAAGAAGGGTTAAGAAAGGAAGTTAGTAAAAGGAATATAAAGTGAACTTTGCCTATTTCAAAGTTAGAAATGTTGTTCAGTTAAGGTCTGAGAGGTTGTTACACCCCAACTTGATTGGCTTCGTTTTTAACTAAGGAATAGTTAAGGTATGGCAGTAAAGGAAATGGTTTGAGTTGACATCGCGATGGTTTGTTTAAACATCTGTCTAAGTCCAATGAAGAAGCTTTGGAAATGTTTTCCAAATAAGAAACCAGAAATGTTTTCTAATAAAGAAAACAAGAAATGGAAATGTTTCCATTGTTAATAACGTGTATTTTCCAAATTTAGAAAATAAGAAATATTGAATATAGGGAAACAGGAGATAAGTAAATTTATGAAATAAAGAGATAAATGTTGAATGATGTTTGATCGATATAAATTTCCATTTGGAAATAATATCGTTGTTTGCACACTTGTTTTTATTCGATAGTTAAATCACAGACTATCGAAGTTTTGACATTTTTAACGTTGTTAATATGGAGAGACCGGTTGGATTATTATCCAAAGAACCTCTCTGTATTGGCATAAGCGTTGCGAATCATATATGCCAAAGGAAATTGAAGACGGAGTTATGCAAGGGCTATCCTGTTTACAGAATAGTGCCTTCGGTTCATCCTGTTCCTGGGTGACTTGTATGGACGGATGTCTGACAGAGTATGTCCAGACGATCACGTATATTGATTTCTCCAACTGTACCAAGAGTGGAAGCGGAGAAGGAAACTTCTTTAGCTAACACATTATGTATTGTTGAGGACGTCAATCGGTGATTTGATGGATTTGATGATGTTGCATTCAAAGTGAATCTGGTGTGATGATAAAGCATAGCTTCTAGCCTCACATCCGGTAAATGACAGAAATCGGGCAGGCAGCATGGCTAAGTCGGTCGCACCGAAGTAGGGTGTATAATCACCTGATCTAGAGTTTCATTTACTTCTAAAAATCTTTTGTTGATGCTGTCCCATTCGGGAAACGGTTGCTGATCACAACCGTTGGTGATATACATTCAATACGCTCAAGCGAAATGAGTGGTCGGTCATGTGTGGCCGGGTTGCAAGATGTTCTTGTTGAACCCAGTGTATTCCTCTCTAGAGGTACACAAGCGAAAGGTGGTTCCATACCTTGTCATAGTTGGAAATACATTACCCAATACGTGCTTGCGGTTTTGATTGTATACTATATATGTAGAACGTGAGATGAAAGCGTTTCTGCTAGATGATTATATATATACTGTGGTTGATAGACATTATTATAATATCAAAAGGTTTTTGATATAAAGTTATCTTGGATTCTCATAAGGGAAAAACCCGTTCCGTTATGCAGCGTGGTCTTATGAGATATCGTTTACTTGTTGGAACTGTTTTTAAACTGTTTACTCATACCAGTCCCATAACTGACCCGGAGTTTATTTTGTTGTTTTCCCTAAACTCTTGGGTGCCTAAATTTGTATGGACAGTCAAGTAGTCGGGATTTTACAGATACACTTGAACAGCTTGAAGCAGGAGGCTTCAGGATCATATAGCTATAGTTATTTCCGCTGTGTTGTAAGTGATGTACTTTGATAATGATATGTATATTCAAGTACAGATTTGTATTTCAAAGTTATGTTATGAAATAAATTTATTCGTTCCGCTGTGAGGTTCGTGTTACTCTGATGTTGTGTCCTTCTTCTTCTTCTGTTCTAAGTTTCTATCTTATCTATTCTCACCCTCTAATTTCTTTCACTAATTACCAGGATTTTTCGAGGTTTTGGTTATCGACATCGAGCTTATGTCGATAACCAAAGTCGTTGAAAATCCGGGTCATTACAAAATCCAACTTCCAATACGACATTTTGCGGTTCTGATTGTAGAGCCTAGTACGGCAACATAGTGGGATGGGGCACTCATGCCGTCTATGATTGATACATTTATATTTGAAATTGTTTTGACACTATACACTTATAATAATAGTAAAATATGAAATTTCACGTACCAAGCATTTTTGGCTATTATAAGGTAAAAACTCTATCCTCCGGCTTGCGTTGCATTGTGTGATGGGACCTAAGTCTTATAATAGCTTCATTGTTCTTTATTTAGCATTGCGCTGTGTGTTTTATGCACTTGTATTCTTTGGGGTAAACCCGTTTCGTGTTGTACAGCCTGGTCCCTTGATTAACCTAACTTTAAAATCAAATTAATAACTGTTTTTGTTCTCACCCAAGTCACATGGCTGGCCTGGAGTTTATTGTTTTAACCTAAAGTCTGGATGCCCCTATTTTCCACATGGGCAGCTAGTAGTTTTGGTTTTGCAGATTTATTTTCATAGGATCCTGGTTTACAGCTGGAACGATATTTGGAAAGCTCTGTATCCATTAATCTCTTTCAGTTGTGTTATGTATTATTTTCCGCTGCTATGTAATGTATTTTAATCTCTGATATTTATCGAATGTATAATATTTATTTATACTCTATTATATTCTTGTATTCTGATGGAATTGTTGTAATAAGCGATGAAATGTTCTTCTGTTTGTGTTCTGATTTGTCATGTTCTCAATTCGATCCGTGCTTTTCTTTAGGGGGAAGTTCGGGTCGTTATAATCGGGGGGCCGTGTCTGGTCGAAAACCGTTGATCTGCCCTGCAATTTGTTGTTGGTGTCTGAGATGGACGAAAAACCCGTGTTACACTTCGCTTCGTATCCCTGATTAATATTTCGTGCCAGGAATCATCAAGTTGGAAACCCAAATCTCCAATACGAGCCATACGGATTTTGATTGTATACCTATATGTCAATATAACCAATTGGGGTTATGGGGGCTATGATTCTATATTTATTTGCGAAATGATTTCCACACTTTATGTAATATTAAAAGAGGATTTTCACTTATGAAAGCATGTTTGTTTATCATAAGATAAAACTCGCCCATCTGGTGTGCGCTTGCATTATGTGATGTGGGACGAGCTTATAATAGTCTCATTTCCCAAAGGTCATTGCGAATTTATGTGCACGGGCATTCGCATGGAGTAGACCCGTTCTGCGTTAGCGGCGTGGTTCGGTGAATTTTCCAACTTTAAAATATATCCTAAAACAACTGTTTTATGTTCTCGCACCAGTCCCATGACTGACTTGGAGTTTATTGTTTCTTCCTAAACTTTGGGTGCCCATAAATTTTACACGGGTAGCTAGTAGTTTAGTTTTGCAGTTATGATCCATTGGAGTGAGGTTCAGAGCCTTTCTGAGTTGGAGTCCATGCTAGAGTTGAAGCTTCCGTTGTATCATATTGTTCTTCCACTAAGAGTATATGTGATATTTCTTCCGCTATGTATCTATGTTGTGACTCTGATATTCATGTATCTCTGATGTAATATGGTATTACGCAATGAAAGGTTCTGTTATTTTGTTCAATATATGTATGTATCCATAACAATTCATTTTTGTGAACGATTTAAGTTGATTTAATTACAAGCGAAAAATTGGGCAAAAAGATGGGTCGTTACAATATTGACAAAACATATGTAATAATACTTGGATTGGTGTGTATTTAATCATCATATTAAGTATTATTCTCTTTAGTTTAATAGATTAAGAGGGTATTCTACTTAGAAATAGTTAATAAATTAAGTGGGTGTATTTTATGTCATAATCAGGGAATTATACAATTTAGGGGGAGTATTTTTAGGAATATTACTTAGATTCTACAATTGTTTAACTTAGGGGGAGTATCTTTAATCTTTCATTTTGATAATGCCAAAGGGGAAGAAATTATAAAATATAGGCATAGTTTTATAGAATTCTTATAGACAGAGGGAGTACAAGAAGATCATCAACATACAGGTATGATATTTTATAAACTAAGGTTGTCATCGTTAAAAAGGGGGAGATTGTTGGAGAATGGAGTTTTGATGACAACAACCTTATTTCAATTATCATTGATTATAAAAATATACTAACATCTTTATTTAGAATATATATATATATATATATATACATATATGTACATATGCAGGATTTGTATACTGGTATTAATACTAAAGACTGTACAGTTTAAGAGCTTTTAGAGATTCAGAATTTAGAATAGATTCAAGACTCATGAGTAATCAAGATTTCAAGAGCTCAAGAATTCGGGAATAATATATTTATAGAGTCTAGATTTTGTAAGACTCCAAATTGCACTCTAGGTTCAAATTCAAACTCAAATTCAAATTCTGATTTTCAACTCTATCCTCAATCCTCACTATTTTTCTTTTTCTTTTTATCTTCAATCTTATCTATTTAATTCTATTTTCATTCTTCTTTGATTTTCAAACTTAAGTTTTAAATATATACTTCATTTATATTTTATATAGTTTATAACCTTAGATTTTATAAATATATTTAAATAGTTTAAATATATATATTTTCATATGTTTTTCTATCATATAATATTGATATACAACATTATAATTTAATCCAAGAATTTACAGAATTAATTTTTTATCAAAAAATACTTGTAAAATGCTTTGAAAATAAAATTTACACATGGCTATGTCGACATAGCGAAATATGTATGTCGACATATAACAGCTATTTTTTCTAAATTTGAAGGGAAGTGTTTTTTTTTCACTATTTGAAACGCTTCAGAACCGTTGCAACCCTTCATACCCTATAAAAAGAGGTTAAAACCGAATTTTCTGACATCTCTTCTTCTCCATCTTCATCCTCTTTAATCCTACCATTATTCTTAATTATTTTATGGTTTTTACATTTATACTCTGTCGAATTCACTTCTGAATTGATCAAACTTCTTCTCTCTACACTCTCTACACTCTAAATCAAGTGCTATTAAATTGTTATAAGGTTGTTTTGTAATTGGTTGGGTTGAATAAAGCTTGTTGTGAGTCAAAGAGGAGTCCGTGTGTCCTTGTGGTCCATGAAATCAAGGAAATAAGAGTCGGTATGTTCTTGTGAGCCGTGAAATCAAGAAAGTAGGAATCGGTGTCTCCTTGTTGAGCCGTGAAATCAAGGAGGGTGTAATTGACTATTGAAAGAGTAATAAAACTCTGCACAACCCAGCGTTGTGTGGGACTGGACGTAGGAGTGATCCGAACCAGTATAAAATCCGGTGTGTTCTTTCCTTTTCTGCACTTTTATCTTTGTTTATTTTGCTTCTATGTTTGAATTTGTGTCTGTGTTTGTAGTGTCTGATTCATCCCACAATTCTCTCTAGTTTTTAGTTTTGTTTTAATTCTTATAAACACTATTCACTTCCCTCTAGTGTTTGCTTTGCTTGAACGATCCATTCCGCAGTCCCTAACAGTGATTACTTGTAAATAAAAGTAATCAGGTTTGTAAATGAAATCTAGTCGGATTAAAGAAAAGCCCATTAATGGATTTCTATAATAAAATCCGAGTGTTATAAACAAAGTTGTAAAGAAATACAATAGCTTAAAAATACATGTTTTACTTAATATTCGAGTTGAGTAGAAGAGTCGAGATATAAAAGAAGATTTGCAAGGATGCAAGAAGATATGAGGATTTATATTAAATCCAAATTATAATCCATATTTTTAAATGAAGTTTAAAAGTTAAGGAGATGATTATAATTTCGACGTTTACTTAAGAATTTGAATAAAATGAATGTAGATATTAGAAAAGATATAATTGGATTTTTATCCGAATGGAGTTTTATAATAAGATTAAAAAATAATTTGGCAAATGGTCTGATAAATGGATTATCATAATATAACCCAAATTCCAAATGGAACTATATAAAGAAATTTAAAGAAAGAAGTTAAGTGTTTAGTAAACATTGTACTTAATCAACGAATTAAGTAAAAATGGTCGCAAGTGATAGAGATTTTCAAAAGTGAGAATATGGTTTATAAAACCATATTGATAATAAAATAAGAAAACAAGATTTGATTGATATTATAAGTAATATCGGTTTTGAGTTGCAACTTTTATTTATCCGAAGACAAGAATGTTGTCGACCAAGGTCTGAGAGGTACATAGAACACACCAACTTGAACGATTTCAAGACTTTTTGAGGATTGTACTAGATTGTAATGGTAAGATGTTGAATTTATTTTATTGTTTCCATAAAATGGAAGAATATTGCATCTTTATTTGCAAGATTTAATAAAATAAAACTATTGGGTTTTATGATGAAAAATGTATTATATGACAATGTTTGGATTTGATATTGAGTATAACCATACTTACACCATTCGGGTAAGAAAATGGTACTATTTTCTAAATAATAGAAATAGTATTTTTTGTATTACACTTATGAAAGAAGTAAATGGTTGAGATTTTGAAAGGATGGAATAAGAAGTATATTAATTTAAATGGAAATGAACGTTGAAAGATAATATTTCTGTAAATAGTATTGTTAAACTGAGAGGTTTGGAATTAAAAGGTTTTCAAGTTTTATATAACAAACGATGTCACATACGACATTGTTAAACCCATATGAGATTGGTAATTGAACTTATATCACTTGATTAAGTAAATGAAGTAATATATCCAAAGTAAAGGAAATACAAAGGTTTTGAGACAATGAAACGATATTTCCAAAGTAAGGAATTATAAATGGGTTTGTGAAAATATAGTGATAATTTCAAAGTAAAGAAATACAAAAGGGAATTTTGGAATACGCCATTGTGAAAGGAAAAAGATATAACTTTGTTTTCAATGGTGTTGTTTTCCGAGAAATGGGAATAAGTGGTTATACTTGGAATTGGATATTTGAATATAACTATAATTTCCGCAGGCGAGATTTGTAAACTTTAATTGATGAGGTTTTGAAGTTAATGAAATCGTTTAGGCTTATTTTATAAAAGAATACGTCGCTTGACGTTATTTTGGGTCGAATAAGAATTGGTAAATTAGACTATACTGGTTGGTTGAGTACATATATAGATATTTCCAAGATAAAGGAAATAATAGAAGTTTTTGTGAACTATAGTGATATTTCAAGATAAAGAGCGATAAAAAAAAAGGAGTTTGGTAAATGTGTTTATTTCAAAGTTATAATATTGATTACTATTTTCGAAGTAACGAAAACAAGAGAGATTTGTTAAAAGAAATATATGCAATCGATTTTTAGGAATCGATGAGATGTTTTTTCTGAATGGTTTTTATTACAAAAGGGCCTGAGCTGCCAAAGTGCTAATCTATACCATTTGAGTTGATAGTTAAAACCCCGACTATAATTAATAAATATTGTTTTAGACCTTTGATGAGTAAGTTCGAAGAGACCGGGATGGGAACTAGACCCAAAACCACTTCGAACCAACTATGCATTCAAAACTAATCTCCAGATATGATGATTAAGATGGAGCATTGAAGACCTTGGATCTTCATGAGCGGAAGAACTACTCGTCAAATTTTTATGGTTTGGCCATTAGAGTTATTATGACTTGTGATTTTGTTGTGATTAAAATCTTTGAATTGCAAGGACTTCTCGCTACTAATCCTTATGGTGGTACCTATATAGCATGTTGTAGGATGGTGCCTTCAGTTCATCTTGTTCCTGGATGACTTGTATGGACTAATGTCTGACAGAGTATTTCTTGAGGATCACATATGTTGTTTTTTTTACAAATATACCAAGTTTGGTGGTGGAGAAGGCAACTTTTCTTAGCTTAACACCCACAGTGTATTTGTGGACGTCAAAAAGTGAGTTGACGTATCTGAGGATGCGGCATTTAAAGTGAATGACGATGTGATGTTCTAAAAAGGTAATCTTGACCTCAAGCCTCATCAACCGAGAAATGACAGAAATCGGGCAGGCAACATGACTATGTGGGTCATACCCATTAGGATGTACTGTCACTATCTAGAGAAAATTCTATTTGTTCTCCTTTGTTTCTGTATCTCTCAGGAAAGGCAGTGGTTCGCGAATCGTAGGGTAACAATATATTCGATACACTCAAGTTGAATGAGTGGTCGTTCATATATGGTCGGGTTACAAGATGTTCTTCTTGAACCCTACTCTATTGCTCTCTAGTGGTACACTTTCTGAAGATGTTCCCATATCTTGTCATGATGGAACTCCAATTTCCAATAATCACCATGCGGTTTTTGATTATATACTAAATATGTGGAGCGTGAGACGCAAGCGTTCTGCTAGATGGTTATTTATTTGTGGCTTGATAGACAATATTATAATTTCATCAGATTTTGATATATCAAAAGTATTTTGGGTTATCATAAGGTAAAAACTGTCTGTGTTTATGTGCGGGCTGGTCTTACGATTATCCTTTCCTTTCAAAAGGATTTTCTAAAGTTAAGCAAGTTGTTTGTCATGTGAATTTATCACTGAAAGTACTCCAGACTGATCCAGGTGAAATTTTCTTTGATTCAAATGTACTTGGGTCACACCGAGTATATTATCAAGTTAGGTTTCGCTTGGAGTTTCGGAAGAGGAGCTAAAGTCAAGACATATATAGATATTTACTGGTATTATTTTATGCTACTGTGCTGATGTATTGATGTGTATGTATACTCTGATGTTGTAATATAAAGTTTCTGTTTGACTAAAGAATTTTAGATATATTATATTTCATCCATTCTTCTGTGAGATTCTGATCTTCTTATACTCATATTCTAATATTTCTATCTTTCTTTTCTCACCCTCTAATTTCTTTCTATTAACAATCTGGGTTTTTGATCTAGGGTTTTTGGCAAGTAATATTGGATTATGTATTATAGTTGAAAATTCGAGCGTCGAATTTTTCGGGTCGTTACACTTTATGCTTTTTACAAATTGTTGTCGTTTAAAAGGTCAAAAACATGTTTGAATGGCTCAGACCTGCACATGCTTATGTAGGCTGAAGCGTACATTTTATCCAAAATGACTATAACTTTTGAATGGTTGATCCAAAATCGAAGATTTTCAACATTCCAGAAAGCTTGACATGAATGTAGCAACTTTCATTTAGGTATTCTACAAAATTTTATTGTTTAAAGGCCAAAATGCCATATTTATTTACTGACCTACATCAAATTAACTCAGCCTTGAGTTGAAGTTTGTGAACAAAAACTTTATTTCTTGTTGTAATTCATAATTTTTTCATCCGACATTTTGTTTACGAAGTTAAAATAAGCGATATGTTGTGTATATTATGTATATTAATTTATCTTTATATGTGTGCTTGATTCTCATTTATTTTTGAGTATCATAGTAGGTTGCAAGGGCATGTGCTTTGCTTCGGAGCTCACTTTTGCACTTGAATGCTAAAATATAAGCTTATTTTCCAAAAACACTAATAAAAGGTATGCATATCGGATTATATATCGTATTTTGGTATTATATGTCGTTTCCCATGGTTTGGGATACCTAACCGTTGAGACAAGATGTATATTTGTGAGTGTGTGTGTGTGTGTGTGTGTGTATATATATATATATATATATAATTTTGGACCTGAATGCGTAAAGGAGATTGTGACACCCCACGTTCGTTAATGTCACTCACTAAGGTAATGCATTAAGTTTCGTGAAGCGTTATAGGTAAACAGACACATAATAATTACAAGACAGATATAAATAAGATAGCAGCGAAAATTTAAATTTTTATTTCAAACATAAATCATAATACCGTGGTCCACAATACCATAAGTCACAAAAATCATTACAATAAAATAACTTCTGTCTTGCACCATAAGAGTACATAAGTATATGAAAAGCATAATTCGCCAATTGAAAGAGTTAAGACATAGTAAAGGCAAAAACTTGAGCCATACTTCAGAAGTAGCTCCTAGCAAGATGATATCTGAGTCCTGACTAAACCTGAATGTTTCCTCCCTGAGAACCGGGAAGGGGGGGGGGGCGGAAGAAAGGAGGAGAAACAAAAGGGTCAAACATAAAGTCTGGCGAGTCTAGTTACTTTTACCCAGTAAATAAATAAAAGTAAAACGATAGGCATATAAAGTGGATATGGGAGATCACTATATAAATGGCAGGTGTGACAAGGTAGAAAGAATAAGGTGTATATGCTTTTAGTGATTACTCTATTTATTCTCTGCACCAATACTAGTATAACACGTACGTAACAAGATTATGTAACAACCCGGGTTTTCGCGAAATTGAGTACTTGACATGAATCCCAATGTCGACTATTCAAGCATCGGAAATACCGGATAGTCCATGAAAGAAATTAGAGGGTGAGAATAGATAAGATAGAAACTTAGAATCGAAGAAGAAGAAGAACATACAACATCAGAGTAAACACGGATCTCACAGCGGAGCAAACAATATATAATAGATACATAACTTTGAAATAAAACTAGTATATGTTACAATAACATTATCAGAGTACAACACTTAAAACACAACGGTAATAACAATAGCTATGTAACCCTGAAGCCTCATGCTGCAAGCTCTCCAAGTATATCTGTAAAATCCTGACTACTTGACTGCCCATACAAAATTGGGAACCCAAGAGTTTAGGGAAAACAAAACAAAATAAACTCCGGGTCAGTCATGGGACTGGTGTGAGTAAAACAATTTAAAACATTTTGAGCAAATACACGATATCTCATAAGACCACACCGTATAACGGAACTAGTTTTTCGCTTATGAGAATCCAAAACATTTGATTTAACTTTCAAAATCCTTCTGAAAGAAACGATAAACTTTATATCAAAACTCTTTTGATATTATAATAATGTCTATTAACCACAACTAAATAATCTTCTAGCAGAAATGCTTTCATCTCACGTTCTACATATATAGTATACAATCAAAACCGTGAGCACTTATTGGATAATGGATTACCAACTATGACAAGGTATGGAACCACCTTCCGATAGTGTACCTCTAGAGAGGAATACACTGGATTCAACAAGAACAGCTTGCAATCCAACCACACATGACCGACCACTCATTTCGCTTGAGTGTATCAAATGTATATCACCAACGGTTGGGATCAGCAACCGTTTCCCGAATGGGACAGCATCGAATAGGTTAAAGAATGAAATGAATATCTCTAGATAGGTGATAATACACCCTAATGGAAGCAACCCACATAGCCATGCTGCTTGTCCGATTTTTGTCAGTTCCCGATTGTGAGGCTAGAGGCCATGCTTATCTCTGACAGATCACACGTTTATTCACTTTGAATGTCACATCATCATACCTGCCAAATCACAAATTGATTTCCCCAAAAAATACAACGGGTATACAGCTAAGAGAAACGAATTCCTCCGCCACCAAACGTACATACGTTTGAAGAGATCAACTTACGTGATCCATTAAATGTACTTTGTCAGACATTCTTCCATACAGGTTGTCCTGGGACTGGACAAACCGAAGGCACTATTCTGTAAATCCATCTTAGGCAATTTCTACCTAGGGTTTGACAGAACGACCCTTGCACAAACTCCGTCTGCAATTATCTTCATCATATTTTATCGCAACGCTAACGCCCATACAGAGTGGCTTTTATATAACGAATCTGATCCCGGTCTCTCCGTACTGACGACGGAAAAAATGGTCAAGAACTTCGATAGTGGGTGAGTGAACTATAAAAGAAAAAAACGTGTGCAAACAATGATATTATTTCCAGATGGAAATTTTATCGATCAATCATCCTTGAACATTTATCTCTTTAGTTCATTAATTTTTTCATTTTTTCATTTCCTGTTTCCATATATTCAACATTTCTTATTTTCTAAATTTAGAAAATGTACGTTATTAACATTGGAAAGCATTTCCATTTCTACTCTCATTTCGTTTTTCTTATATTAGAAAACATTTTAGATTATTTTTTGGAAAACATTTCAAAAACTCCTACATTTGGATTTAAACAGATGTTTAAATAAAACATCGTTATGCCGACTCAAAACATTACACTTGCTAACTAAATTTACTTAACCAACCATCACTATCGAGCCTTAACCATTCCTTAGTTAAAAATGGAGCCAATCAAGTTGGGGGTATAACTACCTCTCAGACCTTAACTGAACAACATTTCTAACCTTGAAATAGACAAAGTTCACCTTTTAAATCTTTAACAACTTTCGTACGTAATTCCCGGATTCTATTTATGAGTCCACTTCTTTATTGAAAACACTGATTATAACTAGAGCGTTATAATCCCTACTTCTGAAATATCTAACTTCAAAATATAACTTTTATTCCTTAATTTAACTAAATAACTAAATAAGCAATTTCTAAATAAATAAATCTTGATTAAAACGGAAAGTGAATAGTACTTTCCTGAATTCGATATAATCGAATTTCAACATATTACTCTCTTTTGAATAATCTCTATTTGATAACTCCTTTTTGAATAAACTATATTCGATTAACTCTCTTCGAATAAACTATATTCGATAACTCCTTTCTTCGAATAACTATATTTGAATAACTCCTTCCGAATAACTATATTTGATTAACTCCTTTCGAATAAACTATATTCGATTGACTCCTTTCCTTCGAATAAACTATATTCGATTAACACCTTTCGAATAAACTATATTCGATTAACTCCTTTCGAATAAACTATATTCGATGACTCCTTTCGAATAAACCATATTCAACTAACTCTAATTGATTAACTCTAACTGATTACCTCTAACTAATTAACTCTAATCAATTAACTCTAACTGATTAACACTAACTGATTAACTTTAATCGATTAACTCTAATCGGTTAACTCTATTCGAATAACTAATTTCAATTAACAATATTTGATAACTCTCTTCGAATATCTATTTTTCAAATAACTATATTTGATATCTTTTATTTCGAATAACTCTATTCGATAACTCCCTTTCGAATAAGCTAACATTCGATTAACTCTCTTCAATTAACTCTATTGGATTAACCCTATTCAATTAACTCCTTTTCGATTAACTCTATTAGATTTACTCTAATCGATTAACTCTAATACCTTTTATAATCCTACTTACTTTCCAAATAATTCCTTTTGTGATAACTTATTTAATTTCTAAATAAATATTCCTTTTATCTTTCTATTTATTTTTCCAATATATATCTCTTTTCTCTTCTATTTGTTCAACAAATATTTCCTTTTCAATCTTATTTATTCAGCAAATAAATATTTCCCTTTCAATTCTATTTATTTAACAAATAAATATTTCCTTTTTCAATTATATTTATTTAACAAATAAATATTTCCTTTTTCAATTCTATTTATTTAACAAATATTTCCTTTTCTATTCTATTTGTAAATGGTTTACAAATATTTCCACTTCAATTCTATTTCACAAATATTTCCTTTTCTATTCTATTTGTAAATGGTTTACAAATATTTCCTTTTCAATTATGTTTCACAAATATTTCCTTTTTTATTTGTTCCACAAATATTTTCCTTCTATATTTGTTTCACAAATATTTTCCTTTTACATTTATTCTATTTATTTTAAAAATGTTTCTTTTTATAAAATCTTTTGATTTTACAAATATTTCTTTTTTCAATATAACACTGAAAATTTCCTTTTTAACATTCCAGTATTCCTCATGGTATTTAACGTACCATATAACAATGATCGGTATCATTCAAACATACAGAATCAGCAACAGATTTCATATCACATCATATAACACAATATATGAAAAACAGTAAAATAAATGTTGAGGAATCCAGTTGGATTCCTCCGACCTGTCTCCCTGCATCCACAGATGTTACACAATATAATTCACATCAATTTAATTTCTATATGAAATATTCTGATAAACAGAATCAATATTTGATTAATGATATATATATATATATAACTATATTGATATTTTCAACCAATCAATTAGCAATTCAACTAAACAGTCAACACACAACAATCAATCATCATTTAACAGTTCTAAAAATACGTTATAAAAATATGAACTGGTAGAGTTGGTGAGTTTTACTCACATTGTTTCGCAGTTGACGGTTCTGTTTTTGTTCCGTTTAGAATCAATCGAACATTTGATTTCATCATGAAATTCTAGTCGTCCCGTTCTCAGCCACATTAGCTCCATAGCGTAGATTTCGACGTTACGATTCAAATGTGATCATTTTCATGCAAATTCTGATAACACATGAAGTTATGATTATTATAATATTGTCTTGAATTAAAACTATTATTTCGCTATTTACGTTCTTTTTTTTATACATATAAAAATTACCATCATTTAATTAGGCTAATCCCTTTCATTAGCCAAGCTGACCCATTGTTGTTTCCAGGAAAAACCCGATACTATTTCAAACTTGCAAGCACGAATGACGCCGCACCTCGGCGTCAATCTCCTCCCAAAGCCTCTCCGTCCAACCAAAACCCATTGGAAACCTATTATGACAACCTCCGCCACCCTAGTCAACTTAAATGATCAACCCGGACCCTTTCGGTGCTTCCTGCGTCCTGCTAAACCAGAACAGTGAACCAAAAATCACTTCAACCCTTTATTATTAAATCCAACTCAACCTTCTTCCTTGAAAACCTACGCCCACTAGTAAACAAGCCCACCCCAAACATGAACTCCCCTTCAAACTCTCCCTTCCAGCAAATGAAACGCACTCCAATACTTAACACCTCTACCCACACCCAGTGATCACCCTCCATTATTTTCCACTTAACCAACGTGATTCAGTACTGTCCAAAAACAACCGAAAAAAGAAAAATACCAATGCCTTTTTAAAACACAGAACAGTAATCTCTTCCATCGCTTCATCCTACTCCTATCGCAACCATTTTGATGATCGGATTAGAGTCCAGACTACACTCCAATAGTGACGACCATGTTTCCACCATCCTCTCCACCAAATTGCCTGAATATCCATCAGAAACTGCGGACTTTATGCCGATGCCTCAGTCGCCAGAGGCCATCGAGTTTGACCCCTCAGCCACCAATAGGAGCGTCGCTCCTCCCTCTATCTTTCTTCTTTAGACTCCACCTGACATCGATGCCCCTAACGATGGAAAACCGTAACCCTAGGTCGCTACTTGAAAACGTGACTTCAGGAATACCCAATCGAGTTTGAAGGAATGTATATGACAATGAGGAGAAAGGTGTGCGGATTCCATAGATATAGAATTCCCAATTTATAGAAATTTCTATGATTTTATTTTGATTTTCCAAATACCCCATTTTTCTGTAAGAAAGAAAAGAGCAACGGCGGAAAATGCTTTGACCAGGGAGGTAGAAAACTTAGGGTTAGAAAGTTAGGTAGAAAGGAGTATTTATTGGGAAGTTTAGTATATTTTTATTTGAGTTTTATATTCCGTTTTAACCAATCGTTATATGTACTTACAGTTTAAAATTTTCTATAATCACACACGATACCAAAAATCACGAAAATGGACATACACCTTCAGTTCGACATTACGGATCCCACGAAACTGGTTTCGTCGAATTCCGAGTCCGTTTGCTCACACAGCGTATTTCCAAAGTCAAACTATCGACTGTATATCACATTAAAAATCCATACGGCCACACACTGACTCCTAAAATCACGAAAATTGAAATCTAACAATAATTTAATATTCTGGATCCAACAAAATTAGTTTCGTCGAAAACTGAGGTCATTTGCAAAACTGGCTATTTTTAAAGCTCTAAATAAACCCATTTAACTATATATATATATATATATATATATATATATATAATTAAATTAAATATTTACAAATAAATATTATCGTATTATTCACAATAGAATACCATACAGCTCCAATTGGATTTATCACTCGATATTCAAATCCCGTTTGAATCGATATTCAATTTATATTGAAAAATCCATTTATAATATATATAAATCGTTATAAATTATAAAGGAATTCCATAGCGATTTTTTGAAAATTTGATTTGGACACAACTCACAATCTACATGACGAAATCTTGAATTTTCTCTTCCATTAGAAAAATATCGTTCAACAGATTCTAACGTTTCTTGTTTCATAGAAATCCGATTTAAAACAGATTATGTATATTTGTTTAAAGTTCGAATCGCCAAATTACGAACTGCAGCGCCATTTCGAGCTCGAATATAATTATAATATAATCTATACGTTCAACTGTCATTTAAATAATATATTCGCTATCGTAATTCAATTTTAAACTGAATTATATATTTTGAATTGCCCAATTCACACCATATTGCAATTTCAGCTAATTCTGATTATTTCAGAATTTAATATATTATTTAATTATTATATTAATTAAATATTCAAAGTTATTTAATTTAAACCATTAAAATCTCTAAAACATATTTTAAATAATTAAATAAATTAATTATTATGCCGTAAAAATACGGGACGTTACATTCTCCCCCCCTTAAAATAATTTCGTCCTCGAAATTGCTAAGGTGGAAAACAAACCCTATTAACTGGGTTAAAAATTATTGACTTACTTCTTAACTCCAGTTTCACTGAACCAATTAATTTCAATTAAAATATTAATTAATTCTTACCAACGAAAATTTTCAAAAATCCTAAATTTTTTCTAACACCTTAACTTTTCAAAAAAAATTTCCAGCACCTCCTTTGTACTGGTCAATAGCTCAAACTCCAACTTGCCCCTCTAGGCATTCATCAACCCAAAAGAAAATCAAACAGCCAAGCAGCTTGCCAATTCGGCTCATCAAAATCTTAAACCCATATGTAATATAAACTGGTACCTTTTTGTCAGGCATATCAATATATCCTTTCCATGTGTTACCAATTCTGCATATACCAATGTCATCCCAATCAAACTCAAATCACTTTTATCTCTAACACAACCATTCGTTTATCCAAGCCAAATTCCATTATCAATCTCAACTACCATTCTTGATTTTCAATTTAGTTTCACAAATTTCCAGATAATTTGTTTTAATTCAAACAATCCGTTTCTGGGAGTTTCTAAACAACTTTGCTTTTCAGAAATCAAATTTCATTTCGGAATATCAAAACAACTCTTTTTCCCAAAATAGTTCGAAAATAATCTCTTTGGTAGTAATCCGTCACTTGGCAACTCGAAAATGAACACCGATGATGTCATGATCATCATCGGAATCTAATTTCCAGCTATCGAAATGAGTTCAATACTATATCACTTTCAAAACCATATCTAAACACTTCCATTTTGAAATTCATTTCAAAATACCATTCCCAATGTTTGTAAAACAATTTAAAATCTCTCAGGATTTTAAAATTTTCATATTTTTAATCCAAATCCATATACAAGCACTTATTCAAATTTCCATAGTTTTAAATTTCAATTCTGATTTATATTTAGATTTAATTCACTTCGTAATAATTATACGAATTTTGATTGGTTATTTACATAACCATTTTAATTATAACCTTATCTGATTATAATCACAAGCAACACATCCAATATATTATAATAATTCCAATATATAGATTCCTTTTATAACAAAATATATTTCGGGTAAAATTATTTCGTTTAACCTCTTTTCAAAACATACCATGTTGGTTCATCGTATTCAAGTGTTTATAAACCCCTACTGATACAGCGGATCAAACTGATCGACCACAATTTATAAACTACTCAACCAATAAATCTCCACAATATAAAATCATTTTATATTGAACAACAAATACACGCTCATATATATACACTCAAACTCAATCTAGGGTATTACTAACCCTATCTCTACCGAGTCACACCACGGAGCCAAGGTAATTACTTAACCTTTAGCTCTGATACCACTGTAATGACCCGGGTTTTCGCGATCATGAGTACTTGACATAAATCCCAATGTCGACTATTCAAGTATCGGAAATACCGGATAGTCCATGAAAGAAATTAGAGGGTGAGAATAGATAAGATAGAAACTTAGAATAGAAGAAGAAGAAGAACATACAACATCAGAGTAAACACGAATATCACAGCGGAACGAACAATATATAATAGATACGTAACTTTGAAATAAAACTAGTATATGTATACAGTAACATTATTAGAGTACAACACTTACAACACAGCGGAAATAACAATAGCTATATAACTCTGAAGCCTCCTGCTCTAAGCTCTCCAAGTATATCTGTAAAATCCTAACTACTTGATTGCCCGTACAAAATTGGGCACCCAAGAGTTTAGGGAAAACCAAAAAAAATAAACTCCGGTTTAGTCATGGGACTGGTGTGAGTAAAACAATTGAAAACAGTTTGAGCAAATACATGATATCTCATGAGACCACGCCGTATAACGGAACGGGTTTTTCCATATGAGAATCCAAAACATTTGATTGAACTTTAAAAATCCTTTTGAAAGAAACGATGAAATTTATATCAAAACTCTTTTGATATTATAATAATGTCTATCAACCACAACTAAGTAATCATCCAGCAGAAACGCTTTCATCTCACGTTCTACATATATAGTATACAATCAAAACTTTGAGCACTTATTGGATAATGGATTACCAACTATGACAAGGTATGGAACCACCTTCCGATAGTGTACATCTAGAGAGGAATACACTGGGTTCAACAAGAACATCTTGCAACCCGGCCACACATGACCGACCACTCATTTCGCTTGAGTGTATCGAACGTATGTCACCAACGGTTGGGATCAGCAACCGTTTCCCGAATAGGACAGCATCAAATAGATTAAAGAATGAAATGAACATCTCTAGATAGGTGATAATACAACCTAATGGAAGCAACCCACATAGCCATGCTGCCTGCCCGATTTCTGTCATTTCCCGGTTGTGAGGCTAGAGGCCACGCTTATCTCTGACAGTTCACACCATTATTTACTTTGAATGTCACATCGTCATACCCACCAAATCACAAATTGATTTCCCCAAAAATACAACGGGTATATAGCTAAGAGAAACGAATTCCTCCACCACCAAATGTACATACGTTTGAAGAGATCAACTTACGTGATCCATTAAATATACTCTGTCAGGCATTCTTCCATACAGGTTGTCCTGGGACTGGACAAACCGAAGGCACTATTCTGTAAATCCATCTTAGGCAATTTCTACCTAGGGTTTGATAGAACGACCCTTGCACAAACTCCGTCTACAATTATCTTCATCATATTTTATTGCAACGCTAATGCCCATACAGAGTCGTTTTCAGATAAAGAATCTGATCCCGTTCTCTCCGTATTGACGACGGAAAAATGGTCAAGAACTTCGATAGTCGGTTAGTTAACTATCAAAGAAAAACACGTGTGCAAACAACGATATTATTTCCAAATGGAAATTTTATCGATCAATCATCCTTGAACATTTATCTCTTTAGTTCATTAATTTATTCAATTTTCATTTCCTGTTTCCATATATTCAACATTTCTTATTTTCTAAATTTAGAAAATATACGTTATTAACATTGGAAAGCATTTCCATTTCTACTCTCATTTCTATTTTCTTATATTAGAAAACATTTCTGATTCTTATTTGGAAAACATTTCCAAAACTCCTACATTTGGATTTAAACGGATGTTTAAATAAAACATCGTTATGCCAACTCAAAACATTACACTAATTAACTAAATTTACTTAACCAACCATCACTATCGAGCCTTAACCATCCCTTAGTTAAAAATGGAGCCAATCAAGTTGGGGTATACCTACCTCTCAGACCTTAACTGAATAGCATTTCTAACCTCAAAATAGACAAGTTCACCTTTTAAATCTTTAACAACTTCCATACGTAACTCCCAAATTCTATTTACGAATCCAATTCTTTATTGAAAACACTAACTATAACTATAGCGTTATAATCCCTACTTCTGAAATATGTAACTTCAAAATATAACTTTTATTCCTTAATTTAACTAAATAAATAAATAGGCAATTTCTAAATAAATTAATCTTTATTAAAACGGAAAGTGAATAGTACTTTCCCGAATTCGATATAATCGAATTTCAATGTATAAATTTCTTTCGAATAATCTCTATTCGATAACTCCTTTTCGAATAAACTATATTCGATTAACTCTCTTCGAATAAACTATATTCGATAACTCCTTTCTTCGAATAACTATATTTGATTAACTCCTTCCGCATAGCTATATTTGATCAACTCCTTTCGAATAAACTGTATTCGATTAACTCCTCTCCTTCGAATAAACTATATTCGATTAACTCCTTTCAAATAAACTATATTCGATTAACTCCTTTCGAATAAACTATATTCGATTAACTCCGTTCGAATAAACTATATTCGATGACTCCTTTCGAATAAACCATATTCGACTAACTCTAATTGATTAACTCTAACTGATTAGCTCTAACTGATTAACTCTAATCGATTAACTCTAACTGATTAACTCTAACTGATTAACTCTAATTGATTAACTCTAATCAATTAACTCTTATTGGTTAACTCTAATCGAATAACTAATTTCAATTAACAATATTTGATAACTCTCTTCGAATAACTATTTTTCAAATAACTATATTTGATAACTTTTATTTCGAATAACTCTATTCGATAACTCCCTTTCGAATAAGCTAATATTCGATTAATTCTCTTCAATTAACTCTATTGGATTAACCCTATTCGATTAACTCCTATTCGATTAACTCTATTTGATTTACTCTAATCGATTAACTCTTATCCCTTTTACAATCCTACTTACTTTCCAAATAATTCCTTTTATGATAACTTATTTAATTTATTTTTAAATAAATATTCCTTTTATCTTTCTATTTATTTTTCCAATATATATCTCTTTTCTCTTCTATTTGTTGAACAAATATTTCCTTTTCATTCTTATTTATTCAACAAATAAATATTTCCCTTTCAATTCTATTTATTTAACAAATAAATATTTCCTTTTTCAATTCTATTTATTTAACAAATAAATATTTCCTTTTTCAATTCTATTTATTTAACAAATATTTCCTTTTCTATTCAATTTGTAAATGGTTTACAAATATTTCCTTTTCAACTCTATTTCACAAATATTTCCTTTTCTATTCTATTTGTAAATGGCTTACAAATATTTCCTTTTCAATTCTATTTCACAAATATTTCCTTTTCTATTATATTTGTTTCACAAATATTTTCCTTTTATACTTATCTATTTATTTTAAAAATGTTTCTTTTTATAAAATCTTTTGATTTTATAAATATTTCTTTTTTTCAATATAACACTGAAAATTTCCTTTTTAACATTCCAGTATTCCTCATGGTATTTAACGTACCATATAATAATGATCGGTATCATTCAAACATACAGAATCAGCAACAGATTTCATATCACATCATATAACACAATATATGAAAACAGTAAAATAAATGTTGAGGAATCCAGTTGGATTCCTCCGACCTGTCTCCCTGCATCCACAGATGTTACACAATATAATTCACATCAATTTCATTTCAATATGAAATATTCTAATAAACAGAATCAATATTTGATTAATGATATATATATAACTATATCGATATTTTCAACCAATCAATTAGCAGTTCAACCAAACAGTCAACACAAAGCAGTCAATCATCATTTAATAGTTCTAAAAATACGTTATAAAAATATGAACTGGTAGAGTTGGTGAGTTTTACTCACATTGTTTCGCAGTTGACGGATTTGTTTCCGTTCTGTTTAGAATCAATCGAACATTTGATTTCATCATGAAATTCCAGTCGTCCCGTTCTCAGTCACATTAGCTCCATAGCGTAGATTTCGGCGTTACGATTCCAATGTGATCATTTTCATGTAAATTCTGATAACACATGAAGTTGTTATGATTATTATAATATTGTCTTGAATTAAAACTATTAATTCGCTATTTACGTTCTTCTTTTTTATATACATATAAAAAGTACCATCATTTAATTAGGCTAATCCCTTTCATTAGCCAAGCTGACCCATTATTGTTTCCAGGAAAAACCCGATAGTGTTTCAAACTTGCAAGCCCGAACAACACCTTGGCGTCAATCTCCTCCCAAAGCCTCCTTCACCCAACCAAAACCCATCGGAAACCTATTGTGACTACCTCCGCCACCCTAGTCAACTTAAATGATCAACTCGGACCCTTTCGGTGCTTCCTTCTTCCTGCTAAACCAGAACAGCGAACCAAAAATCACTTCAACCCTTAATTATTAAATCCAACTCAACCTTCTTCCTTGAAAACCCATGCCCACCAGTAAACAAGCTCACCCCAAACATGAACTCCCCTTTAAACTCTCCCTTCCAGCAAATGAAACACACTCCAATACTCAACACCTCAACCCACACCCAGCGATCACCCTCCATAATTTTCCAGTCAACCAACGTGATTAAGTACTATCCAAAAACAACCGGAAAAAGAAAAATACCAATGCCTTTTTAAAATGTAGAAAAGTAATCTCTTCCATCGCTTCATCCTACTCCTATCGCAACCACTTCGATGATCGGATTAGAGTCCAGACTTCACTCCAATAGTGATGACCCTGTTTCCACCATCCTCTCCACCAAATTGCCTGAATATCCATCACAAACAGCGGACTTTAAGCCGATGCCTTAGTCGCCAGAGGCCGTCGAGTTTGACTCCTCAGCCACCAATAGGAGCGTCGCTCCTTCCTCTCTCTTTCTTCTTTAGACTCCACCGCACATCGATGCCCCTAATGATGGACAACCATAACCCTAGGTCACTGCGTAAAAACATGACTTCGAGAATACCCAATCGAGTTTGAAGGAATGTATATGGCAATGAGGAGAAAGGTGTGCGGATTCCATAGATATAGAATTTCCAATTTATAGAAATTTCTATGATTTTATTTTGATTTTCCAAATACCCCATTTTTGCTGTAAGAAAGAAAAGAGCAACGGCGGAAGATGCTTGGACCAGGGAGGTAGAAAACTTAGGGTTAGGAAGTTAGGTAGAAAGGAGTATTTATATGGAAGTTTTAGTATATTTTTATTCGAGTTTTGTATTCCGTTTTAACCAATCGCTATATGTATTTACAGTTTAAAATTTTCTATAATAACACATGATACCAAAAAATCACGAAAATGGACATACACCTTCAGTTCGACATTACGGATCCAACGAAACTATTTTCGTCGAATTCCGAGTCCGTTTGCTTACACAACGTATTTTTAAAGTCAAATTATCGATTGAATTTACATTAAAAATCCATACGGCCACACACTAACTCCAAAAATCACGAAAATTGAAATCTAACAATAATTTAATATTCCAGCTCCAACAAAATTAGTTTCGTCAAAAACAGAGGTCATTTGCATAACTGGCTATTTTTAAAGCTTTAAATAAACCCATTTAAATAAATAAATATATATATATTTAAAAATAATTAAATTAAATATTTACAAATAAATATTATCATATATATTCACAATAGAATACCATACAACTCCAATTAGATTTATAACTCGATATTCAAATCCCGGTTGAATCGATATTCAATTTATATTGAAAAATCTATTTATAAAATATATATATAAATCGTTATAAATTATAAAGGAATTCTATAGCGACTTTTCGAAAATTTGATTTGGACACAACTCACAATCTACACGATGAAATCTCGATTTTTCTCTTCCATTAGAAAAATATCGTTCAACAGATTCAAATGTTTCTTGTTTCACAGAAATCCGACTTAAAACGGATTATGTATATTTGTTTAAAGTTCGAATCGCCAAATTACAAACTGCAGCGCCATTTCAAGCTCGATTATAATTATAATATAATCTATACATTCAACTGTTGTTTAAATAATACATTCGCTATCGTAATTCAATTTTAAACTGAATTATATATTTTGAATTGCCCAATTCACAATATTTTGCCATTTTAGCTAATACTGATTATTTCAGAATTTAATATATTATTTAATTATTATATTAATTAAATATTTGAAGTAATTTAATTTAAACCATTAAAATCTCTAAATCATATTTTAAATAATTAAATAAATTAATTATTATACCGTAAAAATACGGGACGTTACAGATTACATTCTTCATAATTGCTTAACCGGAACAGGATGATCCCAACAGGAATATAATGGTAGTTTTAGCTGTACTCTAGTAACGGGTTTTAACCCAAACAGAATTAGCCGGTACCTAAACAGGAATAACGGGTGTCAACCTCAACAGGAACACAGGCACCCCACAGAAATAGACAGGACTAGATGTACCCCATTTACTACCCTAGTCGATCGGCTCCCTACTCCGTAGATACCCTGTGCTGGCCCCATAGTAGGGTGTATCACTCCCGAAAGTGGCAACCCATCATTTCCTGGATGTGCACAAACATATCTACTGATGCCACATTGTCTTATTTTCCCGAGCAGGCGGAGTCACGCATGCACATGACCCCGTTGGAATGCGCCGACATGGCACCATCCTCCACGTTTGGATCTCTTACAATCAGTTCAGTAAGCGTGCCCCCCTCCGACCTAGTTCGGGGTACCCGTTTGGTACCTATTTAAGGGTTACTGACTGAAATGGGTCCCACACAAGATGATACAAGCTCTCCCCTTTGTCTTGTATCCCCCACTAGGTTTTTATTGACTATGTGTACCACTAGGTGTCTTTAGTTACATAGCCTTATTTATTTCTACCAGTTATGCTTACCCTAAAGGGTGTCTTTAATTACATAACTTTATTATTTCCTCTGGTAATGTATACCACTAGGTGTCTTTAATTACATAACCTTAACGGGTTAAATTTGTGGGCCTATATGTGAATATTACCCACCCCCCCTCAGATTTACTTAAACCACCCCTTTTGTTCAACCAAGTTTAAATAACCCCTAACTTAAATCTAAGTTCATACAATCCCTATGGATTAACTTAGGTTAGGTAGTCCAATTCACTACCATGTCCATTTATGGTTTATAATGGGCTAGACCTCCCACATTAGGCCTACAACATGTGGATGCTGGATATGCCGGTCGGGTCCGGGCAGACTTATTCCACAATTGGTCCTAACCTCATGTCATAGCCCGATTTTTATTTTCGTACTTAGATCTCCTACATTAGGTTCAACATTAGTGGCTGTTAGATATGCCGGTCGGGTCCGGGCAGGCATCCACCACTAGTGCAACCTAACCTCATGTCATAAGTACAATTACAATTCCTAATTATAATTACTAAACATTCCATTTTCAATTAATTAACCAATTAATTAATCCTTTTTTTATGTGTTAATACCCATTTTACCCAATAATTTGAATTATATGTCCAAAAATGTTCATATTTAAATTATGCCATTTTTAACGCTTTTCTCCCGTTCCTTAATTAGCACCTTTAAAAAATTGGCAGCATGCCTAGGCTAGACAACAACCTACTCATAAACGATAATAGGGAAAATAATGGGAATATAACCAAAGTGATCATCTTGGCATAAACATAAACTAGTATGATAATAAGGTGAACAAACATACTAGCATGGACATGAAATTGTCATCATAACAAGGTGGACATAAAACTGATGAACGGTTGGCATTAAATTGATTCTAACATTGATGTCACAATAAGCATAGTAAGATCTAAATTAGCAATTTAGATGTCCAGTCGGTTTAGATCTAACATGATAACACAAGGTGATAAATTAGATCACATAATTCAGATCTAGAGGTTAAAATAGATCCAACATGATAACACAAGGTGATAAATTAGATCACATAATTCAGATCTAGAGGTTAGAATAGATCTAACATGATAACACAAAGTGATAAATTAGATCACATAATTCAGATATAGAGGTTAGAATAGATCTAACATGATAACACAAAGTGATAATCTAGATCTTACTAATAGTTTCAATGTCCACATAAATTAGATCTACTAGTTTAGAAATAGATCTACAAAAATCCACATCATAGCATGTCATAGAAGTTACAATTAAGACAAAGATTTAGATCCAATCCTACCCATGTGACATATGTTCATGATTTACATAAATGATTTGATCTATCCAATGATATGACTGCCAAAATAAATAGATTTACATTCACCACAACCTAGTTACAAGTCAAGATCCATATAGGCAATATAATATAATAACCACAATTGCATTAGATCTAAAGAATTAGATCTATCATGACATATTATCAGATCTAACAATAACATACATTCAAGGTTTACAACGTATCCAAATCATAGTCTTTCATAATTTACTTATATTCATTTAAACCTAAAAATAACTAGAAACTCACAACGTTAGGTTTAGAGAATATAGAAAGAACGGATCTTGAATTTCTGAATTTGATTTACAAAGTATGTTGTTGTAGAAAACGGTTCCGTCTCAGTTCGTATCCCGGCAGCATATGGCTCCCATAATTTCCAGTGAAGAAATAGGAGATTTGAACACATATTTATAGCTACAGAACCCTCTGAAACCGACTGCCACCTCAGCCCTAGGGGTGTCGACACCCCTGTGGGTGGGTCGACCCCTAGCTCGACACCCCTCTAGAGGGATCGACCCTCTAGAGCGGGAATTTTTCCGCTCTGACGAATTTTTCAAATTCGAACTGTTTTGGATAAAATTCTGACTCATCTCTAACTCATGCGCATATATAATCTTTCTACGCATATACAAACTTAAAACCCTCATAACTTCTTCATACGGTGTCCGTTTTACGCAAACCAAATGTCTATCTTGACCAGAATTTCGAGATGAACGCAATGGTGTTTCATCTAATTCTGTATATTAAATTAAGTATTATTTAATTTATTCTCTTCAATGTCATTAAAAATTCGGGGTGTTACAGAGACACTACTGAAATTTTTCGTAAATTTAGAACTTAGTTTTTTTGCTGAAATCAAGTTATTTTCAAACTTATATTAAAACTATTTTGAAATGTATATTAAGGTTAATGGAAATCTAATTATGATAAATATATTAAATGATTGTACTCTAACTACTCCCTTTTCGACGACGAAAATTTTTGAGTGGGGGAGAATGTAACAACACATATTTTCTACCATTTAAAATTTTGAATTTAATATGATTTTGATTATTGTTATGGTTAGAAATAAAATTTAGTAATTTAATTATATAAATTATATGATGTGAATTTTTTGAATTAATTAAGTAATGAATTTCAACTGATTATGGTAATAATAACTTGTATTGATTATAAATGAAAATATGACTTGTTTGGTATTGATAAATATTTGAAGTTGGAAATTTAATATTAAAGTATTGGAATGAAATTAATTTAATTAACTTATAATTGAAATTCAAATTGAATTCGGTAAATAATCAAAATTAAAAGTTAAAATAATTTAAAAAAAATTAAATTTTTTTTAAACACTATTTCGACTTGAATGAAGTTAATGAACTTTGAAATTGAATTAAAAGGCGAATAAATGAAAAATTGAAAATATTATATATTAATTTATCTATTCAAATAGCCATTTTAGCCACTATCTCGGAATTTGATAAAACTAGTTTCGTTGGATCCATAATAGTAAACTATTGCATCATTTCAAATTTCATAGCAATTGGACTTACTGTTTGGTCGTGCGACGCTGAAACGTGTTGAAATTGATTTGAATAAATTAAATTTATTTAAATTGATTTTAAACGATGTCTTTTGAATATGGTGGAATTAGGCATCGAGACATGTTCCGTTAGATTCAAAAACATTGAAAAGGTAACTTTTGATATGTAGATTCTTCTACTTTCGTTCAGTATTGAAGATGTGATTCTTGGGTCTGTTTGATCCATTTGTGCCGAATTGAGCCCACACTGCATTTTTTTTGTGTTTCAGCCTAGTTAATTATCTAAACCCAAGCCCTAGCCTATTATATTTAGAAAAAAGCCTAGCCCCCACATTCTCATTCCAATACATACATTCCATTCTGTTTCCCATACTTTTTAATGGGGATAAACAAACCCTAAAATTCAAATCGATAATCAAATTGCAAATTTAATTTGTCAAAACCCATTCGAATTATATGCCATCGGAAAGGTCTCGACGATACAAAGCTGTTGGAATCGATCGTTTTTAGAAACAGTGAACTGATTGATCGTAAATCGCAGTCAAAGTTACAATTTCAGAAATCCTAAAAAATGTGGGAATTTCGGATTCGTCGATCGATTAGCAGCGGAACCTGAAGGAAAGTTGTAGTGCTCGAGCATAAGAATCTAGCAGTGGGTTCAATTTGATTAAGAGTGATTCGGATTGGTAGAGATCTTCAAAAATAATGTAACACCCCGTAATTTTAAAATTAACAAATTAAAGAATAATTAATTTTTAGAAGGAGAATAAAGGGAAACGGGCAGCGCCATTGCATTCGTCCCGGAATTCTACTTGGGATAGAGTCCGGGTTTGCGTAAATCGGATATCGTAAGGAGAAGTTATAAGCCATAAAATTTTGTATATGCATAAGGAAGAATATATATATATATATATAAAATAATTCCAGAAACTTAAAAAAGTTCAAAATTCAAAATCCAACCAAAGCAAGCTGAGCGGGAAAATTCCCGCTCGTGGGTGTCGACCCCCCTAGGGATTGTCGACTGGGGTGTCGACCCCTATAGGGTGTCGAACCCCCCACCCCGGGTAGATCTGGGCAGAGTTCGATTTATGTACCTGGACTTGATTCTGGGTCTGATTCAGTGGTTCTAGGCTATAAATATGGTCCCCTATTCTCCTATTTTCCTCATTGGAGATCATGGAAGCCATATGTTGTCGGGTTGCAAACTGAAGCAAAATCAAATTCTACAACAACGTTTTAGCTAATCAAATTCAGAATTCAGATCTATTCTCTCTCAATTCTCTAAATCTAACGCTGTGAGTTTCTAGTCATTTTTAGGTTTAAATAAATAACAATGAATTGTGAAAGACAATGAATTGGATATGTTGTAAAGTATCAATCTATGCCAGTATTAAATCTTAAACTATGTAGATCTGAAACAATTGTGGTTATTTTACGATGTTGCCTATGTAGATCTTGATAGATCTATTTCTCTAGATCAGAAATAATTGGGGTTATTCTATGATGTTGCCTATGTAGATCTTGATAGATCTATTTCTCTAGATCTGAAATAATTATGGTTATTCTATGAAGTTGCCTATGTAGATCTTGACTTGTAAATGTATTATGGAAAAGTTGAATACATTAATTTGGACAAATTATGGCATTGATTAGATCTGGTTCTTTATGTAAATCACCTTTCACCTGTCGTATTGTGATATGTTATAAAATTGGACATGTGAATTTATCCTTAGGGCTAAACATGCTACTGTGTCACCCTTACTATGCTAGATCCGAATTGCTGGATATTTAAATGATTAGTCTATATCTCATTTTTGTTCACTTTGGCATCATAGAAATTGTCACAAGTTCATATGACAACCTTATGACTATGTTAATCTATGTTATGCCAAATCATATTCAATGATCACTTGTGTTACATTCCTATTAGCTTTCCTTTTCATCGCTTATGGCTAGGCTAATTATTTAGCCAAGGCATGCCGTCAATTTTGTGAGGACGTTAGTTAGAAACAGGGGAAAAAGTAAATATTGGCATAATTGGGAAATAAACAATTTTGGACTAGTAATTCAAATTGTTGATAGAATGGACAATAACACCCAAAAAGGTAAGATTAATTAATTGGTAAATTAATTAATAAATGGAATTTTTAGCAATTACAAATTAGGAATTATATTAACACTTATGACACGAGGTTCGGTTACATTAGTGGCGGAAGTCTGCCCGGACCCGACCGGCATATCCAGCAGCCACTAATGTTGAACCTAATGTGAGAGGTCTAAGTGTGTAAATACGACTCGAGCTAAGACACGGGGTTAGGCCCAACTGTGGAATAAGACTGCCCGGACCCGACCGGCATATCCAGCATCTACACGTTGTATGGCTAATGTGGGAGGTCTAGCCCAATATAACCATAATTGGACATGGTAATGAGAATAGACTACTTAACCCAATTTAATCCATAAGAACTGTATGATTATGAACATAGGTCAGGGTTAAGTAAAATGGATTGGATAGTGGGTGGGTTAAGTATAACTGAAGGGGGGTGGGTAATATTTATTTATATAGGCCCACAAACTTAACCCGGTAAAGTTATTTAATTAAAGATCACCATTTTAAGGTAAGCATAACTGGTATAGGGCTATGTAATTAAAGATCACCCTTTAGGGTATACATAGTCAGTGGAAAACCTAGTGGGGGTACAAGACAAAAGGGGAGAGCTTGTATTATATTGTGTGGGACCCATTTCAGTTAGTAACCCTTATTCGGTATCAAAGTAGTGAACTCCGTACAAGGCGGAGAAGGGGGACGCTTACTGATTGATTATAAGAGATCCAAAACGTGAAGGGTGGTGTAGATGGCGCAAACCAACCGAGGACATGTGCGTGCATGGGCCAGGAAGAGGGGGATAAGACGCCCGTGACACCAGTAGATATGACTGTGTACATCTTGGGTTGCCACTTTAGGGAAGTGATACCCCCTACTGTGGGACCAGCACAGGGTATCTACAGAGTAGGGAGCCGATCAATTAGGGTAGTGGTTGGGATACACTCGGACGTATTCCCTATGTCTACCAACTTGTAGTGGAAGGGATCATCTCATTTTAGATTATACTAGTAATAGTGTAGAGTAGTCATTAGTGAAGTATGTATACACCTTACCTTATCTGCCTTGTCTGTAACGACTCAGATTTTGCCCGGACCTAATCGATCGCTAAATCGATCAAGACCGTTCAAAACCCAAATACGCTAACTTTGGGCATACAACACATCAGAAAAAATAACAGAAGACTTTAATTACATCATAATAATGCAACATCAGAGTACAGATTATATCAAAGTACATCGATATAATAATACAACAGCGGAAGATTAATTTACAACAATTTTAATACAACGCAGCGGAATTAAACATGATATATTAAATGAAGTTTGAACAGCAAAATAGAAATGATCGGATCCAGCTTCAGCTCCATAGCTATCCAGAATGAGTCTGTTAAAACTTGAATACAAGGCTATCCGTGTGGAAAAGAGGGCACCCGGGTTTGCAAAGTGAAATAAACTACGAGTCAGTCATGGGACTGGTATAAGAAATCTTACTAACCTATTTAATAATAGGGCTAATCACAGGACCACGCTGCTAATGCGGAATGGTTTTACTCCATTGGATTGCCAGTGCATAAATAAAATAAATCGTTAAACAATGCAATGCTTTTTAGAAAAATGAAACCATTATAAGACTCAAGTCCCAACACACAATGCAACGCAAATCGGAGGATAGAGTTTTACCTCATAATGGTCAAAAATGCTTGATACGATAAAACAGATTTGATATTATTATTAGTGTATATATGTTTCAAAAATAATTTCAATCAAAATGTATCAATCATAGACGACATAGCTACCATATACTATGTCGCCATACTAGTTATACAATCAAAACCGTATGGTGTCGTATTGGAAGTAGGATTTCTATTATGAACCAAGGCAAGAGATAGTCCTTACCGAATTCGAGACACTCTAGCCTGTGCCTCAGGATCAGAGCTCGAGTGACCCTAGGAGCGCCAGGGTCAGTCCACAAATATGTTAGTGGATTAGTTATGCCTGAACAATACGTTTCCCTGCCCTATGGGCCATAAAATAAAGCCACTAGGGACTCAAATAACCGAGTCACCTCGCAATCCATCATCCACATAAGTAAAAATGTCGGGCCTTGTAAAAACCCTGACACCACTTCTAGCTAGAAAGAAACGCATGTCCTCCCTGGGGTCCTTCTCAAGTTTCTGGTTCATATCGGGGTGTGAGGCTCGCGAAGTTACGCTACACAAAGCTATGCCTAAAATGGGTTGTGCTTTGATCATCAACACAAGGCTCTGCTTTTCAACAAAAGCCTTCATCATTTGCATCTTAGCATGGCACATCGTCAATCCATACCATTGATTTCTGCCAATATATAACCTCTAAGCTCGTACGTCTCAGAGAAGGGTGTTATGCGAGAGAATAAATTCTCCGCCACCAAACAGATATATATTTAGCAGAGACCAAGGAATACGGCATAAAGGAATACAACGTCAGACAAACCATCCATTTACAAGTCCGTTCTGGATCTGAACGAAACCGGAGACACATTATTCCTCGTCCCATATGTCCAATACAGGAGATAGGTTCTCGCATATCCGGTCGATCTCCAAGTACGTCTGGACGATCACCACTTATTACCTTGTCTTTGGATGCCTCCCAATCAAGACATCAGTAATCATCCAAACGATGTGAAGACATCCGGTCTTCAACCACCGTCCTCATCTTCGACTCTTAATCGTCGTAGTAATTATTCGAAATGGGTTAAACCCGGTCTTTCCGAATATCTCGCGTATTTTATAATCAATAATAAAATACTATAAAAGCACATCATACGCCTTATTCCAATTCAGAATATTCTTTTAAATAAATATTCACATTATTAGGGAAAGGTTCACATTAATTTTATCAAAGATAAATTCTTTTAATTTATCCTTTAATCTTCTTTTTATAGATTCATTAAAACTCCAATTTGGTTTTAATATCAAAAATCATTATTTAATGATTATTCAACTTTAAGAAATTTATCTTGTCCTTATCTGGGTTAAAGAACCAATGTCATTTAAAACACAGTTCACGGTAAACCCAAAATCATCTTCCATTAAATATGGAAATTTCACAGAAATCAAATCAATGTATAATCGATATAAATTTCCGTATCAAACTAATGATATAAATGGAATAACGGCAAAGCCTTTTAAATTCCATATATATTAACGGTCTTCTTTTACAAAAGCTCATCTCGATTATAATTAAATCGAATTTCATTCAATTCCAAATTTAATACGCCAGAAGAAAGGAAAGAAGAGAGTAAAACAAACAAAGAACCTGTAATATGTCTCGCAGCGCATGGGATAAAATATAATCATAACATATACTTAACACAAAACAGGTGAGACAGTGCATAAGCTGAAAACAAACTATCATAGCAGCGGAAAATCCAAATACAGCTTATGTTTCACAACATTATTATTACAACTTTTAAAACTGTCTCTAAAAGTAAAGCAAGATAAGGAAGATACACTACTAATTCCCAAGTAGTGACCACCAATGACACAGGGAGAATATCTATATATATCATACGTGGAAGCCTCCTGCTCGCCTCCAAATCAGCTACTCGTGCATCACCAGATAACCTGTCTCTAGTCTGCTCGTGTGAGCACCCAGAGTAATAAAAAGAGACATAAAACTCCGGGTCATACAAAAGTCTGGTGTGAGCGATAAGCAACAAAACAGAACAATAACAGGTACAATCCAATCATACCTGAACCTGGACCTACAACCAAAGAGTTAGCACTACATACCGTACAATACTCTAAGGTGCCACTAACATACAGTGTAAGAGATATGGGGGTGGGGGTGTGCATGTCATAGTGATGTCAAACAATCAAGCATAGCAATCATCCTCACATCCCTCACTCAGTGCGTAAATCATACGATATCCACTACTTTGGTCACCTAATACTTTGGGCCATGACGGAATCCAATCCCGTGTAACTATCACTACAAGCCCACTATCCATCACTCAATGGTGAACCAAAGTTATGAATACTGACAACCCCTTTGCACACATCCCGCAGCAAAGCCCAATCATGAAGTGAACTCATTGGTTCCCATCTGGATCCTGAGCTCTAAATTCCAATTGAACTACCTTTGCATCTCGGGTTTTAGTTATCATCTTCATCTGGGTCGGTCTTCACTTCACCTTGCTTCGGACCGTGGTCATCACCCTCGCTCGGGTCAGATCATGGTCTTCACTTCAAGTCCAAGCATCTCAGATCGGGTCGGTAGGTCAAGAACCTTTCATTCTGGTCGGTTTTCATCATCTCTACCCTAGTCGGTCGGTATTTCCCCCTTGGTCGGTCGAACACTTCACCATTCCTGGTAGGTCGTACTTCACCATCCCTGGTCGGTCGGTATTGCCCCCTGGTCGGTCGAACACTTCACCATTCCTGGTCGGTCGTACTTCACCATCCCTTGTCCGTCGGTATTGCCCCCCTGGTCGGTCGAACACTTCACCATTCCTGGTCGGTCGTACTTCACCATCCCTGGTCGGTCGTACTTCATCATCGTATGGGTTCGTTCGAACATCGCATAGTGGTCGGTCTTGCCCAGCCTGGTCGATCTCCCTAGTCGGTCGAACACTTCATACAGGGTCGGTCGTGAGCTCGGGTCGGTCGGTCAAAACCTTCCCCTGGTCGGTCTAACTCGACCCAAAGAAAACCTGCACCATTTCAGCAAGCTATTTTCGCCTCTTGACTGCGTTTTCAACCATTCTAACTTTATAATGCAATCATAGATAATACCAAACAGTAGTAGCAACATGTATAATCAACCATAAACACCAAAACAACAATTTAATCATAACAATATGGATCAAATGTACCCAAAACCCATGTTTTCCCCTTAATCATGTTTAAGCATAACTAATGATAGGATTAGCAAAACTAAAACAAATTAGCCAAATTTTCTAACAGAGGCCTAAAACAATATTTCAGAATTTCTGAATATTTTTCCAGATTTTAATCACGCATAAATTCGCTAATTATCACTAATCACCCCTTAATCCCCTAAATTCCGGGATTTGCAAAATTAGTCGAAATTAACCAAATTCATATCAGAGGCATAAAATGATGTTTTAGAATTTTAGGAATTTTTCTAGATTTTTCTGAGCCATAATTTCGCTAATCTTCGCTAATTACCATAATCAGCCGTAATTAGTGAAAAACAATGCAAATCACTCACCTTTGCCACAAAGTAAACTATAGATCTGAAATGATTCTCTGTTTGGGTCGAATTCTAATGTGTTCCAGCAACTCTAATCTTGATTTAGTGAAGTTCTCCCTTGATTTGATGTTGCTAATCCCAATCTTCAAGTTGTAGGTGATTTGGAGATGTTTTGAAGAGATTTAGAGAGTGGAGGCCATGGCTAGGGTTTCAAGAATGAAAGTGGCGGCTCAAAAATTGAAATGAAATGAATTCCCAAACCCTATCAGCCTCCCCATAACCCTAATCCCTAAATGGGATGTGGGCCAAGCTTTTAACTACCCGGTTTAGCCCAATTAAGCTGTTTTTCACCTTCTGAACCTTAATTCAACCATATCTCCCAAACGGTAAGTCCGTTTTTCACATGTGGCCACTCTACGGAAAGTAAACCATCATTCAAAGCCAATGGAAGTGGTTTCAGGTCAAAACTCCTTTCCAATCAAAAGTTATGGCCAAAACAAGATCAGCTAGGGGCAAAATGGTCATCGGCAAAAATCATGAACATGAAAAATTACCCCAATAGTCGTCCCTCAACTCTACATGACCATACGACTTCGTATGAGAAAGAAATAAATATTCTACGATCCTCCGATGCGTAGAATGCGGGTTGTTACATTCTCCTCCCTTAAGAAATTTCGTCCCCGAAATTCCTTAACCGAAACATACAAAGAATTCCGCATGCCTATCAATCTTTTTCAAACAATAAAACATACAAAACAACACAACAAGCCTATCCTAGCATGCGGTTAACTAACAAGGGAAGAACTATCACTAGCAAAACCTTACCAGGCAAAGAGTTCTGAATACTTCTTCCTTATGTTCTCCTCTGTTTCCCAAGTACAGCCTTCCTCATCACCACCCCAATGAACTTTGACTAGTTTCACCACCTTCCTTCGAAGCTGCTTCGTATCGTTTCTAACAATATGCAAAGGCTTGCGGTTCCTAACCGCCTCGGGTTCAACTTCGATGTCATCCAACTGATCAGGTGAAATAGACATACTAGGGTCGTGCACGAATTTCCTTAACTGGGAAACATGAAATATGTTGTGAACTCCCGCCATCTTGTCAGGTAGCTCTACTTCATACGCCAAATTCCCAACTTGCTCGAGGACTGGGAATGGACCAACAAATCTTGGTGCTAACTTACCTCTCCAACCAACATGATGGTGCCTTGCACGGTCTTTCATACAAAGTTTCAATTGGAGCCATACCAATACTGGGCTAATAACTATTATTATCCATAACTCAACCAAATACAAATGGACATCCCATGACCCTCCAAAATCCAATTTATAAGTTCTCAAAAGGTTCTCTAATATACAATTCACTTTAATACCATCATGACCTGACCTAGTCCTTGGTAAACTATCAATATAATCCATTTGAGACTTATTTCCAATGGTTGTGACAAACCACTAGGCTTCTTTTGCTCAGCTTTAGCTAACTGGCAATTCATGCACTTGGACATAAACTTCCCAACGTCTTTCTTTATCCTTTCCCAGTAGTAGATCTGCTCCATGTCTCAATACATCTTGTTACCACTGGGATGTATAGTCAATTTCAGGTGATGGTATGCTCTAAGCACTTCATCTCTCAGTCCATCTACGTTAGGTACAACTAGTCCTCCATTCTTTTGAAGCCATCCTTCTTGATCAAATCCTTGATTGATCGTTCTCTTTCCATTGATACCCATCTCTACCCTAGAGATGATTTCCAATAGGTTAGGATCGTCCTTCTAAGTGGAACCAATCCACTCAATCAAAATCGATCTAATCGTCAAGCTTACTAGCGTTTCTGAATCCAATTCACTCTTGGGTCTGAAATCATATCTTGTGATATACTCTAGTTGCTTCCATCCTAGAAACAAAACCCCTAAACTGGCATGTCTCCTACTCAATGAAACTATTCCCGCACCCAAATCCTTTGCTAAGTCCACTTTGCCCCTATGAAGTCATGACAACTTAACCGCACTGGCTCATAGCCTTACTAATCCTTTACTATGTCCACTTTGCCCCTCGAGTCATGACGACTCTACTGCACTGGCTCATAGTCCTACTACAATCACATTGTTCCCCATCGCTGGAACCCTACAGGTGACAGTCTACTCAAGGGAAGAAAAATAGGAACAACATATCAATCATAACATCCATCAAACAAGTCCTACCTATCACCTTCTAAATTCATACACATCGACACCTACATGACTGGTCCAACCAATCCCAATATGTCGATTCTAGTATGTCTGGTCCAACCAACATCAATAACTAATGGAAGCCCAGCCTCCATACATACACCGATGCCTATTTGACTGGTCCAACCAATCCCAGGCCAATGGAAGCCCCGCTTCCCTACGGACTACCGTACGTCCAACGTACGTTTATCCTCCAAGTATAACTAGATCACGTCCAACGGATCCAAGGTAACAAGCATCCCCAGATACCCCTGCATTTAGTCCGCCTAAAATACTTGAGTCCAACCCAAGTCTATCTATTGTCTTGCTGCCCTCTCGAGTCCAACTCAAGCCGAATCCAATTCCTTGCAGCCTTCTCGAGTCCAACTCGAGTCAATCTATAACTCAGACCCAGTCTTGAGTATCCATTATCGACAAACTCTAGTCCAACGTGAGTCGTCTCCCTATTCGTTGCATCTCCAAGATCAACGAACACCCTTTTTCTTTTTATGAGTTCAAGTCCTACTATCCAAAGAGAACATCAACATAGGGTTCTAAACAATCCATTACTTTGCATCTTTCTCGAGTCCCAGACGAGCAATCTCATAACCCTATCGAGTCTAACTCTGGGCAGTCTATACCATTGAACAGTCTTATCATGTTCCGTCTGCCCATCACTCCTTGAGTAAACCAAGATATCATCCAATGAAAAATCACAACAACTATTTACCCCTCACGCAAACCATCCTAGTCGAAATCGACATTCCCCAAGCACAAGCCCTAAAGGCCTAAACCAATATCAGACAAGCACCCAAGGAACATCTCCTCTGATTTCGGACAACCCACGTGAGGTGATACTAGAAAAACAATCTAGCACTGGAGCACTCATTTGCCTCCCAGAGACAACTAGAACTTATTACAACGATAACCTCTTAGCTTCCTTAATTCCAGTTACTATCGCCATCACTAGGTAGGTACCTAATACCACCCTATTCTTTTAGAGTAAATCGACCCCCCCAAAATAATGCTAAACCCAGTAAAGCCCAAAACAAAGCAATCACAAGGAAACATACATCCATGACTCGATAAGACCAAACCACAACAAATCATACTAAGATTAGTCGAACCACCTATCGGGTTCGTCACAATTAGAGGTCTATCGACTATCTCGGGTTTGTCAAACAATACCTGAACAGAAACATCTTAAATAGAAAGCATACCTTTTATAACGACACCCTTTCCCTTCTGCGTCGCACTTGGAGCATTCGACGAAGAAGGAACAGCGTTGATAGCATACGCTTTCACAATCTGCTTCTCCCTAGGAGGTTGTGGGCAATCATCCTTGTGATGTCCCGCCTGGCCGCAGTTAAAGCACTTCCTTTCCCCAGGCTTTTCTCGACAATCTCTGGCATAGTGGCCCTTCTTGCCACAACTAAAGCATTCGCCATCTTTCTTATTTTTCTTATTCTGACCTTCCTTGGTCGGGTTCTGCTTCCTCTTGTTTTGAGAATTCTTCTTGCCTTCACCGCCTTCTTGCGGCTTTGGTTCCTCTGCAGATGTCATAGCAACCGCATTCTTCGACTTAGGGAAAAGCTCTCTGACCTTAATGCCTTTCCTACAATAGACTCGAACGTCTCATCGATATGGTTTATAAGTCTTTCCCCTAAGTGCCCATCCAAGCCAGTTATGAACTTCTCGTTCTTCTTTTCGACTGTATCGATAAGGGACCATCCATATTTCGATAAAGTATCGAATTCTATGATGTACTCTGAGACTGCCCAACCATTCTGCTTAAGCTCCAAGAACTTCCTGAACAATTCTGATTTATGAGCAGCTGGAATAAACTTATCACAAAAGCGAGTCTTAAACTGATTCCAAGTAACTTGATCCTCTGGAGTAGATGTCTTAGTGGCATTCCACCATTTCATCGCTCGTCCTTGCAGCTGACGAGACGCTAGCCTTCTCTTCATCGCATCCTCGATACCCAAGTCGTCGAAGATACAATCACAACTATCCAACCAATCCTGAACATCTGTGGCCGACTCCGTTCCATGGAACGGCTTCCCACCAAGGTTAGTGTAATCTTTGCACAACTTGGTGAAATCGTCCCTAGGCGCCTGCACTACTGGACCACCACCATTACCGGCATTGGGAACTGCTCCCCGAACATCCCAAAGCATCTCCCTCATGAAGTTAGTGAACATCGTCCTCATGTCAGGAGCATTCCCATTATTGGCTCCTCTACCAGCACCTCTCAAATTTCGGCTCATCGTCAAATCTGTAGAGAGAAAACGATTAACCGTCTCCATAGTGGTGCCAGTGCAGCACGACTTCATCCTTAGCTATACTAATAATATATATAGATATAGCTTTTGAAAACCAAAATAATCACAAATACGCGCTCTCATATACGTACTATCTCTTTGTGGTGTCTTTCCCTAGGTTAGCTACGCAGCCTAGAGCTCTGATACCAAATGTGACGGCCCGCCCCACACCAACCGACATTTACTCCAAATGTGCGTTATACACATGTCCAGCTAGCACGGGACGGTCGCCAAAAGAAAGGAAAGAAGAGAGTAAAACAAACAAAGAACCTGTAATATGTCTCACAGCGCATGAGATAAAATATAATCATAACATATACTTGACACAAAACAGGTGAGACAGTCCATAAGCTGAAAACAAACTATTATAGCGGCGGAAAATCCAAATACAGCTTATGTTTCACAACATCATTATTACAACTTTTAAAACTGTCTCTAAAAGCAAAGCATGATAAGGAAGGTACACTACTAATGCCCAAGTAGCGACCACCAACGACACATGGAGAATATCTATATATATCATACGTGTAAGCCTCCTGCTCGCCTCCAGATCAGCTACTCGTGCATCACCAGATAACGTGTCTCTAGTCTGCTCGTGTGAGCACCCAGAGTAATAAGAAGAGACATAAAACTCCGGGTCAGACAAAAGTCTAGTGTGAGCGATAAGCAACAAAATAGAACAATAATAGGTATAATCCAATCATACCTGAACCTGGACCTGCAACCAAAGAGTTAGCACTACATACCGTACAATACTCTAAGGTGCCACTAACATACAGTGTAAGAGATACGGGGGTGGGGGTGTGCATGTAATAGTGATGTCAAACAATCAAGCATAGCAATCATCCTTACATCCCTCACTTAGTGCGTAAAGCATACGATATCCACTATTTTGGTCACCTAATACTTTGGGCCATGACGGAATCCAATCCCGTGTAACTATCACTACAAGCCCACTATCCATCTCTCAGTGGTGAACCAAAGTTATGAATACTGACAACCCCTTTGCACACGTCCCGCAGCAAAGCCCAATCATGAAGTGAACTCATTGGTTCCCATCTGGATCCTGAGCTCTAACTTCCAATTGAACTACCTTTGCATCTCGGGTTTTAGTTATCATCTTCATCCGGGTTGGTCTTCACTTCACCTTGCTTCGGATCGTGGTCATCACCCTCGCTCGGGTCAGATCGTGGTCTTCACTTCAAGTCCAAGCATCTTGGATCGGGTCGGTAGGTCAAGAACCTTCCATTCTGGTCGGTTTTCATCATCTCTTCCCTGGTCGGTCGGTATTGCCCCCCTGGTCGGTCGAACACTTCACCATTCCTGGTAGGTCGTACTTCACCATCCCTGGTCGGTCGGTATTGCCCACCTGGTCGGTCAAACACTTCACCATTCCTGGTTGGTTGTACTTCACCATCCCAAGTCGGTCGGTATTGCCCCCTGGTCGGTCGAACACTTCACCATTCCTGGTCGGTCGTACTTCACCATCCCTGGTCGGTCATACTTCATCATCGTATGGGTTCGGTCGAACATCGCATAGTGGTCGGTCTTGCCCAGCCTGGTCGATCTCCCTAGTCGGTCGAACACTTCATACAGGGTCGGTCGTGAGCTCGGGTCGGTCGGTCAAAACCTTCCCCTGGTCGGTCTAACTCGACCCAAAGAAAACCTGCACCATTTCAGCAAGCTATTTTCGCCTCTTGACTGCGTTTTCAACCATTCTAACTTTATAATGCAATCATAGATAATACCAAACAGTAGTAGCAACATGTATAATCAACCATAAACACCAAAACAACAACTTAATCATAAAAATATGGATCAAATGTACCTAAAACTCATGTTTTCCCCTTAATCATGTTTAAGCATAACTAATGATTGGATTAACAAAACTTAACCAAATCAGCCAAATTTTCTAATAGAGGCCTAAAACAATATTTCATAATTTCTGAATATTTTTCCGGATTTTAATCACGCATAAATTCGCTAATTATCACTAATCACCCATTATTCCCCTAAATTCCAAGATTTGCAAAATTAGTCGAAAATTAACCCAAATTCATATCAGAGGCATAAAATGATGTTTTAGAATTTTAGGAATTTTTTTAGATTTTTCTGAGCCATAATTTAGCTAATCATCGCTAATTACCATAATTAGCCGTAATTAGTGAAAAACAATGCAAATCACTCACCTTTTCCACAAAGTAAACTATAGATCTGAATTGATTCTTTGTTTGGGTCGAATTCTAATGTGTTCTAGCGGCTCTAATCTTGATTTAGTGAAGATATCCCTTGATTTGATGTTGCTAATCCTAATCTTCAAGTTGTAGGTGATTTGGAGATGTTTTGAAGAGATTTAGAGAGTGGAGGCCATGGCTAGGGCTTCAAGAATGAAAGTGGCAGCTCAAAAACTGAAATGAAATGATTTCCTAAACCTTATCAGTCTCTCCATAACCCTAATCCCGAAATGGGTATGGGCCAAGCTGTTAACTACCCGTTTAGCCCAATTAAGCTGTTTTTCACCTTATGAACCTTAATTCAGCCATATCTCCCAAACGGTAAGTCCGTTTTTCACATGTGACCACTCTACGGAAAGGTAAACCATCATTCGAAGCCAATGGAAGTGGTTTCAGGTCAAAACTCCTTTCCAATCAAAAGTTATAGCCAAAACAAGATCAGCTAGGGGCAAAACGGTCGTCGGCAAAAATCATGAACATGAATAATTACCCCAATAGTCGTCCCTCAACTCTACATGACCATACGACTTCGTATGAGAAAGAAATAAATATTCTACGATCCTCCGATGCATAGAATGCAGGTTGTTACAATTTCCATTTTAATCTGAATAAAAGATTTATAAATTCCAAGTTATATTCAGTGTTAATTGGGTTAAAGAACAAATGTCGTTTAAAACATAGTTCATGTTAAACCCAATTCACATTTCATTTTATTCCAATTACCAAATATAATTGGAAACTCTAACAATCTTACTTAAAAGATTTATTCTTTTCATACGGGGTTTAAGAACAGTGTTATTTAAGACACCATTCACGATAACCCAAAATCCAATTTATTTATTTTGAAAACATTGGATTATTATTCTAGTTAATAACTAGTTCATTTCAATAAATATTTTTTTTATCTTTTAAATATGGATTTTTTCATCTAAAATCTTTCTAAATCATTTATAATGATTTTACATAATTTATTAACATTTTTAATAATTTTATCAAGGCCTGTACAGTCGCTTTCCATGAACGGTCATCAAACTGCACTTACAACGGCCTTTTCTGAAATTGATTTGGACATAACTCCAAATCTAACCGTTAGATTTCAAATCTCTTATATTCATTGGAAACCTCTTTTTGTTACGAACCCAAGTTCCGGATTTAGGAGAATCCAACGGTCGGATCTCCTATTACATCAATTTGAAGTTAATGGTCGAAATTCGAGAACGGTCGCTGCGCAGTGCGTTCTATTCAGGCCATTATATAAATATATATAATATATCATCGATTTCTATTTAAAACGTATGTATAGAATGTTTATATATTTGTTTTAAAATAATTTTAACTTCATTTTAAATTTTAAAGCAAAACTGAATATCTTATATTTTATCATATTAAAATATTTATATTTTCAAAATATTAGTTTTATAAATCACTTCTTCTTATATTCATTATAAAATGAATAAAATCGATCGATAAACCCGTTCGGGTTAAAAATAGCATTCCTACATACACGGCTTCATATTTCAATATTTTTATTCTTCATTGAATATTATTCTAAAATATTCATTATTTTAAAATATTCTTTATTTCCAAGATTCGTTACTTTAAAATATTCTTTATATAAAGATGTTCTTTATTTTAAAATATTGTTTTATTAAAAATATTCTAAATCGGAAAGCGAACCAATCAATTACCATATAAATTCGGTCATATGGATTTCATACATTGCATATGTATATAACAGTAATGATAAATAATCATTAAACAATCCATTCACATCTAGAGTGAAATTTATAACTGTGTGAGCATTAAAATAAATTAATAACGCTCATCACAGACTGTAAATCCATCGATTGACATACAACTAAATGTTGGGACTAGTGTATGTCAAGTATCATCCCAACACCCGTGTGGGGTTTTCAAACAACAACAATTTATATAAATAAATCATTAGTTAATAAATTCAAACAATTATAATTTGGTTTGAATTTTATTTATTTATTTAACATGAATATAACCTAAATAAATTACATATTTATTTAACATGAACATGAGCTAAATATGACATTTGGATGTAACATGAACATCATCTAAATATATGACATTTTAATGTAACATAAACATAATCTAAATATATGACATTTTTATATAAATGACATTTTTAATCTAATGTTACATTTCTATATAAAATGATGTTTTTAATCTAGTGTGACATTTCTATATAAGAATGATGTTTTTAATCTAGTGTGACATTCCTATATAAAAATGATGTTTTTAATCTAGTGTGACATTCCTATATAAAAATGATGTTTTTAATCTAGTGTGACATTCCTATATATAAAAATGATGTTTTTAATCTAACTAAATATCTTATAACAAAAATGATATTTTTGTATGGCAATCCTAATTCAACATAAGAATGATATTTTTATTCTAATGTAAACATATTTCTAATGTATACATATTTCTAATGTATTGACATTTTCAATATAACATGACATTTCTAATATAATGACATTTTCAATATAACATGACATTTCTAAACATATGACATTTCAATGTTGCATAACATCCCTAACTAAAAATGATGTTTTTACTTTAACATAACATGATTCAACAAAATGGATATTTTGTTTTGGCACTAATATATTTGACAAAAAAATGATATTTTGGTTTGATACAAATATATTTGACAAAAATGATATTTTGGGTTTGACACAAATATACTTAACAAAAATGTTATTTTGGTTTGTTACAAATATATTTAACAAAAATGTTATTTTGGTTTGACACAAATATATTTAACAAAAATGTTATTTTGGTTTGTTACAAATATATTTGACAAAAATGATATTTTGGTTTGACACAAATATATTTAACAAAAATGTTATTTTGGTTAAACAAAAATTGCCATTTCTATTTCGACAATTCTAATTCAATAAAAATGACCTTTACATTTTGTTGATTCTAATTAAAACAAAAATGAAAATTATATCTTGACATTTCTAATTAAACACTAAATTACATTTATATTTTGACATTTCTAATTAAACACTAAATGACATTAAAATTAAAACTTACATGATTCTAATATAATGACCTTTTTATTTCAACTAACATAATTCTAATGTAATGACATTTTTTTTTCAACTATAACATCTTATAAGAAAATGGTATTTTTATTCTAATGCAACACTTTATAACAAAATGTTATTTTATTTCTAATGTAACACTTCATACAACAAAAAAATGGTATTTTTATAATGCTAACATTTCATACAACAAAATGGTATTTTTATTTTGTTAACATTTCATAAAAATGTTATTTCTTTTATGCTTACATAAAAATGATATTTCTTTTTATCTCAAACTAACATGTTAAAATGCCCTTTTAATAACAAAATATGTTTAACATGTATTTCTTTTTATATCTAATTAACATATGTATTTCCTTTTATTTCAAACTAAAATGCTTAATATGTTTTTATTCCAATTCTAACTAACATAAGAGAATGTCACATTGTAATGATAAAACATGTGTTAACTTTTTTTTTATTTTTTTTAACTAACATGGCAATTTCTAGCAAATATGTTTATTTTCATGTTAACATGTTAAAGATATTGTTTTTATTTACCCAACATATCCTAACCAAAGATGTTATTTTTGTTACACAAAAATATTCTAACCAAAATTGTTATTTTTGTTTACACAAAATATTCTAACCAAAAATGTTGTTTTTGTTTACACAAAAATATAATTCGACAGATCATCATCAACACAGTCAACCAACCAATCTAAATTTTGCACGGTGCATATAATATTACAATCACAATCAATATATATATATATATAATTTTTATTCTAAATTTAAAACGAGAAATCTCACATCGGGTTTCTGAATTCTTCAAAATTTAGATCGCTCCGTTTCAGATCTGGTCTGTTCCATGTCGTAGATCTCCTCTTCACGATTTCAATGCTTCGAAAATCGTTCGATTCTGATATGAATTGAATAAGATATAGCATTATATACATTTGTATACATTTAAATATATAATTAAATAATTTAATTTCACTTAACCATAAGCGTTGCCACATAATCATCTTCCTCCTTCGTTAATTCTGGAAACCCACTTCGACATTGAAATCCCCTACGCGCACGCCTTATGAGGCCGTTTCGACCGATCAACTTGCACCGCACCGAAGCCCGCACGGCCACCTTCCAGTGCCGCCCAGCCACTCGAAGTCTGATCCCCTATGGCGCCCCCAAATCCGCTCCAAGCGGCGCTCCTTTCGAGCTGAATTCCGGCCAATCCGTGCCTTTATTGGCCATCATAGCCGTTGAGGTTGTTGATCTCACTGAGAAGGTGTTTGTCATTGAACATCTCTTGCATCGATCAATGGACGTGAAGAATTCGGGGAGAGAAGGTTCGAGGATTCTCGGCCATAGAAAACGTTTGTGGCGGCTACTGTATTAGGGTTTCATTAGGTTTAGGGTTTGTTAGACCTAGGGTTTTCATATTATTTTATTATTAAATTCCTTAATTTTACAAAAAAGCCCGTAAATCTTTAGTAACTCCAAATCCAGCCCAACTTATGTTTCCCCTAGCCAAATACCTCCCTTATGGACACAATGGACTAGGTCCCGTCAGCCCGTTTGATCGTCTTAGCCCACTTTTCTTTATTTTAAAATATAAATCATTTAATTATTTAATTTAAATGTACATTTAAATTTACTGAGGCCACATACTGACTCTAAAAATTACAGAAAAATATATCTAGCTATGGTTTGATGATACAGTCCTAACAAAACTAATTCCGTCGAATTGGGAGACCGTTTGAAAAATGACCATTTTCTGGTCCATCGAATTTGACTGAAATTGACAAAACACATTTTCTTTTGCCACGCTCACATATTAATTCTAAAATTTGAAACCTAACAATAATTTGACATTCCGGTTCCAACAAAAGTGGTTTCGTCGAAAATGGTGGTCGTTTGTAAAATGTCTATTTTTAATATTAAAATATATAAATAAATTCTATAGCGACTATCCTAGAAATTAAACTGGGCATAAATTTTGGTTCCCACTATGAAATTTCAATTTTTCGGATTCGTTGGAAAGATATTTTTAAACGGAATTTAATGTTTTTGGTTTTACTAAAATACGATTTATTTTACATCACGTACATACAGTCAAAGTTCGAATTCAAATTTTCAAACAGCCGCGCTATTTCTATCTCCTTTTATAATTAAAATAAATTTATTCGTTCTAACTTCTAAATAAATTTTTAGTCGCTATTATTTAAAATAAATTATTTTAAATATTTAAAAATCCATTGAAATTTCTAAAATAAAAATTTTAAATTGGTTCCAAAATTTCGGGTTGTTACATTGCAACACCTGCCATTTGTATAGTGATCTCTCTTATCCACTTTATGCTTGTCATGATTACCTTTATTTATTTACTGGCTAAAAGTTACTAGACTCGCCAGACTTTATGTCTGACCCCTTTTGTTTTTCCTTCTCTCTTCCGTTCCCCCTAGGTTCTCAGGGAGGAAACACTCAGGCTTGACCGTGATTTTGCTTGATTGCTAGAGATGCTGATATGTATGGATCAAGCTCCTATTCTCGTTTCAATGGCTATATTTTGTTATTGGGGAATTTTCTTTCTTTTATGTACTCTGATATTTCCGAAGTACAAGATAGTGGTTTTTATATTTCAGACAAATGATGCTTTGGACCACGGTATTTTGATGATTAATAAAGTTGTTTATTTCCGTTGCAAAATTTTTTATATCTGTCTTGTAATATTCTGTGTCTGTTTACCTAAACGCTTCACGAAACTTAATGCATTCCCTTTGTGAGTGACATTAACGGACGTGGGGTGTCACACTTGGTATCAGAGCTAAAGGTTACAAGTTTAGATAAAAGTTTTTGAAAATTATTTTCAAAAAGGTTTTAAAGAAAGCATTTTAAAAAAAGAAAAGTCTGTTTTGAAAAACATTCCACAAAAAGTCATATGTAGTATCCTTCGGTCCTTTATCTATATTTCTTCCTTTTCCCTTTTTTTTCAGCATGTCTGGGGAATAAAACATCCCTATTATCCCAAAGCGAATAACTATATCCGGATGATTCTGTAGGTATTTGGAGGCCATGGCGCCAGCCGAAGGCCAAAGAGACGATCCTCCCACAGCTGTACTAGTCATTCCTCCTCCTCCCCCTCCAAGAGCAGATAACTTCACCAGGATCTACAAGGACTTCCGTGCTATGGGAGGGAAGTCATTCCATGGGAACGTTACATTCATAGAAGCTCGGAATTAGCTCAAGGAGACCGAGGACTTATTCATAATCTTTGAAGTGGAGGACCGAAGGAAAATTCAATTAGTTACCTGGCCGTTAAAGGACGAAGCCTCATTTTGGTGGGAAGTTACCCAAGCTGGACGTCTGGTAGGGACTTGGGAAGACATTGGACAGAGGTTCGAAATGAAATTTCTTTCCCAAGCAGAGCAAAGCATACAGATGGAGAGGTTCTTATCACTCAAACAAGGAAATTTGACAGTAAAGGAATATGTGAACAAGTTCAATCAGCTGGCAAGGTTCGGGCTAGAGTTGGTAGACACACCGCACAAAAAGGCTTTGCGGTTTGTTAAAGGGCTGAATGAGCCTCTACATGGTTTAACTATGTCCCATCTTCCAATGGGGGCCACGTTTGAAAAGCTTGTTGATATAGCCCTAACGCATGAGGAGGATATGGGAAAAAAGAAGGAAGTGAAAGTTGAGGAGTCATCGCAGAATAAGAAGGTGTGGCCCAAGAAGGGGCAGTAGCAGCATCAACGGCAACAACAACAACAACAGAAGAAAGGAGCACTACTACAAAACATGTCATTTGCATCAGTTGTTAAACCCCTGTTGCATCAGTTGTTAAACTGATACAAGTGAAGATGATGCAACAGACAAATTTCTGTTGTATCAGTTAAAGAACTCATGCAAATGACGATCACTTGCATCAGTTGTTTAACACAACCAATGCTATAGAGCAAATGCAAATGTCTACATTTGCTTAATTTCAGAGTCTTGGTCTATTGCATCAGATTTTTAAAACAACTGATGCTAACGAATAGATGCAAAAATAACATTTGTTATGACCTTTAATGTATTGCATCAGTTGCCTATGCTATTACAACTGATGCAAACTAAATGAATTAAAAAAAATCCACTATTTACAAATTTTTAAATCCGAAACAATATTAAGTTGAATTTAATATTCTATAGATGCATTAATAACACCAATAATATAAAAATATATTTGTATTATCGATCAGCATAGTTCATGTGTACAAAAAAAAAATAAAAAAAAAATACTCTAATCGTAAAACTAAAGTCAACGTGCATAACAAAAGACTAACATAAGTACATCCAATTAATCATGATATAGGTTGCTAAGCAATCCCGAACTTCATCTATCTTTTGTCGGTCATAAGAACCACGTTGTGCAAAGTCCTGCAATTTATAAGAGTAGTACTATTTTAAAACGTCGTAAATAACATATAATAGCTAAGCTAATGAAATAAATTAAAGTATACCTTTTGTAAATCGATGCTTTGATTGTGGTGTTTTACTATATCAACCATATACCTCATCACATAATATACACAATCTGTTGCATCAAATTGCTACGGACACTGGCAATATTACAAAATAATTTAATAGTTAGTTAATAAAACCAAAAAAAGACAGTGTTAATTCATCGCAGCTTTTAATTTGTGTCATTTTCATCCAAACAAATGTAATATATTCATAATTTTTTAAACTATGAGCAAGAAAGGGGTTGCAAAAGCATAATAATTCTCTTTGTTATGTAACTTTTAAGAATAAAAATATTAAGTACAAACTAGTTTGTTACATTACATCAGTATTAAGTATTAATAAGCCAAAAGATTTCCACTACGTGAATCATTTGCAGTGCTAGTAATAACATGCGAGGGAAGATATACATACCATGACTCCAAGGATTAAAACATTGTAATGATATGCAGAGGGGTTTTTAAGATTAAATTCCTTTTGTTGTGCCAACTGGGAAGCAACACTCTGATCAAAAAAGTAAAGCCCTACAACCATCAATGCCGGCATTTGGCTGCAAATATGTGCAGAGGATGTACTTAAAACATATCCTGCAATAATATAGTAAAATGATTGAGTTGGTGAAAGCAATAGGCGAGCATACATGTACATGTGTATGTCGGGGTTGTCTCGCATGTGTAAAAGAGGAAGGATGCTTTGGAATTAGAATGGGCTCGCATTGCCCTAATAACTTGAAGAAGTGATATCAATATGAGTTGATGGCCATGTAACATTAGGAATTTCTTCTCTTACAACAAAGGGCATGTTGATTCATATGCATATGCCACTGATTGCCGTATATTTAATTTTTACAAAATGATCAATATAAAGTGCTTAGTTATACCAAAAATAAGACACCAACGCTTCAAATCAAAATTAAACTTACTCAATTTTAAAAAGTCACTTTTCAGTTTAATTACAGGAGAAACAAAATTTGAAGTACGAACTGTAAAGCCATAATTGTGTTTTATATTTCTTAAAGGTTTAAATAAGTAAATTGGCGAGTAGGAAAAAAAATAAGAGAGTAAAAGTTGAGTTCCAGTCTTCCAGGAATTTAAACTCTAGAAACTTGAGATGAAAATTGGAGGGCAGTTAGGTTGTTGCACTGTTCGGGGGTGTCATTGGATCCACCTTTCTCTCCACACATAGAGACATACAAACATGCACATATGGGTGTGCGCGCCCATGCACACACATTTAACTCTTAAGATTCCAAAATGGTGTTCTTGATTAGCTCCGTACAATGTCCAATTGGATGCTAATTTTTTAAATAATATTCTACAGTTAATGTATAGGTAAACAACAATCAGGAGCTATACCTTTGCAACAGAACAACGATGCATGGATTTGACATCCCAAGGAAGTGGACTATAAAGCCTTCGAGGAACTTCCGAAGGAACACGATTGGGAACAGCACATGATAATCCAGTCCACGCCATAACCATTATAGGCACTCCATAGTCTGCAATTAAACTTCTTGACCATCCTGTATTAATTATGTTTATTCATCATCAATACAATATGGTTTGATAAAGAAAAAAAAATTATAGCAAGGTCCGTGACATTTATGCATAATGTTCATTTTAGTCGAGCAATGTTCAGTTCAAGACTTTCCATTCCATTGTGCTGACAGACATGAAAAACCAGTAGTTTTTTTTCCAATGAGAAATGATTTCCTATTATGGTGTATATAATTCTAAGATCTAAGTCATAGGAACTATAAACAAAATTTTGTGTCAAGTAAATTGAAATTTTATGTGTAAGAAATCGATTAACTTTGACAGGAACATATGAAACAATTGCATACCTGTTCCATATCTCCGTGCCGTAGCCCTCCTACTCTTTAGAGAAGCATATAAAACTCCAACTGAAAATATAGTCCCTAGTAATCCATTCATATATCTCCATACAAACTGATCTTCTCCGTCTGGAACACTGAATTCACTTATAACTCCCTAATATTAACAAACTTCAATACCATAGAAGCTGGATTCGATCATACAAAAGTAATCAGTGATAATATATGTGCTTCACAATGTAAATGGAATCAATTATATTGAGTATCACCTTGATGGCTTCTTGCATGAATAGTACAGTGATCAGCATCCCAAAAAGTTCTGCAACTTGCGTGAACCTACTAATAATATAAGCAGCATTGAAAACCGCTAGGAGGAAAAGCAGTAGAGCCGTCCATACCCAAACCCAACAAAATAAAAACACCCCAAATTCAAACATTTAAATTTAAATTAGACACAAACATGAATGAAGGGCACATAATATAATTGTGTTACCATGCTGTCCAAGCCAAAAATAAATGGCTACCAAGACCACCCTGTCCTTTTGCAAAACGGTACATATAAGAATATATTATTACTGTTGGTTCGGCAACTCCTAATATCAGCATAGACTGACCACCAAGTATTGAATGTATGATACCACAGAGGGCAGTAGATGTTAAAATGACTACTGTACTCAATAATCCACCTACAGTGTATCAACATAAAAATTTATCAATTTTTTTAAAGCTATAACGTAGCAACAGCATCCTCTTATGGTGATTTTAGTTAACTAACCCGTGTCTTTACTTAGTTGCTCTCCAAATGCGATAACAGGAAGCGCAGATGCGAAGAAAATGTATAGAGTAGGAGCCAAAATGCTAATATTGTAAAGCAAAATAACGGTCCAATTTAGAGATTAAGTTATCTAAATAATTGAATTGAATGATCACAGACCTGAAGCCAGACCGAAATCCTTTGACCCAGTCTTGTTTATAGCACACTGATCTTCCTTGAATATCCTTGATGACTCCCTTAAATGAAGTCATCGGTCCTTGTATAGACAGTAGCTGAGTGTATCTAATGAGAATGAACAAATGTGAGGTTGACTAAATTTCCGCTAGGGAAAGGAAGTACATAGAATAATACAAACATATCAGAACTGTTGGAAACGTGTATGAGCCATGTAGCAAACACTAATGTTTTTATGAATCAAACACAAACACTCTCTTTTATTTCGTGCAAATACAAAAAACTACTACTTTCTCTCTTACAAATAAAGAGCTTCGGCTCTTTATTTTTTTCTCTTTTACACTTTGTTTCTTCACTTGGTGTATCTTTAGCATACATGAAGCTTCATATATACAGGCTTCAAAATGTGCATACATGTCATGCCTTACATAATCTTTTATTTGTTCTTCTTCTTTTCACATGTGCAGCCAACTTTTGTTTACTCACCTACCAAGCTTATTTTTCACATGTGAGAGTTTGAATACTTTTAATACTCCCCCTCAAACTCGACTTTCCATCCCAAGCTTCTTTTTCATTTTATGAAATATCTCTGACTTCAACGGCTTCGTAAAGATATCTGCTAAATTTTCTTCGGTCCTGCAATGTACTAGCTCCACAATTTTATCGTTCACCTGTTCTCGAATAAAATGATATTTTATGTTGATGTGCTTGCTTCGACTATGTGACACGGGATTCTTCGCAAGTGAAATAGCTGATTTATTATCCACGTAAATAGTAATTGGATCTTCCTTTGCAATATTTAATTCGCCCAATATGTAGCCTAGCCACTTAGCTTGACATGTGCATGCTGCTGCTGCAATATACTCTGCTTCACATGTCGAGAGAGCAACTGTCTGTTGCTTCTTTGATGACCACGAGAATATCGCCGAACCGATATGAAAAACATACCCTGAAGTGCTTTTCCCATCATCCAAATCACCGCCATAATCACTGTCTTTTATGTAGCGCAAAATTCTTTTAACTTCCATGAAATGATCTTGCTTTGGCTTCTCCATGTACCTACTAACCAATCCAACCGCGTACATAATATCGAGACGAGTGAAAGTTAGATATCTTAAACTTCCAACCAAACTTTTGAACAACGTTGGATTTACCAACTCTCTGGTTGAATCAATTCTCAGCTTTATGCTTGCATCTGCTGGTGTGCTCACTGGTTTGCAATTTTCCATTCTGAATTTGCTTAAAATCTGCTCTGCGTATTTTTTCTATGACATAAAAATTCCCTCTTTGTTTTGCTTGACTTCGACTCCAAGAAAGTACGACATTTTACCAATATCTGTCATCTCAAATTCGTTAGTCATAACTTTCTTAAAATCATCAAACATACCATGGTTGTTCCCAGTGAAAATGATGTATCCACGTATAAGCATACAATCATAATATCTCCCCCTGAATTTGTTTTTGTGTAGAGTGCGTGCTCGTATGGACTCTTGACAAAACCATTTTTCTGAAAGTATTCATCAACCCTTGTGTTCCATGCTCGCGGAGCTTGCTTCAAACCATATAAAGCTTTCTTCAGTTTGTAGACTTTGCTTTCCTGTCCTTTCTGAACATATCCAGGAGGTTGCTCAATGTAAACTTCTTCTTCGAGATAGCCATTCAAGAATGCTGACTCTACATCCATCTGATAAATCTTCCACTGATTCTATGCTGCAAGTGCTGTTAGAAGTCTTATGGTATCAACTCTTGCAACTGGAGCAAATACCTCATCATAATCAATTCCGTATCTCTGTTTGTAGCCTTTAGCCACTAGCATTGCCTTGTACTTTTCCACTTCTCCATCTTGATTTGTCTTTGTCTTGTAGACCCATTTGACACCGATTGCTTTGTGTCCTTCTGGAAGATATGTGAGCTCCCAAGTGTCATTCTTTTTTATTGCACCAATTTCTTCATCCATGGCTTTGTTCCATTTGCTTTCTTCACTAGCTTTCTCAAATGTCACTGGATCACATTCAGCCATTAAACAAAATAATGAGTAATCAAAAGTTGTTTGTACCGGACTTGTTGCCTCATAGATATTATCCAGACTCCGCATTCTTCTCGGTACTTCCTCTGAACTATTGCTGCTTCTTGAACTTGATGGCATTGAAGCAGGAGTTTGTTGATTAGGGCTTTCTGGGGGAGTCTGATCATTAATTCCATCACCGTCTATATCAGCGTCATCGTCATCGTCGTCATTATCATCATCATTAAAGAATAGACCTGCAATTTTTCTTTCTTCCACGCTCCATCTCCAGTAATCTGATTCTTCAAATTCAACATCTCGAGAAATGATTAATTTCTTTGTGAGTGGGTTATAAAGTCTGTAGGCCTTGCTTCTTTTGTCATATCCGGTAAAAATACATTTCTCTCCTTTGTCATCCAGCTTTTTCTTTTCTGATCGGGAACATGTGCATATGCAATACATCCGAAAATCCGGAGATGTCGAACTGATGGTTTACTACCACTCCATGCTTCATTTGGGGTTCTGTTTCGGACACTTTTTGTTGGACAACGATTCAACAAATAAACAGCGCATAGTACAGCTTCAGCCCAAAAACTTCTTGGCATGTGTTTTTCCTTTACCATACTTCTCGCCATGTCAAGAATAGTGCGATTCTTTCTTTCAGCAACGCCATTTTGTTGTGGAGTATATGCTGCTGTCAACTGGTGATTGATTCCATGTGTTCTACAAAATTGTTTAAACAAGTTTGAAGTATACTCGTCTCCTCTGTCTGATCTGAGTATCTTCACATAATTTCCACTTTGCTTTTCTGTCATTGCTTTGAACTCCTAGAATTTATCAAGAGTCTCTGCTTTTTCTTTCAGAATATATACCCAACTTTTTCTGCTAAAGTCATCAATAAATGTTAGGTAATACCTGCTCCCGCCAAGTGATGTAATATCAAATGGACCAGCTATGTCAGTGTGAACAATCTCTAGTGGCCTCCTAGCTCTCCATGATTTTCCAACAGGAAAACTTTGTCTGTGTTGCTTTCCTCTGATGCAAGCATCATATAGTTGATTTGGTTCATTGATTTCTGGCAAACCATCCACCATCTTTGTCCTTGATAATAATTTTAAGCCAGTAAATCCAAGATGACCAAATCTTAGATGCCATAACCATGAATCATTTTTAATAACCGACTTCAAGCATTTTCCCACTTTCGTCTGCATATCAAGTGTGAATAGACGATTCTTTGACATCTCCACATTGGCGATCAACTCTTGAACTTGATTTCTGATAATGAGAGAATTGTCCTGCATCTGTATATTATATCTTTTCTCCACCAGTTGACCAAGACTGATGATATTGGTTTTCAATGCAGGAATATAATAAACATCATTTATGTATTTTTTCTCACCATATTTTGACACAATCATAATTGTACCTTTCCCTTTGACTGGAATCTTTGAAGAATCGCCGAATGTTACTTCTCCTTTGATAGTGTCGTCTATCTCCGTAAATAAATCTTTGTGGCCAGTCATATGATTGCTAGCGCCTGAATCAAGATACCAAACATTCTTCTTGCTTTCTTCTTCTCCTTTGTAAGTGAGGAACATAGCAGTTCCTACATCTTTGTCTTCTTTTGCTGTAGCAAAATGACTTCTTTCTTCTACTTTTGGAGATCTACACTCGTAACTGAAGTGACCATATTTATTGCAATTATAACATTGTAAATGAGACCTGTCACATCGTTGTTGAAATATGCCTCTTCCTCGACCTATGAAATTTTGACCGCGACCAGATTGCTGATGGCCTTCATTATTTTGACCTCTGTTAAAAGGTTGTCTTCCACGTCCACGTCCACCTCGGTAGCCACCTCTATAGCCACCTCTTCCACGAGCATAACTGCTACTGTTTGAACTGTCATTTATGGACACCTTACTTTGCAAAGCCTTCTCTAAATGATCTGCATCATCGTACTGGTTCATCCGTTGTTCATGTGCTTGAAGCGAACCAACAAGCTCGTCAATCGAAATTGTGGACAAATCTTTTGACTCTTCGATTGATGTAACAACATAATCAAATTTTCTTGTTAACGAACGTAGAAGCTTTTCCATCACCCGAACATCATCGAGACTTTCGCCGTTTCTTTTCATTTCATTTGTCACCGTTTTTAAACGTGTAACATATTCATTGATGCTTTCCGGACTTTTCATTTTTATATTTTCGAACTCTCCACGTAGTACCTGGAGCCGTACCTTTTTTACTTTCTCAGCTCCTTGACATGATTTCTGTAGAATCTCCCACGCATCTTTTGATGTTTTTGCTTCCGAGATTTTTTCGAAGGTAGATTCGTCAACCCCTTGAAAAATCATGAACAAAGCTTTCATGTCTTTTTTCCGGGATTCTTTCAACGCCGTCTTCTCATCATTGGATAAACGTGCTTCAGCAGTTGCATTTACGGGTTCGATGTACCCTTTTTCGACAATATCCCAATTATCATAGGAACCGAGTAACACCTTCATTTGGATACTCAAGTTCCCATAATTTGTAGTCGTCAACTTTGGGATTTGTTGTTGCATCATATTCGCCATCTTCCACGAACGGAACCTTCGCTCTGATACCACTTGTTGGAAACGTGTATGAGCCGTGTAGCAAAGACTAGTGTTTTTATGAATCAAACACAAACACTCTCTTTTATTTCGTGCAAATACAAAAAACTACTACTTTCTCTCTTACAAATAAAGAGCTTCGGCTCTTTATTTTTTTCTCTCTTACACTTTGTTTCTTCACTTGGTGTATCTTTAGCATACATGAAGCTTCATATATACAGGCTTCAAAATGTGCATACATGTCATGCCTTACATAATCTTTTATTTGTTCTTCTTCTTTTCACATGTGCAGCCAACTTTTGTTTACTCACCTACCAAGCTTATTTTTCACATGTGAGAGTTTGAATACTTTTAACAAGAACAATATTTCAATCCTAAAGTACGTGTAAACCTTCAGTTGCAAATATCTACACCAAAAAAAAAAAGTAACTGAAAATCATTACTATAACTATTTTAAGGGCAGCTATACCATGGAATCTGAAAAGCGACATGAATCTTTACTTTAGCACTTTTTCATGAACTACAAAAGATTTATTTGTGAATGTTATAAGAAGGGGAAAAAACATCTTGGGTGTCGGGAAAATAAAGCTTTATCATACTGATAAGCTTTCGTCTACATATGTGAACTTACTGCTACCATGAGATCATGTATTTCAATGTCTTTCAATGTAGAACCATATTTCCCTACTACATCCTTAAAAACCTGACCTGAAATATTATGAGGAGCAGAGTATTTAATGGATTATTATTGCTAATTTCCATCAGGGGGTTATCATGCCATTCAATATTAAAGCCTTGTCCTTTACACAGTATCGTGTACATACACCAATTCATAAGAGTTCCATAAATGTTAACAACCTATCTGATATGCTATAAAGTTGCAACTCAACATCTCTTGGTCTTGGTTGTTGATCACGCATTGTTACATGGGTACTTGAACTGCTCACTGATTGTTATGATACCATCATCTTGCAATAAGAAACCAAATTTTAATAGTAAATTATGAATCACCACGCATGCTTGAGGAGATAGGACTTGAAGAAGTGCACCATCTTCTTTTAAAAAACCAACAGCTACCTGCATATAACAGAAAGAATAATGAATACACAGAAATTCATTAATGATTAAAAAATGAAATAGCAAGCCCCAACTTGCCGGCTACCTGTTTCAAATAGCAAACTCAGGCTTGCTGTTTTAAACAGCAAGCCTGGCTTGCTGTTTGAGCTTGCTATTTGAGAAAACAACAAGTTCAGGCTTGCTGTTTTTTCAAATAGCAAGCTCAAACAGCAAGCTCAGGCTTGTTGTTTGAGCTTGCTGCGAGCTTGTTGTTTGAAAAAACAGCGCAATTTCAGGCTTGCTGTTTCAAACGGCAAGCCAGAGCTTGCTGTTTTTTCAAACAGCAAGCTCTAGGCTCAAACAGGGCCCTGAGTAATCCAAGACCTTGTTGAATGGTGCTTCAAAGTTGTTCCACATTGGGAAATACTGAACTAAGATCCTGGATATAAACTAAGATGTTCTCCATCACATAGCCAATTGGTTTTGTGATAATAAGGGGATTAATAAAACTCTAACATGGTATCGGAGCTCAGGATTTCAGTAGAGTTTAAGAGAAAGTGCTTCAACAAATTGAATGTGATGAGAAAGTGCATCACAAAAATCGAGGAGAAAGTGCTTCCATATCAACAACTTTGAAGCAAGGGGGTGTGTTGAATGGTGCTTCAAAGTTGTCCCACATCGAGAAATATTGAACTAAGATCCTGGATATAAACTAAGTTGTTCCCCATCACATTGCCAATTGGTTTTGTGATAATAAGGGGATTAAAAAACACTAACATGGTATCAGAGCTCAGGATTTCAGTAGAGTTGAAAAGAAAGTGCTTCAACAATTGAAGGTGATGAGAAAGTGCATCACAAATCGAAGAGAAAGTGCTTCGATCTCAACAACTTTGAAGCAAGGGGGTGTGTTGAATGGTGCTTCAAAGTTGTCCCACATCGGGAAATATTGAACTAAAATCCTGGATATAAACTAAGATGTTCTCCATCACATTGCCAATTGGTTTTGTGATAATAGGGGGATTAATAAAAAAAACTAACAGACCTGACATTTTGCCTGTATTATACATACCACATGATCTTATGTTTTCCCTTTGCAAGTTCATGGGTAAAAGTATCACTTCTACTCTTTTGACTTCTTACTTTACATCAAACTACATTAACACTATGATTAATGCAAAATCATACAACAAATAAGGTAGCACATCATTTCTTTAAATCGCATAAAGCAAACATTAGTGTAATAGATTTATATGCAAACTCCAAATAACAACAGAACATTATGAGTAAATACAAAATGTAACAACCCAAACTTCCCAGTAGAGGAAAGCATGGACTGCTTTGAGAACAACTCACATCAGAACACAAACTGAAGAACATTTTTATTGCTGATTACATCAATACATCAGAGTATAAGAATATTCCAGAGTATAAATAATATACATTTGAAATACAATATCAGAGTTTAAATTACATTTAAATAGCAGCGGAAAAATAACACAAATGTACAACTGAAAAGAAATAAACGGGTACAGAGCTTCCCGAATACCGCTTCAGCTGTAGACCAGGATCCTGTAAATAAATCTGCAAAAGCTACCCGACTGCCCGTGTGAAAAATATGGGCACCCGAGTTTTCCAATGAAACAAACTACAGGTCAGTCATGGGACTGGTATGAGAAATCTTAACTAGACTTATCTAATAATAAGGCGAATCACAGGACCACGCCGCTAACGCGGAATGGGTTTACTCCATTGGATTGCCAGTGCATAAAATAAGGTAAATCGTTAAACAACGCAATGCTTTTTAGAAAAATGAAACCATTATAAGACCCAGGTCCCATCACACAATGCAACGCACACCAGAGGATAGGGTTTTACCTTATAATGGTCAAAAGATGCTTGATACGTAAAAACGATATTATTGTTAGTGTGTATATGTATATAAAACATTCAAATATAATATCAATCCTGGACGGCATAGGTACCATATACTATGTCGCCGTACTAGTCATACAATAAAAACCGCAAGGTCGTATTGGAAATTGGATTTCCATCATGAGTCGAGGCTAGGGGCAAGCTCCTCTCCGATTCGAGACACTCTAGCAAATGCCTCAGGATCCCCCGCAGTGAACCCTTGGATGCGGTAGGGTCGGTCCCCGCCTATGGGCAGTGGATTAGTTATGCCTGAACACACGCTTCCCGGTCCCTTTGGACCTATAGTATGACCACCAACGGCCTATAAAAATCCGAGGCGCCTCAAAATCCATCATCCACATAAGTAAAATGTCAGGGCTGGTAGGTCGCTGACATCACTCTAGCTAGAAAGAAACGTGTGCACTCCCTACGGTCCATATCCCGTTTTTGACTCATACCGGGGTGTGAGGCTCGCGAAGTCACGATATACACAAAGCTATACCGTAATAGGCTATGCTTTGATCATCCCACAAGGCCCTGCTTTTCAACAAAAGCCTTGATCAATGCATCTTAGTATGCCACATTGCCAGTCCATACTATACCATTAATTTCTACCAATATATAACCTCTAAGCTCGTACGTCTCAGAGAAGGGTGTTAACCACCAAACATATATATATTAAAAGAGATCAACGAATGTAGTATAAAGGACTACAACGTCAGACACACATTCCATTTATAAACTTATGCCCTGGGTGTAACACCCCACCTCCGCCAGGGTGACTCTTGCAAGCACTCTGGCTTTGGAGGGGCGTTTGAATCAGGTAAACATGCATAATGATATATCAAGGCAGAACAAGAACATATGTATATATGTAAACAGAGTAAATAACATAGATAAAACAGCGGAAGATTTCAAACCATTTCAAAACAAGTCTGGTACATCATAATGTCAACTTTCCAAATACACAAGTCTAGATAAAAAAACATCATCTGAAAACTGAAATACATAAGTACTATCCCCAAAATAAGTGATAACCATAGCTAGCTTCATGTCAAGACCATACATGAGCTAAATCCCACAAGCAAGCGATCAGAAATCCAAGCTAAGCTCCAATATTCCCTCCCTGAGAACCTGGGGGGGGGGGAACGGAAGAAAAGAGGCGAAAGAAAACAGGTCAGTCAAAAAGACTGAGTAAGCCCTACAACAATCAATGTAAACTGATAAAGTTAACTGGCATGAGAAGCAGGGATGAACATAAGGATAACAACATACCAGCATGATGATTAACTAACAAGGTAGATAAAGGTGTCATCGCATAATCAGGATTAAGGTTTTGCACCACAGGTGTACTAGCAAACTAACATGACTTGAATAAACAAGTATTGATCCCTTGGCCCAAGCTTTGGCCCAATAACATGAAGTGACCCTCATACGAGGTCCAATAACATGAAGTGACCCTAACACAAAGTCCAACCAAACGGTATAGTTGATCGGCTCCCTATATGCCTGACTCGTCACGTGTTGGTGTCAATACGGCCGAAACATAATTGTAGTCAGACTGTGCCGGGTCTCCCGTCGGGTGTATCAAGCCCTAGGGTGGCAACACCTGGACACCATAAACATGCGTGCACAGTCTCGATCTACTGGTACCCGTGCATGATTTCCCCGGCTCCGGACTACGTGCACGACCATAGTCCGTCCGGAACTACACTGGCGTACCACTCTGCCGTCGCTTTTGGTCGCTTACCTCCAGTTCAGTAATCGTGCCCCCACCCTAGCCTAGTCCCTAGGGTCATGATGATACAAACTAGGGATACTGCTGGAGTGGACCCCCATTGCTAGGATTTTTCTAGTGGGTTAAGTACGGTTTAACCCTTTCACTAATCATGGATTAACTTGGTTAAGTGTAACGATGAGTTCACGACTTAACCCCGATTAATCTACCAAGCCCAAATTGGTTAAGTATTAAATGGACCATGACTTAACCCTAATCATGAGGCATTAATTAATTAATGCGCCTTAACCTCTCACATTAGACTTTGTTGCGGTTACTAGTTAAGCCGGTCGGTTCCGGGTAGCTTTACACCACAACTTGGTCTAACCTCGGGTCCAAGGTACCACATGACCAACTTCTCACATTGGGTCCTATTGTTTGTAGCAACTAGTTAAGCCGGTCGGTTCCGGGTAGGTTTACGCTGCAAACTCAACCCAACCTCGAGTTGGTCACACTTATCTTTTCTAAGTGTCATGTCCATCATGTTTCCAAAACATATTACAAGTTTTCAAGCAATTGGGTAGACCTAACTTAATAGGTAAATTCCCAATGGGTAGACCTAACTTAATAGGTAAATTCCCAAGCTCATGTTTTTATGTCTTTTAAGTTTACCAAACCCCAAACGCAATCCCATCGCTTACATATCGCAATAGCGCATAAAGGATAGAAAGAGGGAACTTGGCATAATCATGACATAAAAGTGTTGAAGCCACAAGTTTAACATGGTGGCATATGAAATGTATATATGTTCATATACTTGCATTAGGCCTCAAAAGCATGCATAAAACCAAACTTAGCATATTGGTGATACATGGTGATAAATGACATGTAAAAATGGCCATAAGTTCGCATTTAGCCTCGCATGCAAGTTATCATAAGAGATATGATAACTTACATGTTGCCAAAATGCAACCTTTAGCATAAAGCTTGAAGCTTTATGTTCATAAGCCCAAGATAAGCTTGCATAACATGATAACATGAGCCAAATGATCAACCCAAACTTGCATAACATAACTTGCATATCATATGACAACTTGCATATCAAACTTGCATAACATAACTTGCATATCATATGACAACTTGCATATCAAACTTGCATAACATAACTTGTATTTCATATGACAACTTGCATATCAAACTTGCATAACATAACTTGATGAACTTGCATATCACATCATAGTAAACTTGCATATCATGGTAAACTTGCATATCATACATTTAACTTTAGAGTTTAAGTATGAAAGGAATAGGGCTTACAATGCTTATGAGGACTCAAATGAGTATAGCAAATATAAGAAAGCCCTTATGCAACCAAATAAACCCAAAATGCAAGCAAAACCCTTGAGCCAAAATGATCAAAACTCTTTCTTTATGATGCAAATATAGAAACTTGACTTGAATGCAAGCTAATGATGATCATACAAGTTTAAAAACACTTGTATGCATGGAAAATCTCATAAAAATTTGTTTAGGAATTTTATGAAGAGAGTGGAGGCCATGAGAGGATTGATTTTGCCATAATTTAGTTGCTAGAATGAATAATGATGATTTAGGGTAGGTTAGGGTCTTATTTATAAATTAGGCAAGTGTTTTAGGCCATAGGATTAAACCCTAGTTCCAATCTCAGCCCTCAAAACCGAATCTGGCCCCCAAGCTCAACACAAACCCAAGATGGTGCACCTGACTAAACATCCCGGCTGGACCAAGTCGACAGGGCTGTCGACTTGGGTCCAGCCAAGTCGACACCCAAGTCAACAGGGCTGTCGACTTGGGTACTTTGGTGGGAATTTTCCCGTCTGGCCCAAACTGGCCCAAATTCCCAAATTCAAACTTGAATTTGAAATCTGTTTTTACTTTGTAATTTTCTGAAAACTTCGTTGGGCCTTAATCGGGTCATACGGACTCCGATTTTCGAAAACTCGGACTCTATTTCGCGTATTTTTCCGAGACGAACACAATGGCATAGCCCGTTTCCCTTGATTCAGATATTAGAATTAAATTCTGCCTCGATTTACATTATAACAGGTTAATAGAAATACGGGTTGTTACATTCTCCCCTCCTTAAAGGATTTCGTCCCCGAAATCTCCAAGTTAGGAAGAACGTATCCTACCATCCAATCATCCATCTACTCAAAACATCATCCACGAGCAATCATTGTCCTTACAAGATTCTAAATGTTGTATGAACATGTGCAAAGGTGTGTGTATATGTACTTATCTAATGCAAATATCATCAATGCAAATTATGTTAGTGAAATGAATCCATATGTATGCAATTCCTAACATAATGTATAACATCTATATGTGTGCACATAACATACGTCCATATGCAACATTCATGTGATAACACAAAAATTTTCATCCATGAATAAGCATAAACACTCATGCATATGCAATATGAGGAGTGTGCGAGCCGATCTAGTGCCTAACGTGTATAATGCATCCACGAGTAACCACTTGCAACCTTCAAGCATAACATGTTTCAAACACATGTTTCATCCAAAGGGTTTCTACCTAAGGTTCTCATGACATGATTAGCACGATAAACTAGATAATCATGGATAGCAAAGAGAAAGATATGCTAACAAAGAAAAGAGATTGAGAGTGTACCCTCAAAAAGGAATGGATAAAGCCCACGCATCTTCTCCTCGGTTTCCCAAGTTGCATCTTCTTCGGCTTCACCCCATTGAACCTTCACCAACTTGACCTCTCGATTCCTTAGCTTCTTGGTCTCCGTCCCCAAGATACGAATCGGAGCTCTCCTCAAGGTAGCCTCTTTCTCCACTTCCACATCCTTCAGAACACTCGGCTCAACAACCTCTGCTGATTCATGTAAACACTTCCGGAGATGCGAGACATGAAAAACATCGTGTAATCCGGCAAGCTTCTCGGGCAACTCCACTCTATAAGCCATCTGCCCGATCCTCTCTATAATAGGGAATGGTCCAACAAACCTCGGTGCTAACTTCCCAACGGCTCCAAATCGGACCACATTCCGCAAAGGAGAAACCTTCACGAAAACCATATCCCCAACATCAAACTCCAAATCAGTTCTTCGCTTATCAGCATAGGATTTCTGTCGGTCTTGGGCCGCTTTCATCCGTCTCCGAATCAACTCGACCTTCTCGGATGTATCTCTGATCATATCAGGCCCAAGTATAAGCTCATTTGTAGTCTCCCACCAACATGTAGGCGACTTGCACGGCCACCCATATTAAGCTTCAAATGGTGCCATACCTATGCTTGCTTGATAACTGTTATTATATGCAAACTCAACAAGAGGAAGATGGTCTTCCCAAGTACCACCAAAATCCAGAATACAAAGCCTCAACAGATCCTCGAGTACCTTATTCACCCTTTCGGTTTGACCGTCCGTCTGTGGGTGATAAGCAGTAGTTAGATTCAACCTCGTGCCCATGGCTTCTTGCAAGCTATTCCAGAACTAACTTGTAAAGATTGGGTCACGGTCACAGACTATACTAGAAGGGACTCCATGTAGTCTCACTATCTCACGAAGATATACAGACGCTAGCCAAGATGCGGTCCTCTTGCTCTTCACCGGAATGAAATGAGCACTCTTCGTAAGTCTATCCACAATAACCCAAATGCTCGTATTCCCTTTCCTTGACCTTAGTAGCCCATCGATAAAATCCATGGAAATACTCTCCCACTTCCATAGTGGAACGTCTAGAGGATGCAATAGCCCACCGGGCTTCTTTGACTCGGCCTTAACTTGCTGGCAAATGATACATCTAGAGACAAACTCTGCCACATCCTTCTTCATCCCAGGCCAAAAGAAAATGCGCTTCATATCTTTATACATCTTATCTCCGCCCGGATGTATAGTCAACTTAGAGCGATGCGCTTCCTCTAGAACTTTCCTCACTAAATCTTCTACCATTGGAACACATAACCTTCCGTCTCTCCTCAGCCAACCCTTGTCATCAATAGAATATCGAGCGAGATGACTAAACGTCTCTCCTCGAATCAGCTTGTCCATAATCTCAACTATCTGAAGGTCTTCTCTCTGCGAAGCCCCAACTTGATCAAGAAGGGTAGGTCTGAGTTCCAGAGATGCTAAAGAACCGGTCATCGACTCAATCGCCAAAGAGAAATCAAAGGTTACCACATACTCTAAATTCTTCATCTCAACGAATAGAGGACTCAGTGTCAACCTTCTTCTACTCAATGCATTTGCTACCACATTCCCCTTGACAGGGGTATAGGCTATCTCAAAATCATAGGACGCCAAGAATTCCATCCATCTTTGTTGCCTCAGATTCAGATCCTTCTGAGAAAAGAGATACTTCAATGACTTGTGATCGGTATAAAGCTCAAATCTTTCTCCCAGAAGATAATGGCGCCAAGCCTTGAGTGCATATACTATTGCTGCCAACTCTAAGTCATGAGTGGGATAATTCTTCTCATGCACTTTGAGTTGTCTACCGCCAAAGCATATCACTCTTCCTTCTTGCATCAGAACAGCTTCCAACCCTGTGCCACATGCATCGGTGTATACTGTAAATAACTTCCCTCCATCGGGCAAAGCTAGAACAGGTGCTGATGTGAGAGCTCTCTTGAGCTTCTGAAAAGCAAGCTCGCATTCTACGCTCCAAGCAAAAACTAAATTCTTCTTCGTCAATTTAGTGAGAGGAGCGGAAATCTTCGCGAAGTCCTTGATGAACTTCCGGTAAAAGCCTGCAAGACCTAGAAAACTTCTCACTTCGGTTGCATTCCTTGGAGTCTTCCAATCCTGAACTGCAACTACCTTAGCGGGATCCACCGCTATGCCTTGCTTGGAAACTATATGCCCAAGGAATCTAACTTCCCTTCTCCAAAAGTGACACTTGGAGAACTTGGCCTTCAACTGATGCGCTCTAAGCGTATCCATCACCTCCACGAGATGCCTTGCGTTCTCTTCCTCATCCTTAGAGAAGATCAGAATATCATCTACGAAGACCACGACAAACTTGTTCAAGAACTCCCTGAACACCCTACTCATCAAGTCCACGAAATATGCGGGTGCATTAGTCAAGCCGAATGGCATGACAAGCCATTCGAAGAATCCATCTGGAGTCCTGAACGCAGTCTTGTCTATACTATCTTCAGCTACCCTGAGCTGATGGAATCCAGTAGCAAGATCAAGCTGAGAGAAAACAGAAGCACCGACAAGCTGGTCAAAGAGATCATCAATCCTCGGTAACGGGTGTCTGTTCTTCTTAGTCAGCTTATTCAACTCTCGATAGTCAACACAAAGTCGGAGAGAACCATCTGCCTTGGTAGCAAATACCACAGGCGCTCCCCATTCAGATATACTTCATCTAATGAAGTTCTTCTCAAACAACTCCTTTACTTGCTTACTTAGCTCCCGCCTTTCACGCGGAGCCATGTGCCGAATTGGAAAAGAAACCGGCTTTGCATTATCCACCAGATAAATGCGGAAATCAATCTCTCGCTTAGGGGGCAACCCCCTAACTTCATCGAAAACATCCGGATACTCTCGAACAACTCTCACAGACTGAAGAGTTTCCATTGACGAGTCGAGTGATTCAAGATAGCACAACATGACGGGACCTCTCGGATCACAAGAAATCTCTAGGGTGTTCCCGAGGCGAGTCACGAGCCTCACAACCCTATGCTCACAATCAAGGATGGCTCCATATCTGGACAACCAATCCATGCCCAATATCAATCCGTATCCCCTGAAACCGAGAACATAAGCACTGCACAAGAACTCTACACTCAGTATAGAGATCCTCAAATCCCCACATATCATAGACAAATGGGCGGAACCCCCAATAGGATTTGAGACATAGACGGGATCCTCTACCAAGCTAGTACTAAGGTGCAAACTATCAACAAGATCAGATGAGATAAAGCTATGCGATGCACCAGAATCAAACAAGGTACGAACTGGAAAATCAGAAATATATACAAGGCTCTCAACAGAAATACTACCTCGATCCGGAACTGGAGCGGTATTGAGAGCATGAACTTGCCCTCCTGAAGGTCCAGCGCGCTGAGTCTGACCCTGGCCTTGCCCCTACTTCTTCGGGCAATCCTTACTGAAATGTCCAGTCTCACCGCAGAAAAAGCATTCACCATTCTTCCTTTTCCTCTTCTTACAATCCTTAATAAGATGCCCAACTGAACCGCAATAATGGCACTTCCCTTTGTTGTTCTTGCCCTTGTTGTTGTTCCCCTTGTTGCCTTGACCCTTGTTCTTGTTCTTGTTCTTATTGCCTTGACTGCTCTGACCACTTGGATTACCCTGATTTCCTTTCCCCTGGGAATCAGTCTTCTTGGCTTGAGTATCATTTTTCTTGACATCTCCCTGAAGTAACGCCATATCAACCAAACTCTCAAACGTGGCCCCATGGGGAATATGTGACATAGCCAATCCCTGCAACAGCTCATTCAACCCTCTAGCAAAACGAAGAGCCTTCTTCTGAGGAGTATTCACCATATCCAAGCCAAAACGAGCTAACTGATTGAACTTGTTCACATACTCTTTGACAGACATCTCTCCTTGTTTCAAAGTTATGAACCTCTCCATTTGCAGATTCTCCTCAGCAGAAGATAGAAACTTAAGCATGAACCTTGCCCTGAAATCGGCCCAAGTCTCAACAGGCCTAGTACCATTGGTGACTTCCCACCAATAAGCGGCTTCATCCTTCATAAGCCAAACCGCCAATAAGATCTTCCTCTGATCGTCTAACCAAAAGATAGCAAATAAATCCTCGGTCTCTTTCAACCAATTTCTGGCCTCTACAAAAGTCTCAGTGCCTTGAAAGTTCTTGCCACCCATTGCTTTGAAATCCTTGCAAGTCTTTGCGAAGTCAGCCTGAGGATGCTGAGGGGGAGGAGGAAGAGGAACCTCAACGACAGGAGGAGGAGGAACATTAGCGACAAGAGGAGGAATATTAACTACTAGAGGAGGAGGAGGAGGAGGGACATCTGAGGGGCCGGCTTCGGTCGCCCTAGCCTCCAAAAGTCTCCTATACCAAACAGGTACGTGTACTCCCTCCGGAATAGCAAAGTTATCGGCCATTCTGAAAACGAAGAAAAAGACAGATTCAGAATAGAGAAAAACGAGGGAATTTTTGCTAATGGCTTTTTGGGGAATAGCCTTTACAATAAACAAGACTTTTCTTTGGAGAATACTTTATACTTAGTTTTGAAAATAGTTTTCCAAAAGTTTTAAAAACCTTTTTCTTCCTTCTCGTAAACCATATGCTCTGATACCAAATGTAACACCCCACCTCCGCCAGGGTGACTCTTGCAAGCACTCTGGCTTTGGAGGGGCGTTTGAATCAGGTAAACATGCATAATGATATATCAAGGCAGAACAAGAACATATGTATATATGTAAACAGAGTAAATAACATAGATAAAATAGCGAAAGATTTCAAACCATTTCAAAACAAGTCTGGTACATCGTAATGTCAACTTTCCAAATACACAAGTCTAGATAAAACAACATCATCTGAAAACTGAAATACATAAGTACTATCCCCAAAATAAGTGATAACCATAGCTAGCTTCATGTCAAGACCGTACATGAGCTAAATCCCACAAGCAAGCGATCAGAAATCCAAGCTAAGCTCCAATATTCCCTCCCTGAGAACCTGGGGGGGGGGAACGGAAGAAAAGAGGCGAAAGAAAACAGGTCAGTCAAAAAGGCTGAGTAAGCCCTACTACAATCAATGTAAACTGATAAAGTTAACTGGCATGAGAAGCAGGGATGAACATAAGGATAACAACATACTAGCATGATGATTAACTAACAAGGTAGATAAAGGTGTGATCGCATAATCAGGATTAAGGTTTTGCACCACAGGTGTACTAGCAAACTAACATGACTTGAATAAACAAGTATTGATCCCATGGCCCAAGCTTTGGCCAGATAACATGAAGTGACCCTCATACGAGGTCCAATAACATGAAGTGACCCTAACACAAAGTCCAACCAAACGGTCTAGTCGATCGGCTCCCTATAAGCCTAACTCGTCACGTGTTGGTGTCAATACGGCCCAAACATAATTGTAGTCAGACTGTGCCGGGTCTCCCGTCGGGTGTATCAAGCCCTAGGTTGGCAACCCCTGGACACCATAAACATGCGTGCACAGTCTCGATCTACTGGTACCCATGCATGATTTCCCCGGATCCGGAATACGTGCACGACCATAGTCCGTCCGGAACTACACCGGCGTACCACTCTGCTGTCGCTTTTGGTCGCTTACCTCCAGTTCAGTAATCGTGCCCCCACCCTAGCCTAGTCCCTAGGGTCATGATGATACAAACTAGGGATTACTGCTGGAGTGGACCCCCATTGCTAGGATTTTTCTAGTGGGTTAATTACGGTTTAACCCTTTCACTAATCATGGATTAACTTGGTTAAGTGTAACGATGAGTTCACGACTTAACCCCGATTAATCTACCAAGCCCAAATTGGTTAAGTATTAAATGGACCATGACTTAACCCTAATCATGAGGCATTAATTAATTAATGCGCCTTAACCTCTCACATTAGACTTTGTTGCGGTTACTAGTTAAGCCGGTCGGTTCCGGGTAGCTTTACACCACAACTTGGTCTAACCTCGGGTCCAAGGTACCACATGACCAACTTCTCACATTGGGTCCTAATGTTTGAAGCAACTAGTTAAGCCGGTCGGTTCCGGGTAGGTTTACGCTACAAACTCAACCCAACCTCGAGTTGGTCACACTTATCTTTTCTAAGTGTCATGTCCATCATGTTTCCAAAACATATTACAAGTTTTCAAGCAATTGGGTAGACCTAACTTAATAGGTAAATTCCCAATGGGTAGACCTAACTTAATAGGTAAATTCCCAAGCTCATGTTTTTATGTCTTTTAAGTTTACCCAACCCCAAACGCAATCCCATCGCTTATATATCGCAATAGCGCATAAAGGATAGAAAGAGGGAACTTGGCATAATCATGACATAAAAGTGTTGAAGCCACAAGTTTAACATGGTGGCATATGAAATGTACATATGTTCATATACTTGCGTTAGGCCTCAAAAGCATGCATAAAACCAAACTTAGCATATTGGTGATACATGGTGATAAATGACATGTAAAAATGGCCATAAGTTCGCATTTAGCCTCACATGCAAGTTATCATAAGAGATATGATAACTTACATGTTGCCAAAATGCAACCTTTAGCATAAAGCTTGAAGCTTTATGTTCATAAGCCCAAGATAAGCTTGCATAACATGATAACATGAGCCAAATGATCAACCCAAACTTGCATAACATAACTTGCATATCATATGACAACTTGCATATCAAACTTGCATAACATAACTTGCATATCATATGACAACTTGCATATCAAACTTGCATAACATAACTTGCATTTCATATGACAACTTGCATATCAAACTTGCATAACATAACTTGATGAACTTGCATATCACATCATAGTAAACTTGCATATCATGGCAAACTTGCATATCATACATTTAACTTTAGAGTTTAAGTATGAAAGGAATATGGCTTACAATGCTTATGAGGACTCAAATGAGTATAGCAAATATAAGAAAGCCCTTATGCAACCAAATAAACCCAAAATGCAAGCAAAACCCTTGAGCCAAAATGATCAAAACCCTTGCTTTATGATGCAAATATAGAAACTTGACTTGAATGCAAGCTAAAGATGCTCATACAAGCTTTTAGCCCGTTTCGCGTATTTTTCCGAGACGAAATATAGAAACTCGGACTCATGCAAATATAGAAACTTGACTTGAATGCAAGCTAATGATGCAAATATAGAAACTCGGACTCTATTTCGCGTATTTTTCCGAGACGAACGCAATGGCATAGCCCGTTTTCCTTGATTCAGATTTTAGAATTAAATTCTGCCTCGATTTACGTTATAACAGGTTAATAGAAATACGGGTTGTTACACTGGGTCTGAGCGAAAGTCAAATCCGTACAAATCAACACTTCGTCCAAACGGCCACCACTGAAGCCCTTTCAAGGTAGCTACTACTCTCATGGGTCTCAGTAGCAACACATCCATTCGATGTGAAGATCGTCGGTCTTCAATCGCCGTCTTCATCTTCGGCTCTTCATCGCCGTAGTTATTATTCGGAATGGGTTGAACCCGGTCTTTCCGAATAACCCGCGAATTTTTATAATAAAAATTTAGTACTATAAAAGCACATCCAACGCCTCATTCCAATTCAGAATATTCTTTTAAATAGAATATCCATATTATTAGGGAAAGGTTCCCATTAATTTTATCAAAGATAAATTCTCCTAAAATTATTCTTTTAAACATTCATCAAATCTCCAATTGGGTTTTAATATCGAAATCATTATTAAATGATTATTCAAATTTTAAAGGAATTAACCTTGTCTTTAATCGGGTTAAAGAATCAATGTCATTTAAAAACATTGTTCACGATAAACCCAAAATCCTATTCCATTAATTATGGAATTTTCACAGAAATCAAGTCCATATATAATCGATATAAATTTATGTATCAGACCAATACTATAAATGGAATAACGGCAAAGCCTTTTAAATTCCATACATAGTATCAGCCTTCCTTTGCAGAAACTATCTCGACTATTATCGAATCTGATTCCCACTCAATCCCAATGTAATGTATATATTAAATTGGAAAACTAGACTTTAGAAAATTCCTCTTTAAATCTTAATAAAAAGATTTATTAATTCTAAATCACCTTTAAATGTTAATTTGAGTTAAAGAACAAATGTCGTTTAGGAAACATAGTTCACAAAATCAATTTATTTAAGTAATTCCAAATAAATATTTTTCAAATGGAAAATTCTATTAAATCTTAATTTAATAATTTCATTCTAGTTAATGACAAGTTTATTACCAAAGGAATATCTTTTGTCTTTTGTCCGTCCAAGAACGGACATAGAAATCATCTTTTCATCTTTTGTTAAATATTCTCTAAAATATTCATTATAAAATATTCTTTGTATGAAAAGAATTTTCTATATAAAATATTCTTTATAAAAAAGTATCCTTTATTTTAAAGGGTATTTGTACTATAATATTCTTTATTCCAATATTCTTTATTTAAAAAGATATTCTTTATATAAAAGAAATCTTTTATTGGAATGCGACTCAATCAGTCACCATATAACTTTAGTTATATGGATTTCATTCATTGAATGTACGTAACAAGGAAAATAAATGATTATCAAACATCCATCCACATCCAGAGTGCAATATACAACTGTGTGAGCATTAAAATGAGGTGATAACGGTCATTGCAGCCTGTCGATCTATCGATAGACAATACAAATGAATGTTGGGATTTGTGTATGTCAATTTCCATCCCAACACCCGTGTGGGGTTTTCAACCAATCAAACAGATCATAAATTATTTGTGCACTTGGGCGACGTGTGAAAATTATCGTCCCAATCACATAAACAAGTCAGGTAACTTGTAAATGGAAATGTAACATTTCAGTAACATAAAAAGTGAATCATTTCATGTACAAAGATAATGTAATTTATCAAAAACAATGAATCTTTCTACTGATTCATTTATATCAAAAAGGTGGATTCTAATGTTAATTCACTTAAAATCAAACGTTGTAAACAAAATGCTTCCTTTTTACTACAGTGTTTATTTGCCTATAATTATGCAAATAAAATATAGTATTTTAACCTCTATGTTTCTTTGCAATAAAATATGCAAACAAAATATTATCTTTTATTAAAGGTTTTTGTTTGCAACTAAATTTACAAATAAAAATGTAAATTTCTATTTCTAATTAAAATACAAAATAAAAGTGTAATATTTGCTTACATCTGAAATTGTGAATAAAAGAGATAATTCTTAATTTAAAGGTAAAATGAAAGATTGAATTCATGTTTTATTCACATTGAAAGATGCAACCAAAATTTAATTATTCATATAAAAATGCAAATAAAAAATGCAACTTTCATTTTGATGTTCTGTTTGTATTTAGAGTTGCAACCCAAAAATGTAAACTTTAATTCAGTGTCTTATTTGCAACAAAGAAAGCAAGTAAATAAATAAACATAACTTTTGTTTTGATGATTATATTCGCATTGTGAAATGCAAATAAAAGAACAAATTTATTTTCAATATATGTTTGTATCTGTAAATACAAATAAAAGAACAAGTTTTATTTTTAATGTATATTTACATTAGTAAATGCAAATAAAAGAATAGATTTTGTTTCAAAGCGTTTTTACATTGGTAAATGCAAATAAAAGAATAAATTTTATTCCCAATGTATGTCTGCATTAATGAATGAAAAAAAGGATAAATTTCAATTTTCCAATATATTTGCACTTGTAGATGCAAATAAAAGAATAAATTTCAATTTCAATATACATATTTGCATTGGTAAATGCAAACAAAAAGAATAATTTAAATACAATGCATATTTGCATTTGTGAATGCAAATATAAGGATAACCCTCAATTTAAAATATATTTATATTTGTAAATGCAAGGAAAAGAATAGATTTTAATTTCTATGTAACAAAATATGATAAATCTGTTAAATCCTTTTTAATGTGAACAAATGACAAAATTGTCTAAATCCTTTAATGTAAACACAAATGTTCATTTCTAACTCATCCTCTTTTAATATATAAAAAATATACATCTTCAATTCATAACTCTTTAATGTATAAAAATATACGTTTTCATTTCATAACCACTTAATGAATATCCATTTTTGACTTCTTCTTTTTAATGTATAAAAATATACATTCTATATCATTCATCTAAAAAGAAAATATTCTTTTTATTTCATGTATGTCAAAGTGACCGGAAGATCCTTTATAATTTAGTTAACAAAGAAAAAAAAATGATTAACCAAAATGTTAATTTTTCTTCATTAATCAAGTTTTTGACAAAAATGTAATATTGATTCGCTAATCAAGTTTTTATCTTAAATGTTAACATATTTTGCTTTATCAGAATATGAACATTTCTCTAATTCATTCTTCTTTAATTATTTATTGAAAAACTAGTCTAATAGAATAACACAAAAATATGTAATCCTGTTTTATTTCAAAATGGCTGGTTTAACAAAATATCCAAAATTATATGTTACGGGTATGTTGAAAGTTTCCAATTCTACATACTGCAAAATCTATTGCTTTATAAATGTGATCTTTTTTATATAAACAAAAGATTATATATTTTGTTTAAAACAAATTCTAACGAACAGAATTGATTCAATTCCAACAGTACCATAAAACAAATAATTATTCTATTTTAGCCTATTGCAAATTTACAGAAATGTTATTTTCAGTCATTCTATTGCCACATCACAAAACCAACGAACAGATGTATAACATATATTTAACACAGGACAACAACAGCATGAATCAACTGTAGATTAACAACAATAATTTCAGAAATTATTTTTAATTATAAAAGAAATAAATAAATAGATTTCTCACCAATCGTCTTGTTCAGATTCGAAGTTTGACCAAAATTTTGCTTGCTCTGTTTCAGTTCAGATCTATTCCATAGCGTAGTGTTCTCTGTTGTGATTCCAACGCAACTGACGGTTCGTAATTTCGATACTGTATGAGAAAGTTATATGATTTTAAACTTTTGCAATTTAAATTTATAATTAAATTAATTAATTAAAGATTTACTTCACTAATCCCTCTCTAATCCTTTCTTCCTCCTTCGTTGCTTCAAAAAACACGCCGAACCCATCATCAATAATTAGGGCTTGAGTTTGCCACCCGTACACCACGCCGGACCGCCATCTGACATCACCACCACGTCGACCTCCGCCTATGCTCCATGCGCCCGCTACCTCATCAAACTCGGTGGCCCCCACAATGCCAGCAAACGCCATAAAGTCGGCGGCTTGGATGGCTTAATTCGCCCAATTTACAACATGATTTTCAATCTCGACCGTTGGTATTGTAGAGCACTCCATGTGCTTCGATTTTGCTTTGGATTGTTTTCGAAAATTGTTGGGGAATTAGGAGAATTGAAGGTATGAAAATGGGATCGTTCTGGCCCTTGAAAGTAGGACTGGCGGCGGCCATGTTTTTGAAATTAGGGTTTTGAATTTTTAGGGTTATTTCTAATTAAATAATATTAAATCTCCTAATGTTTGGTTTTAAGCCCGTTACTCCTAAATAAATCCAATTCCAGCCCAACAAAAAATGTCCTTAGGCAAATACCCCCCTTCCGGACCCAATGGAATAGGTCTCAAAGCCTAAATCAAAAGTCTACAGCTGGTTTTATTTAATTTAATATTTAATTCATTTATTTAATTAATTTTGACTATACATTTTAATTTACCGGGACCACATACGACCTCATAAAAATCCAGAAAAATTATTTTTAGCTTTGTTTTGACGATACGGTTCTAATGAGACTAATTTCATCGAATTCTGAGACTATTAGAAAAGTGGCCCTTTTTAAGTCGTTCAAAATTAACTGAAATTAACAAAACACATTTCTTGTACTGCGCTCACAAATTAAATCAAAAAAAATCTGAAAAATTAAACTTAGCAATAAAATGACATTCCGGATCCAACAAAAGAGGTTTCGTCGAAAACGGAAGTCGTTTGAAAAATGACTATTTTCAAGGGTTATTAATTTAATATTAAAAATACATTTTTAAACAAATAATTTTCGAAACTCAAAATATATAAGTGTTTACTGTTTTTCAATGCAGAAACGTCATTTCGAACTAAATGGAAGTGGTTTCGAGTCGAAATTCCTTCATATGTGAAAAGTAGCCTTTCCAGCCCTATATAATATATATATAAATTCTACAGCGACTTTCCTAAAAATTGAATTGGCCATAACTTTTGATTTCCGCTATGAAATTTCAATTTTTCAGATTCGTTAGAAAGATATTATTAAACAGATTTAAATATTTCTTGTTTCGCTCAATTCTGATTTAAAATGAATCCTGTACATTCAGTCAAAGTTTGAAATCGAATTTTCGAACTACAGCGCTGTTTCTAACTCCTTTTATAATTAAATTAAATTTAAAATAAAATTTTAGTCGTTCTTATTTAAAATAAATTATTTTTAAACATTAAAATCCATTAAAATTCCTAAAATAAAAAATTTAATTCGGCCCCAAAATTCCGGGTCGTTACAGTCTCCCCCACTTAAAATCTTTTCGTCCTCGAAAAGGAACGTAGCTAAATGTTGTTTAATTAACTAACTCAGTTAAATTTTTATTAAATGTTTTCAATAATTTTATCAATTATCATTCCAATAATTTTATTGGTTAAACTAATAATCAAACATCACAACCATCAATCAATTAGGTGATTAACTTTTCAAATGTATATAACTTTTATATATAGTCAAAAATCATATTTTTGTGCAAATCACAGCAATGTGTCCTTACTAAGTTTTGTTTCTCATATCAGTCAATGGAAATATAAAGAAATCCCACTTTCGAGACTCGAACATAAATACTGGTGATGGTCGACATATCACCAGAATTATCTCCGGGCGACTAGAGTGTGATTCTAAATCTACCCAGTATATTAAAACTTCGAATATCCGTTAATTACTCGTATATTCGAAATCTTTATATACTCGATTGTCCACATTAAAATATAATATACTCAAATACGTATTTTAAGATAAAATTTTAAAACTAAATTTGTTTTCACTTTTGTTTTGAAGAAAATAATACTCTTTACACTCGTCCTAGGATACTACTGATCCTATCTCTAACGAGTTATTCTTATTGGATATTACTAATCCAATCTCTGATGAATTCTTTCGTTCGGTTCTAATGTGTCTTGTTCTCGAGCTCTGTAAACCAAAGCTCTGATACCACCTGTAACAACCCAAACTTCCCAGTAGAGGAAAGCATGGATTGCTTTGAAAACAACTCACATCAGAACACAAACTGAAGAACATTTTTATTGCTGATTACATCAATACATCAGAGTACAAGAATATTCCAGAGTATAAATAATATACATTTGAAATACAATATCAAAGTTTAAATTACATTTAAATAGCAGCGGAAAAATAACACAAATGTACAACTGAAAAGAAATAAACGGGTACAGAGCTTCCCGAATACCGCTTCAGCTGTAGACCAGGATCCTGTAAATAAATCTGCAAAAGCTACCCGACTGCCCGTGTGAAAAATATGGGCACCCGAGTTTGCCAGTGAAACAAACTACAGGTCAGTCATGGGACTGGTATGAGAAATCTTAACTAGACTTATCTAATAATAAGGCGAATCACAGGACCACGCCGCTAACGCGGAACGGGTTTACTCCATTGGATTGCCAGTGCATAAAATAAGGTAATCGTTAAACAACGCAATGCCTTTTAGAAAAATGAAACCATTATAAGACCCAGGTCCCATCACACAATGCAACGCACACCAGAGGATAGGGTTTTACCTTATAATGGTCAAAAGATGCTTGATACGTAAAAACGATATTATTGTTAGTGTGTATATGTATATAAAACATTCAAATATAATATCAATCCTAGACGGCATAGGTACCATATACTAAGTCGCCGTACTAGTCATACAATCAAAACCGCAAGGTCGTATTGGAAATTGGATTTCCATCATGAGTCGAGGCTAGGGGCAAGCTCCTCTCCGATTCGAGACACTCTAGCAAATGCCTCAGGATCCCCCGCAGTGAACCCTTGGATGCGGTAGGGCCAGTCCCCGCCTATGGGCAGTGGATTAGTTATGCCTGAACACACGCTTCTCGGTCCCTTTGGACCTATAGTATGACCACCAACGGCCTATAAAAATCCGAGGCGCCTCAAAATCCATCATCCACATAAGTAAAATGTCAGGCTGGTAGGTCGCTGACATCACTCTAGCTAGAAAGAAACGTGTGCACTCCCTACGGTCCATATCCCGTTTTTGACTCATACCGGGGTGTGAGGCTCGCGAAGTCACGATATACACAAAGCTATGCCGTAATAGGCTATGCTTTGATCAACCCACAAGGCCCTGCTTTTCAACAAAAGCCTTGATCAATGCATCTTAGTATGCCACATTGCCAGTCCATACTATACCATTAATTTCTACCAATATATAACCTCTAAGCTCGTACGTCTCAGAGAAGGGTGTTAACCACCAAACAGATATATATTAAAAGAGATCAACGAATGTAGTATAAAGGACTACAACGTCAGACACACATTCCATTTATAAACTTGTACCCTGGGTCTGAGCGAAAGTCAAATCCGTACAAATCAACACTTCGTCCAAACGGCCACCACTGAAACCCTTTCAAGGTAGCTACTCCTCTCATGGGTCTCAGTAGCAACACATCCATTCGATGTGAAGATCGTCGGTCTTCAATCACCGTCTTCATCTTCGGCTCTTCATCACCGTAGTTATTATTCGGAATGGGTTGAACCCGGTCTTTCCGAATAACCCGCGAATTTTTATAATAAAAATTTAGTACTATAAAAGCACATCCAACGCCTCATTCCAATTCAGAATATTCTTTTAAATAGAATATCCATATTATTAGGGAAAGGTTCCCATTAATTTTATCAAAGATAAATTCTCCTAAAATTATTCTTTTAAACATTCATCAAAACTCCAATTGGGTTTTAATATCGAAATCATTATTAAATGATTATTCAAATTTTAAAGGAATTAACCTTGTCTTTAATCGGGTTAAAGAATCAATGTCATTTAAAAACATTGTTCACGATAAACCCAAAATCCTATTCCATTAATTATGGAATTTTCACAGAAATCAAGTCCATATATAATCGATATAAATTTATGTATCAGACCAATACTATAAATGGAATAACGGCAAAGCCTTTTAAATTCCATACATAGTATCAGCCTTCCTTTGCAGAAACTATCTCGACTATTGTCGAATCTGATTCCCACTCAATCCCAATGTAATGTATATATTAAATTGGAAAACTAGACTTTAGAAAATTCCTCTTTAAATCTTAATAAAAAGATTTATTATTTCTAAATCACCTTTAAATGTTAATTTGTGTTAAAGAACAAATGTCGTTTAGGAAACTTAGTTCACCAAATCAATTTATTTAAGCAATTCCAAATAAATATTTTTCAAATGGAAAATTCTATTAAATCTTAATTTAATAATTTCATTCTAGTTAATGACAAGTTTATTACCAAAGGAATATCTTTTGTCTTTTGTTCGTCCAAGAACGGACATAGAAATCATCTTTTCATCTTTTGTTAAATATTCTCTAAAATATTCATTATAAAATATTCTTTGTATGAAAAGAATTTTCTATATAAAATATTCTTTATAAAACAGTATCCTTTATTTTAAAGGGTATTTGTACTATAATATTCTTTATTCCAATATTCTTTATTTAAAAAGATATTCTTTATATAAAAGATATTCTTTATTGGAATGCGACTCAAACAGTCACCATATAACTTTAGTTATATGGATTTCATTCATTGAATGTACGTAACAAGGAAAATAAATGATTATCAAACATCCATCCACATCCAGAGTGCAATATACAACTGTGTGAGCATTAAAATGAGGTGATAACGCTCAACGCAGCCTGTCGATCTATCGATAGACAATACAAATAAATGTTGGGATTTGTGTATGTGAATTTCCATCCCAACACCCGTGTGGGGTTTCAACCAATCAAACAGATCATAAATTATTTGTGCACTTGGGCGATGTGTGAAAATTATCGTCCCAATCACATAAACAAGTCAGGTAACTTGTAAATGGAAATGTAACATTTCAGTAACATAAAAAGTGAATTATTTCATGTACAAAGAGAATGTAATTTATCAAAAACAATGAATCTTTCTACTGATTCATTTATATCAAAAAGGTGGATTCTAATGTTAATTCACTTAAAATCAAATGTTGTAAACAAAACGCTTCCTTTTTACTACAGTGTTTATTTGCCTATAATTATGCAAATAAAATATAGTATTTTAACCTCTATGTTTCTTTGCAATAAAATATGCAAACAAAATATTATCTTTTATTAAAGGTTTTTGTTTGCAACTAAATTTACAAATAAAAATGTAAATTTCTATTTCTAATTAAAATACAAAATAAAAGTGTAATATTTGCTTACATCTGAAATTGTGAATAAAAGAGATAATTCTTAATTTAAAGGTAAAATGAAAGATTGAATTCATGTTTTATTCACATTGAAAGATGCAACCAAAATTTAATTATTCATATAAAAATGCAAATCAAAAATGCAACTTTCATTTTGATGTTCTGTTTGTATTTAGAGTTGCAACCCAAAAATGTAAACTTTAATTCAGTGTCTTATTTACAACAAAGAAAGCAAGTAAATAAATAAACATAACTTTTGTTTTGATGATTATATTTGCATTGTGAAATGCAAATAAAAGAACAAATTTATTTTCAATATATGTTTGTATCTGTAAATACAAATAAAAGAACAAGTTTTATTTTTAATGTATATTTAAATTAGTAAATGCAAATAAAAGAATAGATTTTGTTTCAAAGCGTTTTTACATTGTTAAATGCAAATAAAAGAATAAATTTTATTCCCAATGTATGTCTGCATTAATGAATGAAAAAAAGGATAAATTTCAATTTTCCAATATATTTGCACTTGTAGATGCAAATAAAAGAATAAATTTCAATTTCAATATACATATTTACATTGGTAAATGCAAACAAAAAGAATAATTTAAATACAATGCATATTTGCATTTGTGAATGCAAATATAAGGTTAACCCTCAATTTAAAATATATTTATATTTGTAAATGCAAGGAAAAGAATAGATTTTAATTTCTATGTAACAAAATATGATAAATCTGTTAAATCCTTTTTAATGTGAACAAAAGACAAAATTGTCTAAATCCTTTAATGTAAACACAAATGTTCATTTCTAACTCATCCTCTTTTAATATATAAAAAATATACATCTTCAATTCATAACTCTTTAATGTATAAAAATATACGTTTTCATTTCATAACCACTTAATGAATATCCATTTTTGACTTCTTCTTTTTAATGTATAAAAATATACATTCTATATCATTCATCTAAAAAGAAAATATTCTTTTTATTTCATGTATGTCAAAGTGACCGGAAGATCCTTTATAATTTAATTTACAAAGAAAAAAAAAATTGATTAACCAAAATGTTAATTTTTCTTCATTAATCAAGTTTTTGACAAAAATGTAATATTGATTCGCTAATCAAGTTTTTATCTTAAATGTTAACATATTTTGCTTTATCAGAATATGAACATTTCTCTAATTCATTCTTCTTTAATTATTTATTGAAAAACAAGTCTAATAGAATAACACAAAAATATGTAATCCTGTTTTATTTCAAAATGGCTGGTTTAACAAAATATCCAAAATTCTGTGTTACGGGTATGTTGAAAGTTTCCAATTCTATATACTGCAAAATCTATTGCTTTATAAATGTGATCTTTTTTATATAAACAAAAGATTATATATTTTGTTTAAAACAAATTCTAACGAACAGAATTGATTCAATTCCAACAGTACCATAAAACAAATAATTATTCTATTTTAGCCTAATGCAAATTTACAGAAATGTTATTTTCAATCATTCTATTGCCACATCACAAAATCAACGAACATATGTATAACATATATTTAACACAGGACAACAACAGCATGAATCAACTGTAGATTAACAACATTAATTTCAGAAATTATTTTTAATTATAAAAGAAATAAATAAATAGATTTCTCACCAATCGTCTTGTTCAGATTCGAAATTTGACCAAAATTTTGCTTGCTCTGTTTCAGTTCAGATCTATTCTATAGCGTAGTGTTCTCTGTTGTGATTCCAACGCAACTGACGGTTCGTAATTTCGATACTGTATGAGAAAGTTATATGATTTTAAACTTTTGCAATTTAAATTTTAATTAAATTAATTAATTAAAGATTTACTTCACTAATCCCTCTCTAATTCTTTCTTCCTCCTTCGTTGCTTCAGAAAACACGCCGAACCCATCATCAATAATTAGGGCTTCAGTTTGCCACCCGTACACCACGCCGGACCGCCATCTGACATCACCACCACGTCGACCTCCGCCTGTGCTCCATGTGCCCGCCACCTCATCAAACTCGGTGGCCCCCACAATGCCAGCAAACGCCATAAAGTCGGCGGCTTGGAGGGCTTAATTCGCCCAATTTACAACATGATTTTCGATCTCGACCGTTGGTATTGTAGAGCACTCCAAGTGCTTCGATTTTGCTTTGGATTGTTTTCGAAAATTGTTGGGGAATTAGGAGAATTGAAGGTATGAAAATGGGATCGTTCTGGCCCTTGAAAGTAGGACTGGCGGCGGCCATGTTTTTGAAATTAGGGTTTTGAATTTTTAGGGTTATTTCTAATTAAATAATATTAAATCTCCTAATGTTTGGTTTTAAGCCCGTTACTCCTAAATAAATCCAATTCCAGCCCAACAAAAAATGTCCCTAGGAAAATACCCCCCTTCCGGACCCAATGGAACAGGTCTCAAAGCCTAAATCAAAAGTCTACAGCTGGTTTTATTTAATTTAATATTTAATTCATTTATTTAATTAATTTTGACTATACATTTTAATTTACCGGGACCACATACGACCTCATAAAAATCCAGAAAAATTATTTTTAGCTTTGTTTTAACGATACGGTTCTAATGAGACTAATTTCATCGAATTCTGAGACTGTTAGAAAAGTGGCCCTTTTTAAGTCATTCAAAATTAACTGAAATTAACAAAACACATTTCTTGTACTGCGCTCACAAATTAAATCAAAAAAAATCTGAAAAATTAAACTTAGCAATAAAATGACATTCCGGATCCAACAAAAGAGGTTTCGTCGAAAACGGAAGTCGTTTGAAAAATGACTATTTTCAAGGGTTATTAATTTAATATTAAAAATACATTTTTAAACAAATAATTTCCGAAACTCAAAATATATAAGTGTTTACTGTTTTTCAATGCAGAAACGTCATTTCGAACTAAATGGAAGTGGTTTCGAGTCGAAATTCCTTCATATGTGAAAAGTAGCCTTTCCAGCCCTATATAATATATATATAAATTCTACAACGACTTTCCTAAAAATTGAATTGGCCATAACTTTTGATTTCCGCTATGAAATTTCAATTTTTCAGATTCGTTAGAAAGATATTATTAAACAGATTTAAATATTTCTTGTTTCGTTCAATTCTGATTTAAAATGAATCCTGTACATTTAGTCAAAGTTTGAAATCGAATTTTCGAACTACAGCGCTGTTTCTAACTCCTTTTATAATTAAATTAAATTTAAAATAAAATTTTAGTCGTTCTTATTTAAAATAAATTATTTTTAAACATTAAAATCCATTAAAATTCCTAAAATAAAAATTTTAAATTGGCCCCAAAATTCCGGGTCGTTACACAAAAAGAAGTTTGCTATAGCTTGCAATAAAAAAAATCAACTAACAAATGTTAAATATAGCATAACGAACTTGAGTACTAAAAAAATACGAATAAATAAATTACCTGACAATTGTTAGAGTATGTTGCATCAGGTCATTACTGCTCGAGTCAATCGACGAGGTCATTGCTGCTGTCATGAATCATTGAGGTCAATACTCTTATGATGAATTTAAGGTTAAAAATTTGGTCGAATGAAGAAGAAAGAACTGTCATTGTAGGCGGCCTTCTTTTACTTAGTTAAAACTAATGCCGCCTTCATTTCCGTTCTTGCATTTCAAGAAGGTCAAGGTTAACATAGCAAATTATTTTTTGTATTGCACTTTGACAGTACCATGTCTTTTTTCTGTAGACTAACATCAAAGACAAGTTTATGAAGGAAAATGCGTTATTCCACACAATACGTTAGCATGGAACATTGGTTTTCCTAGACAAATGACACTTGCATTCAAGATTCCCCAAGTGCTAAAGTATGCATGTTTAACAGTAAATGTGAGAATGTAGCAACCAAAACATTATAACAATTTTCATTTAAAAAAAATGATACTAGAATTTGATTTTTATTTATTTCAGCATATATGAGTTTAATTCATCCTAGAGTTTGATTAAACTTAGAGTTCTACCATAATTTTTTATTCATTTATTTTATGAAATAAGCATATATACGAATCTAAGATTATTGAGTTGATAACTAATATGGTATAATCGTAATGTAAAGAAAATGTTGATGTGCGCTTACAAAGTTGTGATTCAGATATTACCTACAGCGGATAGGTCTATCCAAAAACAATTCTCCCTCGACCATCCCCGTCAGCATTTGGCTATGCCATCAGCGCCAAATCGATCTTCGCTCAATAATGCAACTTTAAGGACCATCGCCCCCATGTACGTTTACCATCTCAAACCGAATGAACCCCTTCAACTCAGTAAACCCGAAAACAACTTTACACCCTAAAACTAGCTCCTCCGATCAGCACAACCCACAAGCATCCCGCAAATCATTTCTATTGCCTTGCCTACTTTAAATGATGCTCCACCACCAACAGATCATCAAACGATCGCCAAAATTGGAAGAAATCAATTTTTATCCCAAAAGTACAATTTTGATCTGAACACACATAATACTTAATTAAAAAATGGTAGACTAACATCAAAATTCATGATTAACAATGAAAACTATGACTATATAAACAAACTCCAATTTGTGATCATCAGTTGACAATCAAAATCTCCCTTTCACTGTGAAACCCAAATATCTTCCTAAATACTCCACTAAAAATTATCGAGCTATTATAAAAATAAGTACACAAGATTTTTGCTAACTTTGCAGTTGGAACTTTAAAATAAAAGCAAAAAGATTTGGAAAAATCAATTTTTGAAACCAGGGTCGTATATATTTTATATAAGAATAGAGAATGATAATATTGCTAGTTTCCTTTTCTTTTCATTTTTTTTTTTGTAGTCTTCAGGTTTTCATTTGATTTTTTTTCCTTAAAATTTTTAAACATGCAACATAATCACAAGTGTGCTTCCAGATCCGACAACACAAGCTCTTGGACTTACTTACAAATTTATTTTGATAATAAAGCTAAGCTGCAAACAGACAAGTGCATGAGCATTTGAATAAATCATAGATTAAAGAAACAACTTCATACTGGCTATCACCTAACTGCAGTTCTGAACATTCGACAAAACTGAAATTTTTTCTGAACACTCCATAAACCTGTCGATATAAAGCCATAGATGCCCTCGTCTTTTTTTATTTGATCCCGCAAATTCTAAATCTTTTCCCCCACTTTTTGTTTATCGTGTTCTGATAAGCTGAATATTTGAGTTAAGAAACGGTAAAAGAAATTATAAGTGTAATACCAAAAATTATAAGTTCAATGCCAAAAATTTATCGACCATAACATCAAAATCGAAATTGAAATCTGTAAAAGAAATTGATAAAGGAAGTAAGAATTTTAATACCTAGATTAGAAGAGCTGCTATCGAAATCTATAATTGAAGGTAGAAGCGAAACTAATTGGCAGCTTTGATTTGTTTGTTTTCTCCCCCCTTTCTTCTTCTGTATGAATGGCGCGAATGAATGAAAAAAATGCAGCAGTGAAATTTTAGGGCACTGGCAAAATTAAATCGGGTTTGGGACGAAACAAAGAATACCCACGAAACTAAAGAATATATTGCATCGGTTGCAAATGGGAGTGACGCAAGCAACAATATTGCTTCTGCTTATTTGCTTCAATGACCAAACTAAACTGATGCTAATTACGTTTTCCCTCCTCTAATGCTACTTTCATACCAATTGCTTCTATAGATAAATAAGAACTTATGCGATTGAATATATTTGCATCAGTTGTTAGCACAACTGATGCAACTAAGGCAAAGCAACAACCTTGTTTTGTACTAGTGGAGGGAAGAATGACAAAGGCAGGGATAAGAGAAATGTCACCATTGTGGGAAGGAAGGTCACTTGATTAAAGATTTTAAGGAAAGGAAGATCAGTTGCTTTAATTGTGGAGAGCTTGGACACTACTCTAAAGAGTGCCCAAAGACACAGGGACCGAAGGGACAAGGTCATAGAGTTGGAACTTCTGGAGGGCAGGTGCATGCTCTCGCGATTAGTGCTCCTGAAAGAGGTAGAAAGATTTCCGTAGAAAGTTTAGTTTCTCTTTCAAATCATCCAGTTAGAATACTTTTCGATTCTGGTGCTTCACACTCATTTATATCTTGTTCTGTAGTTGAATCTTTGCACTTAATTACTAGTATGGTAGTAGATCCCGTAGTTATTTCAAACTCCATTGGTGGTTCGGCTCAATTATCGATGATTTTTTGGGGTTTGAAATTATCTATGTTAGGCATCGAATTTGAATGTGACGCTTATGTGCTCGGGTTTATGGGCTATGGGTTGATTCTAGGAATGGACTGGCTTACTATGTATGGGGCCATTCTGGATTGTGAGAGGAGGGTCATTAGGCTCCTGACTTGTCATGGGAGGACCCTCGAAGTTTCTTGTGACCCACAAGGGTCTGTTATGCTTAGTTTCTTAGAATCTCTTGATGCATCTATAGAGGATTTGCAATCTGTCCCACTAGTCCGAGATTTTTCTGATGTTTTGTGACGACAAGGAATTTCGCTCGGTCTGAACCAGTCGCTAAACCGACCCAGACCGTTCGAAACGCCCTATCGTTTTGAGAACAGGACAAAACAGAACGCATACATAAGAACATTTCACTGTATATCACAACAGTGCATCAGATTACAAGAATATACAGAGTATAAATGAATATTACACAGAAATATCAGAGATTTAAATTACATTCAAATACATAGCAGCGGAAAATAATACAATACACAACTAGAAGTAGATATACGGATACAAAGCTTTCCGGATATCGTTCCAGCTGTAAACCAGGATCCTGTGAATAAAAATCTGCAAAACCAAAACTACTAGCTGCCCGTGTCAAAATAGGGGCACCCAGAGTTTAGGTTAAAACAATAAACTCCAGGTCAGTCATGTGACTGGTGTGAGAACTAAAACAGTTATTAATCTTTATTTTAAATCATTAGGTAAATCAAGGGACCACGCCGTATAACACGGAACGGGTTTCCTCCCAAGAATACCAGTGCATAAAACAAACAGCGCAATGCTAAATAAAGAAAAATGAAGCTGTTATAAGACCCAGGTCCTATCACACAATGCAACGCAAGCCGGGGGATAGGGTTTTCCCTTATAACAGCCAAAGAATGCTTGATACGTTTAAAACAAATCATTTGATACTATTATAAGTGCATAGTGTATAAAACAACTTCAAATCATAAGTATCAATCATAGGCGGCATGGGTACCATATATCATGTCGCCATATATAGGTTTACAAATAAAACCGCAAATGTCACGTATTTGGAAATTGGATTTCCGTCTATGAACCGAGGCAAAAGATAGTCCTCAACCGATTCGAGACAATCTAGCCCATGTCTCAGGATCAGAACGCATCAACCCTTTAGATCGTCAGGGCCGGTCCACCGATGTGGATTATTATGCCTGAACAATACGTCTCTCCGCCCTATGGGGCGTAAACGAGCCAACAAATGACTCCATCGGTTCGAGAACGACCGATCAATCCGAGGCGCCTCGCAACAGCAACAACCACATAAGTCAAACTCGTCAGGGCGTGTAAAACCACTGACGCCACTTCTAGCTAGAAAGAAACGCAAGTCCTCCCTGATGTCCCCTCCCGTTTTTGGTTCATACCGGGTGCGAAACACGCGAGGTAAACGTTACACAAAGCTACGCCACAAAGGTCGTGCTTTGATCATCACCACAAGACTTTGCTTTTCAACAGAAGCCTCGATCAATTGCCACTTAGGCATGCCACACAGGCAATTCACTCCATGCGTTTGATATCCATCAATATATAACCCCTGAGCTCGTACGTCTCAGAGAAGGGCGTTAAGCAAGAGAATAAATTCTCCGCCGCCAAACAGATATATATTTAACAGAAATCAATCACACAGACTAAAATCCAATGTCAGACACACAGTCCATTTACAAGTCCGTTCTGGGTCTGAACGAAACCGGAGGCACCTAGTACCCCGCATATCCATCGATCTCCAAGTACGTCTGGACGATCACTAACTGTTTCCATCTTCTTGGGTGTACAGCCCAATCAAGATCATCAGTTATCACCCAAACGACGTGAAGACCTCCGGTCTTCGACCATCGTCTTCATCTTCGACTTATCGTCGTATCAGTTATTCAGAATGGGATAAACCCGGTCTTTCCTAATAACTCGCGTATATATTATAAAAGTGTTACACAAACACAACATACGCCTCATTCCAACTCATTAGTCATTAACCGTAAATTAATCAAGAGAATAATTCCCCAAATATTAACCCCGAAGGCCGAAACCAACATCAGATCAATATCCAGAAAACCATTCTACTTAGCTAACCGACAGTTAGTTTCTAAATTTCACGTTCAAATCTAATTAAAGATTCATTAAAACTCCACTTAGTTTTAATCTGTGACTGGGTTAAAGAATCAGTGTCATTTAAAACACGGTTCACGATAAACCCAAAGTCACATCCCATTAATTATCGGGTTAAAGAACAAGTGTTATTTAAAACACTGTTCACGATAAACCCAAAAATCAATATCCATTCAATTCCAATTAAATATTATTTAATTGGTACACTTCATTAAATCTAAATAAAAAGATTTAATCTTTTCTCAACTGGGTTCAAGAACAGTGTTAGTGAAGACACCATTCACGACAAACCCAAATCACATTCATTAATTATCGGGTTAAAGAACAAGTGTTATTTAAAACACTATTCACGATAAACCCAAAAATCAATATCAATTCAATTCCAATTAAATATTATTTAATTGGTACACTTCATTAAATCTAAATAAAAAGATTTAATCTTTTCTCAACTGGGTTCAAGAACAGTGTTAGTGAAGACACCATTCACGACAAACCCAAATCACATTCATTAATTATCGGGTTAAAGAACAAGTGTTATTTAAAACACTGTTCACGATAAACCCAAAAATCAATATCAATTCAATTCCCATTAAATATTATTTAATTGGTACACTTCATTAAATCTAAATAAAAAGATTTAATCTTTTCTCAACTGGGTTCAAGAACAGTGTTAGTGAAGACACCATTCACGACAAACCCAAATCACATTCATTAATTATCGGGTTAAAGAACAAGTGTTATTTAAAACACTGTTCACGATAAACCCAAAAATCAATATCAATTCAATTCCAATTAAATATTATTTAATTGGTACACTTCATTAAATCTAAATAAAAAGATTTAATCTTTTCTCAACTGGGTTCAAGAACAGTGTTAGTGAAGACACCATTCACGACAAACCCAAATCACATTCATTAATTATCGGGTTAAAGAACAAGTGTTATTTAAAACACTGTTCACGATAAACCCAAAAATCAATATCAATTCAATTCCAATTAAATATTATTTAATTGGTACACTTCATTAAATCTAAATAAAAAGATTTAATCATTTCTCAACTGGGTTCAAGAACAGTGTTAGTGAAGACACCATTCACGACAAACCCAAATCACATTCGATATTCAATATAAGGCTCTGAATAGAAAATATATCGGCTTATATTCAATATCAAATTCTACGATTAACAAATGTCGTATTGGAAATAACGATATAAATATATATCTTTCAAATTTCCGTAACAACATCCGTATAATCACAAATTCCAACATCGAAATATTCCGAAGACAATTTCGATTCAAATCCACTCCAATGCAATCATTGGAAATTTTGGTTATTTTCAAAACCCTTTTCAAATTCAATTTATTTATTTAAAAATAAATAGAATTATAATTCTAGTTCAAAACTAGTTCATTTCGATAAAAATCTATTTTTATCTTTTCAAATAGGGAGTTTTTCATCCCAATTCTTTCTAAATCATTTCTTATGATTTTACACAAATTATTACTATTTTTAATAATTTTATCAAGGCCCGTACAGTCGATTTCCATCAATGGCCATCGAACTGCACTTACAGCGACCTTTTTCGAATTTGATTTTGACATAATTCCAAATCCAACCGTTAGATTTCTAATTTCTAATATTCGTTAGAAAGCTCTTTTCGATACGAACCCAACGGTTCCGGTTTTAGGAGAATCCGACGGTCGGATCTCCCGTAATGTCCGTTTGAAATAAATGGTCGAAATTCGCGAACTGCCGCGGCGCGGCGCGTTCTATTCAGGCCATTATATTATATATATAATATATACTTCGTCGATTTCTATTCAAAACGAATTATATAAATAGTTTTGGATTCGTTTCCAAAAACATTTTCAACTTCCATTTCAATTCAAATCAAAAATTGAATTCTTCTTTATAAATTCGTTTTAAAATTCATTTCTATTCAATTCAAATTTCAATTCAATTTGAATTCATTTCAATTCGTTTTCAATTCAATTCATTTCGAAATCGTTTTCAATTCAATTCATTTCGAAATCGTTTTCAATTCAATTCATTTCGAAATCGTTTTCAATTCAATTCATTTCGAAATCGTTTTCAATTCAATTCATTTCGAAATCGTTTTCAATTCAATTCATTTCGAAATCGTTTTCAATTCAATTCATTTCGAAATCGTTTTCAATTCAATTCATTTCGAAATCGTTTAAAATTGATATAAATATCGTTCACGTCAAAATGGCGTCAATCTAATCAACACGGCTTCATAAATTTCTATTTTCAAATATTCTATTTCAAATATTTCTTTTTCAAATGTTTCTTTTTCAAAACTGGAATGAGGCCCAATCAATTACCATATAAAATTAATTATATGGATTTTCATACAACACATGTATATAATAGCATTGAAAATAATCAACCATCAACCAAAGTGCCCTACACTGTATAAGCATCAAATATAGATATTCAACGCTTATAACAGCCTGTCAATCAATCGATCGACATATTTAATCAATCAGGATGAGTGAACTTCAAATTTCATCCTAACACCCGTGTGGGGTTTCAAACAATCAAACACATATTTTATTTGTGCAGTTAGGCGATGTGTAAAATTTATCGACCCAATCAACGTCATTCAAATAGGTGTACATAAACAAACCGTCTGGTTTGTAAATGAATATTTATTTATTCACATTCACGTTAAAAATTATATTTTTAACGATAACACATTTTATTTTAACATATGAATTTCTATTCAGTTCATTCTTTAAATAAAATGCTATTTTTATTTTTCTAACTTATTTTAGAAAATTTCGGCGGCATAACGGCACGATACTAGAAACGGGACGAGGCCTAGCCTTATCCCCGGTCTAGTGAAGGCCCACGCCATTCACTCATCAATCAAATCAATTTCATTTTGCAAACCACAAAATTTGGAGTAAGGGTCTAACCTAGCCTTACTCCTTCGCCTTATAACGGCGCACGTCTAATCCTAACCAATTTATCGATTCGATTTTTCACACCACAAACCACATTCAAACCAATATCGCAATCAATCACCAAACAGTCAAACAAACAAGTCCATGGTCTGTGGACGGGTGTCGGGTGCTACTAAGCACCGTCTGCATCCTAGTATATATATATATAACTAGAAATAAAATTGAAAGGTGAGAAATTCTCACCGATTGCTATCCTAGCTCCACGGCTCTTCATTTGCAGAAGTCTTCGTCGTTTCGCCTCCTTTCACTTTCTTTGCCCGTATCCTCTACATATGTAAAAATCACATTTTTACTTCGCTATTCAATATATAAAAATCGAATTTTTATTTCGCTATTCAATATATAAAAATCGAATTTTTATTTCGCTATTCAATATATAAAAATCGAATTTTTATTTCGCTATTCAATATATAAAAATCGAATTTTTATTTCAAAGTTCTATATATAAAAATCGACCTTTTATCGCTATGTCAAATAGATAAAAATTATATTTTTATCACGCTATTTTCCACATAAAGATTTCGCCTTTATAAAAATAAAGTTTTCGCCTTTATAAAAATAAAGTTTTCGCCTTTACAAAAATTACCACTTTATCTCAACGTATATAAAATAAAAATCAGATTTTTATTTCGTCTACTCAATAAAAATTTCGCCTTTTCTATTTTAAAGTTTAAACCCTTTTTTCTTTTCAAACCTTTAAAATAAAATCAATTTTAAAATTCCTTTATAAATCAGTTTAAAAATCATTAAAAAAAATCAGTTTTCTAATCTAATTAAAATTCAGTTTAAAAATCTTTTCTAAAAATTTCAGTTTTAACTTCTTTTTTTTTAAAAAAAAAAACAGGTTTTAACTTTTCTAAAAATCATTTCAGTTTTTAAATTTTATAAAAATCAGTTTTCTATATTTAAATAAAAAAAAACAGTTATATATAAAAAAAAAAAAAAGAAGGGGACTTACAGAGGGGGTGGGGTGCGCCATCACTCAGGCGAAGGAGGGGAAGGTCGGGTGTCACGGCGGCGTTCTATTCGGATCTGGGGGGCGTCTCGTCTTCGTCGAGGAGGGCAGGGGGTGGGGAGATGTGGTGTCGCGTCGTCGATTGATGAGGGGGGGCTCCTGGCGATGGTCGGCGCCTCCACCTGCGGTGGCGCGCGTTGGGGAGCGGCCTCCTCCGATCCCGATTTGGGATCTCGTCTTTTTTTTTTTTTTTTATTTCTTCTGAGATAAACGAACGGGGGGGGGGGCCTAGGTTTTAAGGGAAGGGATATTATTATTATTATTTTTTTTTTTATTTAATTATTTATTTATTTATCTCAATTTAAAGTTGACTTTCCGTTTCAACTCAGATCTGAACCCGCCGACTGTCGTCCCTAGCGTAATACCCCCATTCCGAGCACAATGGGATATGTATCGCAAGCTGATTTGATCGTTTCGATCAGTTTCATTTAAATTTACATTTAAATCCTCATATTGAATTTTAAACGTACATTTCAAATTACCGGGGCCACATACTAACTAGAAAAATCCCAGAAAAATATTTTCTAGCTTCGTATTGACGATACGGTCCTAACAAAACTAGTTTCGTCGAATTCTGAGATCGTTAGAAAAATGGCCATTTTCCAGTCGATTAAAATCAACTGAAACTGGTCAAACGCGTTTTCCTTCGCCACGCTCACATATTGATTCGAAAAATTATGAAATTGGGAATCTAGCAATAACTTAACATCACGGACCTAACAAAACTGGTTTCGTCGAAATCCGAGGTCGTTTGCAAAATGTCCATTTTTAAGGGCCTTATATATATAAAAATATATATAAATTCCACAGCGACTATTTCTAATTTTAAACTGGACATATCTTATCATTTCTAAGATGAAATCTCAGTTTGTTAACTTCGTTACAAAGATATTGTTATACAGATTCAAATATTTCTTGTTTCGTTCAATTCTGACTTATATTGAATTCTGTATATTCCTTTGAAATTAGAAATCGAATTTTCGAACTACCGCGCCATTTTCTATTCTATTTATAATTATATATAAATATTTATATTCTAGCGACGACGCGTATAATATGTATACGTTGAATTCTATTCAAAATAAATTTCTCGTCGATATTATTTAAAATAATCTATTTTAAATATCAAGATTCGCTAAAATTGCCAAAATAAAAAAATTTCAAACTGGCTCGCATTTTACGGGTTGTTACATGTTTTTGATGAGATACGGGGTTTACCTCCGAGGCGCGAGATCGACTTCCATATATATCTGGTGGACAATGCAAAACCAGTAGCATTACCCATGCTCCACATGGCTCCAAGGGAAACGAGGGAGATGAGTAAGCAAGTAAGGGAGCTGCTTGAGAAAGGGTTTATCAAACGAAGCATATCTGAATGGGATGCGCCAGTAGTATTCGAAACTAAGGCAGATGGTTCGCTTCGTTTGTGTATTGACTATAGAGAGTTGAATAAACTCACCAAGAAAAATAGACACCCACTTCTGAGGATTGATGATTTATTTGATCAGCTTGTTGCTACCTCAGTGTTTTCTCAGTTAGATTTGGCGATGGGGTTCCATCAACTGAGGGTGGCTGAAGACAGTATAGATAAAACTGCTTTTAGAACTCCGAATGGTTTCTTTGAATGGCTAGTGATGCCTTTTGGGCTGACAAATGCACCCGCCTATTTTGTTGATTTAGTGAGTAGGGTGTTTCGGGAATTCCTAAAAAATTTGTCATAGTCTTCGTTGATGATATTTTGATCTTCTCCAAGAACGAAGAATAGCATGCCCAACATCTGAGAGAAGTCTTGAAAACTCTCTGTGACATCAGCTTAAAGCAAAGTTCTCCAAATGCCACTTTTGGAGAAAGGAAGTGAGATTCTTGGGGCATGTAGTCTCTAAAGAAGGGATAGCTGTAGATCCCGCGAAGGTGGTTGCAGTGCAAGATTGGCAGATTCCTAAAAACACAACCGAGGTGAGAAGCTTCCTTGGGTTGGTAGGTTACTATAGGAAGTTCATTAAGGACTTCGCGAAGATATTACCCCCTCTCACCAGGATGACAAAGAAGAATGTGGTGTTTTCATGGGATATAAACTGTGACGTTGCTTTCCAATGACTGAAGAGGGCCCTGACAAAAGCCCTACTCTTGACCTTGCCCGATGGAAGTAAGGTATTTACCGTTTACACTGATGCGTGTGGTACATGGCTTGGTGCGGTTCTAATGCAAGAAGGGAAGGTAATATGTTATGGGGGTAGGAAGCTGTGAGTTCATGAAAAGAACTACCCCACCCATGATCTAGAGCTAGCTGCCATAGTATTCGTGTAAAAGACATGGCGTCATTATTTGCTTGGAGAAAGGTTCGAGCTGTACACCGCACATAAATCTCTCAAATATTTATTCTCACAGAAGGATCTCAACTTAAGGCAACAGCGGTGGATGGAGTTCTTAGCTTCATATGATTTTGAGATTGCTTATACCCCCGGCAAGGGTAATGTGGTGGCAGATGCACTGAGTAGGCAGAGGGTGGCCCTGAGACCTCTGTTTGTGGAAAGAAAAAACTTGGAGTTCATATCAGCTTTTGATTTTAGAACCTACATCGAAGTTTTGCCTGATTTATTTGCATCCTTGGTGATACGACCGACTCTTGTAGAGCAGATAGGAGCTTCGCAACAAGGTGACCCATAGATTCTAGACATCAGGGGTAAGCTCAGAAGAGGGGAGACTTCTAGTCACCTCAACCATAGATGAAAATGGGTGGTTGCGACGAGATGAAAGACTTTGTGTTCCTCAGACTGGAAGCTTGATAAAGGCAGTCCTAGAAGAAGCCCACCATTCTAAGATGACCATACATCTAGGCGGTGACAAAATGTACAGAGACATGAAGAGGGTTTTCTTTTGTGTTGGGATGAAGAGGGACGTGGCCGAATTTGTTTCTTAGTTTTTAGTTTTCCAACAAGTCAAGGTTGAGCAAAAGAAGCCCGGTGGATTACTTCATCCGTTGGAGGTCCCACAGTGGAAATGGGAGAGCGTCTTTACGGATTTCATAGATGGTTTGCCTAGATCGAAGAAAGGTAATACCAGTATTTGGTTTATAGTGGATAGACTCACTAAGAGTGCTCACTTTATTCCAGTTAAAATTAAAAGGAAGGCACCATGGTTGGCAGCAATTTATGTTCGTCAGATAGTTCATCTCCACGGAGTTCCTTCCAGCATCGTGAGCGATCGTGACCCCATCTTTACCAGTGTGTTTTGGAGGATTTTGGAAGAAGCATTGGGTACACAGTTGTGTTTGAGTACCGCTTATCATCCTCAGATCAATGGCCAGACAGAGAGGGTGAACATAATTCTAGAAGATCTTCTGAGGCTGTGTATCCTAGACTTCGGACGGACTTGGGAAGAGCATCTTCCTTTAGCAGAGTTTGCCTATAATAATAGCTATCAGACCAGCATCGGTATGGCACCTTTCGAAGCATTGTACGGGCGACCCTGTAGGTCTTCAACTTGTTGGTGGGAATCAACAAAAGATTGCTACTTGGGCCTGATCTGGTTGTGGAGACATCTGAGAAGATTGATCCTATTCGACGGCGAATGTCAAAAGATAGGCAGAAGTCCTATGCAGATAAGAGGAGAACCAACATTGAGTTTGAAGTAGGAGACATGGTTTTCATCAAAGTATCGCCTCAGAGAAATGTGGTCCGCTTTAGTTTAGTAGGGGAGTTGGCACCTAGGTTTGTGGGACCCTTTCCCATAACAGAGAGAATTGGCCAAATGGCCTATAAAGTAAAACTCCCAGAGAATTTGTTTTTTCATGTTTCTCATCTGCGGAAGTGCCTGCATGACACCGCAGAAGTCATTGAGCCGAGTATGTTGGAAGAAGTGAAGGTGGAACGAGAGGCGACAGTCAGACGAGTCCCTACCCGTATTCTTGGATCGGAAGTTAAGAAGCCGCGCAAAAAAGAAATCAAGTTGGTGAAGGTTCAATGGAGAGACAACCCAGAAGATGCAACTTGGGAAACTGAAGATAAAATTCGTCATTTGTACCCTTTCCGTTTTGAGGGTATGTTCTTAACTCCTTTTTCAAAGCTTTATCTGTGCTTGTTTTTGTCAATCGAGCATATCTTCTCCCTAGTGTTTTCGACCTTTAGATAGGAATCCTATGGATGAAAACATGTGTTTGAAACATGTTATGTTTGACAGAAGCTAGTGGATGCAAGTGTTTGCTAGCGGTTGCATGTGGACGCATACACACACACATTAGGCACTGGATCGGCTCAATCACACTCTCTTACTGAATATGGATGCGTGTGCATTTTCTTTTCTTTTATGGATGAAAATGGATGAGTTAGCATATGCATGTTGCACTTGGACGAATGGACGTGCACATATATAGAACTTATATGTCATAATAGGATTATTTGCACACATATTGGATTCATGGCACTAATCATACATCGCATTAAGGAGCTCAACTGGATCAGTAGACCGCCTGATTTTCGCATTTGGGACATATACACACACCTCTGCATATACTCATATAAGCATTAAAAATCTTTTAAGGACAATGGATGCTTGTGGATGATGAATGAGTAAATGGATGATGGATGGTAGGATACGTTCTTCTTAACTTGAAGATTTCGGGGACAAAATCCTTTAAGGAGGGGAGAATGTAACACCCCGTAATTTTAAAAATTTAAAATTAAAAAATTAAAGAATACTTAATTTTTAGAATGAGAATTAAGGGAAATGGGCTGTGCCATTACGTTCATCTCGGAATTCTGCTTGGCATAGAGTCCGAGTTTGCGTAAATCGTATATCGTAAGGAGAAGTTATAAGCCTTAGAAGAATGTATACACATAAGGAAGAATATATATATATATATAATAATTCCAGAACCTTCAAAATAATTCAAAATTCAAAATCTGACCAAATAAGGCTGAGCGGGGAAATTCGCGCTCGTGGGTGTCGACCCCCCCAAGGGGTGTCGACCCCCTTAGGGGTTGTCGACTAGGGAGTCGACCCCCCTGGGCAAATCTGGGCAGAAATCGTTTTATGTACCTGTACTTGATTATGGGTGTAATTCAGTGGTTCTAGGCTATAAATATGGTCCCCTATTCTCCTATTTTCTTCATTGGAGATCATGGAATCCGTATGCAGTCGGGTTGCAAACTGAAATAGAATCAAATTCTACAACAACGGTTTAGCTAATCAAATTCAGAATTCAGATCTATTCTCTCTCAATTCTCTAAACCTAACGCTGTGAGTTTCTAGTCACTTTTAGGTTTAAATAAATAACAGTGAAGTGTGAAAGACAATGAATTGAATATGTTGTAAAGTATGAATCTATGCCAGTATTAAATCTTAAACTATGTAGATCTGAAACAATTGTGGTTATTCTATGATGTTGCCTATGTAGATCTTGATAGATCTATTTCTCTAGATCTGAAATAATTGTGGTTATTCTACGATGTTGCCTATGTAGATCTTGATAGATATATTTCTCTAGATCTGAAATAATTTTGGTTATTCTATGAAGTTTCCTATGTAGATCTTGACTTGTAATTGTATTATGGAAAAGGTGAATACGTTAATTTGGACAAGTTATGACAATGATTAGATTTGGTTCTTTATGTAAATCACATTTCACCTGTCATATTATGATATGTTATAAAATTGGACATGTGAATTTATCCTAAGATCTAAACATGCTACTATGTCACCCTTACTATGCTAGATCTAAATTGCTGTATATTTAAATGATTAGTTTAGATCTCATTTTTATTCACTTTGACATCATAGAAATTATCAAAAGTTCATATGACAACCTTATGACTATGTTAATTTATGTTATGCCAAATCATATTCAATGATCACTTGTGTTACATTCCTATTAGCTTTCCTTTTCATCGCTTATGGCTAGGCTAATTATTTAGCCTAGGCATGCAGTCAATTTTGTGAGGACGTTAGTTAGAAACGGGGGGAAAAGTAAATATTGGCATAACCGCGAAATAAACATTTTTGGACTAGTAATTCAAATTGTTGATAGAATGGGCAATAACATGCAAAAAGGTAAGATTAATTAATTGGTAAGTTAATTAATAAATGGAATGTTTAGCAATTATGAATTAGGAATTATATTAACACTTATGACATGGGGTTAGGTTAATTAGTGGCGGAAGTCTGGCCGGACCCGATTGACATATCCAGCAGCCACTAATGTTGAACCTAATGTGAGAGGTCTAAGTGTGTAAGTCCGACTCAGGCTAAGACACGAGGTTAGGCTCAACTGTGGAACAAGACTGCCTGGACCCGACCGGCATATCCAGCATCCACACGTTGTAGGCCTAATGTGGGAGGTCTTGCCCAATATAACCATAATTGGACATGGTAATGGGAAAGGACTACTTAACCTAATTTAATCCATAAGAACTGTATGATTATGAACATAAGTTAGGGTAAAGTAAAATGGATTGGATAGTGGGTGGGTTAAGTATAACTGAAGAGGTGGGTAATATTTATATTTATAGGCCCACAAACTAAACCCGGTAAAGTTATGTAATTAAAGATCACCCTTTTAGGGTAAGCATAACTAGTATAGGGCTATGTGATTAAAGATCACCCTTTAGGGTATACATAGTCAGTGGAAAACCTAGTGGGGGTACTAGTCAAAAGGGGAGAGCTTGTGTCATATTGTGTGGGACCCATTTCAGTAAGTAACTCGTATTCGGTATCAGAGTAGTGAATTCCGTACTAGGCGGAGAAGGGGCACGCTTACTGATTGATTATAAGAGATCCAAAACGTGACGGGTGGTGTAGACGGCGCAAACCGACCGGGGACATGTGCGTGCATGGGCCGGGCAGAGGGGGACAAGACGACCGTGACACCAGTAGATATGACTGTGTACATCTTGGGTTTCCACTTTAGGAAAGTGATACCCCCTACTATGGAACCAGCACAGGGTATCTACAGAGTAGGGAGTCGATCAATAAGGGTAGTGGTTGCCGTACACTCGGACGTATGCCCTAAGTCTACCAACTTATAGTGGAAGGGATCATCTCATTTTAGATTATACTAGTAATAGTGCAGAGTAGTCATTAGTGAAGTATGTATACACCTTACCTTATTTGCCTTGTCACAACTGCCATTTGTATAGTGATCTCTCTTATCCACTTTATGCTTGTCATGATTATGTTTATTTATTTACTAGCTAAAAGTTACTAGACTCGTCAGACTTTATGTCTGACCCCTTTTGTTTTTCCTTCTCTTTTCCGTCCCCCCCCCCCCCTCCCTACCCGGTTTCTCAGGAAGGAAACAATCAGGCTTGACCGTAATTTTGCTTGATTGCTGGTATAACACCCTGTGATTTTTAAATATTAAAATTAATGAATTAAAGAATACTTAATTTCAAATGTGAGAATTAAGGGAAACGAGTTACGCCAATGCGTTCGTCTCAGAATTCTGCTTGGAAAAGAGTCCAAGTTTTCGAAAATCGGACTTCGTATGAAGAAGTTATGGCCCTCAGAACTTTCAGAATTTTATATAAAACAATTCAGAAAATTAAATACCAAGGAAGGTCGAACTGGGGGTCGACCTACCCCTCCCCACCCCCCCGGCAGATATGAAATGTCACGATGTTTTGACTCACTGCTGAGTCATTAGGGCTGAGTTGGTTATTCAATCTTGTCTGGATGGTCTTGATTGCTTCTAGGTTAATCTGACGGCTCTTAATTAATTAAAATTCTATATAAGCAACCTAACCCTCAACCTAAAATCACACTAATTCATTCCAAGAACCGCCATGCCGGCAATGGTGAACCTAGAGTAGCCGCCAAGATAGAAGCAAAAATAAATCTAATCTAAATTAGAATAACAATTAGTCTACATCAAAGGTGAGCAATTCAGTTTCAGAATACAGATCCCAAAAAAACATGACTGTTCTTTTGTTTGTGAGTATAATTTCTTTCACAAAATAATTAATTAATTTAATTGTGATAAGTTATAATTGGATTATGAGAACATGACTGTTGAATCATGTGATGTTATCATTTGTTGGTGAACATATGACAGTTTTTGTTGTTGTATGTTGGTAGATCTATTTCATATGTACAATTATACATGTCTAACTTGATTCATTTTATGCAAGTCTGTGTTTACATATGCTAATTTGTATGTAAAGCTTATGCAAGTTTAGGATGTTAAATCATATGCGAATCTTATGTAAGTTTGGGATGTTAAATCATATGTGAATCTTATGTAAGTTTGGGATGTTAAAACATATGTGAATCTTATGCAAGTTGGGGATGTTAAAACATATGTGAATCAAGTATATACATATGCTAGTTTATATGCAAAACAGGTGACATTAAATTACATGTTTAGATCCATAGGCAAGTTTGTAGGAATCTATATGCAAGTTCAAAATTTTATATTAGATCTACATTTGGACCCATGGGTTTAGGTGAAAACCCATATTTATGCACAAGTTCACATTTTTATTAGATCTATATTTAGATCCATGGCAGTAACATACTTATGCAAATTTATGACCGTTTCTTATGCTAGTTTTGTATGTGAATCATTTGCTAGTTTGAATATAAGTTTGTATGAAATTCATATGCAAGTTATAGGAAAACCATATCCATATATGCAAACTCACAATTACATGTTAGATCTATATTTAGATCCATGATAGTTTATGCAAATTTATGTATATCCATTCCCTATGCAAGTTACTGGCTATGCAAACTTATGTTATGATTCTTAGATCTATTTTATGTGTTATGCAAGTTGTGATGTTGCTTTTCTTTTTATAAGTTAGACTATTTGCGAGTCTAACACATATCATATTAAAACGTACGAATTGCATGGGGACAATGGGAAAATATTAATTTTGCAAAATTGTGAATTGGCATAAAATGACTATAAAGGCATATAAATTAATTTGAGACATTAATTGGTATAATTTATATACCTAAAAAGTACGGACATAATTTTGGTAACAATTATGGACATAGATTAATTTGGAAGTTATTGACAATTTGAAATAGGGATGTTAATTCAAATTGGGGTTGAATAATAATAATGTGTAATAATAAATGCCTAAGACACGAGGTTAGACTCGTTTGTGGTATAAGACTGCCCGGACCCGCCCGGCAAATCCAGCAACCAACAACGGTAGTCTAATGTGAGAGGTCAAAGGCATAAATTAAATGCGTAATAAAGGCCTAAGACACGAGGTTAGACTTGTTTTTGGTATAAGACTGCCCGGACCCGCCCGGCAAATCCAGCAACCACAAACGGTAGTCTAATGTGAGAGGTCAAAGGCATAAATCAAATGATGCTTAGACACGAGTTTAAGTCTGGCTTGTGGTGGAAGTCTGCCCGTAACCGCCCGGCAAATCCAGCGGCCACAAGCAATCGACTTAATGTGAGAGATCTATGCATTAATAATTAATTAATGCTGATCAAAGACGAATATGAATGACAAATAGAAGTTTGGTTGAGTGCGTAATTCTCTGAGTACCAATCTGATGTTGATTTTGGTGTTCGGGGTTAATACTTAGGGAGTTATTTTCTTAACCAATGTATCTGTGAACTAAGATGTACTTGATCATAAATTAAGTAAAACATGACAAGTGGATAGGATTGAGATCCAGCTTAACCAATAATTTGATAAGTGGGTAGGGTTAAGAACAGCTTAACCAATAATATATAAGTGGATAGGGTTAAGAACAGCTTAACCAATAATGTATAAGTAGATAGGGTTAAGACAAAGTTAACCAATAATACATATTGATATGATAAGTGGATAGGGTTAAGACCAACTTAACCAATAATATATAAGTGGATAGGGTTAAGACAAACTTAACCAATAATACATATTGATCTGATAAGTGGATAGAGTTAAGACCAGCTTAACCAATAATATATATATTGATCTGATAAGCGGATAGGGTTAAGACAAGCTTAACCAATAACACATGTTGATTTTATAAGTGGGTAACATGGGTGACATGTGGGATATAATTATAAACACTTAACCAAGTTGAAACATGTAAGAAGACATGAATAAGAGGGGTTAAGTGGGAAATCCTAGTGGGGACCAAGCATAGGTGGAAAGCTTGTGTCAAGTGTGGGGACCCTTTTCAACCAGTAACCCATTTAGTATCTAGGGAGCTCGATCTAGATTGAGGACGGGGCACGCTTACTGGGTTTGATTGTAAGAGGTCAAAACGGGTTAGCAGTGGCAACGCAAGTCCAATGGGGTCATGTGCGTGCGTGGGCCCGGGCTGGTAGGCAAGACGTTGTTTCATCGTGTAGATATAAGACTTTCATCTATAGTGGTATCGGGTTGCCACTTTGGGGAGTGATACACCCCACTGTGGGACCAGCACGGGTATCTACGAGTTAGGGAGATGATTGAATGGGGAAGGTAGTGGGTACGACTAGCGGAGATAGGGGCAGGCGGCACCTATGACAGCTGCTAGGAGTACAAGAAACTACCATATTATGAATAAATGTTGTAATTAGACTAGGGAGGGTAGTGGGTACAACTAGTGGAGGTAGGAGCAAGCGGCACCTACGATAGCAGCTAGGAGTACACGAAACTACCATTATTAAAATTGTCATTGTTAGTAAGAGGGATCAACTTCCGGTATGGGACTAGTAATGGTGCGGTGTAATTAGCATTGGTGCAGTATAGTAATTATCCTATAGTGACTAGGAACGAGATTAACGCCAGAATATTCCTCTTGTTTGCTTTGTCGTGCCCACTTGTTTCACAGTCATACCTTGTTTTACCAGTTTATGCCTTATCCTAATTACTTTAATAATTATATTGTTAAAGTTATTGTACTCGCCAGACTTTATGTCTGACCCCCTTGTTTTCGCCTCTTTTCTTCCTTCCCCCCAGGTTCTCAGGGTGGGACTAGTACTAGTTGAGCTTGATCTGGATCTCTTTTTTTTGGAAGTGCTGGGATTGCTAAAAGCAAAGTTCAGCTCATCTCTTTTATGGCTACTTATGTTGGGGTTATGCCTTTTACTTTATGTACTCAGAAAACAATTTGTCAAGATGGATATTAACTGTACTAGGTTTTATTGTTGGATTTTGATGTTGTTGTAACCAAACTATTGCTCCGCTGAAATAAAATTTGTTTTAAAATTTTCAAGTACCAATACACGTATCTGTCTTGTTATGTTTTGTTCTATACACCAATAATACTCCATGAAAGTTAATGCATTCCCTTTGAAAGTGACATTAATGGACGTGGGGTGTTGCACGTTGTATCAGAACTGAAGGTTACCAGAACAAATATGCGATTTTGAAAAACTGTTTTTCAAAAACATTTTTATAAAGAAATACTTTCAAAAATATGTTTTAAGGGGAGTATTTTTAAGAGAAAAGTCTATTTTGAGAAACATGACCCCCAATAGCCATATATCTTTCCTTCGATTCTCCATTTTAAATCTCTTCCTCTTTCCTTTTTGAATTTCTTCCTCCACATATAGACGCTTTTTTCTAGGAGATGTAAGAACTTCCGTACGATGGGCAGAAAACCGCTTCATGGGACTGGGACGTTTTTCAAAGCAAGGAGGAAGTGGAGGACTTGTTGGTACCTTGAAGATAAACGATGTGAGGAATGTTCAATTAGCTGCTTGGTTAATAAAGGACGAAGCCTCATTTTGGTGGGAGGTCACGAATGGAGGATATAGAGGAGAGACATGGATAGGACACACGATAAGAAAGTAGATCCAAAGAAAGGCGGTAAGGATAACAAGGGGCCAAGAGAAACGGAAGGGCCATACTTGTGAAATACCTGACTACTTAAATAAAGACGTTAGAAAGAAGAAGACTAGTTGTTATCGTTACGAAGAAACAGGACATCTTATTAGGATCGTCCAAAAGAGGCAAAAGGTAAAGGTAAGGACAAAGTACAGGATCTTCTAGAGGGCAGACGCGTTCCCTCGTGGCTGGCACACCTGATAGAGGTAGAAATATCTTGGTTGGAAGTTTGGTTTTTATTTTTGATCATCCTGTTCGAACCTTGTTTGAATTCTGGCGCTTCACACTCGTTTGTATCTGCTTCGTTAGTTGAAACACTGCACCTAAATACTAGTCTAGTTACGGATCCCATAGTAGCCTCAAATCCTATTGGTGGTTCGGCTCATCTTTCAATGATTTATCGAGTTTGAGAGTGTCTATCTTGGTCGTTGGGTTTGAATGCAACGCCTTCGTTCTTGGCTTCATGGGCTACGGCTAGATTCTAGGCATGGATTGGCTAGCTAGATACGGTGCCATCCTAGATTGTGAAAGAAGGGTAGTTAGATTGTTGACTCGTTGTGGAAAGACCCTCGATATTTCTTGTGACCCTAGAGGTCCGGTAATGCTTAGCTACCTAGAATCCCTTGAAGCATCCAATGATGATTTGGAATCTGTTCGTGTGGTCCGTGATTATAGTGACATCTTCGATGAAGTTCGAAGTTTACCCCCGAGGCACGAGATAGACTTTCGAATATACCTAGTAGATAATGCAAAGCCAGTTGCAATACTAGTGCGCCACATGGCTCCGAGAGAGAGAAGAGAACTCAATAAGCAAAGGAGTTGCTTGAGAAGGTGTTTATAAGAAGAAATATTTTGGAATGGGGTGCTCTAGTTGTTTTTGCTACGAAGGTTGATGGTTCACTTAGATTGTGCATGAACTATAGAGAGCTGAATAAGCTCACAAAGAAGAATAGACACCCATTCCCGAGGATAGATGACTTATTCGATCAATTAGTGGGTGCTTCGGTTTTCTCGCAACTGGATTTGGCTACAGGATTTCATCAGCTAAGGGTGGCTGAAGACAGCATAGATAAGACTGCATTTAGAACTCCTGATAGTTTCTTCGAGTGGCTTGTCATGCCTTTTGGTTTGACGAATGCACCCGCATAGTACGTTGACTTAATAAGTAGGGTGTACAGGGAGTTTCTAAACAAGTTTGTGGTAGTCTTTGTGGACGATATCTTGATTTTCTCTAGAAGCGAGGAAGAGCATGCCCTGCATCATAGGGAAGTCTTAGAGACTCTACGAGTGCATCAACTCAAACCTAAGTTCTCCAAGTGCCATTTTTGGAGAAAAGAAGTGAGGTTCTTAGGACATGTGGTCTCTAAGGATAGGATAGCTGTGGATCCCGTAAAGGTGGTGGCAATCCAAGATTGGAAGATTCTTAAGAACGCAACAGAAGTAAGACGCTTTTTAGGGCTGGTTGGTTATTATAGGAAGTTCATTAAGGACTTCGCGAAGATATCAGCCCCACTTACTCGGTTAACGAAGAGGAGCTTGACTTTTGCTTGGGATGTTGACTGTGACGATGCTTTCCAGCATTTGAAGAGGTCTTTGATGACAACTCCAGTTTTAGTTTTGCCAGATGGAAATAAGCCATTCACAGTGTATACCGGTGCTTGCGGGACAGGGCTTGGAGGAGTTTTCGATGCAAGAGGAAAAAGGTGATATGCAAAAGGCGGCAAGTACGAGCATCGCTCATCATCTATAGACGGATGGACGGACCGAAAGGGGTCAATAAAACCCTTGAAGATCTTTTGAGGTTATGTATCCTAGATTTTGGAGGGACATGAAAAGAGGCAACGAGCTTAGTAGTGTTCACGACGTGTTTCACGTATCTCATTTGCGGAAGTGTTACAAGATACCGCGGAAGTAGTGGACCCGAACATGCTTAGAGGAGTGGAAGTAGAGTGAGATGCTGTAACAACCCAGAAAATCTGAGCCAATTAAAAAATTTTGTTTTTGCGATTTTAGTGAATTTTGAATATTTAAAATGATTTATTTTGAATAATAATGACGAGAAATTTATTTTGAATAGAAATAGAACGTATATATTTATATAGATCGATGTTAGAATATAAATATTTATTTTTAATTATAAAAGGAATTGAAAATGGCTCGGTAGTTTGAAAATTCGATTTCAAATTTCAAATGAATGCACAGGATTCAAAATAAACCGGATTTTAGCAAAACAAAAAATATTAGAATTTATTTGAGAGTATATTTCCAACGAATCCGAAAAATCAAAATTTCATAGCGGGAATCAAAAGTTATGCCCAGTTGAAAATTCAGAATAGTCGCTATGGAATCTTGGCCCTTAAAAATGGAAATTTTGCAAACGACCTCCGTTTTCGACGAAACCACTTTTGTTGGGCCCGGGATGTAGAATTATTTCTAGATTCCAAAATTCATAATTTTCCGAATCAATATGTGAGAAAACGTGTTTTAACAGTTTCAGTCAATTTCAATCGACCAGAAAATGGCCATTTTTCAAACGATCTCGGAATTTGACGAAATTAGTTTTGTTAGAACTGTATCGTCAATATGAAGCTAGAAATAATTTTTCTGGAATTTTTAGGGTCCGTTTTGGCCCCGGTAAATTGAAATGTACGTTTGAATTGAATATATATAGATTTATATTTTAATCTAAACGGAAACTGATCGAAACGTTAGAATTGGGTTACGAAACATATCCCATTGCGTTCAGAATGGGGATAATTAGCTATGGGCGACAGTCAGTGGGTTCGATTTGGGGTTCAATTGAAGATGGTACTTTTTATGGAAAAATATATATATTAAATAAAATTAAATAATAAAGTCAACCCTACTTTACCTTTCTCCCCCCCTACGTTGTATTTCAGAACGAAAGTAAAATAGAAAAAATAAAACCTAACCTAAATCGATGACCGCCGTCCTCTAGGGCCATTGCGCCACCGCGGGTAGCACCCCACCGCGCCGCCACCTCTGGCCGGCCCCTCCCCCATCGTTTTTCGCCGCCCTCTGGAGCCCTCAATGCACGATCCACAAAGCTCCACCAACGCGATAGCTCAGCCCCACCTCGCCGGACCACCGCCGTGCCCTCATTGCGCCACCGCCGGCCACAACAGCCCCTGCGCTCGCCTCTCTCCGCCTCCAGTGAGCTACATCCTCCGTTGAACGTGAATGGTGGGTTTGGTTTAGTTATTTAGTTTAAATAAATTCTTGTAGATTAAATAAAATTAGTTTATTTACACATAATGATAGTGTAAAGATAGAATTTTTATAACATGAAAGATGGGATTTTTATATTGAGAAAGATTCGATTTTTATATTATAGAAAGATTAAAAATATGATTTTTATGCTTATAGCGAATTAAAAATATGATTTTTATATAGTAGAGATAATAAAAATATGATTTTTATATAGTAGAGATTATAAAAATATGATTTTTATATAGTAGAGAATATAAAAATACGGTTTATATATATATAATAGCGAAGTAAAAATATGATTTTTAGCTTATAGTAAAGATTATATTTTTATCACATTAAATATTATATTTTTATCGTAGTAAAGATGATATTTTTATATAGGAAAGTCGATATTTTTATATATAGAAAGACGGGATTTTTACATATGCTGTAGCGAAATAAAAATTCGATCTTTATATAAGAAGTAGATATATAAAAATATATTTTTTATATAGAAAGAAGCATTGTAAAAATATATGAAGTAGAAACAAAAATATGGTTTTTATTTACTGGAATGAAGCGATAAAAATATATGATTTTTTATATATTTAGAAAACTTATAAAAATTCGATTTTTAATATAAACTATGTGAAACAGACTGCGTTGGAAACAAGACGAAGATTTCCTACATATGAAGAGTCTTGGCGTTTGGTTTAGCTCTTGGTGAGAACTTCTCACTTTAAATTTTCTTTTCTAGTTAAAAATATATAATAGGATACAGACGGTGCTTAGCAGCACCCGACACCCGTCGTCCACAGACCATGGACGACTTGTTTGTTTGGTTGTGTAGTTAATTGGATGATTGGTTTGAATTTGGTTGTCTGGGTGAAATGGAATTGATTAGATTGGTATGTGTATGGCGTAGGCCATTATTTGACTGGGGATAAGGCTAGGCCTTGTCCCGTTTCTAGTATCGCGCCGTTATGCCGCCGAAATTTTCTAAAATATATTAGAAAAATATCAATTTTATTGTGTAAATGAACCGAATAAATATTTTATTGTTAAAAATATAATTTTTAACGAGTATGTGAATAAAATAAATATTCATTTACAAATCAGATGATTTGTTTATGTACACCCATTTGACTGATATTGATTGGGACGATAAATTTTACACATCGCCCAACTTCACAAATAATATTCAGTGTTTGTTGATTGAAACCCCGCACGGGTGTTGGGATGATATTTGACGTACACTAATCATAATTGTTTAGTTGTATGTCAATCGATAGGTTGACAGACAGTTGTGTGGTGCACTCTGGATGATGGTTTATTATTTATCATTGCTATTATATACATGTGTTGTATGGAATCCATATAAATAACATTATATGGTAATTGATTGGGTCTCATTTCAATTTAGAAAATAAATCATATTCATGTGTTGAATAAACAAAATAGTCATGTGTTGACAATACTCATGTGTTGAAACCATTCATGTGTTGAAAATATTCATGTGTTGAGTAAAATCTTTAAACAATAAAATTTACATCTTTATCATATAAAATTATAAACTATCTGGAAACTAGTTAAGATGAGTGGTTTCCTGGGTATTGATCTGATGTTGGTTTCGACCTTCGGGGTTAATACTTAGGGAATTGTTCTCTTGCTAGATTATGGTTAGGGGTTGATTAAGAATTAAACGATAAAAATCATAATTTTATAAAATATATTAAATAACAAAAATAGTCATGTGTTGACGATACTCATGTGTTGAGAATATTCATGCGTTGAAAGAAATATATATTCATGTGTTGAAGAAAATATTCATTTGTTGAAAAGAATAACGAAGTTATTGAAATATATAAAGCAGTGTTGATTAGATATGCGTCATTTTGACGCGAACAATATTTATATCGATTTTATTCATTTTTTTTATAATGAATAGCGAAAAGGAAGTGATTTCAAAATATAACGTTTTGAAAATATTATCATTTATATATTAATGATATGGAATATTCAATTTTGATTTAAAATTGTATATGAAGTTGAAATCGTTTTTAAAACGAATTTAAACGATTAATAAAATACGTTTAGAATTGAAATCGACAAAATATATAAAATATATATATTATATATTAAATGGCCTGAATAGAACGCGCCGCGACAGTTCGTGAATTTCGACCATTGACTTCGAATTGATGTTACGGGAGATTCGACCGTCGGATTCTCCTGAAACTGGAACCGTTGGGTTCGTATCGAAAAGAGCTTTCAAGTGAATATTAGAAATTTAAAATCTAACGGTTGGATTTGGAATTATATCCAAATCAAATTTGGAAAAGGTCGTTGTAAGTGCAGTTCGACGACCGTTATTGGAAATCGACTGTACGAGCCTTGATAAAATTATTAAAAATATAAATAATTTGTGTAAAATCATAAAAAATGATTTAGAAAGAATTGGGGTGAAAAATCCCATATTTAAAAAGGATAAAAATATATTTTTATCGAAATGAACTAGTTTTGAACTAGATTATAATCCAATGTTTTTGAATAAATAAATTGGATTTAAAGTAGTTTTAAAAATAATCAGAATTTCCAATATACGAATTGGAATGGATTTGAATCAAAATTATCTTTGTAATATTTCGATGTTGGATTTCGTGGTTATACAGATATGGTTGTGGAAATTTGAAATATATATTTATATCATTATTTCCAATACGATATTTGTTGGTTTCAGAATTTGATATTGAATATAAGCCGATACATTTTATATTCAGAGCCTTGTATTTAATATCAAATTGGATTTTGGGTTCGTCGTGAATAGTGTCTTAAATAACACTGTTCTTGGACCCAGTTTAGAAAAGAATAAATCTTTTAATTATGATTTAGTGAAATTGTCCAGTTAATTAGTATTTAATTGGAATTGAATTTAAATTGGTTTTTGGGTTTATTGTGAGCAGTGTTTTGAATAACACCTGTTCTTTAACCCGATTAACAATGGAATGAGATTTTGGGTTTGTCGTGAATCGTGTTTTTAAATGACATTGGTTCTTTAACCCAGTTAAGATAAGATTAACTTCTTAGCTATAAATAACCATTAATATTGATTTGTGGGAAGATTAAAACTAAGTGGAGTTTTAATGAATCTTTAATTAGATTGAAATGATCGAGAAAGGAGTATCATCAATTTTGCACCAAAGCGATAGTTAAATCTTTAATTAGATTTGAACGTGAAATGGTAATTAATATTTACCGATAACACCGTGGTGTTAGTTATGGAGTATTACCAGTTTAGCTCCATGGGATGAATAGGTTGGGATTGGGAAATAAAATAAATAATTACTTCGGTGTGGTTCGCTAATCCCGACTAGTTTGGAAAACCTTAACATGGTTTGAAATGATATCCAAAGGAAGATTAAAGAATAAATTTAGAAGAATTTATCTTTGATAAAATTAATGGGAACCTTTCCTTAAGAATGTGAATATTTGAATAAAAGAATACTCTAAATTGGAATGAGGCATATGTTGTGTTTGTGTAACACTTGTTTATTATATACGCGGGTTATTCGGAAAGGTCGGGTTTATACCCATTCTGAATAACTGATTCGACGAGAAGTCGAAGATGAAGACAGTGGTTGAAGACCGGAGGTCTTCACATCGTTTGGATGATTACTAATGATCTTGATTGGGTTGTACACCCAAGAGGAGGGAATCAGTTGGTGATCGTCCAGACGTACTTGGAGATCGATGGATATGCGAGGAATAAGGTTCCTCCGGTTTCGTTCAGACCCAGAACGAACTTGTAAATGGACTGTGTGTATGACATTGGATTTTGTTCAGTGCTGATTGATCTCTATTAAATATATATCTGTTTGGCGGCAGAGAATTTATTCTCTTGCTTAACGCCCTTCTCTGAGACGTACGAGCTCAGAGGTTATATATCGATAGAAATCAGTCACATGGAGTGAATTGCCGGTGTGGCATGCCTAAGTGGAAGATGATCAAGGCTTCTGTTGAAAAGCAAAGTCTTGTGGTTGATGATTAAAGCAAGGCCTATGTGGCATAGCTTTGTGTATGGCGTTAATTCGCGAGCCTCACACCTCGGTATGAGTGAAAAACGGGATAAGGACCCAAGGAGAACACGACGTTTCTTTCTAGCTATGGGTAGTGTCAGCGACTTCTAGCCCTGACATTTATATACTTTTTACCTGTGTGGTTGTTGGATGCGAGGCGCCTCGGATATAGGTCCTATAGGACCGGGAAACGTGTTTCAGGAATAATTAATCCTCAAAAGTAGGAGAGGACCGGCCTTGGAGGTTCCAAGGATCGCTGTGTGTGGTCCTGAGACATTTGCTAGAGTGTCTCGAACGGAAAGGAGCTTGCCCCTTGCCTCGACTCATGATGGAAATCCAATTTTCAATACCTGACATTTCGATTTTATTTGTAGAGCCTAGTATGGCGACATGATATATGGTACCCATCTCGTCTATGATTGATACATTTATATTCGAAGTTGTTTTCTTCACTTATAGTAATAATAAAAGATTAAATTTCGCGTATCAAGCATTATTTGGCTGTTAAAAGGTAAAACCCTATCCTCCGGCATGCGTTGCATTATGTGATGGGACCTGGGTCTTATAAAAGCTTCATTGTTCTTTATTTAGCATTGCGCTGTTTGCTTATGCACTGGTATTCTTGGGGTAAAAACCCGTTCCGTGTTATACGGCGTGGTCCCTTGATTTACCGAACTTTAAAAAAAAAATCAAATTAATAACTGTTTTAGTTCTCACACCAGCCACATGAATGACCTGGAGTTTATTGTTTTAACCTAAACTCTGGGTGCCCTTATTTTCTGCACGGGCAGCTAGTAGTTGGTTTTTGCAGATTTATTTTCACAGGATCCTGGTATAGCTGGAACGTTACTCAGAAAGCTCTGTATCCGTGTATTTCTTTCAGTTGTGCTTTGTATTATTTTTCCGCTGCTATGTATTTAAATGTAATTTAAATCTCTGATATTTATCAAATGTGTAATATTTATTCATACTATGTATATTCTTGTATTATGATGGAATTGTTGTAATAAACAATGAAATGTTCTTCTGTTTGTGTTCTGATTTGTCGTGTTCTCAACTCAATCCGGGCTTTCCTTAACGGGGAAGTTCGGGTCGTTTCAGATGCCACGATTAGACGAGCTCCTACATGCATCCTTGGGTCGGAGGTATAAAAGCTACGCAATAAAGAAGTCAATTTGGTCGAAGTGCAATGGGGAGATGATCAAGGAGACGCGACTTGGGAGGCGAAAGACAAGATGCGTACGCTATACCCTTTCCTTTTTGAGGGTATGTTTTTAACTTTTCCTTTCTCTACTGCTTCGTTGATACTTGTCCTATCGTTTAATATGTCTTTGCGATGATATCTTCGTTCCTTAGTTAGGAAAAACCCAATGGTTGTAAACATGTGTTTGAGACATGTTATGTTTGGTGGATGCAAATGAATGCAAGTGGTTGCTAGTGGTTGCTCGTGGATGCATGTACACACACATTAGGCACTAGATCGGCTCAATCACTTTCATATCGCATATAAATGTGTGTGCATATTTAAATTAATGGATGTATAATGGTTGTGTTATCATATGGATGCTGCATTTTGATGAATGGTTGTGCACACATGTAAAAGTAATATCTATCGTTAAGATTCTTTCGCATACATAATGGACGCATGGCACTATCACGATTTGCATTAAGGAGGTCAACTGAATCAGTGGACCGCCTCATTTTTTGCATTGGATAAGGAACATGTACACACACTTTTTGCATATGTTCATATGGCATTAGAAATCTTGTAAGGACAATGGATGCCTATGTTTGATGGTTGAGTAGATGGATGATTGGATGTTAGGATATACATTCTCCTTAACTTGGAGATTTCGGGGGCGAAATCCTTTAAGAAGGGGAGAATGTAACACCCCGTGATTTTTAAATATTAAAATTAACGAATTAAAGAATAATTAATTTCAAATGTGAGAATTAAGGGAAACGGGTTATGCCGTTGCATTCGTCTCGGAATTCTGCTTGGAATATAGTCCAAGTTTTTAAAAATCGGATTTCGTATGAAGAAGTTATGGCCCTTAGAACTTTCATAAATTTACATAAAACAATTCAGAAAACTAAATACCAAGGCAGGTCGACCTACCCCAGGCCAGGTCAACCAGGGGGCCGACCTCCCTATATATATGTCAACCTGGGGGTCGACCCCCCCCCCCCCGCCCCGGGCAGATCTGAAATGTGACGATGTTTTGACTCACTACTGAGTCATTATGGCTGAGGTGGTTATTCTATCTTGTCTGGATTGTCTTGATTGCTTCTAGGTTAATCTGGCAGTTCTTAATTAATTAAAATTCTATATAAGCAACATAAACCTCAACCTAAAATCACACTAATTCATGCCAAGAGCTGCCATGCCGCTAACGGTGAACCTAGAGTAGCCGCCAAATAGAAGCAAAAATCAAAAACAAATCTAATCTAAATTAGAATAATAATTAGTCTACATCAAAGGCGAGCAATTCAGTTTCAGAATACAGATCCCAGAAAAAAACTAGACTGTTCTTTTGTTTGTGAGTATAATTTCTTTCACAAAATGATTAATTAATTTAATTGTGATAAGTTATAATTGGGATTTTGAGAACATGACTGTTGAATCATGTGATGTTATCGTTTGTTGGTGAACATATGACAATTTTTGTTGTTGTATGTTGGTAGATCTATTTCATATGTACAATTATACATGTCTAACTTGATTCATTTTATTCAAGTCTGTGTCTACATATGCTAATTTGTATGTGAAGCTTATGCTAGTTTAGGATGTTAAATCATATGCGAATCTTATGTAAGTTTGGGATGTTAAATCATATGTGAATCTTATGTAAGTTTGGGATGTTAAAACATATGTGAATCTTATGCAAGTTTGGGATGTTAAATCATATGTGAATCTTATGCAAGTTTGGGATGTTTAAACATATGTGAATCAAGTATATACATATGCTAGTTTATATGCAAAACAGGTGACATTAATTTACATGTTTTGATCCATATGCAAGTTTGTAGGAATCTATATGCAAGTTCACATTTTTATAGTAGATCTACATTTGGATCCATGGGTTTAGGTGAAAAACCATATTTATGCACAAGTTCACATTTTTATTAGATCTATATTTAGATCCACAGCAGTAACATACTTATGCAAATTTATGACCATTTCCTATGCTAGTTTTGTATGTGAATCATTTGCTAGTTTGAATATAAGTTTGTATGAAATTCATATGCAAGTTATAGGAAAACCATATCCATATATGCAAGCTCACGAATACATGTTAGATCTATATTTAGATCCATGATAGTTTATGCAAATTTATGTATATCCATTCCCTATGCAAGTTACTGGCTATGCAAACTTATGTTATGATTCTTATATCTATTTTATGTGTTATGCAAGTTGTAATGTTGCTTTTCTTTTTATAAGTTAGGCTATTTGCGAGTCTAACATATATCATATTAAAACGTACGAATTGCGTGGGGACAATGGGAAAATATTAATTTTGCAAAATTGTGAATTGGCATAAAATGACTTTAAAGGCCTATAAATTAATTTGAGACATTAATTGGCATAATTTATATACCTTAAAAGTATTGACATAATTTAGGTGACAATTATGGACATAGATTAATTTGGAAGTTATTGACAATTTGAAATAGGGATGTTAATTCAAATTGGGGTTGAATAATAATGTGCAATAATAAATGCCTAAGACACGAGGTTAGACTCGTTTGTGGTATAAGACTGCCCGGACCCGCCCGACAATTCCAACAACCACAAACGGTAGTCTAATGTGAGAGGTCAAAGGCATAAATTAAATGCGTAATAAAGACCTAAGACACGAGATTAGACTCGTTTGTGGTATAAGACTGCCCGGACCGGCCGGACAAATCCAGCAACCTCAAACGGTAGACTAATGTGAGAGGTCAAAGGCATAAATCAAATGATGCTTGGACACGAGGTTAAGTCTGGCTTGTGGTGGAAGTCTGCCCGGAACCGCCCGGCAAATCCAGCGGCCACAAAAAATCGACTTAATGTGAGAGGTCTATGCATTAATAATTAATTAACGCTGATCAAAGACGAATATGAATGACAAATAGAAGTTTGGTTGAGTGAGTAATTCTCTGAGTACCAATCTGATGTTGATTTCGGTCTTCGGGGTTGATACTTAGGGAGTTATTTTCTTAACCAATGTATCTGTGAACTAAGATGTACTTAATCATAAATTAAGTAAAACATGACAAGTGGATAGGGTTAAGATGCAGCTTAACCAATAATCTGATAAGTAGGTAGGGTTAAGACCAGCTTAACCAATAATATATAAGTGGAAAGGGTTAAGACCAACTTAACCAATTATTTATAAGTGGATAGGGTTAAGACAAACTTAACCAATAATACATATTGTTCTGAAAAGTGGATAGGGTTAAGACCAACTTAACTAATAATATATAAGTGGATAGGGTTAAGACAAACTTAACCAATAATTCATATTGATCTGATAAGTGGATAGGGTTAAGACCAGCTTAACCAATAATATATATATTGATCTGATAAGCGGATAGGGTTAAGACAAGCTTAACCAATAACACATGTTGATTTTATAAGTGGGTAACATGGGTGACATGTGGGATATAATTATAAACACTTTACCAAGTTGAAACATGTAAGAAGACATGAATAAGAGGGGGTTAAGTGGGAAATCCTAGTGGGGACCAAGCATAGGTGGAAAGCTTGTGTCAAGTGTGGGGACCCTTTTCAACCAGTAATGTAACACCCCACCTCCGCTAGGGTCACTCACAAAGGGAATGCACTAGTTTTGGAGGGGCGTTATTGAGGTAAACAAGCACAGAAATATTACAAGACAGAACATAGATAAAACAGCGGAAGAATCAAAAGATAAATTTCATTACTTTCAAAAAGAGTCAAAACCTTTTACATCCAAAGTACCAAATAGCCAAAGTCATTATTTTCCATTACAACAAATTCTGTCTTGCATAAGTAAAGAAGCATAAACTTAAAACAACAAAAGTAGATTAATTCCCCAAAGGTAGCAGAAATGCAGCCATAGCATAGCTAAAGATCAAACCGTACATGAGCTGAACCGAAAGAGAGCTAAATCCAAGCTAGGTGCTAGAGTTTCCTCCCTGAGAACCTGGTGGGGGAAACGAAAGGAAAAGAGGCAAATGAAAACGGGTCAGTCATAAAGACTGGTAAGTCCTAGTGACTTTCAGCATAAAAACAGGTAAAGGTAACATGACATGTATAAACTGAAAGTAAACATAAGGATGTTGACAAGATGAGCAAGATAGACTAAGATAGCATGATAAATCAAGTATAAATCAAGTATAGCATCACATATTCAAGGTTCGCTGCACCGACTGTACTAGTATCCCGACCCATATCAAATGTTAAACATAAAGTGATCCCTTGGCCCAATATCATGAATGACCCATTACTAGGTCCAACGGAACGATCCACTAATCGATCGACTCGCTACAAGTTCTAGCTCGTCGTGCGTCTGTGTCTTACGGCCCTATCACGAATGTAGTCACCTGTGCTAGGTCCACCATAGGGTGTATCAAGCCCTAGGGTGCCAACCACCGACACAAATCAAGCATGCATAGGTAAACCTACTGATGTCCAATGCCTACTTTTTCAACTCTGGACTACGTGCACGACCATAGACCTCCTGAAACTACACTGGCGCACCAACTCAGCCGTCGTTCTAGTTGCTTACAATTAGCCCAGTAATCGTGCCCCACCCTGCCTAGTTCCAGGATACCATGATACATCTAGTGGGTTACTGCTGAAATGGACCTCGTAACTAGGGTTTCCGTCCAATAGGTTAAGTGTTGTCATTTAAATTCGTGACTTAACCCTTATCAGTCTAGCATGTCAAGTTGGTTAAGTGTTGTCATTCAAGTTCGTGACTTAACATGCCTACGTGTCATGTCAAATTTGACTAAGTTTTGTTGTTCAAGTTCATGACTTGGCCCTACGAATCATGTATCAAGTTGGTTAAGTGTTGTCTTTCATGTTCATGACTTAGCCCTATCACGCGGCATTAATTAATTAATGCACCCAACCTCTCGCATCAGACCTGTTGTTGTGGTCACTCGATATGCCGGTCGGTTCCGGGCAGATTTACACCACAACTCAGTCTGACCTCGGGTTTCAAGCGCGATATGACCAACTACCCACATTGGATCCTATTGTTTGTAGTAACTGGATTTGCCGGGCGGTTCCGGGCAGAATTACACTGCAAACCCAACCCAACCTCGAGTTGTCCATTTTCAAGTTCATTCTAGTGTCATGTCTGTGTTCAAATTTCATATCAAGTTCGTGTCAAGTTTCAAGGCAAGTTTCATGTCCATATCCAGATTCAAGTTATAACAATGTTCATGTTTCAATTTATGCCTATTATCGGGTTCATGATTCATGTTCATAACCAATTCATGTTTTGCCTAACCTACCCAAATCGTATTTCCCATCGTATGTAAAACGTGAATCGATCTATATTACAAGTAAATCCAAATCCCGAAATAAAGGGAATAACATCAAAACTATGATAGGAAAAAAGGACGAGCATAAAGTGATAAAAGGGATTACAAGTCTAGCATGATATAACTTGAGATAATTGGTTACAACATCACTGGCATAAAGAATAATAATCCCAAAACATTAAGATTACAGATCTATCATACTAAGGTGATAGTCAAGATTAAGGTGATAATCCAAACTTGTGAATAATAACTGATTCAACATCACAGGCATGATAATATTACGGACATGAGAGGATTTGATTTACAAAATGAATAGGTCCAAACTGATTTCATAGCAATATTCCAAAAGTCAAGATCCAAGATGAACAAGAATAGATATGAATCAATTATCATACATAGATCCAATTCCAATTTATAACATGAATAGGCCCAAATTAATCTCATAGCAATATTCCTAAAAGACAAGATCCAAGATAAACAAGAATAGATATGAAATCAGTTGTCATACATAGATCCAATTCCAATTTATAACATGTCCATATTAAGTTTATAGTTTTTATCTAAAAGTAACTTGAACTTACAGATCGTTGTCTAAGAAATTTAGATGCAAAAGTCAAGTCTAGAAACTAGTCGATGAATTGTAGAATCTTGATTTGATTGTAGAAGCAAATCCCCAATATGCAATTCCTAGTCGCAGTCTTCAGGAAATAGTCTTCATGTTTTAATTTACTTTTAATTTAATTTAGAAGGAGCCATGTCCATCAAGAATTTGTGCAGCATAAGGTTAGAGAAGAATGGTGTAAAGAGAATGAGGCTAGGAGGCTGTTTATATAGGATTAGGCGGATGAATCTGGTCATGAAACGAGTCTAAATACATCAGAATGCATCTGGTTCGAAAACTGGGTTCGGGAGGCAGGTCGACCTGGCCCCTGGGAGGTCGACCATAGTGTCGACCCCCAGATGGACCTGGTCCTGGGCGGGAAAATTGCCGCCCAGTCTGTGCTGGAGTTTGAATTCGAATTTCGAATTCAAATTTCGAGCTGTTTTTTATTCTGAAAATTTCTGAAACTTCGGAGGGTCATATCTCCCTCATACGGACTCCGATTTTCGAAAACTTGGACTCGTTTCCAAGCAGAATTTCAAGACGAGCGCAATGGTGCAACCTGTTTCCCTTGATTCTGATTTTAAAAATTAATTCTGCCTTGGCTTATGGTTTTAACATGTTATTAAAATTCGGGTTGTTACATTCTCCCCTCCTTAAAGGATTTCGTCCCCGAAATCTTCAAGTTAAGAAGAATGCATCCTATCATCCAATCAACCATCTACTCAACCATCATCCATAAGCGACCATTGTCCTTAAAAGATTTCTAATGCTATATGAACATATGCAGAAAGTGTGTGTATATGTTCCTTATCTAATGCAAATGATCAGGCCTGATTGATCTTCTTAATGCAAAATATGTTTAGTGCCATGAATCCAACATGTATGCAAATAGTCCTTGTCACATAAACACTACATGTGTGCACAAACATCCATCCATATGCAACATTCACATGATAACACATTCAATTTCATCCATAAACAAATATAAACACTCACGCATATGCAATATGAAAATGTGTCTGAGCCGATCTAGTGCCTAATGTGTGTTATGCAACCACGAGCAACCACTTGCGACCACTTGCAACCATTAGCAAACATCAACCATAACATGTTTCAATCACATGTTTACATCCAAAAGGGTTCTACCTAAGGTTCTCAAGATAGGATTGAGAAGATAAGCAAGATAAAACAATGCATCTAGGAGAAGAAGTTAAAATGTACCCCCAGAAGGTCCTGCTTGCGGGGCTTGCCCTTGCTTCTTAGGGCAGTTCTTGCTGATATGTCCAGTATCACCACACTGAAAGCATGCTCCCATCTTCATCTTTTTCTTTCTACAATCCTGGACTATATGCCCCTCAATACCACAGAAGTGGCATTTTCTTTTCTCACGTGTCTTGTTATCATTATTGTTGTTGTTGTTCTTGCCTCCTTTCTCGGAGTCTACCTTCTTGTTTTGAGACTCATTCGTCTTGACCTCCTTCTTGCCATTCTTGTCTTCTTCATTTAAGAGCGCCATGTCTACTAACTTTTCATAAGTAGCCCCCATAGGTATGTGGGTCATAGCCAGGATGTGAAGTGGCTCATTCAATCCTTTGAAAAAACGGAGAGCCTTCTTATGAGGGGTATTCACTAAGTCCAGTCCAAATCGGGCTAGCTGATTGAATTGATTGACGTACTCTTTGACAGTCATATTTCCTTGCTTAAGTGATACGAACTTTTCTAGCTGTAAACTTCGTTCAGCTTGCGAGAGGAATTTCGTCTCAAACCTTATTCTGAAACCCATCCATGTTTCAACCGGTCTCTCGGCGTTAGTGACTTCCCACCAATAGGAAGCTTCGTCTTTGAGCAACCATACCGCCAACTGTACCTTCTTCCTATCGTTCACCATGAAGATAACGAACATATCCTCAGTTTCTTTGAGCCAGTTCCTCGCTTCTATGAATGATTCAGTTCCCTTGAAATCCTTTCCACCCATGGCCCTAAAATCTTTACAGATCTTTGATAAAGCAATTGGACGAGGAGGGGCGGAGGAGGAGGAATCGCTGTAGCTGGAGGAGGAATATCTGTTGGGCCGGCATCATTGACCCTAGCCTCTAAGTACCTCATGAACCAGCCAGGTATTGGCATGCCCTCTGGAAAGTTATGATTCCCAGACATGCTGAAATGAAAAAGAAGAGATTCAAAACGAGGAAACAAAGGATAGTGCTATTGGCTTTTGGGGAATAGCCTTTAAATAAAACAAGACTTTTCTTAAAAAATGCTTCTTTGTAAATGGTTTTAAAAATAGTTTTAGAAGGTTTTAAAAACTTTTGCCCAGTCTGGTAACCTTCTGCTCTGATACCAAGTGTAACACCCCACCTCCGCTAGGGTCACTCACAAAGGGAATGCACTAGTTTTGGAGGGGCGTTATCGAGATAAACAAGCACAGAAATATTACAAGACAGAACATAGATAAAACAGCGGAAGAATCAATAGATAAATTTCATTACTTTCAAAAAGAGTCAAAACCTTTTACATCCAAAGTACCAAATAGCCAAAGTCATTATTTTTCATTATAACAAATTCTGTCTTGCATAAGTAAAGAAGCATAAACTTAAAACAACAAAAGTAGCTTAATTCCACAAAGGTAGCAGAAATGCAACCATAGCATAGCTCAAGATCAAACCGTACACGAGCTGAACCGAAAGCAAGCTAAATCCAAGCTAATTGCTAGAGTTTCCTCCCTGAGAACCTGGGGGGGGGGGAACGAAAGGAAAAGAGGCAAAAGAAAACGGGTCAGTCATAAAGACTGGTAAGTCCTAGTGACTTTCAGCATAAAAACAGGTAAAGGTAACATGACATGTATAAACTGAAAGTAAACATAAGGATGTTGACCAGATGGGCAAGATAGACTAAGATAGCATGATAAATAAAGTATAGCATCACATGTTCAAGGTTCGCTGCACCGACTGTACTAGTATCCCAACCGATGTCAAATGTTAACCATGAAGTGATCCCTTGGCCCAATATCATGAATGACCCATTACTAGGTCCAACAGAACGATCAACTAATCGATCGGCTCGCTACAAGTTCTAGCTCGTCGTGTATCTGTGTCATACGGCCCTATCACGAATGTAGTCATCTGTGCTAGGTCCACTAAAGGGTGTATCAAGCCCTAGGGTGCCAACCACCGACACGAATCAAGCATGCACAGGTAAACCTACTGATGCCCAATGCCTGCTTTTTCAACTCTGAACTACGTGCACGACCATAGTCCGCCTGAACCTACACTGGCGCACCAACTCAGCCGTCGTTCTGGTCGCTTACAATCAGCCCAGTAATCGTGCCCCACCCTGCCTAGTTCCAGGATACCATGATACATCTAGTGGGTTACTGCTGAAACAGACCGCGTAACTAGGGTTTTCGTCCAATAGGTTAAGTGTTGTCATTTAAATTCGTGACGTAACCCTTATCAGTCTAGCATGCCAAGTTGGTTAAGTGTTGTCATTCAAGTTCGTAACTTAACCCGCCTACGTGTCATGTCAAATTTGACTAAGTGTTGTCATTCAAGTTCATGACTTTGCCCTACGAATCATGTATCAAGTTGGTTAAGTGTTGTCTTTCATGTTCATGACTTAACCCTATCATGTGGCATTAATTCATTAATGCACCCCAACCTCTCACATCAGACCTGTTGTTGTGGTCACTGGATATGCCGGGCGGTTCCGGGCGGATTTACACCACAACTTAGTCTGACCTCGGGTTTCAAGCGCGATATGACCAACTACCCACATTGGATCCTATTGTTTGCAGTAACTGGATTTGCCGGGCGGTTCCGGGCAGAATTACACTGCAAACTCAACCCAAACTTGATTTGGCCATTTTCAAGTTCATTCTAGTGTCATGTCCATGTTCAAATTTCATATCAAGTTCGTGTCAAGTTTCAAGGCAAGTTTCATGTCCATATCCAGATTCAAGTTATAACAATGTTCATGTTTCAATTTATGCCTATTATCGGGTTCATGATTCATGTTCATAACCAATTCATGTTTTTCCTAACCTATCCAAATCGTATTTCCCATCGTATGTAAACCTGAATCGATCTATATTACAAGTAAATCCAAATCCCGAAATAAAGGGAATAACATCAAAACTATGATAGGCAAAAAGGACGAGCATAAAGTGATAAAAGGGATTACAAGTCTAGCATGATATAACTTGAGATAATTGGTTACAATGTCACTGGCATAAAGAATAATAATCCCAAAACATTAGGATTACAGATCTAGCATACTAAGGTGATAGTCAAGATTAAGGTGATAATCCAAACTTGTGAATAATAATTGGTTCAACATCACAGGCATGATAATATTATGGACATGAGAGGATTTGATTTACAACATGAATAGGCCCAAACTGATTTCATAGCAATATTCCAAAGTCAAGATCCAAGATGAACAAGAATAGATATGAATCCATTATCATACATAGATCCAATTCCAATTTATAACATGAATAGGCCCAAATTAATCTCATAGCATTATTCCTAAAAATCAAGATCCAAGATAAACAAGAATAGATATGAAATCAGTTGTCATACATAGATCCAATTCCAATTTATAACATGTCCATATTAAATTTATAGTTTTTATCTAAAAGTAACTTGAACTTACAGATCGTGGTCTAAGAAATTTAAATGCAGAAGTCAAGTCTAGAAACTAGTCGATGAATTGTTGAATCTTGATTTGATTGTAGAAGCAAATCCCCAATATGCAATTCCTAGCCATAGTCTTCATGTTTTAATTTACTTTTAATTTAATTTAGAAGGATCCATGTCCATCAAGAATTTGTGCAGCATAAGGTTAGAGAAGAATAGTGTAAAGAGAATGAGGCTAGGAGGCTGTTTATATAGGATTAGGCGGATGAATCTGGTCACGAAACGAGTCTAAATACATCAGAATGCATCTAGTTCAAATACTGGGTTCGGGAGGCAGGTCAACCATAGGATCGACCCGGCCCCTGGGAGGTTGACCATAGTGTCGACCCCCAGGTCGACCTGGTCCTGGGCGGGAAAATTCCCGCCCAGTCTGTGCTGGAGTTCGAATTCGAATTTCAAGCTGTTTTTGATTCTGAAAATTTCTGGAACTTCAGAGGGTCATCTCTCTCTAAAACGGACTCCAATTTTCGAAAAATCGGACTCGTTTCCAAGTAGAATTTCGAGATGAACTCAATGGAGCAATTCATTTCCCTTGATTCTTATTTTAAAAATTAATTCTGCCTTGACGTATGGTTTTAACACGTTATTAAAATTCGGGTTGTTACAAGTAAACCATTTAGTATCTACTGAGCACGATCTAGATCGAGGACGGGGCACGCTTACTGGGTTTGATTGTAAGAGGTCAAAACGGGATAGCGGTGGCAACACAAGTCCAACGGGGTCATGTGCGTGCGTGGGCCTAGGCTGGTAGGTAAGGCGTTGTTGCATCGTGTAGATATAAGCCGTGCATCTGTAGTGGTATCGGGTTGCCACTTTGGGGAGTGATACACCCCACTGTGGGACCAGCATGGGGATATACGAGTTAGGGAGCCGATTGAATGGGGAAGGTAGTAGGTACAACTAGCGGAGATAGGGGCAGGAGGAACCTATGCCAGCAGCTAGGAGTATAAGAAACTACCATATTATGAATAAATGTTGTAATTAGATTAGGGAGGGTAGTGGGTACAACTAGTGGAGGTAGGAGCAGGCGGCACCTACGATAGCAGCTAGGAGTACACGAAACTACCATTATTAAAATTTTCATTATTAGTAAGAGGGATCAACTTCCAGTATGGGACTAGTAATGGTGCGGTGTAATTAGCATTGGTAAAGTATAGTAATTATCCTATAGTGACTAGGAACGAGATTAACGCCAAAATATTCCTCTTGTTTGCTTTGTCGTGCCCACTTGTTTCACAGTCATACCTTGTTTTACCAGTCTATGCCTTATCCTAATTATTTTAATAATTATATCGTTAAAGTTATTGTACTCGCCAGACTTTATGTCTGACCCCCTTGTTTTCGCCTCTTTTCTTCCTCCCCCCCCCCTCTAGGTTCTCAGGGTGGGACTAGTACTTGTTGAGCTTGATCTGGATCTCTTTCTTTTGGAAGTGCTTGGATTGCTGAAAGTAAAGTTCAGCTCATCTCTTTTATGGCTACTTATGTTGGGGTTATTATTTTTTACTTTACGTACTCTGAAATCAATTTGTCAAGATGGATATTAAGTGTACTTGGTTTTATTGCTGGGTTTTGATGTTGTTGTAACCAAACTATTGCTCCGCTGAAATAAAAGTTGTTTTAAAATTTTCAAGTACCAATATACGTATCTATCTTGTTATATTCTGTTCTATACACCAATAATACTCCATGAAAGTTAATGCATTCCCTTTGAGAGTGACAATATCGGACGTGGGGTGTTACAACTGGAGCTGCTGATATGTATGGATCAAGCTCCTATTCTCGTTGCAATGGCTATATTTTGTTATTGGGGAATTTTCTTTCTTTTATGTACTCTGATATTTCTAAAGTACAAGACAATGGTTTTTATGTTGTAATGGGTTTTTATATTTCATACAAATGATGCTTTGGACCAAGGTATTTTGATGATTAATAAAGTTGTTTATTTCCGCTGCAAATTTTTTTATATCTATCTTGTAATATTCTGTGTCTGTTTACCTAAACGCTTCACGAAACTTAATGCATTCCCTTTGTGTGTGACCTTAACGGACATGGGGTGTCACAAATAGGGCTAAAACTCAGTGCATTTCGACCGACGACGAGCTCGGTAGGGTCAATTGTAAGCTACAAGATTTGGCGTGGAGGTGCTGTGTAACGACCCGGATTTTTAACCATTAGGTTTGAACATTTAAATTTGGTTTTAAATGTTGGCTTGGAAATATAAATGAATTTATATTTATTAGTAAAACGAAGTTTGAACGCATAATTTATAATTATTTTAAAACGAGCTCGTAATGTCGCGATAGTTCGTAATATTACATTTTTGAACTTCAATTGAATATACAGAACCAAATATAAGTCAGAACTTTTTGAAACAAGAATTGACCGAATCTATTTGTTTATAATTCTCTAACGAAAAAGAAAAATCAAGATCTCATGTTATAGATTTTGAGTTATGTCCAAAACCAAATTTTCAGTAATTCGCTATGAAATCATTTTTAAAACATGATGATTTATTTAATTAAATAAAAGGGATTTTAATGAACTGAATACCATTTTAACCCGAAATTTAATTAAAATGGTTTCTGAATAGTAATATAAGCTATTGGTTTATAATGGAAGTTAATAAAGTTTTAAATATTATTTTAATGTTGTATTAGCAAAAATGAGAATTTTTTATTAATTTAATCAAGTTTAAAATAGCCAATTTTGAAATAGTCGTGGATTTCAATGAAAATAGTTTCTATGGATCCATAACGTTAAATTAATGTATGAAAATAAAATTTAAGGCAATTTGATATCGTATGTGACTTCGGTAGCCATAAACGCACAGCTATTTTGCATAGTGTTTAATTGAATGAATTTAATTTGATTACAAGAATTTTTTTTATAACTTGAGCTAATAATCGAATTAAAACGCTAGACCCATTCCGTTGAATTCGTATTGACATTTAGAATCAAGATATGTATAGTTCGTTATTTTTGGAGATCAAGTATTTTGATACCCAAAATAACGTTGTTTTGCGTGTAAAACAACATTCTGAGAGAACATTCTCGAAATGCGATGAAACTTGTGTCATTGGATCCATTTTGGTAAGTTACTATAGGATTTTGACTTTCGTATCGATTCGACTTACGGTTTGATCGTGAAAGTGGTAAACGCTTATATTTTTATTTAATTGTTTTATCGATTTAATATGGAGCTTAAGAATAACCATTTTCAAATGACTTCGAATTTCAACAAAACTAATTTTATTAAATTGATAACAATTAATTATTATAAGATTTCAAGTTTCATGTCAGTTGGAGTTAATACGTGATCGTGTGCAATTTAAACACGAATCGATTCACATTGTGACATTATAAATGAACTTTTATAAACAATCTCGGAATTCGACAAAACCAGTTCCATCGTGTTCAGAATATTTAATTATGCTAGGATTTCAATTTTCATCTCGATTGGAGATCGTATGAGGAAGTTTTTGTGTGTAATTAGGGCGTAAGTTTCGTAATTATTAAAGTATTAATAAATTTCTATTATATATACCCAACGTATAACCCTAACATGCATAAAACATTTTGTTCATGGTCAAACCTTTTATCTGCCGCCTTCACCTACAATGAGGTTGAAACATCCCCCCTTCTCCTCAAATTTTCTCTTAGTCCGTTGATCTAATTCAAAAATCTCCAACTAGAAATACAATCAGCTCGATGTAAGATGGGGTTCTGATAATTAGGGTGCCCAGAATCACGACATATAGCGCCGACGTTCGAAGTAAGATAGCTGGCAATCAAGGAGATCAGATAAGTCAGGACTGGGTATGAACAACGAGGAGGTGGAGGCACTAATTTCGGCAAAGACTGATTGTACTCTGATGTTGGAAAAATGGATGCGACGGGGAAGTTTGGTCATCGTGCATGGTATCAGGTGCTGTTCAGAACGAAGGCAAGTAGAGTGAAAGAGGAATGAAATGAGATTTCCAATAAAATGAGAAATTTTGAAATCCAACGGTTAGATTTTAATTTAAATCCAAATAAGTTTTGGAAAAGGTCGCTATGGATGCAGTTCGGTGGACGATATTGGAAACCGACTATAAGAGCCTTAATGAAATTATTAAAAATATAAATAAATTATGAAAAATCATAATAAATGATTTGGAAAGATTTCGGATGAAATATTCCATATTTGATAAGATAAAAGATATTTTTATCCGAATGAACTAGTAAATAACTAGAATTATAATCCAATAATTTTTAGAAATAATAAATTGGATGGTAAATGGTTTTAACATAACCAGAAGTTTCCAACATATAAATTGGAATGGATTTGAGTGAAAATTACCTTCAGATATTTTCGATATTGGATTCCGTGATTATACAGATATCATTGAGGAATTTGGTAATATTGATATTGTTATTTCAAAACGATATCTATTGGTTTCATGATTTGATATTGAGTGAAAGTCGATATGATTTCCATTTAAGACCTTATATTTAATATCAAATGGGATTTCGGGTTTGTTGTGAATGGTGTCTTTAATGATACTATTCTTAAACTCTGTTGAAATGAAAGTTATATAATAAATCTTTTAAGTAAGATTTAATGAAGTTTTCCAATTAAAAAAATTAAATTGGAATTGAATGGAAAATGGGATTTTGGGTTTGTCGTGAATGGTATCTTCAATAATATTGTTCTTGAACCCATTCGTGAATGGAATAAATCTTATAATTAAGGTTTAGAGAATTTTTCCAATCTATATAATTAAATTGGAATTGAATGGAATTCGAGTTAATAATAATCAAACCGAGCTTCTATAAAGGAATGCCTTTACTGTTTATAGAATTTAAAAGCCTTGCCATTATTCCACTTATAGTATTGGTCGGATACATAAATTTATATCGATTATAAAATGTTCAGATTTTCGTGAAGATTCCTTATTAGATGGAAGATGAATTTGGGTTTATCGTGAGCAATGCTTTAAATGACATTTGTTCTTTAACCCAAGTAAAGACAAGATTAGTTTCTAAAGGTTGAACAATCATTAAGTAATGATTTTTGAAGATTAGAACTAAGTTGGAGTTTCAATGAATCTTTAATAAGATTTAAAGTTAAAGGGTAATTAAATTTACCAAACACGAGAAGTGTTAGATATGGAGTACCACCAGTTTTACTCCATGCGATAGTTAAATCTTTAATTAGATTTGAACGTAATATGGTAATTAAATTTACCGATAAAACGTTGGGTGTTAGATATGGAGTATTACTAGTTTTGCTCCATGGGATGAATAGGTTGGGATTGGGATAATAAAATAAATGATTACTTCGGTAAGGCTCGATATTCCGGACTAGTTTTATAAACCTTAATTCGGTTTAAGAATGTTAAAAGATAATACAAAATCATTTGTAGTGGTTTTCAAAGAAAGATTTAAACAAGAGGTTTAAATGAATTAAAATATTTGATAAACGGAAATAATTCTCAGTATAATGAATATATGATTAAAAGAATATTCTGGAATGGAATGAAGCGAAAGATGTGTTTTTATATCACTTGATTACATGATGCGTGAGTTATTCGAAAAGACTGGGTTTAACCCATTCTGAATAACTGTTGCGACAATTAAAAGTCAGAGATATTGAAGACAGTGCAAGACCGACAATCTTCACATCGAATGGTGTAACGACCCAGAAAATCTGAACCAATTTAAAATTTTTAAATTGGCTAAAATAATGGATTTTAAATATTTAAAATAAATATTTTAAATAATGGCGATGAAAACTGAGTTGAAATCGACATTTGAAAACGAATATAATTAATTATAATTATATATAGAATTGAAAATGGCGCGGTAGTTCGATAATTCGATTTCAAACTTCAGTTGAATATACCGGGTGCAAAACAATCCGGATTTTAGTGAAACCAAAAACATTAGAATCTAATTGATGATATCTTTCTAACGAATCCGACCAATCGAAATTTGATAGCGGGAATCAAAAGATATGTCCAGTTGAAAATTCTGAATAGTCGCTATGGAATTCAGGCCCTTAAAAATGGACATTTTGCAAATGACCTCGGATTTCGATGAAACCACTTTTGTTAGATCCGCAGTGTCAAGTTATTGTTAGGTTTCAAATTTCATAATTTTTCGAATCAATATGTGAGCGTGGCAAAAGAAAACGCGTTTGACCAGTTTCTGTTGATTTTAATCGACTGGAAATTGGCCATTTTTCAAACGGTCTCAGAATTTGACGAAACTAGTTTTGTTAGGACCGTATCGTCCATACGAAACTAGAAAATATTTTTCTGGAATTTTTCTAGTTAGTATGTGACCCCGGTAATTTGAAATGTGCGTTTAAAATTCAATATAGTGATTTAAATGTAAATTCAAACGGAAACTGATTGTAACGATCAAATCAGCTTGCGATACATATCCCATTGTGTTCGGAATGGGGGTGAAACGCTATGGGCGACAGGCGGTGGGCCTCGTTTCGAGGTCGTACGTGAAAGTCAACCTTTTCCGAAATTAAATAATTAAATAATTAAATAATTTTAATTCCCTCCCTCCCCTTTTTCTTCTTCCTGGCCCCCCCCGATTACATTCAACAGAAATAAAAAAAAAAAAAACCCAAAACCTAAATCTAATCGCTGCCGCCCCCCCCCCCCCGACCTAGACGCCGACGAACACCACCGCAGCCCCTTCGAAGTCACGCCACCTCGCTGAAACCCCAAAGCCGAGCCCCCTGGAAGCCAGCGCCTCCTGCCACGACCGTTCGAACGCCACCGCGAGCCCCTGGAAGCCGCCGACGACCTCTTCTTTCCCCTCCCCTTCTTCGCAGTTCGGTGAGCGTTTCCTTTTTTATATGTATTTTATTTTCTTTTTTATTTTATTTTATTTTAATCTGTAAAACTGTTTTAAAAAAAAATAAAGTAAAAACTGTTTTCTAAATAAAGATAAAAACTGATTTAGGTTTTAAAAATTTAAAACTGATTTTTAATAAAAGAAAAACTGATTTTTTTTAATAAAAGAAAAACTGATTTTTTTTAGTAAAAGAAAAACTGAAATTTTTGTTAAGTTAAAACTGAAATTTTTATTAAGTTAAAACTGCAATTTTTAGAAAGAATAAAACTGATTTAAAAAGATTTTAAAAACAGATTTTTTAAAAAGATTTTAAAAACTGTTTTTTTTAAAAAAAAAGAAACTAAAAAACTGCATTTTTATGAAAGAGAAAAACTGATTTTATTTTGAACTTTAAAATAGGAAAAAGGTTTAATCTTTTAGTAGAAAAAGATTTGAACTTGCAAAAGTAAAAACCATATTTTTATAGGTTGAAAGCAAAAATAAAAATCATATTTTTATATGTTGAAAGTCGAAATAAAAATCATATTTTTATATGTTGAAAGTCGAAGTAAAAATCATATTTTTATATATTGAATAGCGAAGTCAAAATTCGATTTTTATATATTGAATAACATAGTAAAAATTCTATTTTTACATATGCAGAGAATACGGGTGAAAGCGACAAATAGGCGAAGATTTCTATTAAGAAGAATCGTGAAGTTGGATAGCTATTGGTGAGATTTCTGATTTAAAATTTATATATATATATGTGTGAAGTAAAAGTGAATTGCTATATATAAAAATATATATATATATATATATATATATATACGCCCCTCGTCCACAAACCATGGACGATATTTATTGGTTGAAATTGTTGTGAGAATTGAATGATTGTTTGGGATTGTTTGTGATTGATATTGGTTGATTGCGGTTGAAAAATACCCATTTGTGGTTGTGAAATATTTGGTTGATACCACATAGGATTAGTTTGTGGAAATGAAATAAATATATACATGCCGCCTGCGTGCGAACTAGATGCATGTTTCCCATTGTCAAAAACCGCGAGGTTTTAAGGTAGAGCGAGGAGCCGTACTAGGGACGGTGCCGGTGTAACTACCCTGCCGTTATGCTGCCGAAATTTTGAATAATATTTGTGTGTTTGAATTATTTTCATATGCTTAAACTATTGAAAACATTCATGTGTTGAATTGATATTCATTCGTTGTTTAGAAATTCATGTGTTGAATGGTATTCATATTTTTAAATAAATAGTTCGATAATAAAAATCACATTTTTATCGATATCTAAAAACTATAGAAAACATTCATGTGTTGAATTGATATTCATTCGTTGTTTAGAAATTCATGTGTTGAATGGTATTCATATTTTGAAATAAATAGTTCGATAATAAAAATCACATTTTTATCTATATATAAAAACTATTGAAAACATTCATGTGTTGAATTGATATTCATTCGTTGTTTAGAAATTCATGTGTTGAATGGTATTCATATTTTGAAATGAATCGTTTAATAATAAAAATCACATTTTTATCTATATATAAAAACTATTGAAAACATTCATGTGTTGAATTGATATTCATTCGTTGTTTAGAAATTCATGTGTTGAATGGTATTCATATTTTGAAATAAATTGTTTTATGATAAAAATCCCATTTTTATCACCAACTTGAACTATATAGAAGAATAGTGTTTTGAAATGAATTGTTTTACAATAAAAATCACATTTTTATTGTATGCATAAATCGTTAAAACGTGAAGTGTTAAAAATAGCCACTTGTTCAAAATAAACATAGATGAGTTGAAATATTCATTAATTAGCTAATGAAATGATTTACACCTATTTATGTAACCTTAGAATGAATGGTGTTTTTAAACCAAATAGAAATCGAATATGAAATCGAATAGAAAATGAAAAGTGATATGAACTGTATATATATGTACATGCAATATTCTTTGAACAGGTTATAGCAAAGGGGCTAGAGAAGAGGAATAAAATTTTGTGCCCGACAAATAGGTACACATTTACTGATTTGTTTGGGTGATGATTTTGAGCCTGTTGGCTAGCCGCTTGGCTTTTTCTTTTTCTTTTTGAGATTAGAAGGACCGGGACGCTATTTGCGATTTCTTGACGCTCCCGGTGCAGGGGAGGTTATGGCGAAATTTTTCCAAAATTTAAGGTGTTAGAAAAATTTTTGAAGTTAAAACGATATTGAAATTGTTGAATGAACTATATTTATATAACTATATAAATATAAATAAAATTAAAACGAAACGAAGCCGTGCAGTTCGTATTTCGAAACCGTAATTTCAAACGACTAGTACGGGAAATCCGACCATTGGATTTTCCCGAAACCTCAACCGTCGGGTTCGCCTTGGAATAATCTTTCCAACGGCACCAACCTTGTCAAAATCCAACAGTTGGATTGTCTGGAATGTTTAATTCAAATCTGAAGAAAAACAGCGCCAGAAACGATTATATTTATTTATATATATAAATAAAATTATATTTAATCGAATAACGACGCTGCAGTTCGTATTTTGAAATCGAAAATTCAAACGATTGTACCGGGAGATCCGACCGTCGGATTTTCCCGAAACTGGAACCGTTGGGTTCGTTTTGAAAAGACCTTTCTAATGATATAAATTTTGTGAAGATCCAACGGTTAGATTTTCAGATATGTGTAAATCAAATCTGAAGAAAAACAGCGCCACGGCCGCCTTATGGCCCGAAGCGTCGTTTTGAATAAAAAGGCTATTTTAAAATAAATAAAAATAGCGATAAATAGTTATAAAATATCGTAAGCGATATGTAATGGAAATAAACTGAATTTGCTTGATTTATGTGATGTTTGATGGTTGAATGTGTTTGGTGTGAAAACTATATTAAAGAACACAATTGGTGTTGTCGAATAATTTAACCATTGAAATAAATCGATTTGAGATTCTAAATATACGTGAATTATTTGAAAAGGCCGAGTTGATTCTCATTTCGAATAATCGACCGACGATTGAAATTCGAAGATGAAGACGATGGTCGAAGACCGGAGATCTTCACCTCATTTGGATGGTAACCGAGGTCCTGATTGGGAGGCATCCCGAAATATGGATAATGAGTGGTGATCGTTCAGACGTACGTGTTGATCGAAGGGTTTGCGAGGTATTTAGTGCCTCCGGTTTCGTTCAGACCCAGAACGGACTTGTAAATGGACTGTGTGTCCGACATGGGAATTTGTTCTGTGTGATTGATAGCCATCAGTTGCACGGTGTGAATTGCCTGTGTGGCATGCTAAGATGCAGTGATCAGGGCTTCTGTTGAAAAGCAAAGTCTTGTGGTGATGATCAAAGCACCGCCTGTGTGGCGTAGCTTTGTGTATAACGTAAATTCGCGAGCCTCACACCCCGGTATGAACCTAAAACGGGAGAGGACATCAGGGAGGGCCTGCGTTTCTTTCTAGCTAGGGTGGTGTCAGTGACCTACCAGCCCTGACATTTATATACTTTTCACCTATGTGGTTGTTGCTGTTGCGAGGCGCCTCGGTTTGATCGGACGATCCGGGTCCGATGGAGTCATTCGTTGGCTCGTTTACGCCCCAAAGGGCGGGGAGACGTAGTGTTCAGGCATAATAATCCACATCGGTGGACCGGCCCTGACGATCTAAAGGGTTGATGCGTTCTGATCCTGTGGCTCGGGCTAGAGAGTCACGAACTCGGTAAGGACTATCTTTTGCCTTGGTTCATGACGGAAATCCAATTTCCAAATACGTCATCGTGCGGTTTTGATTGTATACCTATATATGGCGACATAGTGGTATGGGGCATTAATGCCATCTATGATTGATAGTTATGATTTGAAATTGTTTTCGAAACATATAAACACTAGCAATAATATCAAATGCCTTTGTTTTGTTCGTATCAAGCATATTTTGGCCGTTATAAGGTAAAAACTCTATCCTCCGGTTTGCGTTGCATTGTGTGATGGGAACTGAGTCTTATAACGGTTACATTTTTATAAAAAGCATAGCGATGTTTAAAAGAAAGATTTGTTTTAAAGCACTGGCAATCCAATGGAGTAAACCCGTTCCACGAAAGTGGCGTGGTCCTGTGATTAGCCAATTATATATGTGTTGAGTGGATTTCTCATACCAGTCCCATGACTGACTCGTAGTTTGTTTCACTCTCAAACTCGGGTGCCCCTTTTTCCACGGGCAGCCTTGTATTCAGGTTTAGCTGGTTCTTTCTGGATAGCTGGAGCAGAAGATGGATTCTATCATTTATTTCTTTTTATGCTGTTCAGCTCCTATTGTACATATTTTTGTTTATTTCCGCTGTAGACATTTATGTATAGCTGAACCGTATTTGTACTAAGTAAGATCCTGTATACTGTGTAACTCTGATGATTATTTTATCCAGTATATTTTGATGTTCATTATCTGGTGTATTTATTTAATTCTGTTCTGCTATTGTCTGTTTCTGTGTTATATTCCAAAAGATAACCTTGTTTCCGTGAGAACGGGAAATCGGGTCGTCTCAACGTGGTATCAGAGCTTTGGTTAAGCTTAGTTCTGGAATATAACATTTGAACGAACTCGTCAGAAATAGAACCAGTAGTGTTCTAGGACGGGTAACTCAATACAGATAGGATCAGCAATATCCTAGTATGAGTAAAGCAGAATGAATACACTTCGATAGACACATTTACACTTCAAGTATTTGTCTCTATATTTTAAAAATACCTTTTCTGTGACCTGACACTTGATGTGCTATTTGCAGAAGAACTAGAAAATGAGTGCCAGAAACAGAAGAAGTAATACTGACCCGGATATAGAAGCTCTATTCAAGAAGTATAGAAATCTGGGTGGAAAGCCGTTCTCGGGCGAAGAATCTATTATGAGAACACAAGCTTGGATTCGTTCGGCTGAGAAAATATTCGAAGCATTAAAGCTTAGGGATGACCAGAAAAGATTACTGGCCTCCTGGGCACTCGAAGATGAAGCTTTGTTCTGGTGGGATTCTGTTGTTAAGGATAATCCAGAAGGTGATATCACCTGGGATAAATTCAAAGTGATTTTCTTGGAAAGATTTACTCCTCCCGAAGCGACCGAACGACTATGCGATGAATTTTCTTATCTGATACAAGGAGACATGACCATTCCCGAATATCATAAGAAATTCAATGAACTTTCTCACTTTGCCCCTCATCTAATTCAAAATCCGAAGAGTAAAAATATGAGATTTATTCACGGGCTTCAAAGGAAATACCAGAATAAAGTATTGGGGCATGTGAAGCTTCCTTTTTCTGAAATGATATATATGGCTTATCAATATGAAGATCTCCATAAGAAAGGCATGTTGCGAGACGAAGAAGAAGTCTGTTCTAGTGACAAAGCAGGGTCAGAAACTGATATTCCTGAAACCAGTACAAGGTCGGAGATCAGTAAGAAGCCCAGTGCCAAGAGGAAAAGGGCCAAAACTGAGAAGAAACCAGTAACGGCAACTGTATGCTCTAACTGCAATAAGCAAGGACATCTCTCGATAAGTTGCAGATCTCTAAAGAAACGAATCAAGAGTGGATCTAAAACAGAGAAGAATTTCCAAGAGAAAAGGGGTTGCAGTAAATGCAAGCAGACTGGTCATCTCGCAAAGGATTGCTGGCAGTTGAAAAAGACTGAAATAGTTCAAGTGAATGAAGTAGCAGAAACTTCCGAGCCCTCAGCTAGTCAAGAAAGGGCCGATGTTTTAGAAGGCACACTTACTGTCAAAAACATTCCAGTCAAAGTACTGTTTGACACAGGCGCGTCACGAAGTTTCATTGCCAAAGGTGTAGTCAAAAAGTTGGATTTGAATTTGAAGAAGCTCAAAGAGCCAATGACTGTCCGAAATCCAGTTGGAGGTTCCATCAATCTCAGTTGGGTTTGTGCAGTACCCGTCTCTTTTTCTTGCTATAAATTCCCTATTATCTCTGTCGTCATGAATTTTGATGAATTCGATCTTATTTTGGGATTGGATTGGCTAACCAAATATGAAGCAGAGGTTAGATGCGCCGAGAGAGTTGTTAGAGCTAAGATTAAATCAGGGGGTTATATAACCATTCCCTGTGAAGGTCCGAATGCTAATAGAAAAGACTTCTGGGCAGCTTTGAATGTTTCTCCAGCCCAAATTGAAAATATCCCTGAAGTTGCAGAGAATATTCCTGACCTCATCAAAGACATTCCTGTCGTCAAGAATTATGCGGATGTGTTTGAGGAAGTAGTTCGCTTACCTCCGCAGAGAGAAATAGATTTCAAGATTGCTTTGATTCCGAATGCTAGGCCGGTAGTTCACGCTATTCGAAGAATGTCCTTGAAAGAGAAGGAGGAATTAGACAATCAAACACGACAGCTAGTATGGAAGGGTCTGATCAGGCCTAGTTTCTCTGATTGGGGTGCAGCAGTAGTGTTTGTCCCAAAATCTGATGGTACTCTACGTCTATGTGTGGATTATCGTGATTTGAACAAGCAGACTATAAAGAACAAATATCCATTGCCGCGGATTGATGATTTGTTGGATCGATTAAATGGAGCGCAAGTATTTTCAAGAATGGACCTAGCTACAGGATTCCATCAACTTCGAATTGCCGAAGAGTGTGTTCCAATGACAGCGTTCAGAGGCCCCGACTTATTCTACGAGTGGTTAGTAATGCCGTTCGGCTTATGTAACGCTCCAGCTTACTTCGTCGATCTGATGAACAGAGTATTCCGAGGAGTATTGAATAAATTTGTTCTGGTTTTTATTGATGATATTCTAATCTTCTCTAAATCAAAGGCCGAACATGAAAAGCATCTGGAACAAGTGTTAGAAATCCTCAGAAGGAATGTATTAAAAGCCAAGTTTTCCAAATGTATATTCTGGCAAGATGAAGTAAAATTTCTGGGCCATGTCGTATCGAAAGAAGGAATCGCTGTTGATCCAAGTAAAATCACAGCTATTCAGAACTGGAAACAGCCCAGTACTCCCACTGAAGTCCGCAGTTTTCTTGGATTGGCTAGTTATTACCGGAAATTCGTTAAAGACTTTTCGAAGATATCTGGCCACTTAACGAAGCTTACAAAGAAGCATTCTAAATTCAAATGGACTCAAGAGAGTGAGGAGGCTTTCGAAGAGCTAAAGTTGAGATTAACAACAGCTCCAGTGTTAACCATCATTGATGGCAACCAAGATTTAAAAGTCTGGACTGATGCTTCTAGAGAAGGCCTTGGCGCAGTGTTAATGCAAAGGGGCCAAGTAATTGCTTATGCTAGCCGTCAACTGAAGCCACATGAAAAGAACTACGTAACTCATGATCTTGAGTTATTGTCTATCATATTCTCTTTGAAAATCTGGAGACACTATCTTCTGGGCGAGAGATTTGAACTGTTTACAGATCACCAGTCGTTAAAGTATCTGTTCACTCAGAAGGACTTGAATTTGAGGCAGCAACGTTGGCTGGAGTTTCTTGCAGCATATGACTTTGAAATTATATACACTCCAGGAAAAGCCAATGTCGTGGCTGATGCGTTAAGCAGAAAGAACGTAATGATCGCCAGCTTTATTATCACAACTTCCTTGATTGACAAAATATCTATTCTTCAGAAGGAGGATAACTTTATTAAAGATATGATCAAAAGGATTCAGAAAGGTGAACCCTCGTGTTTTCAAATAGATAACGACGAGACCTTGAGGTTAAAAGGAAGAATTTGTGTTCCTGACGTTCCTGAGCTAAAAAGGGAAGTGTTAGACGAGTGTCACAAGTCCAAGCTGAGTATCCATCCTGGTGTGGCCAAAATGTATAACGATCTCAAAAGAACTTTCTGGTGGAAGGCTATGAAAAGAGACGTTTCGATATATGTTAGTCGATGCCCTACTTGCCAGCTAGTCAAAAGTGACCAACAGAAATTGGCTGGATTGTTACAACCACTAGAAGTTCCTGGTTGGAAGTGGGAACATATTTCGATGGATTTCATTGATGGTTTGCCCAGAACCAGAAAAGGAAATGACAGTATTTGGGTGATCGTAGATCGCTTCACGAAGACCGCCCATTTCATACCTGTCAGATCAAATAGAACCGCTCAGAGTCTGGCGCAGATATACTTCAGGGAAATAGTTAGACTGCATGGAGTGCCGCTCAGTATAGTAAGTGATAGAGATACAATATTCACTAGTAAATTCTGGGAAGCATTTCAAGTCGAGCTAGGAACAAAGTTAAACATGAGCACCGCTTATCATCCTCAGACAGACGGTCAGACTGAGAGGGTGAATCGCATTTTAGAAGATCTATTGCGGGCTTGTATTATAGATTTCGGTGGATCATGGGAAGACCATCTGCATTTGGCTGAATTCTCTTATAACAACAGCTATCAGGCAAGTCTGACAATGTCGCCATTCGAAGCATTGTATGGTAGACCGTGCCAATCTCCTGCTTGTTGGGTCGAACCTGGAAATAGACTTGTGTTGGGTCCCGATATGATTCGAGAAGCTGCCGACAAAGTCGATTTTATTAAAAAGCGATTACTCGCCGCTCAAAGCCGACAAAAGAGCTATGCCGATAAAAGAAGAAGAGATATATCCTTTGAAGTTGGCGACTATGTATATTTGAAAGTATCGCCGATGAGAGGAGTTATCAGGTTCGGTAAAACTGGAAAGTTGGCACCCAAATTCATTGGTCCGTTTCCTATTCTGGAACGGATCGGAACTCTTGCTTATAGGGTCAAACTGCCTGACTGGTTGCCTGGAGTTCATGATGTATTTCACATATCTCAACTCCGAAAGCACGTTCATGATCTAGACTTGGTCGTGGAAGAAGCAGCTCAACAGGACATTGAAATTACCCCAGAATTAGCTGTGAGGCGAGAGCCGCTAAAGATTATCGGCAAAGAAACCAAAGAGCTGAGGAACAAGAAGGTTCACTTAGTCAAAGTGCAATGGAGTGGAGATCCGCGAGATTGTACTTGGGAAACTGAGGGGAGCATTCAGAAAGCTTATCCTAGATGCCGAGTAGATATCTCTGATTGACTCTGGTGCAAGGTACATTTACCCTACTTTGCATTACCATTTAATTCTCTATTCTGTTGCTATTTTCTTCCCATGGATGTGCATTGTTTATTCTATACTCTGAATATTAGAAACAAATTGGTTGTTATGTTGTATGATTATAGATTTATCAAACCACTTTCGACTTTATTCCTTTTCGGGGACGAAAAGTTTTAAGTGGGGGAGATTGTAACGACCCAGAAAATCTGAACCAATTTAAAATTTTTAAATTGGCTAAAATAATGGATTTTAAATATTTAAAATAAATATTTTAAATAATGGCGATGAAAACTGAGTTGAAATCGACATTTGAAAACGAATATAATTAATTATAATTATATATAGAATTGAAAATGGCGCGGTAGTTCGATAATTCGATTTCAAACTTCAGTTGAATATACCGGGTGCAAAACAATCCGGATTTTAGTGAAACCAAAAACATTAGAATCTAATTGATGATATCTTTCTAACGAATCCGACCAATCGAAATTTGATAGCGGGAATCAAAAGATATGTCCAGTTGAAAATTCTGAATAGTCGCTATGGAATTCAGGCCCTTAAAAATGGACATTTTGCAAATGACCTCGGATTTCGACGAAACCACTTTTGTTAGATCCGCAGTGTCAAGTTATTGTTAGGTTTCAAATTTCATAATTTTTCGAATCAATATGTGAGCGTGGCAAAAGAAAACGCGTTTGACCAGTTTCTGTTGATTTTAATCGACTGGAAATTGGCCATTTTTCAAACGGTCTCAGAATTTGACGAAACTAGTTTTGTTAGGACCGTATCGTCCATACGAAACTAGAAAATATTTTTCTGGAATTTTTCTAGTTAGTATGTGACCCCGGTAATTTGAAATGTGCGTTTAAAATTCAATATAGTGATTTAAATGTAAATTCAAACGGAAACTGATTGTAACGACCAAATCAGCTTGCGATACATATCCCATTGTGTTCGGAATGGGGGTGAAACGCTATGGGCGACAGGCGGTGGGCCTCGTTTCGAGGTCGTACGTGAAAGTCAACCTTTTCCGAAATTAAATAATTAAATAATTAAATAATTTTAATTCCCTCCCTCCCCTTTTTCTTCTTCCTGGCCCCCCCCGATTACATTCAATAGAAATAAAAAAAAAAAAAAACCCAAAACCTAAATCTAATCGCTGCCGCCCCCCCCCCCCCCCGACCTAGACGCCGACGAACACCACCGCAGCCCCTTCGAAGTCACGCCACCTCGCTGAAACCCCAAAGCCGAGCCCCCTGGAAGCCAGCGCCTCCTGCCACGACCGTTCGAACGCCACCGCGAGCCCCTGGAAGCCGCCGACGACCTCTTCTTTCCCCTCCCCTTCTTCGCAGTTCGGTGAGCGTTTCCTTTTTTTATATGTATTTTATTTTCTTTTTTATTTTATTTTATTTTAATCTGTAAAACTGTTTTAAAAAAAAATAAAGTAAAAACTGTTTTCTAAATAAAGATAAAAACTGATTTAGGTTTTAAAAATTTAAAACTGATTTTTAATAAAAGAAAAACTGATTTTTTTTAATAAAAGAAAAACTGATTTTTTTTAGTAAAAGAAAAACTGAAATTTTTGTTAAGTTAAAACTGAAATTTTTATTAAGTTAAAACTGCAATTTTTAGAAAGAATAAAACTGATTTAAAAAGATTTTAAAAACAGATTTTTTAAAAAGATTTTAAAAACTGTTTTTAAAAAAAAAAGAAACTAAAAAACTGCATTTTTATGAAAGAGAAAAACTGATTTTATTTTGAACTTTAAAATAGGAAAAAGGTTTAATCTTTTAGTAGAAAAAGATTTGAACTTGCAAAAGTAAAAACCATATTTTTATAGGTTGAAAGCAAAAATAAAAATCATATTTTTATATGTTGAAAGTCGAAATAAAAATCATATTTTTATATGTTGAAAGTCGAAGTAAAAATCATATTTTTATATATTGAATAGCGAAGTCAAAATTCGATTTTTATATATTGAATAACATAGTAAAAATTCTATTTTTACATATGCAGAGAATACGGGTGAAAGCGACAAATAGGCGAAGATTTCTATTAAGAAGAATCGTGAAGTTGGATAGCTATTGGTGAGATTTCTGATTTAAAATTTATATATATATATATGTGTGAAGTAAAAGTGAATTGCTATATATAAATATATATATATATATATACGCCCCTCGTCCACAAACCATGGACGATATTTATTGGTTGAAATTGTTGTGAGAATTGAATGATTGTTTGGGATTGTTTGTGATTGATATTGGTTGATTGCGGTTGAAAAATACCCATTTGTGGTTGTGAAATATTTGGTTGAAACCACATAGGATTAGTTTGTGGAAATGAAATAAATATATACATGCCGCCTGCGTGCGAACTAGATGCATGTTTCCCATTGTCAAAAACCGCGAGGTTTTAAGGTAGAGCGAGGAGCCGTACTAGGGACGGTGCCGGTGTAACTACCCTGCCGTTATGCTGCCGAAATTTTGAATAATATTTGTGTGTTTGAATTATTTTCATATGCTTAAACTATTGAAAACATTCATGTGTTGAATTGATATTCATTCGTTGTTTAGAAATTCATGTGTTGAATGGTATTCATATTTTGAAATAAATAGTTCGATAATAAAAATCACATTTTTATCGATATCTAAAAACTATAGAAAACATTCATGTGTTGAATTGATATTCATTCGTTGTTTAGAAATTCATGTGTTGAATGGTATTCATATTTTGAAATAAATAGTTCGATAATAAAAATCACATTTTTATCTATATATAAAAACTATTGAAAACATTCATGTGTTGAATTGATATTCATTCGTTGTTTAGAAATTCATGTGTTGAATGGTATTCATATTTTGAAATGAATCGTTTAATAATAAAAATCACATTTTTATCTATATATAAAAACTATTGAAAACATTCATGTGTTGAATTGATATTCATTCGTTGTTTAGAAATTCATGTGTTGAATGGTATTCATATTTTGAAATAAATTGTTTTATGATAAAAATCCCATTTTTATCACCAACTTGAACTATATAGAAGAATAGTGTTTTGAAATGAATTGTTTTACAATAAAAATCACATTTTTATTGTATGCATAAATCGTTAAAACGTGAAGTGTTAAAAATAGCCACTTGTTCAAAATAAACATAGATGAGTTGAAATATTCATTAATTAGCTAATGAAATGATTTACACCTATTTATGTAACCTTAGAATGAATGGTGTTTTTAAACCAAATAGAAATCGAATATGAAATCGAATAGAAAATGAAAAGTGATATGAACTGTATATATATGTACATGCAATATTCTTTGAACAGGTTATAGCAAAGGGGCTAGAGAAGACGAATAAAATTTTGTGCCCGACAAATAGGTACACATTTACTGATTTGTTTGGGTGATGATTTTGAGCCTGTTGGCTAGCCGCTTGGCTTTTTCTTTTTCTTTTTGAGATTAGAAGGACCGGGACGCTATTTGCGATTTCCCGACGCTCCCGGTGCAGGGGAGGTTATGGCGAAATTTTTCCAAAATTTAAGGTGTTAGAAAAATTTTTGAAGTTAAAACGATATTGAAATTGTTGAATGAACTATATTTATATAACTATATAAATATAAATAAAATTAAAACGAAACGAAGCCGTGCAGTTCGTATTTCGAAACCGTAATTTCAAACGACTAGTACGGGAAATCCGACCATTGGATTTTCCCGAAACCTCAACCGTCGGGTTCGCCTTGGAATAATCTTTCCAACGGCACCAACCTTGTCAAAATCCAACGGTTGGATTGTCTGGAATGTTTAATTCAAATCTGAAGAAAAACAGTGCCAGAAACGATTATATTTATTTATATATATAAATAAAATTATATTTAATCGAATAACGACGCTGCAGTTCGTATTTTGAAATCGAAAATTCAAACGATTGTACCGGGAGATCCGACCGTCGGATTTTCCCGAAACTGGAACCGTTGGGTTCGTTTTGAAAAGACCTTTCTAATGATATAAATTTTGTGAAGATCCAACGGTTAGATTTTCATATATGTGTAAATCAAATCTGAAGAAAAACAGCGCCACGGCCGCCTTATGGCCCGAAGCGTCGTTTTGAATAAAAAGGCTATTTTAAAATAAATAAAAATAGCGATAAATAGTTATAAAATATCGTAAGCGATATGTAATGGAAATAAACTGAATTTGCTTGATTTATGTGATGTTTGATGGTTGAATGTGTTTGGTGTGAAAACTATATTAAAGAACACAATTGGTGTTGTCGAATAATTTAACCATTGAAATAAATCGATTTGAGATTCTAAATATACGTGAATTATTTGAAAAGGCCGAGTTGATTCTCATTTCGAATAATCGACCGACGATTGAAATTCGAAGATGAAGACGATGGTCGAAGACCGGAGATCTTCACCTCGTTTGGATGGTAACCGAGGTCCTGATTGGGAGGCATCCCGAAATATGGATAATGAGTGGTGATCGTTCAGACGTACGTGTTGATCGAAGGGTTTGCGAGGTATTTAGTGCCTCCGGTTTCGTTCAGACCCAGAACGGACTTGTAAATGGACTGTGTGTCCGACATGGGAATTTGTTCTGTGTGATTGATAGCCATCAGTTGCACGGTGTGAATTGCCTGTGTGGCATGCTAAGATGCAGTGATCAGGGCTTCTGTTGAAAAGCAAAGTCTTGTGGTGATGATCAAAGCACCGCCTGTGTGGCGTAGCTTTGTGTATAACGTAAATTCGCGAGCCTCACACCCCGGTATGAACCTAAAACGGGAGAGGACATCAGGGAGGGCCTGCGTTTCTTTCTAGCTAGGGTGGTGTCAGTGACCTACCAGCCCTGACATTTATATACTTTTCACCTATGTGGTTGTTGCTGTTGCGAGGCGCCTCGGTTTGATCGAACGATCCGGGTCCGATGGAGTCATTCGTTGGCTCGTTTACGCCCCAAAGGGCGGGGAGACGTAGTGTTCAGGCATAATAATCCACATCGGTGGACCGGCCCTGACGATCTAAAGGGTTGATGCGTTCTGATCCTGTGGCTCGGGCTAGAGAGTCACGAACTCGGTAAGGACTATCTTTTGCCTTGGTTCATGACGGAAATCCAATTTCCAAATACGTCATCGTGCGGTTTTGATTGTATACCTATATATGGCGACATAGTGGTATGGGGCATTAATGCCGTCTATGATTGATAGTTATGATTTGAAATTGTTTTCGAAACATATAAACACTAGCAAGAATATCAAATGCCTTTGTTTTGTTCGTATCAAGCATATTTTGGCCGTTATAAGGTAAAAACTCTATCCTCCGGTTTGCGTTGCATTGTGTGATGGGAACTGAGTCTTATAACGGTTACATTTTTATAAAAAGCATAGCGATGTTTAAAAGAAAGATTTGTTTTAAAGCACTGGCAATCCAATGGAGTAAACCCGTTCCACGAAAGTGGCGTGGTCCTGTGATTAGCCAATTATATATGTGTTGAGTGGATTTCTCATACCAGTCCCATGACTGACTCGTGGTTTGTTTCACTCTCAAACTCGGGTGCCCCTTTTTCCACGGGCAGCCTTGTATTCAGGTTTAGCTGGTTCTTTCTGGATAGCTGGAGCTGAAGATGGATTCTATCATTTATTTCTTTTTATGCTGTTCAGCTCCTATTGTACATATTTTGTTTATTTCCGCTGTAGACATTTATGTATAGCTGAACTGTATTTGTACTAAGTAAGATCCTGTATACTGTGTAACTCTGATGATTATTTTATCCAGTATATTTTGATGTTCATTATCTGGTGTATTTATTTAATTCTGTTCTGCTATTGTCTGTTTCTGTGTTATATTCCAAAAGATAACCTTGTTTCCGTGAGAACGGGAAATCGGGTCGTCTCAACTGGACTACTATCGATGCCTTGGATATGGGTAGCTCTATTGAAGGGGTTATAGTGGTAGTTGTCCGGACGTACTTGATGATTGTCCGGATATGCGAGGACCTCTCTCCTGTATTAGACATATAGGATGAGGAATAAGGTGTCTCCAGTTTCGTTCAGACCCGGAACGGACTTATAAATGGATTTTATTTCTGACATTTTATTGTGTACTGTATTCGTTGATCTATGCTAAATATATATATATATATATGTTTGGTGGTGGAGAATTTATTCTCTTTCTTAGCACCCTTCTTTGAGACGTACGAGCTTATATTTTATATATTGGTGGAAACCAATGGTATGGTATGAATTGTCAATGTGGCATGCTAAGATGAAATGATCAAATCTTTTGTTAAAAAGAAAAGCTTTGTAAATGATGATCAAAGCATGGCTTTAATTAGCGCAACTTTGTGTATAGTGTTAATTCGCGAGCCTCACACCCCGTTATGATTCAAAAATGGGATTAGTGACTACAGGGAGTGCACACGTTTCTTTCTAGCTAGAGGTGATATCATGGTATAGAGCCCAGACATTTTACTTATGTGGATGATGGATGCGAGGGCCCTCAGATAAGATTGGTCGACATACTGACCAGGTGACAGGTCCGATAGGACCGGGAAACGTATTGTTCAGGAATAACCAATCCACAAAAGTAAGAGTGGACCAGGACTGAAGATCCAAGGGTTACTAATGGTGTGATCCTAAGACATGTGTTAGAGTGTCTTGAAATCGGTGAGGAAGATCCTTTGCCTCGACTCATAGATGGAATCCAATTTACAATACGCAACTTTTAAGGTTTCAGTTGTAAACCTATATGGAGACATAATATATGGTACCTATGCCGTCTATGATTGATACATTTATATTCGAAGTTGTTTTCTACACTATGCACTTATGATAATAAAAATATATTTGTTTTAAACGTATCAAGCACCTTTGGCTATTAATGGGTAAAAATCTATCCTCCAGCTTGCGTTGCATTGTGTGATGGGACCTGAGTCTTATAATAGCTTCATTTTTCAAGAAGCATTGTGTTGTTTTTATTTTAAACTAATATTCATATGGAATAAGCCCATTCCGTGTCATACAGCATGTTCCTATGATTTTTCCCACTTTTAAAGTAAGTTTTAGTAACTGTTTTAAGTACTCACACCAGTCCCATGATTGACCTGGAGTTTATTGTTTTCACCTAAACTTTGGTTGCCATATTTTGCCCGGACCTAATCGACCAAGACCGTTCGAATACCGCATACACTAACTTTGGGCATACAACACATCAGAACAAATAACAAAAGACTTTTATAAACATTATAATAATGTTACGTCGGAGTATAGAATATCAAAGTACATCGAATATAATACAACGGAAGATAATTTACAATAAAACTAATACAGTGCAGCGGAACAAATAACCCAACATAGAGGAAGACTATCAATGCTCTGGACAGAGCTTTAAGCTTCAATCTAGAATACTACTCAATAAATAAGAAATATCCGCAAAGCAAGCTACTCGACTGCCCGTGTAAAAATTTGGGCACCCGAGTTTGCAAGTGAAACAAACTACGAGTCAGTCATGGGACTGATATGAGAAATCTAACATTTAAAATTATCTTTATAAATGTGAAGCATATCACGGGACCACGTCGTATGTCACAGAACGGGTTTACTCCACATGAATGCCGATGCACAAACAACTATCATAAATAATAGTCATATGGATCTACAATGCATCATACAACATGCAATTTTCCAATCTACCCATTTAGGCTTAACCCCAAATTTAGAATTTTCAAATCCAATTCACTTTACATAAATTATTCCTTTGGACCTTATTTCCCGATTTCGTATTTCAAATCATTTGAAATACATATCTAGCTTTTATATTAAAATAGATTTCACTTTGGGATCTCAAGCCAAAATCATTTGAAAATATGAATTTCAAAACAAATGCATACAAAAAATTATGCAACCAAATATCGATCATGTTCCCTTAGACAAGGCTACAAGACACACCTCTCCAACTCGATATATATATATATATATATATATATATATATATATATATATTTGTGTGTGTGTGTGTGCGTGTGCGCACCTCCCATCAAGGAGCAGGCTACTCTAACGATGCACCTCCCAAACTACGGGGAACTACACCGCCATCATCCACCACCATCCCCCGTCATTTTAGTCGTTCGGGTCACCCGCATCTTTAGCCAAATAAGAAATCATTTCATATCCCGAAGTAGGGAAAATCATTTCACAACATAATAATCACAAGTACTTTCAAATCTATATAGATTTCGACTTCCAAATCATTTCTAAATCATCAGGTATAACCCTCGAAATCCTTTCTGTTTTATAAAACAATTTATAAAACGTCCCTGTCCAAAATCTGGATCTCATTTCAAAATAATTTATTAAATTTTGAAATAAACAGCATCGCTAAACAACTTATAGTCAAATCGTTAAGTGTTTCACAAGGTGTTAGCACATAGATATTTTTACCCAACCCAATGCTAAATGTAAAAGCATATTTTGCTCATAAACTGGTCGAGCATAATCCAAACAATCAGTTAATCACAATCCATATCAATAACCAAGTATATTTGGTTTATCTCGAGTTTTTGTCAATTACTAATTACCATTTATCCATTCAAACCTAACTTTAAATAATGAATCATTTTTATTGATACTAAATATATATTAAAAATGTTTCTTTTTTTTATATTTAACAATTTTGACCATTTCTATGTTCACATATATACAATAAAAAGAAAATTTTATTGTCTATAAAATTTCTATGTTTCATATGAACAAATAAAAAGAGATTTTATTGTCTACACCTTTATTTTTTTATGATTAAGCTATACAATAAAAAGAATATTTTATTGTCTACACAATTTCTACATTTCCTATGTATACAATAAAAAGATATTTTATTGTCTACATAATTTCTACATTTCCTATGTATAAATAAAAAGACAATTTTATTTATACAATAAAATTTCTATGTTTCTAATGACAAATAAAAAGAATATTTTATTTGCATAACAATTTCTTTACCTCTAATGACAAATAAAAAGATTATTTTATTTGCATAACAATTTCTATGTTTCTAATGACAAATAAAAGGAATATTTTATTTGCATAACAATTTCTATGTTTCTAATGACAAATAAAAAGAATATTTTATTTGCATAACAATTTCTATGTAATATCTATGTTTACATACGTACAAATAAAAGAGATTTTTAGTTGTATCACAAATTTTACCAATTCTATTATCAACATATAAAATAAAAAGAATTATTTTATTGTATAATAAATTCTTGTCAATTTTATTATCAACATATACAATAAAAAGAATTATTTTATTGTATAACAAATTTTTGTCAATTTTATTATCAACATATACAATAAAAAGAAGTATTTTATTGTATAACAATTTTTTGTCAATTTTATTATCAACATATACAATAAAAAGAATTATTTTGTTGTATAACAAATCTTTGTTAATTTTATTATCAACATATACAATAAAAAGAATTATTTTATTGTATAACAAATCTTCGTTTGATCCTATCATTCATGTATATACAACAAATCAACACAATCAAGATTTTTTAAATCAAATCATGTACAATACACAACTTAATCTTAACGGCGGATATATAAAAATTTCCAATAATTAATTTTAATTTTAATTTTAATTTTTAAATAAGAGATCTCACCTTGATCGGTTTCAGAATTTGATAAAACGATTATTTTTAATAAAATAAAACATATGTTTAATTTTATCAAAAATCCATATTGCTCCTGTTTTAGTTTTGATCTGATCCATGTTGTAGATTTCACTTTCACGATTCCCACGCAATTTAAATCGTTCAAATCGGTTTCTGTTTGAGAGAATTATAGAGTTTTTAACATTGGATTACAATTTGGGATAATTAAATAATTAATTTAATTAATAATCCACTTATCCCTTAATCAAAAATTAGGCCGTCCCTCTTCTGTTACTCATCATCTTCTTCATCCCTTAATTACTGAAACCCATTGAACCAAAATCACGCCCAAATCCAACACCGAAGGTTTATCGACCGATGCACCCTGAAGCCCCTTTCCACCGCCTGCCTGCGCGCCGAGTTCTGATGAACTCGAGATCCCGTCCTCCCCTAAAACTGCATGCGAACGCTGGAGGCTCTAGCTCGAAATTCGAGCAGTATACCATAATAAATATGATCAAAGACGCATCATTTTAAAGAGGGTGGATTGCTCTTGGATTTTTGTTCTGGAAGCATGAATAAATTCGATCTAGATTTAGGGAATTTGAGGATTGAAATTCAGAGCAATTTCGCCGTTCATGTCAAACTGGCGGTGGCTCTGTATAGATTAGGGTTAGAATATTTCTAGGGTTATTTATAATATAATATTATTAAGTTCTCGAATTTACGAAAAAACCCGTTAATTCCTAATAGCTCCAAATCTAGCCCAACGAATGTTGCCCCTAGCCAAATACCCCTGTTCCACACACAATGGACTAGGTCTCATTAGCCCATTTGATCGTTTCAGCCAACTTTTCTTTAAATTAAAATATAAACCATTTAATTATTTAATTTGATCATAGATTTTAATTTACCGGGGCCACATACTGACTGCAAAAAAATTGCAAAAAATAAATCTAGCTATGTTTTGATGATACGGTCCTAACAAAATTAATTTCGTCGAATTTGGAGACCGTTTGAAAAATGGTCATTTTCTGGTCGATCCAATTCAACTAAAATTGACCAAAATACGTTTTAATTTACCACACTCACATATTAATTCTTAAAATTATGAAAATTGGAATCTAGCAATAATTTGATATTCCGGATCCAACAAAAGTGTTTTCGTCGAAAACGGTGGTCGTTTGCAAAATAGCTATTTTTTAGGGATATAAATTATTTAAATTTATTTATATATATATTCCATAGCGACTATTTTATGTTTTAAACTGGACATAACTTTTAATTTATAAAGTGAAATTTCAGTTTCTTACATTCGTTAGAAAGATACAGTGAAATTGACTCTAACGTTTCTTGTTTCGTCCAATTCTGACTTATATTGGGTTCAGTATATTAAATTGAAATTAGAAATCGAATTTTCAAACTACCGCGGCATTTCAGGCTCGTTTTATAATTAAAATAAATTTATACTTTCTAACTTCGATTAAAATAAATTTTTAGTCGTTATTATTTAAAAAAAATCTTTTTAAATATCTAAAATCCATTAAAATTGCTAAAATAAAAATTTTAAATTGGTTCAGAATTTGCGGGTTGTACAATCTCCCCCACTTAAAATGTTTTCGTCCTCTAAAAGGAATGGAGCTGAAAGTTGTTTAACTAACCAACTCAACTTTCTTTCTTTTATTGGTTTCAATAACTTTATTAGTTGAACTAATAATCAAACAAGTCAATCATCAATCAATTAGTTGATTAGCCTTTGAATATATAAAATTTTCAATATATATATAACTTTTATATATTCAAAAATCATATTTTCTAAGATCGGATTATATATATAATCACAAATACGTTAATTATAAACTTGTTGCTCTCAACTCATTCTAGGGCATTACTAACCCCATCTCTAATGAGTTTTCTCTAACTAGGATACTACTGATCCTTTCTCTAATAAGTATTTTTTTATAGGATATTTCTAATCCTACCTCTGATGAGTATTTTGTTCAGTTCTAAAGAGTTGTACCCCAAAGATTTGAGTTAACCAAAGCTGATACCATATGTGACGATAACGGATTTCGCCCGGACCAAATCGATCGCTAAATCGACCAAGATCGTTCGAATCCCGCATACGCTAACTTTGGGCATACAACACATCAGAACAAATAACAGAAAACTATTATAAACATTATAATAATGTTACATTAGAGTACAGAATATCAGAGTACATCAAATATAATGCAGCGGAAGATAATTTACAATAAATCTAATACAGTGAAGCAGAACAAATAACCCAACACAGCGGAAGACTATCAATGCTCTGGACACGACTTTAAGCTTCAATCCAGAATCCTGCTGAATAAATAAGAAATATCTGCAAAGCAAGCCACTCGACTGCCCGTGTAAAAATATGGGCACCCGAGTTTGCAAGTGAAACAAACTACGAGTCAGTTATGGGACTGGTATAAGAAATCTAACAGTTAAAATTAACTTTATAAACGTGAAGCATATCACGGGACCATGCCGTATGTCACGGAACGGGTTTACTCCACATGAATGCCGATGCACAAACAACTATCGTAAATAATAGTCATATGGATCTACAATGCATCATACATCATGCAATTTTCCAATTTACCCATTTAGGCTTAACCCCAAATTTAGAATTTTCAAATCCAATTCAGTTTACAGAAATTATTCACTTTATTTCTCGATTTCTTATTTCAAATCATTTGAAATACATATCTAGCTTTTATAATAAGATAGATTTAACTTCGGGATCTCAAGCAAAAATCATTTGAAAATATGAATTTCAAAACAAATGCATACAAATAAATATGCAACCAAATATCGGTCATGTTCCCTTAGACAAGGCTACAGGATGCACCTCTCCAACTCGATATATATATATATATATATATATATGTATGTACACCTCCCATCTAGGAGCAAGCTACACTAACGATGCACCTCCCACACTACGGGGAACTACATCGCCATCATCCACCACCATCCCCCGTCATTTTAGTCGTCCGGGTTACCCGCATCTTTAGCCACATACTAAATCATTTCATATCCCGAAGTAGGGAAAATCATTTCACAACATAATAATCACAAGTACTTTCAAATCTACATAGATTTCCACTTCCAAATCATTTCGAAATCATTGGGTATAGCGCTCGAAATCCTTTCTGTTTTATAAAACATTTTATAAAATATTCCCTATCCAAAATCGGGAATACTATTCTTTTGACTTTAGAAATCTCATTTCAAAATAATTTATTAAATTTTGAAATAAACAACATTGCTAAACACCTTATAGTCAAATTGTGAAGTGTTTCACAAGGTGTTAGCACATAGATATTTTTACCCAACCCAATGCTAAATGTAAAAGCATATTTTGCTCATAAACTAGTCGAGCATAATCCAAACAAACAATCAATCACAATCCATATCAATAACCAAGTATATTTGGTTTATCTCGAGTTTTTGTAAATTACTAATTACCATTTGTCCATTCAAACCTAATTTTAAATAATGAATCATTTTTATTGATACTAAATATACATTAAAAATGTTTCTTTTTTTTTAATGTTTAACAATTTTGACAATTCGTATGTTCACATATATACAATAAAAAGAAAATTTTATTGTCTATACAATTTCTATGTTTCATATGAACAAATAAAAAGAGATTTTATTGTCTACACCTTTTTTTATGATTAACCTGTACAATAAAAAGAATATTTCACTGTTTACACAATTTCTACATTTCCTATGTATACAATAAAAAGATATTTTATTGTCTACATAATTTCTACATTTCCTATGTATAAATAAAAAGATAATTTTATTTATACAATACTATTTCTATGTTTCTAATGACAAATAAAAAGAATATTTTATTTGCATAACAATTTCTATGTTTCTAATGATAAATAAAAAGAATATTTTATTTGCGTAACAATTTCTATGTTTCTAATGACAAATAAAAAGAATATTTTATTTGCATAAGAATTTCTATGTTTCTAATGACAAATAAAAAGAATATTTTATTTGCATAACAATTTCTATGTAATACCTATGTTTACATACGTACAAATAAAAGAGAGTTTTTGAAACACCCCACCTCCGTTAAGGTCACTCACAAAGGGAATGCCTTAACTTCGATGGAGCCTTATAGGTAAAAGATATAGATAATTTACAAGATAGACATATAAACAGCGGAAAAACAAAATTTATTTCATACGTGGTTCATAACAAAACATTACAGCAAACTGTCTCAAAACAACTTCCAAATCATTACATCAAAATCTCTGTCTTGATTAAAACATAAAGAAGCATAGGACACAAATAAAATAGCATAAATCCCCATGAGAGTGTATCCAAAGCCATAACCCAAAAGAAGAGAATCCAAGAAATACATATACTCTCTTCAAGCTTGCAAAAGGTCTGAACTTAGCTGGAGTATTCCCTCCCTGCGGACCTCGGGGGGGGGGGGGGGGGGGAATGGAAGAAAAGAAGACGAAAGTAAAATGGGTCAGACATGAGTCTGGTAAGTCCAGTGATTATTTAGCATGTAAACGAGGATTGTGACATGAATAAACTGAACCTAGGACAACAGACTAGAAATAAGATAAAAAGACTGAATATGCTATCGCACTCATTTCAATTTCGCTGCACCCCCTTACAAGTGTTTCAACTAGCACCATGTGTTCAAGATAAATGATCCCCTTTTTATCGATCGGCTCCTACTCGTATACGTTTACCACTTGTGTCATTCGGTCCCGCTTGATTGTAGATACCTGTGCTGATCCCACCATGGGGTGTATCAAATCCTATGGTGGCAACCCGACACGATTCAAGATGCACAGTGTATAACCACTGATGCCCAGTGACTGCTTTTTCCACTCCGGAGTACGTGCACGCCCGCACTCCATCGGAACCTACACTGACGCACCACCACCGTTGTTTTGACCGCTTATAATCAGCCCAGTAATCGTGTCCCACCCTGCCTAGTTCAGGGTACCATGATACATCTATGTGGGTTACTGCTGAAATGGTTCCCCGTTACTAGGGTTTCCTAATCAATATGTTAAATTGATTAAGTGTCCAAATCAACCTAACCCCACCCATCAGTTTAGTTAACTTGTTGCATTGGTTAAGTGTTGCCTTAATTAACATAACCCTACCATTCCTGTCTTAGCTTTAATTCATTCATTAAAGCACCAACCACTCACATTAGACTGGTATTGTTGCGGTCACTAGATGTGCCGGTCGGGTCCGGGCAGTTTTACACCGCAACTCAGTCTAACCTCGAGTTCTTTTGGGCTTGATGCACTAACCTCTCGCATTAGATATATATTGTTACGGTTGTTGGATGTGCCGAGCGGTTTTGGGCAGTCTTACACCGTAACTCAATCTAACCTCGGGTTAGGCATATTCGTCTTTTTCTAAATTTACATATTTACCTTTCATATTTATATGTAAATTATTGTCATTCAAGTCATGCCCAATTTCTCTATAAATCATGTTCATAATTTTAGGTATATAAATTATACCATTTTTATGCCACTAATCATTCATATATGTATGGGCCAAATTAGGCCATTAATATAAATTTAAGGTTTTCCCAACGTTACCCCCGTCATATGTTCGCAAAATTCACATAGAATGTTAGGCTCATAAATTAGCCTAACTTATATACAAAAGGGGAAAGAAGGGAGCATGTACTATTCATACAACATAATAAGGATCTAACTAAACATGCGTCATATAAATTGGCATAAAATAATGAACTTGCATTTTTAGATCTAATTAACATGAGTCTTAAACATATGAAATTACCCAACTCTGACCAGGCATGTAAATGTAAACTTTTGGATCCAATAAACATGAATCTTTAAGCATGTTGAATTACACAAGTTCAACTAGGCATATAAATGTGAGCTTTTATTTTGGATCCAATAAGCATGAATCTCAAGCATATAGAATTACACAAGTTCAACTAGGCATGTGAATGTGAACTTTTGTTTTGGATCTAATAAACATGAATCTTAAGCATATGGAATTACACAAATCCACTAGGCATGTAAATGTAAACTTTCATTTTGGATCCAATAAGCATGAATCTTAAGCATATGGAATTACACAAGTTCAACTAGGCATGTAAATGTGAACTTTTATTTTGGATCTAACAAACATGAATCTTAAGCATATGGAATTACACAAATCCACTAGGCATGTAAATGTAAACTTTCATTTTGGATCCAATTTTCATAGATCTAAATGTAGATCTAACATAATACATGTCTTAGCCTAACAACTTGCATGTTACATAACATGAAAAAGTCACCAAATTTACATAATACACGATTGGTTTAACATCAACATAATAACCACAATAGTCTCACAAGCATATACGATAGAATCGTGACAAGAATAGACACAATTCAGCATCGTCATTATCTTACAACTAGGAATTACTCTAGTTTTCACTTTATTACAAATCATAACTTTTAATCGTTCACATCTAAATAATAACAGGACTTACAAACAAAAGAAACTCTTGTTTTCTGGCATCTGTTTCCTGAAACTGAAAAGCAATCCCTTGACGAAGACTATCAATTCTCTAAGTTAGTTTTGATTCGTAGCTTTAATCTTGCTTTCTAGTTTGAGACGAAATGGTGGCTAGGTTAGGACGATCATTGACAGCATGGTGGCTCCTTGGAATGAATTGGTGTGATTTAGGGTTGAGGAATAGGGTTGCTTTTATAGAGATTTAATCTTATGTGAGACGTTAGATCATCCTAGGAGCAATCACAACCGTCCAGACTAGATAGAGTTATCCAGAATTGCCACCTATGCCCTAGTGACTCAGCAATAGGTCAGAAAAGACTCAGCAACAAGTCAGAATCGTCACTGTTTTGGATCTAGGTGAGAGGGGTAGGTCGACCCCCAGGTCGACCCCTAGGTCGACATCCTGGTCGACCTATGTGACCCAGCACGACCCCCTGGTCGACCTGGCCTCTGGGCGGGAAATTTCCCGCCCAGCCTGCTTCGGGTTTTTTGAATTTCAAAACTTAAATTTGAATTTCGGGCTGGTTTTATTATTTAAATTCTTAAATCTTCTGAAGGTCATAACTCCTTCATACGGAGTCCGATTTACGCAAACTCGGACTATATCTCAAGCAGAATTCCAAGACGAATGCAATGGCGTAACCCATTTCCCTTAATTCTCAAATTTGAATTAAGTATTCTTTAATTCGTTACTTAAATGATTACATAAAATACGGGGTGTTACATTCTCCCCTCCTTACAGGATTTCGTCCCTGAAATCTTCAAGTCGAGAAGAATGTATATCCTACCATCCAATCGTCCATCTACTCAACCATCAAACACAGGCGTCCATTTTCCTTAAAAAGAATTCTAATGCTTCATGACTGTATGCATAGTGTGTGTACATGTCTTGATCTAATGCAAAATCAGGCGGTCTACTGATTCAAGTGACCTTCTCAATGCAAATTATGTCAGTGTCATAAGTCCATTATGTATGCAATTTTTCCTACTCATAATTTTACATGAGTGCACAATCATTCATACAAATGCGACATCCATATGATAACACATCAAGTTTTCAATCCATATACAAATACATATATGCATATGCATGATTGACACTGAAAAGTGTTTATTTTATTACTCTTATGCTTTATCTTTTGTAAATAAATAAATGATACTTTGGTTACTTTTGTATGTTTTTACAGGATGTCAAGAAATGCCTCCTTCAAATCAAATCAAAGGCCAACTACAAGAAAGAACTACTTCCTCACATCAAATTCATTTCAATTGCAAAAGAAGTAGTAGCTCACTGGTAAAGGCATAGGAATTGGTGCTAAGAGACCTGAGTTCGAACCCCATCAAGCTCACTTTTTGCCAAAGAAATGGAGCGCGTTCACACTGGCCCTTTGCTTTGAGACATATCTGGATTAGTGTTATGTTATATATATATACATACACATATTCATGTGTATATATTTATGATGTGCACCAATTAACATCTCAGCAATAGCCATATTCTCATCATGGAAGTAAATTCAAATCATTCAATTTCAATTAGAAGAATTTCTGATTGAATTGCTGCCAAGAAGAAAAACCAATTTTGAAGATTTTATCTTGTATTGCCTTTGGAGTCTGATAAGCGTCCTTGTTTGGAAGAATTAATTAGATGCAATCTTCTATCAATCAAGCCACATGGGAAAATTGAAAGATATGGAAAATATTTACCATGATATGCCCAGATTTTCTCCAATCCGGTGGTCAAGGAAGGCAAGAAATATTCATGAATAAGGAGGGCCATTTATTCATAGACCTAGTTAGGGTTTTCCCATTCGCATCTATAAATATGTGATTGTAACCATTGTAAAAATTCATTCATTCTTCTGTACTCTCTTTGAGTTTTAATAAAACTTTCTTTTCTTTAGTTTCTGCATTTTATTTTCATGGCAAATTGTGTTGTCTAGTCAATTAGATTTGCTAGAAAACAATTTGCTATTGCTTCTGTTTCTCTTACTAGTGATTGACCGTCTGATTAGATTCAGCGGTAATCCTAGTTTTTATTTTCAGTTGTTGATTTCTTCTCTGCAATTTTATTTTCAGTGTTCTATTTTATTTTAATCATTGAATTTATTACAGATCCGATTAGATTCGAATCTGTAGTGAATTTAATTGCATCTTTTGTTCGTAGTTTCAGTTTTTATTTTGCTTTGCGAAAAAAATCAACCTCCAGCTTCGTCTAACACGCCCAAGAAAAAAATAAATAATTTAATTTTAATCTACCTCCCTGTGTTCGACCTGTATGCTACACACCTGTATGCTTGCAGAATTTAATTTAAATGTCACGCTTTTCTAATTCATAGACTAGCGTCGATCAAGTTTTTGGCGCCGTTGCCGGGGAGGTAACGATTAAAATTTATTATTTATTTAATTTCTGATTCGTGTTAGTTTTAATTTTTTTTTTTTTTTTTTGTCTGAGATTGTTAAAAAAAAATCTTGCTAAATTTTCTTGTATATATAGAAGAAAGAAAAAAAGGAAAATCTTGATTGGGTTGATTTGGTATTATTCTATGGTACCGTAATCTCCCTAACAAGAAAAAAAAAATTTGCCAAATTTTCTCAAATTTCTTTCCATCTTTCAATCACCTTTCCAGTTTTTCCATCTTCAATTCCCTTGCTATCTTCTTTTTATTGCTTTCCATTCACAAAATTCAAAAAGAAAAAAAAAACATTAAATTCCTTTCATTGTTTTTTTTTTTTTTCTTTTTCTTTTCTCCTTCCCTTCTGTTGCTTGTATTCCTTCAACAACCATCCCGTTCATCCGCAATCACACAAAACTTCATCTCCTCCACATCTTAACATCCCTTACAGCCACAAACGCCTACCGTCCCTCCACCAACTTTTAGTCCAGACAAATCATAACCACATCATCTTTCCCCAACCTCAACGTTCACCCCATCTACAGTCCACAAACTTCAACCCATCCTTGCCAAGCCGGGACCATACAAATTTCCATCCTCCACTTAAGTTCATCTTCATACCGTAGCCGCACCCCTCAACAAAAGTCACACATCCACTCTTGCACTGTTAAAACACGTCCAACCTTCATTGGCGTTTCCAACCTCACATCGCAAAACCCAAAGTTCCTCAAACAATCAATTACCCTTAGCTATACTCGCAGTGCCGTAATCCACCCCAACCCCAAATCAAACACCAATACAGCGCCCCCTCGTCAATACCACTGAACCAACCTTGAAATCCCACAAGTTCACCCACAAACCAACCGAATCGCGAACCCCAATACCCCCACACTTCGAACTACTGATTCGCAAACATCAGTTTGAAACCCGATTCAAGTCGATTTGACCTCGCTATTTTTTCTTTGGATCGAAAAAAAGAAAAAAAAGGGAGAGAGAAGTGTGAATCGTAGTTTTTTTTCTGTGTTGAGACGATTGTTTCCAGATTAGCCGGTGAATTGTTTACTTATAAGAGGGGCGTGACTACTTTTTTTTTTATTTGGGTTCGATTCCTCTTATTGCTGAAAAAGAGCATGATATTTTATTCTTCTGTCGACTGCTTTCTTTTGAGTTGTGAGAAAAACCACTGGCGTGTTCTTATAGAACGAACGGTTTCTTGTGTGAATTGGTGAACGGTTTCTTTTGAGTTGTGATTTTCTTTTAATATCAAGTGCGGTTTGACGTGGGGATAGCTTGACTTAGCATCAGGTGCTTAAGCTTAGTCTATTTATATTTGGTTTTGTTTTGTTTGTTTATTTGAGTTTCGTGTTTTGATTTCCCTTTTGTGTTTGTTTTTTTTTTTTTTTTTTTTTTAAATATAGTTTCTTTTTTTTTCTTGTGTGTTTTTTTTATTGTTGTTTATCTCATTCCATCAAAAAAAAAGGAGAATTTTTCAAAAACAGGTACAGCTGAAATAAAAAAAAAGGGGTCTTAAAAAAATTTTTTCGGGCTCCTAGCCCGAACCCGTGCCGCAGCGCAGTCAAGCAATTAATAGAAGGGGACAACAACAGAAAGCAGCGGACGATTCAGATGGGTTGGAGCGGTTGCACACCAAGTGGGGTGTGAACGCGCTAGCGCTTCCCAAATTCACTGGAGGACTGCCGATCAAGGTGAAAACTTTTAAAAACACTACAGGTGCTCTGCTGCAAAAGAAAAAATATATATATAGACAATTGTTGTAAAAAAATTCTGCAGGGGCAGCGGCTTGAATGTAAATTTTCATTCTGCAATTTACATTTCTGTGTCTGTTCTGTGACTGATATTTCTGAATTTGTGGTGAGGAACGGTTTTCCATAACTAATCACTCTCATCGATTTTCAATTTTAACACGTGATTTTGATTTTCAAAATAATATAATTGAAAAGTGGTGCTTTGTGAAGTTGACTGTCTCGTACAATTGGATCGCGGATATATATTAGTTCAATTTATTGAACTATTAGCAAAAGAGGTTGCATACTACCCGTAAAACATTGGTCGTATCCCTTAGTATTCATACTATACGTGAACGGCCATAAGACCCTCTTCCCCCTTCTAATTGAGTCAGTTAATTAATAGAGCACAACTCGTTCTTTTATACTATTTTGAAGTAAGAATAATTTCTGTTTTGTCGTGATTTCTTTAAAATGTCTGATTCAAAAAAATCATTGAGAGAAATGTGGGATAATAATCGGAGTAGACGTTCGCTTGAAGAGTATGAGTATGAAATACAACTCATGAAGCAAGATTTTCCAAAATTTGGTGAAGCCAATGTCAACAATTTTCAATATTTTCAAAATGACCAAAATTTTCAAAACCACGATTATAATCGAAATGACGATTTCAATTCAAATTTCAATAGTTTTGATTATGGGCCACACCCACATCAAAATGGCTTTGAATCTCAACACGGCTTTGATCCACATCAATATTGGGTTGTAAATCACTTCGACAATAATTTTGAAAATGAAAATGATTTTCAAATCGATCAAAATTTTCAAAACTACAACCCATATCCACATCTTGAGAATGACCGAAATTGGAATTTTCCCACCAATTTTAACAATGTTGGTTACGAATCTAATTTTCAAAATCAAAATGATTTCCAATCTCAATTTCAATTTTCTGAAAATTCAAACTATTTTGAAAATCAAGAATTCCAAAGCGAGAGCTTTCAAATCAACGATTCTGAAGAATATCATCTTAACATTCTCAGAGAGAGGGTAGAAAACCAAGATAGAAAGCTTGATGAACTCCTTTTCTTAATGAAATCTTTTAAAGAACAACAAGAGCAACAAAATCAAACGAGCATTGAATCAGAAAATAATCCACTTTCTATTGACATTGAAAATTTTCAAATAACGACTTTTGAAATTGAGAATGATGATCTAAATGAAGTTGTTCAAAATTCAATAAATGATTTGGATTTCGATTCTTTTCAAAAAGATTTGGGTTTAGATTTTGATCTTCCTCTTCCGGACTGCGAGAAACTTGAATTCTTTGAAATTGAACAAACTGAAAATGTTGAATTATTCGAAAACTCAAAATTGGAAATAGATTTGGACGAACATGAATTCTTTGGATTGTATGAGGATGAGTTGCCAAATGAGGAAGAAATAGATTCCTGTCACGAGTTCGAAAAGTTTAACTTCGAGAAAATTTCAAACGAACTTGAAATTGTCAGTGTCGAAAATATGTTGTCCAGTAATGAAATTGAGAAATGTGATCACGTAGTCTTGAACAACACTCAGATTTTAAATTTCACTGAATGTATATACGATCACAAATTATTGAAAAATTACACTGACAAATTTGTTGAACACATGAACTATTTTTGGAATGTTAGCCTTGTTGAAAAACTTCTTGTTAGGACGACCCTGAACATTCATTTGCTGGACTACAAATCGAGGTATAAAGATGAGATGGTTTTCAAAAACTCTTGCTTATTAGAAAATATGCCTAGACATAGTGGGAACGGGACTCATAGGCCTAGAACCAAGTGTGGGGGGAAAAGTTGGTGGAATTCTTTGCATCGCGTGCACCGCAAACACATATATCATTGTACATATGATCCATCCCTACATATAGCTAAATTACATTTCATTCTTCAAATTATTTTGCATTTGATACACCTTTGGGTACTATCTTTCAAATATAGAAAAAAATTACAGTGTGGACACTGTTTAGTTCTAGTGTGGGGGGAGTCTGCATTACATCCTTTTATTTTTTCTTCAAATTTTTTCTTTCTTTTCATATAGGACCATCATACATTTTAGATTGTAGTAACATACCATTTTTTTTTTTTGAAAAAACGACTCAATTTGGATTTGATACAACAAAATAAGTTAAGGATTATCAATCAGTTGATAGTATTTTTTTCTCTCAGCTAAGTTCGAATTTGAAATATAATGAAAAGTTTAATTTTGAGGGATAATAGTGTAACCGGTACATAGGGAAATTCTTAGGTGATGGCCATGAAATCTTTTCTATATTGTAGACTTTGTTTAAATAAGTGGAGGACTTAAAATGCTTATATTGGCTTTTCAAATCTTTAAAACTAAGTTGTGTTAAGTTGAATTCGCATAACTCTCTTTTGTGCTTATATTTTCGATAATAATAATAATAGTATTCCAAGGGTATCCAACATTGCTTGTATATCGAGCGTTGGTGTGCAAACCCGCCAAGCTCTATCCGACACGTTGTTGACAAAGTCAAAGTTGGAATATCTTGGTCTCATTCTATGAGATTGGGCACCTAAGGATTACCGACACGTTGTTGACAAAGTCAAAGTCGGCCTGCACAATCCGCCAAGCTCTTTGCCCACTCTCCGTTAGTCCGCGAGGCAGTGCATGAGTGGTAAACCTTGGTCTTTTTAGTTAGGTGTATGTACTTAATCATAAATCTTAAAATTTCATAGAATAAAGAATAAGCGATAATACCCAAACACTTCTTGACCTTATTGATTTGACTAGCCATACATGAGAAAATTAGAATACCACTTTGCAAACTGTGACAAGCAAACTAAGAATTTATTTCATGGCTGCACTATGTTATCGACCGAACTAACTGGCCAAACTGGAATTTAACATTTGAAAACTTGATTTATATTGAAAATTTGTGACAAGTCGAGGTATCTAAAATAAAATCAACTGGTTAGAAATTATTAACTTAATTTGTTGTACCACTTTCATGAAATAAGTCGTGTTGTCATTTTTCGTTTTTATTTTTGCATATGTCCATTGCATTCATGTAGTTTCATTAGAATCATAACATACTGCATTTGGATTTTGTGGGTAGTATCCGCTGAAAACCCTCACGAGACACCACTCGTCCTACTAGGGACACCTAGAGGTTTAACGGCTTGTTGCATACGCTCAATGCAATCGTGTTTCCTACGAAAGTGCGACCTATCTAGTTAGTTTTTCATTTTTTTGTTTTACTCGAGGACGAGTAAAAGATAAGTGTGGGGGTATTTGATTGACACTGAAAAGTGTTTATTTTATTACTCTTATGCTTTATCTTTTGTAAATAAATAAATGATACTTTGGTTACTTTTGTATGTTTTTACAGGATGTCAAGAAATGCCTCCTTCAAATCAAATCAAAGGCCAACTACAAGAAAGAACTACTTCCTCACATCAAATTCATTTCAATTGCAAAAGAAGTAGTAGCTCACTGGTAAAGGCATAGGAATTGGTGCTAAGAGACCTGAGTTCGAACCCCATCAAGCTCACTTTTTGCCAAAGAAATGGAGCGCGTTCACACTGGCCCTTTGCTTTGAGACATATCTGGATTAGTGTTATGTTATATATATATACATACACATATTCATGTGTATATATTTATGATGTGCACCAATTAACATCTCAGCAATAGCCATATTCTCATCATGGAAGTAAATTCAAATCATTCAATTTCAATTAGAAGAATTTCTGATTGAATTGCTGCCAAGAAGAAAAACCAATTTTGAAGATTTTATCTTGTATTGCCTTTGGAGTCTGATAAGCGTCCTTGTTTGGAAGAATTAATTAGATGCAATCTTCTATCAATCAAGCCACATGGGAAAATTGAAAGATATGGAAAATATTTACCATGATATGCCCAGATTTTCTCCAATCCGGTGGTCAAGGAAGGCAAGAAATATTCATGAATAAGGAGGGCCATTTATTCATAGACCTAGTTAGGGTTTTCCCATTCGCATCTATAAATATGTGATTGTAACCATTGTAAAAATTCATTCATTCTTCTGTACTCTCTTTGAGTTTTAATAAAACTTTCTTTTCTTTAGTTTCTGCATTTTATTTTCATGGCAAATTGTGTTGTCTAGTCAATTAGATTTGCTAGAACACAATTTGCTATTGCTTCTGTTTCTCTTACTAGTGATTGACCGTCTGATTAGATTCAGCGGTAATCCTAGTTTTTATTTTCAGTTGTTGATTTCTTCTCTGCAATTTTATTTTCAGTGTTCTATTTTATTTTAATCATTGAATTTATTACAGATCCGATTAGATTCGAATCTGTAGTGAATTTAATTGCATCTTTTGTTCGTAGTTTCAGTTTTTATTTTGCTTTGCGAAAAAAATCAACCTCCAGCTTCGTCTAACACGCCCAAGAAAAAAATAAATAATTTAATTTTAATCTACCTCCCTGTGTTCGACCTGTATGCTACACACCTGTATGCTTGCAGAATTTAATTTAAATGTCACGCTTTTCTAATTCATAGACTAGCGTCGATCAATGCAATATGAAAGTGACTGAGCCGATCTAACACCTAATGTGTGTGTATATGCATCCACGAGCAACCACTTGCAACCATCAATCATAACATGTTTCAAATACATGTTTACATCCATTAGTTTCTACCTAAGGATAAAGGAATAGGACCAAGGAGATATACTATAAAGGTAGATACATGCATAAACTTATGGAAAAGAGATCAAGGATGTACCCTCAAAAAGATAAGGGTAGGTTGTGCGTATCTTGGCCTCAGTCTCCCAAGTCGCGTCTTCCTCGGCATCGCTCCATTGAACTTTAACAAGCTTGACTTCACGGTTGCGTAGCCTTTTGACTTTTGTTCCCAAGATACGAGTTGGAACTCTCCTCACAATTGCTTCTCGTTCTACTTCTACTTCCTCTAGTATGCTTGGTTCCACCACTTCCGCAGACTCATGTAAGCACTTCCGTAGATGAGAAACATGAAAGACATTATGAACTCCAGCCAATCTTTCGGACAGCTCTACTCTATAAGCCATCTTCCCAATCTTCTCAATGATAGGAAACGGCCCTACAAATCTTGGTGCCAACTTTCCTGTGGATCCAAAGCGAATGACGTTCCTTAAAGGAGATACTTTAAGGAAAACCCTGTCTCCAACCTCAAACTCAAGGTCGGTCCTTCTTTTATCTGCGTAGGACTTCTGTCTATCTTGTGCGGTCTTCATTCGCCTTCATATAAAGTCCACTTTTTCTGAAGTTTCTCTGATCATCTCTGGTCCAAGTATGAGCTTGTTTGTAGACTCCCACCAACAAGTTGGTGATCGGGATGGTCTTCCATATAATTCTACGAAGGGTTCCATGCCTATGGTGGCTTGGTAGCTATTGTTGTAAGCGAATTCCACCAAATGAAGATGATCCTCCCATGTCCCTACAAAATCAAGAATACACAATCTCAAGAGGTCTTCTAATACTTTGTTCACCCTTTCCATCTGACCATCGGTTTGGGGGTGATAGGCCATGCTTAAGCATAGCTGTGTGCCTACAGCCTCTTGCAAACTTTTCCAAAACTCACTCGTAAAGGTAGGATCTCGATCACTCACTATGCTGGAGGGTATCCCATGGAGTCGAACTATCTCCTTAAGATAAATAGATGCTAGAGATGAGACAGTCCTTCTACTCTTAACAGGTATAAAGTGAGCGCTTTTAGTGAGCCTGTCCACTATTACCCAAATACTGGTATTGCCCCTTCTTGACCTAGTAATCCCATCAATAAAGTCCATCGAAATGTTATCCCATTTCCACTGTGGGACCTCCAGAGGATGAAGAAGACCACCATGCTTCTACTGCTCCATTTTGACTTGCTGGCATATCAAGCACTTAGCAACGAACTCAGCTACATCCCTCTTCGTACCATTCCAAAAGAAAACCCTTTTTATGTCCTTATACATCTTGTCTCCACCTGGGTGTATGGTCAGCTTAGAATGGTGTGCTTCTTCGAGAACCATCTTCACAAATTCCCTTGCTTGTGGGACGCATAGTCTTCCATCCCGTCTCAACCAACCCTTGTCATCGATGGAGCATCTATTGAGGTGACTAGAAGTCTCACCCCTAGTTAGCTTATCCATTACCTCAACTAGCTGAGGGTCTTCACGTTGTGCGGTCCCTATTGAGTCCAAAAGAGTAGGCCGCACTTCTAGCGATGCTAACTGACCGGGTACAAATTCAGAGGAGAGTCTAAAGTCAAAGTTTGCTATGTACTCCAAGCTTTACCTTTCTACAAAGAGAGGACTTATGGTCGGCTTCTTTCTACTCAAAGCGTCTGCTAACACATTGCCTTTGCCAGGGGTATAGGAAATCTCGAAATCATATGAGGCCAGAAATTCCATCCACCTTTGTTGTCTTAAGTTAAGTTCGTTCTATGAGAAAAGGTATTTTAATGATTTGTGGTTAGTAAACAATTCAAACCTTTCTTTTAGTAGGTAATGACGCCATGATTTAAGAGCGAAAACAATGGCAGCTAGCTCCAAGTCATGTGTTGGGTAGTTCTTCTCATGTTCCCTCAACTGCCTTCCCCCATAACAAACAACTTTTCCTTCTTGCATTAAGACAGCGCCCAATCCTGTACCGCATGCGTCTGTGTATACGGTAAACATTTTTCTCCCATCAGGCAATGTCAGAACTGGGGCTGTTGTTGCCTTTTTCAAACGTTGGAAAGCAACATCGCAATACAAATCCCAAACGAAAGTCAAGTTCTTCTTTGTCAATCTTGTGAGTGGGGATGGGATTTTCGCAAAGTCTTTGATGAACTTTCGATAAAAGCCCGCTAGCCCGAGAAAGCTTCGGACTTCGGTTGCATTCCGTGTGACCTTCCAATCTTGTACCGCAACTACTTTTGCAGGGTCCACAGCTATCCCTTCTTTGGATACCACATCTCCAAGAAATCTTACTTCTTCTCTCCAGAAATGGCATTTGGAGAATTTGGCTTTCAGCTGATTTGCACGAAGAGTATCCATGACTTCCCTTAAATGCAAAGCATGCTCTTCATTCTTCGAGAAAATCAAAATGTCGTCTACGAAGACCACCACAAACTTATTAAGGAACTCCCTGAACACCTTGCTCATCAAGTCAACGAAATAAGCGGGTGCGTTTGTTAAGCCAAAAGGGATGACAAGCCATTCGAAGAAACCATCCAGGGTTCTGAACGCGGTCTTATCAATGCTGTCTTCGGCCACTCTTAGCAGATGGAACCCAGTAGCCAGATCTAGTTGGGAGAAAACCGATGCACCTACAAGTTGATCGAACAAGTCATCTATTCTTGGAAGTGGGTTCCTATTTTTCTTGGTCATCTTGTTTAGCTCCCTATAGTCAACACATAGGCGAAGTGAACTATCCGCTTTGGTTGTGAATACTACTCGAGCACCCCATTCAGAAATACTCCGCCTTACGAACCCCTTTTCTAGTAGCTCTTTAACTTGATTGCTGAGCTCTTTCCCCTCGCTTAGAGCCATGTGTCTAACGGGTAAAGCAACGGGTTTTGCATTATCAACGAGGTATATGCAGAAGTCTATCTCCCGCTTCGGAGGTAAGCCCTTTACCTCTTCAAATACATTCGACTTTCAAGGACTACTCTAACAGACTGTAAATTCTCAACAGACGCATCAAGAGATTCTAGATATCTAAGCATAAAAGATTTCATGGGATTGCAAGAGATTTTGAGAGTGTTACCGAGGCGAGTCATGAGTCTAACCAATCTCTTTTCACAATCGAGGACAACACCATTACTGGATAACCAATCCATTCCTAGAATCAACCCATAGCACGTGAAGCCCAAAACATAGGCATTACATCTAAACCTAACGCTTAGTATAGAAATTTTCAAATCCAAACAAATCATTGATAAATAAGCCGAACTCTCAATTGGATTTGAAACAACCAAGGGATCCTCTACTATACTGGTGTCTATGTGCAGAGATTCAACTAAAGCAGTAGATATAAAAGAGTGAGATGCGCCATAATCAAAGAGTGTACGAACAGGATGATCAAAAAGATAAACTAAACTCTCAACAGAAATATTTCTACCTCGTTCTTGCGGAGGTGCTGTGAGAGCGTGAACTTACCCTCCAGAAGTAGATCCAGCTCTCTGCCCTTGCCCTCGCTTTCTTGGGCAGTCCTTAGCCATGTGTCTTGTCTCGCCACACTGAAAATAACCACCCATCTTCCTTTTCTTCTTTTTGCAGTCCTTAATCAGATGTCCAGGAATGCCACAAAAATTACACTTCCTCTTGTCACGTGGTTTATTGTTCTTCCCTCCCTTCTTGGTATCTGTCTTCTTGTTCTGTGATCCTTCCACTTTCTTATCTTGAGATACTTCCACCTTTGTCTCTTTCTTGCCAACCTTATCTTCTTCTTGTAACAGTGCCATGTCCACCAGTCTCTCATAAGTCGCATCCATAGGTATATGGGACATAGCTACGCTGTGCAGTGGCTCATTCAATCCTTTAACAAAACGGAGAGCCTTCTTATGTGGAGTGTTCACTAACTCCTATCCGAACCTAGCCAGTTGGTTGAATTGGTTAACGTATTCCTTGACCGACATACTTCCCTGTTTGAGAGCTAAGAACTTCTCCATCTGTAGGCTTCGTTCAGCTTGCGAGAGGAATTTCATTTCAAACCTCATTATGAAATCCATCCAAGTTTCAATTGGTCTTTCAGCATTAGTAACTTCCCACCAATAGGAGGCTTCGTCTTTAAGCAACCATACGGCCAACTGTATCTTCTGCCTATCGTCCACTTCGAAGATAACAAACAAATCCTCAGTTTCTTTGAGCCAGTTCCTGGCTTTCACGAATGATTTAGTTCCATTAAAGTTCTTTCCACCCATGGCTCGAAAGTCTCTACATATCTTTGAAAAAGTATTTGCACGTGGAGGAGGAGGAACCGCTGCAGCTGGGGGAGGAGGAACGTCTGCTGGGCCTGCGACATTAGCCCTAGCCTCCAGGTACCTTCTGAACTAGCCAGGTACCGGCATACCCTCTGGAAGGTTAAGGTCCCCAGACATGCTGAAACGAAAAAAGAAAGATTTAAAACAAAGGATAGAAAGATAGCGCATATGGCTTTGGGGATTATGCCTTTTAAAATAAAAACAACACTTTTTTTTTGAAAAATGCTTCTTTAAACTTCCTTTTTGAAAATTAGTTTTCAAAAACTTTTATCTGATCTGGTAAACCTTTGCTCTGATACCAAGTGAAACACCCCACCCCTGTTAAGGTCACTCACAAAGGGAATGCCCTAACTTCGATGGAGCATTATAGGTAAAAGATACATATAATTTACAAGACATACATATAAACACTGGAAAAACGAATTTTTTTTCATGCGTGGGTCATAACAAAACATTACAGCAAACTGTCTCAAAACAACTTCCAAATCATTACGTCAAAATCTCTGTCTTGATTAAAACATAAAGAAGCATAGGACACAAATAAAATAGAAAATCCTCATGAGAGTGTATCCAAAACCATAGCCCAAGAGAAGAGAATCCAAGTAATACATCTACTCTCTTCAAGCTTGCAAAAGGTCTGAACTAAGCTGGAGTATTCCCTCCCTGCGGACCTAGGGGGGAACGGAAGAAAAGAAGACGAAAGAAAAATGGGTCAGACATGAGTCTGGTAAGTCCAGTGATTATTTAGCATGTAAACAAGAAGAGGATTATGACATGAATAAACTGAATCTAGGACAACACCCTAGAAATAAGATAATAAGACTGAATATGCTATCGCACTCATTTCAACTTCTCTGCACCCCCTTACAAGTGTTTCAACTAGCACCATGTGTTCAAGATAAATGATCCCCTTTTTATCGATCGGCTCCTACTCGTATATGTTTACCACTTGTGTTATTCGGCCCCAATTGATTGTAGATACCTGTGCTGGTCCCACCATGGGGTGTATCAAATCCTATGGTGGAAACCCAACATGATTCAAGATGCACAGTGTATAACTACTAATGCCCAGTGCCTGCTTATTACACTCCAGAGTACGTGCACGCCCGCACTTCGTCGGAACCTACATTGACGCACTACCGCCGTTGTTTTTACCGCTTATAATAAGCCCAGTAATCGTGCCCCACCCTACCTAGTTCAGGGTACCATGATACATCTATGTGGGTTACTACTGTAATGGGTCCCCGTTACTAGGGTTTCCTAATCAACATGTTAAATTGGTTAAGTGTCCAAATCAACCTAACCCCACCCATCAGTTTAGTTAACATGTTGCATTGGTTAAGTGTTTCCTTAATTAACTTAACCCTACCATTCCTGTCTTATCTTTAATTCATTCATTAAAGCACCAACCACTCATATTAGACAGGTATTGTTGTAGTCACTAGATGTGCCGGTCGGGTCCGGGCAGTTTTACACCGCAACTCAGTCTAACCTCAGATCCTTTTGGGCTTGATGCACTAACCTCTTACATTAGATATATATTGTTATGGATGCTGGATGTGCCAGGTGGTTCCGGGCAGTCTTACACCGTAACTCAATCTAACCTCGGGTTAGGCATATTCGCCTTTTTCTAAATTTACATATTTACCTTTCATATTTATATGTAAATTATTGTCATTCAAGTCATGCCCAATTTCTCTCTAAATCATTTTCATAATTTTAGGTATATAAATTATACCATTTTTATGCCACTAATCATTCATATATGTATGGACCAAATTATGCCATTAATATAAATTTAATGTTTTTCCCAACGTTACCCCCGTCATACGTTCGTAAAATTCACATAGAATATTAGGCTCGTAAATTAGCCTAACTTATATACAAAAGGGGAAAGAAGGGAGCATGTACTATTTATACAACATAATAAGGATCTAACTAAACATGCATCATATAAATTGGCATAAAATAATGAACTTGCATTTTTAGATCCAATTAACATGAGTCTTAAACATATGAAATTACCCAACTCCGACCAGGCATGTAAATGTAAACTTTTGGATCCAATAAACATGAATCTTTAAGCCTGTTGAATTACACAAGTTCAACTAGGCATGTAAATGTGAGCTTTTATTTTGGATCCAATAAGCATGAATCTCAAGCATATAGAATTACACAAGTTCAACTAGGCATGTGAATGTGAACTTTTGTTTTGGATCTAATAAACATGAATCTTAAGCATATGGAATTACACAAATCCACTAGGCATGTAAATGTAAACTTTCATTTTGGATCCAATAAGCATGAATCTTAAGCATATGGAATTACACAAGTTCAACTAGGCATGTAAATGTGAACTTTTATTTTGGATCTAATAAACATGAATCTTAAGCATATGGAATTACACAAATCCACTAGGCATGTAAATGTAAACTTTCATTTTGGATCCAATTTTCATAGATCTAAATGTAGATCTAACATAATACATGTCTTAGCCTAACAACTAGCATGTTACATAACATGAAAAAGTCACCAAATTTACATAATACACGATTGGTTTAACATCAACATAATAACCACAATAGTCTCACAAGCATATACGATAGAATCGTGACAAGAATAGACATAAATCAGCATCGTCATTATCTTACAACTAGGAATTACTCTAGTTTTCACTTTATTACAAATCATAACTTTTAATCGTTCACATCTAAATAATAACAGGACTTACAAACAAAAGTGTAATAACCCGGAAATTTGGGCCAGTTTAAAAATTTTATTTTGGCGATTTTAATGAATTTTGAATATTTAAAATAGATTATTTTAAATAATAACGACGAGAAATTTATTTTGAATATAATTCGAACGTATATATTCGTTTGAATCGACGTTAGAATATAAATATTTATTTATATTTATAAAAGGAATTGAAAATGGCGCGGTTGTTCGATAATTCGATTTCAAACTTCAAATGGATGTACAGGATTCAAAATAAACCGGATTATAGTGAAACCAAAAGTATTTGAATCTAATGGAAAATATCTTTCCAACGAATCCGAAAAATCGAAATTTCATAGCAGGAATCAAAAGATATGTCCAGTTGAAATTTCAAAATAGTCGCTATGGATTTCAGGCCCTTAAAAATGGAAATTTTGCAAACGACCTCGGATTTTGATGAAACCACTTTTGTTGGATCCTTGATGTCAAGTTATTGCTAGATTCCAAATTTCATAATTTTTTGAATCAATATGTGAGCGTGGCAAAGGAAAACGTGTTTGACCAGTTTCAGTTGATTTTAATCGACTGGAAAATGGCCATTTTTCAAACGGTCTCAGAATTCGATGAAATTGGTTTTGTTAGGACCGTATCGTCAATACGAATCTACAAAATATTTTTCGGGAATTTTTAGAGTCTGTATGTGGCCCCAATAAATTGAAATGCCCGTTCAAATTCAATATATAGAGTTATATGTTGATTTCGACGAAAACTGATCGAAACAATTGAATCAGCTCACGATACATATCCCATTGTGTTCGGAATGGGGGTAATGTGCTATGGACAACAGGCGGTGGGCCTCGTTTAGAGGTCGAATAAGAAAGTACCTTTTTGAAATTAAATAAATAAATGTATATATATATTTTTATATATGCCCCCTTCTTTATTCTCTCTCCCTCTCCCCTCATTTCCAAATCGATTTTTAGAAGAAGAAAAAAACCCCGCTGTGCCTCGTCGAACCCCCCCTACGCCGGCGCTGGCCATCGCGCCTCCCCCCCCAGCGGTGCCTTCGCCACCAGGGCATCCCCCTCCCTCTCGCTCCCCCTTTCCTGAACGAAAAACCCACGCCGAACCCCCCTACAGCCCGCCGCACCGAACTGAATGCCCACCCTCTGTCAAGCGTTGAGCCACCCTTCCTCTGGTGGTCGCGCCACCCTCGACCATGCCAAGCGCCGCCACAACTCCGAGCTTTCCCTTCTTCCCCCCTCTGGTTCGACCTAAAGCCCTGCGCCCCCTCTGAAAACCCCCTCCTTCTCCACTAATCAATGTAAGTTTTTTTTTATTTCTTTTATTTACTCAACGATTTTCAGTTCTAGAAACGAAGGAATAGAAAATGAGGAAAGATTGGGATTTTAACATTAAAAAGGCCGGATTTTTAAACAAGAAAAGATTGGAAATTTAATTTAGAAAAGATTAGGGATTTAGTTTAGAAAAGTTACGTTTTTTAGAAGTAAAAAAATCGATTTTTATTATGTAGAAGTATAAAAATATAATCTTTTATTATGTAGAAGTATAAAAATATAATCTTTTATATTGTAGAAATATAAAAATATAATCTTTTATATTGTAGAAGTATAAAAATATAATCTTTTATATTGTAGAAGTATAAAAAATATAATCCTTTATATTGTAGAAGTATAAAAATGTGATTTTTTTATAGCGAGGAAATGAAAATTCGATCTTTATATAAGAAGCAGAAATATAAAAATATAATTTTTATATGGAAAGAAGCATTGTAAAAATATATGTATATATATATATATATAAAGGAGAAATAAAAATAGAATCTTTATTTATTGAAATGAAGTAATAAAAAATATAATTTTTATTATAAACAGCAGGACAAAGACTGCATTGGAATTTCAGTCAAATTGAGACAGTTCAGCAGTTCAAAAGCAAAGCACGGCGGAGTGGAACCCTCTGTGAGAACTTCTCACTTTTAAATTTATTTCTAGTTAAAATATATACTAGGATGCAGACGGTGTTTAGTAGCACCCGACACCCGTCGTCCACAGACCGTGGATGGCTTGTATGCTTGTTTGTTTGATTTTAATGTGTAGTTGATTGTGTGATGTGATGTGAAATGAAATAAAATATTTATATATTTAAAAATATTTTATAGTAAAAAATAGAATTTTTAACGTGTATATGAAAGGAAATAAAAATAAACAAATCGGACGATTTGTTTATATACACACATTTGACTGACATTGATTGGGACGATAAATTTTACACATCGTCCAACTGCACAAATAAAATCTGTGTTTGATTGTTTGAAACCCCACACGGGTATTGGGATGATATTTGACGTACACTAATCCCGATTGTTTAGTTGTATGTCGATCGGTTGATTGACAGGCTGTTATAAGCGTTGAATATTTATATTTGATGCTTATACAGTGTAGAATGCACTTTGGATGATGGTTGATTATTCATCGTTGTTATGGTATACATGTGTTGTAGAAAATCCATATAATTTACATTATATGGTAACTGGTTGGGCCTCATTCCAGTTTTGAAAAAGAAAGCTTTGAAATAGAAATATTTGAAATAGAAATATTTGAAGTAGTAATATTTGAAATAGAATATTTGGAAATAGAAATATATGAAGCCGTGTTGATTAGATTGACGCCATTTTGACGTGAACGATATTTATATCAATTTTATTCATTTTTCAATGAATATTGAAATAGATTTGAAATTCGAATTATATGGAAATGAATTGAAATTCGAATTATATTTAAAGTGAATTGAAATTTGAATTAAATTGAATTGATTTGAAATTCAAAATAAACTGAAATGATTTGAAATTCGAATAGAATTGAAATTCGAATTAAATTGAAATAGAATTGAAATCGTTTTGAAATGAATTCGAATTAAAATTGAATGGAATCGGATTCGAATTGAAATTTAATAGAATTGAATTCGAATTGAAATTGAATAGAAATGAATTCAAATTGAAATTGAATTAAAAATCGATTTGAATTGAAATCAATTTGAAATGAATTTAAAACGAATTTGTAAGGGAAAATTCAATTTTGATTTGAAAAGGAAGTTGAAATCGTTTTGAAAACGAATTTAAGACGATTTATAAAATACGTTTTAAAAGGAGATCGACGAAGTATATATTATATATATATTATATATATAATATAATGGCCTGAATAGAACGCGCCGCGCCGCGGCAGTTCGCGAATTTCGACCATTGACTTCGAACGGATATTACGGGAGATCCGACCGTCGGATTCTCCTAAAACCGGAACCGTTGGGTTCGTATCGAAAAGAGCTTTCGAACGAATATTAGAAATTTGAAATCTAATGGTTGGATTTGGAATTATGTCCAAATCAAATTCGAAAAAGGTCGCTGTAAGTGCAGTTCGATGGCCGTTGATGGAAATCGACTGTACGGGCCTTGATAAAATTATTAAAAATAGTAATAATTTGTGTAAAATCATAAGAAATGATTTGGGAAGAATTGGGATGAAAAACTCCATATTTGAAAAGATAAAAATAGATTTTTATCGAAATGAACTAGTTTTGAACTAGAATTATAATTCTATTTATTTTTAAATAAATAAATTGGATTTGAAAGGGTTTTTAAAATAACCAGAATTTCCAATAATTGCATTGGAATGGATTTGAATCGAAATTGTCATCGGAATATTTCGATGTTAGATTTCGTGATTATACAGGTATTGTTATGGAAATTTGAAAGATATATTTATATCGTTATTTCCAATACGATATTTGTTGGTCGTAGAATTTGATATTGAATATAAGCCGATATATTTTCTATTTAGAGCCTTGTATTGAATATCAAATGTGATTCGGGTTTGTCGTGAATGGTGTCTTCATTAACACCGTTCTTAAGCCCAATTGAGAAAAAGATTGAACCTTTTATTTAGATTTAATGAAGTGTACCAATTAAATAATATTTAATTGGGATTAAATTGGTATTGATTTTTGGGTTTATCGTGAACCGTGTTTTAAATGACACTGATTCTTTAACCCAGTCAAAGATTAAAACTAAATGGAGTTTTAATGAATCTTTAATTAGATTGAAATGATCGAGAATGGAGTATCACCAGTTTTGCTCCAGGCGATAGTTAAATCTTTAATTAGATTTGAACGTGAATTGGTAATTGAATTTACCGATAACATCGTGGTGTTAGATATGAAGTATGACCAGTTTTACTTCATGGGATGAATAGGTTGGGGTTGGGAAATTAAAACAAATGATTACTTCGGTATGGTTCACTAATCCCTACTAGTTTGAATTGATATTCAAAGGAAGATTAAAGAATAAATTTAAAAGAATTTATCTTTGATAAAATTAATGGGAACCTTTCCCTATGAATGTGAAATTTAGAAACTAACTGTAGGTTGGCTAAGATGAATCGTTTCCTGGGTATTGGTCTGATGTTGGTTTCGGCCTTCGGGGTTAATATTTGGGGGATTATTCTCTTGATTAATTTGCGGTTAGTGACTGATGAATTGGAATGAGGCGTATGTTGTGTTTGTGTAACACTTATTTAAAGTATACGCGAGTTATTCGGGAAGACCGGGTTTATCTCATTCTGAATAACTGATACGGCGATAAGTCGAAGGTGAAGACGGTGGTTGAAGACCGGAGGTCTTCACGTCGTTTGGATAATTACTGATGATCTTGATTGGGTCGTACACCTAAGAAGATGGAAACAGTTGGTGATCGTTCAGACGTACTTGGAGATCGATGGATATGTGGGGTACTAGGTGCCTCCGGTTTCGTTCAGACCCAGAACGAACTTGTAAATGAACTGTATGTCTGACATTGGATTTCAGTCTGTGTGATTGATTTCTATTAAATATATATTTGTTTGGCGGCGGAGAATTCATTCTCTTGCTTAACGCCCTTCTCTGAGATGTACGAGCTCAGGGGTTATATATCGATGGATATCAAACGCATGGAGTGAATTGCCTGTGTGGCATGCCTTAGTGGCAATATGATCAAGGCTTCTGTTGAAAAGCAGAGTCTTGTGGTGGATGATCAAAGCACGGCCTTTGTGGCATAGCTTTGTGTAACGTTGATTCGTGAGCCTCACACCCTGGTGTGAACCAAAAACGGGAGACAGACCTCAGGGAGGGCATGCGTTTCTTTCTAGTTAGAAGTGGCGTCGGTGGTTTTACACGCCTTGACGAGTTTGACTTATGTGGTTGTTGCTGTTGCGAGGCGCCTCGGTTTGATCGGACGATCCGGGTCTGATGGAGTCATTTGTTGGCTCACTTACGCCCCAAAGGGCGGGGAAACGTAGTGTTCAGGCATTTTAATCCACATAGGTGGACCGGCCCTGTCGCTCCAAGGGACGATGCGTTCTGTTCCTGAGACACGGGCTAGAGCGTCTCGAATCGGTTGAGGACTATCTTTTGCCTCGGTTCACAGATGGAAACCCAACTTCCAAATACGTGACATTTGCGGTTTTATGTGTAGAGCCTAGTATTGGCGACATGATATATGGTACCCATGCCGTCTATGATTGATACTTATGATTTGAAGTTGTTTTATATACTATGCACTTATTATAGTATAAAAAGATTGGTTTTAAACGTATCAAGCATTCTTGGCTATTATAAGGTAAAAGCCCTATCCCCCGTCTTGCGTTGCATTGTGTGATAGGACCTGGGTCTTATAATAGCTTCATTTTTCTTTATTTAGCATTGCGCTGTTTGTTTTATGCACTGGTATTCTTGGGAGGAAACCCATTCCGTGTTATGCGGCGTGGTCCCTTGATTTACCTAACTTTAAAATAAATATTAATAACTATTTTAGTTCTCACACCAGTCCCATGACTGACCTGGAGTTTATTGTTTTAACCTAAACTCTGGGTGCCCTTATTTTGACATGGGCAGCTAGTAGTTTTGGTTTTGCAGATTTATATTCACAGGATCATGGTTTACAGTTGGAACGATACTCGGAAAGCTTTGTATCCGCGTATTACTTCTAGTTGTGCATTGTATTAATTTTCCGCTGCGATGTATTTAAATGTAATTTAAATCTCTGATATTTCTGTGTAATATTCATTTATCCTCTGTATATTCTTGTATTCTGATGGAATTGTTGTAATATACAATGAAATGTTCTCCCGTCTGCGTTCTATTTTGTCGTGTTCTCGAAACAATTAGGCGTTTCGAACGGTCGGGGTCGGTTTAGCGACTGATTCAGATCGAGTGAAATTCCTTGTTGTCACAGTTGGTATCAGAGCTTTGGTTTACCAAGCTCAGAGAATAAGGCACATTAGAACCATACGAAAGAATTCATCAGATGTTGGATTAGTAATATCCAATGAGAGTGACTCGTTAGAGATGGGATCAGTAGTATCCTAGAACGAGTGTGAAGAGTATATTTTTGAAAGTGAAAACAAATTTTGTTTTGAAATTTAAATCAATTATTCGTATTTGATTACTTATTTATATTGATTTGGACAGTCCAGTATATAAAGATTTTGCGTATACGTCTGATCCATGTGTATTTGAAATTTTAATATACTGGATAGATATAGAATTACACTCTAATCGCCCGGAGATGATTTTGATGATGGAGCACCATCATTAGAATTTATGTTCGAGTGACGAAAGTGGGCTTTCTATATATTTCCTATTGACTGGTGTGAGAACCAAAATTAGATAGGGCCTATTGTTGTGATTTGGCATCAAAAATGTGATTTTTGACTATATAGCAAAATTATGTGTTTGAAATGCTAATCAACTAATTGATTGATGGTTGTGTTGTTTGTCTATTTGTTTGAAATGTTGAACCTTTAGGCCAAATTGAACCAAATAGTGAATTGTATTGGAAATTTATCGCATTTGCTTGCATATACATGTACTTACATTGAACAGGTCATAGCAAGGAGGCTAGAGCAGAGAAATAAAATTGTTTGCCCGACAAATAGGTACATGTTTACCATAATTTACTGTTTTGTTTGGGTGATGATGATTTTATGAGCCGATTGGCTAGCCGCTTGGCTTTTTCTTTTTCTTTTTAAGATCAGAGGGCCTATATGGCAATTTTGGGATTTTCCCGTGCTCCCGGTGCAGGGGAGGTTATGGCGAAATTTTTCGAAAATTTAGGGTGTTAGCCAAATTTTTGAAAAATTTGAAAAGTTCTTAGAAACTGAAAAGTTGAAGAACTTAAGCCGTATTGAAAACAATAAAAGTAGAGTCGGTATTTAAAACAACTTTCGGCTTCGTTCCTTTTCGGGGACGAAAAGTTTTAAGTGGGGGAGATTGTAATAACCTGGAAATCTGGGCCAGTTTAAAATTTTTATTTTGGCGATTTTAATGAATTTTGAATATTTAAAATAGATTATTTTAAATAATAACGATGAGAAATTTATTTTGAATATAATTTGAACGTATATATTCATTTGAATCGACGTTAGAATATAAATATTTATTTATATTTATAAAAGGAATTGAAAATGGCGCGGTAGTTCGATAATTCGATTTCAAACTTCAAATGGATGTACATGATTCAAAATAAACCGGATTTTAGTGAAACCAAAAATATTTGAATCTAATGGAGAATATCTTTCCAACGAATCCGAAAAATCGAAATTTCATAGCGGTAATCAAAAGATATGTCCAGTTGAAATTTCAGAATAGTCGCTGTGGAATTCAGGCCCTTAAAAATGGAAATTTTGCAAACGACCTCGGATTCGACGAAACCACTTTGGTTGGATTCGTGATGTCAGGTTATTGCTAGATTCCAAATTTCATAATATTTCGAATCAGTATGTGAGCGTGGCAAAGGAAAACGTGTTTGACCAGTTTCAGTTGATTTTAATCGACTGGAAAATGGCCATTTTTCAAACGGTCTCAGAATTCGATGAAATATGTTTTGTTAGGACCATATCGTCAATACGAATCTAGAAAATATTTTTTGGGAATTTTTAGTGTCTGTATGCGGCCCCAGTAAATTGAAATGCGCGTTCAAATTCAATATATAGAGTTATATGTTGATTTTGATGAAAACTGATCGAAACAATTGAATCAGCTCACGATACATATGCCATTGTGTTCGGAATGGGGGTAATGTGCTATGGACGACAGGCGGTGGGCCTCGTTTAGAGGTCGAATAAGAAAGTACCTTTTTGAATTTAAATAGATAAATATACATATATTTTTATATATGCCCCCCTTCTTTATTCTCTCTCCCTCTCCCCTCATTTCCAAATCGATTTTCAGAAGAAGAAAAAAACCCCGCTGTGCCTCGTCGAACCCCCCCTACGTCGGCGCTGGCCATCGCGCCTCCCCCCCTAGCCGTGCCTCCGCCACCAGGGCCTCCCCCCCTCTCACTCCCCCTTTCCTGAAAGGAAAACCCACGCCGAACCCCCCACCCCCCCTCCCCCCCGCCCCAGCCCGCCGCACCGACCTGAATGCCCCCCTCTGTCAGGCGTTGAGCCACCCTTCCTCTGGTGGTCGCGCCACCCTCGACCATGCCAAGCGCAGCCACAGCTCCGTGCTTTCCCCTCTTCCCCCCTCTAGTTCGACCTGAAGCCCTGCGCCCCCTTTGAAAACCCCCTCCTTCTCCACTAATCAATGTAAGTTTTTTTTTATTTCTTTTTTTTATTTCTTTTATTTACTCAACGATTTTCAGTTCTAGAAACGAATGAATAGAAAATGAGGAAAGATTGGGATTTTAACATTAAAAAGGCCGGATTTTTAAACAAGAAAAGATTGGAAATTTAATTTAGAAAAGATTAGGGATTTAGTTTAGAAAAGTTACGATTTTTAGAAGTAAAAATTCGATTTTTATTATGTAGAAGTATAAAAATATAATCTTTTATTATGTAGAAGTATAAAAATATAATCTTTTATATTGTAGAAGTATAAAAATATAATCTTTTATATTGTAGAAGTATAAAAATATAATCTTTTATATTGTAGAAGTATAAAAATATAATCTTTTATATTGTAGAAGTATAAAAAAATATAATCTTTTATATTGTAGAAGTATAAAAATGTGATTTTTTTATAGCGAGGAAATGAAAATTCGATCTTTATATAAGAAGCAGAAATATAAAAATATAATTTTTATATGGAAAGAAGCATTGTAAAAAAAATATAAAGGAGAAATAAAAATAGAATCTTTATTTATTGAAATGAAGTAATAAAAATATAATTTTTATTATAAACAGCGGGAAAAAGACTACATTGGAATTTCAGTCAAATCCAGACAGTTCAGCAGTTCAAAAGCAAAGCACGGCGGAGTGGAACCCTCTGTGAGAACTTCTCACTTTTAAATTTATTTCTAGTTAAAATATATACTAGGATGCAGACGGTGTTTAGTACCACCCGACACCCGTCGTCCACAGACCATGGATGGCTTTTATGCTTGTTTGTTTGATTTTGATGTGTAGTTGATTGTGTGATGTGATGTGAAATGAAATAAAATATTTATATATTTAAAAATATTTTATAGTTAAAAATAGAATTTTTAACGTGTATATGAAAGGAATTAAAAATAAACAAATCGGACGATTTGTTTATATACACACATTTGACTGACATTGATTGGGACGATAAATTTTACACATCGCCCAACTGCACAAATAAAATCTGTGTTTGATTGTTTGAAACCCCACACGGGTATTGGGATGATATTTGACGTACACTAATCCCGATTGTTTAGTTGTATTTCGATCGGTTGATTGACAGGCTGTTATAAGCGTTGAATATTTATATTTGATGCTTATACAGTGTAGAATGCACTTTGGATGATGGTTGATTATTCATCGTTGTTATGGTATACATGTGTTGTAGAAAATCCATATAATTAACATTATATGGTAACTGGTTGGGCCTCATTCCAATTATGAAAAAGAAAGCTTTGAAATAGAAATATTTGAAATAGAAATATTTGAAATAGAAATATTTGAAATAGTAATATTTGAAATAGAATATTTGGAAATAGAAATATATGAAGCCGTGTTGATTAGATTGACGCCATTTTGACGTGAACGATATTTATATCGATTTTATTCATTTTTCAATGAATATTGAAATAGATTTGAAATTCGAATTATATGGAAATGAATTGAAATTCGAATTATATTTAAAGTGAATTGAAATTCGAATTAAATTGAATTGATTTGAAATTCGAAATAAACTGAAATGATTTGAAATTCGAATAGAATTGAAATTCGAATTAAATTGAAATAGAATTGAAATCGTTTTGAAATGAATTCGAATTAAAATTTAATGGAATCGGATTCGAATTGAAATTGAATAGAATTGAATTCGAATTGAAATTGAATAGAAATGAATTCGAATTGAAATTGAATTAAAAATCGATTTGAATTGAAATCAATTTGAAATGAATTTAAAACGAATTTGTAAGGGAAAATTCAATTTTGATTTGAAAAGGAAGTTGAAAACGTTTTGAAAACGAATTTAAGACGATTTATAAAATACGTTTTAAAAGGAGATCGACGAAGTATATTATATATATATATATATATATATATAATGGCCTGAATAGAACGCGTCGCGGCAGTTCGCGAATTTCGACCATTGACTTCGAACGGATATTACGGGAGATCCGACCGTCGGATTCTCCTAAAACCGGAACCGTTGGGTTCGTATCGAAAAGAGCTTTCGAAAGAATATTAGAAATTTGAAATCTAACGGTTGGATTTGGAATTATGTCCAAATCAAATTTGAAAAAGGTCGTTGTAAGTGCAGTTCGATGGCCGTTGATGGAAATCGACTGTACGGGCCTTGATAAAATTATTAAAAATAGTAATAATTTGTGTAAAATCATAAGAAATGATTTGGGAAGAATTGGGATGAAAAACTCCATATTTGAAAAGATAAAAATAGAAGCTGGAACGATACTCGGAAAGCTTTGTATCCGCGTATTACTTCTAGTTGTGTAATGTATTAATTTTCCGCTGCGATGTATTTAATTGTAATTTAAATCTCTGATATTTCTGTGTAATATTCATTTATACTCTGTATATTCTTGTATTCTGATGTAATTGTTGTAATATACAATGAAATGTTCTCCCGTCTGCGTTCTATTTTGTCGTGTTCTCGAAACAATTAGGCGTTTCGAACGGTCTTGGTCGGTTTAGCGACTGATTCGGATCGAGCGAAATTCCTTGTTGTCACAAAAAGAAAGTCTTTTTTTCTAGGATCTGTTTTCTGAAACTAAAAAGCAATCCCTTGACGAAGACTATCAATTCTCTAAGTTAGTTTTGATTCGTAGCTTTAATCTTGCTTTCTAGTTTGAGAGGAAATGGTAGCTAGGTTAGGACGATCATTGACAGCATGGTGGCTCCTTGGAATGAATTTGTGTGATTTAGGGTTGAGGAATAGGGTTGCTTTTATAGAGGTTTAATCTTATGTGCGCCTTTAGATCATCCTAGGAGCAATCACAACCGTCCGGACTAGATAGAGTTATCCAGAATTGCCACCTATGCCCTAGTGACTCAGCAACAGGTCAGAAAAGACTTAGCAACAACTCAAAATCGTCACTGTTTTTGATCTGGACGAGGGGGGTAGGTCGACCCCCAGGTCGACCCCTTGTTCGACCTGGTCTCTTGGAAGGAAATTTCCCGCCCAACCTGTATCGGGGTTTTTGAATTTCGAAACTTAAATTTGAATTTCGGGCTGGTTTTATTATTTAAATTATTGAATCTTCTTAAGGTCATAACTCCTTCATACGGAGTCCGATTTACGCAAACTCAGACTCTATCTCAAGCAGAATTCCGATACGAACACAATGGCGTAATCCGTTTCCTTTAATTCTCAAATTTGATACTAAGTATTCTTTAATTCGTTACTTAAATGATTATAGAAAATACGGGGTGTTACAGTTTTATTTGTATAACAAATTTTACCAATTCTATTATCAACATATAAAATAAAAAGAATTATTTTATTGTATAACAAATTGTTGTCAATTTTATTATCAACATATAAAATAAAAAGAATTATTTTATTGTGTAACAAATTTTTGTCAATTTTATTATCAACATATACAATAAAAAGAATTATTTTATTGTATAACAAATTTTTGTCAATTTTATTATCAACATATATAATAAAAAGAATTATTTTATAGTATAACAAATCTTTGTTAATTTTATTATCAACATATACAATAAAAAGAATTATTTTATTGTATAACAAATCTTTGTTCGATACTATCATTCATGTATATACAACAGATCAACACAATCAAGATATTTCAAATCAAATCACATACAACACACAACTTAATCTTAACGGCGGATATATAAAAATTTCCGACAATTAATTTTAATTTTTAAATAAGAGATCTCACCTTGATCGGTTTTAGAATTCGATAAAATTATTATTTTTAATAAAATCAAACATATGTTTAATTTTATCAAAAATCCATATGGCCCGGCCTCTGTTTTAGTTCTGATTTACTCCATGTTGTAGATTTCACTTTCACGATTCCAACGCAATTTAAATCGTTCTAATCGGTTCTTTTTGAGAGAATTATAGAGTTTTAAACAATGGATTACATTTTGGGATAATTAAATAATTAATTTAATTAAAAATCCACTTACCCTTAATCAAAAATTAGGCCGTCCCTCTTCTGTTACTCATCATCTTCTTCGTTCCTTAATTACTAAAACCCATTGAACCAAAATTGCATCCAAATCCTACAACGGAGGTTGATTGTCTGACGCACCCTGAAGCCCCTTGCCACCGCCTGCCTGCGTGCCGAGTTCTGATGAACTCGAGATCCTGTGCTGCCCTAAAACTACATGCGAACGCTGGTGGTACTAGCTCGAAATTCGAGCAGTATACCATACTAAATATGATTAAAGCCGCATCATTTTAAAGAGGGTGGACTGCTCTTGGATTTTTGTTTTGGAAGCATGAATAAATTTGATCTACTTTTAGGGAATTTGAGGATCGAAATTCAGAGCATTTTCGCCGTTCATGTCTAACTGGCGGCGGCTCTATATAGATTAGGGTTAGATTGTTTCTAGGGTTATTCATAATATAATATTATTAAATTCTCTAATTTACAAAAAAACCCGCTAATTCCTAATAACTCCAAATCCAGCCCAATGAATGTTGCCCTTAGCCAACTACCCTTATTCCGGACACAATGGACTAGGTCTCATCAGCCAATTTGATCGTTTTAGCCAACTTTTCTTTAAATTAAAATATAAACCATTTAATTATTTAATTTGATCATACATTTTAATTTACCGGGACCACATACTAACTCCAAAAAAATCCCAAAAAATAAATCTAGTTATGTTTTAACGGTACGGTCCTAACAAAATTAATTTCGTCGAATTTGAAGACCATTTGAAAAATGGTCATTTTCTAGTCGATCCAATTCAACTAAAATTGACCAAAACACGTTTTAATTTACCACACTCACCTATTAATTCCAAAAATTATGAAAATTGGAATCTAGCAATAATTTGACATTCCGGATCCAACAAAAGTGGTTACATCAAAAACGGAGGTCGTTTGCAAAATGGCTATTTTTAAGGGCTATTAATTATTTTAAAATATATATAAATTTCATAGAGACTATTTTATATTTTAAACTGGACATAACTTTTAATTTATAAAGTTAAATTTTTGTTTCTTACATTCGTTAGAAAGATACAGTTAAATCAATTCTAATGTTTCTTGTTTCGTCCAATTCTGACTTATATTGGGTTTTGTATATTCAATTGAAATTAGAAATCGATTTTTCAAACTACCGCGCCATTTTAGGCTCATTTTATAATTAAAATAAATTCATACTTTCTAATTTAGATTAAAATAAATTTTTAGTCGTAATTATTTAAAATAAATCATTTTAAATATCCAAAATCCATTAAAATTGCTAAAATAAAAAATTTAAATTGGTTCAGAATTTCTGGGTTGTTACATGTTTGATTGGTGTATTTCCGCTGTGCATTGTATTTATACATTTTTATTTCCGCTGCTAAGTATTTTATTCTTTGATAATTGTATTTTCGCTGCGTATATTATTTATTCATCCTCTGATATTCCTGTACTTTAATGTAAATTGTTGTAATGCGTTCAAATGCATCGTGTTCTCAAACAATCCGCGTTCTCGTTCAGTCTAGGCTGGTTGGGGATTTTCGGTCCTGACATTGGGCGAGCCATTATATAGTCGATGCTGTGGTTATATGGGTTCATGTTTGATTCAATGATAAGGATTTTAGAGGAGTTCGCGTGGGAAGATATTTGGTAGAGAGAAGTTTTGGAGGACGAAGGTTGCAGTAGTGGTTTCAAAAGAACCGGAGGTCGGAGGTGATTGTGGCAAGCGAGTGTGTGAGGTCAACCAAGGGCTTTTGTTTAGGGTTTAATGTCAGTAATGGGTTATCTTTGGAAGATGGGTGTTGGAGCTCTGGTGGTGGGTTACTAGCATTTTAGGTGGATGTGTGATCTGCTAGAGGTGGCACACCAATGAACGGGGCGGCCATGTATGTGCACACAGTGCACAGGAGACAGAGAAGGAAGGAGTAGGATCGGGCATAATTTTTGGAGTGGATCACACGTGGTGATCACGTCTTTTTGGTTGATAGAATTCGTGATTGGGCAAGGGAGGAAGAAGATGGAACGGGCAGGGAAATTAAGGGTGATCTGTTGTGTTGATCAGGAGATTTAAATTTGCCAAATTCATTGATCTGGAAGAATGGATGGATCGGGCAAGAGAATTTAGGTGATCGGCTTGAGTGGATGACCATTTTTGGTGTGTGCAAAAATATAATATTTGGCAAAAAGAGTAGGAGTGACCTACTAACATTTTTGAACTGATCGACCCATGGTGATCACTCATTTTTGAGTGATCACATCGAGTTTGGCTAGATTTAGATTTTTACCAAGCTTTTGAGCGTTGTGAGTCATGCAAGCCGTTTTTGCTGATCGATGCGTGTCGATCAGCTATTTTTGAGTGTGCAGCACTACTTTTTACCAATTCTAAATATTTTTCCGCAACTAGTTTTACTGCATGATCGAACCGACGCACTCAGATATTTTTAGCTGATCGGACGGAGTTGATCACGTGTTTTCACTCACCAGCTTTTCCAAACTTATTAATTATGATTTTTGAAATTGACGTTATTTTTATCTTTTTCTGAACAGTTCACGACATCAATCAAATCGCGTTGCGTTTTCCGATGACGTTCTCGTAATACGAGCATGTCATTATTCATAACTTCTACATGTGATTGTTTGACCAAATACTGGTCAACACAGATCACGATAATTTAATAAAACGTTAACATGATTTACAGAAATTAAATCATCTTAATACCATCGTTTGAAATAAAAATATGATGTCGTTTAAGTATTTATAAGTGAATTGTCGAACTAGAGTTGTTAAATATGTTATGACAATTGTTTGTTGATTAATTTGACAGTTATATTATGATTATTCTAACATGAATGTTTAAATTAACATTGACACATTTAATCATTCTGTATTAGATCATGGTTTATATCTGAGAGTTGAACCGTATATGTGAAATAATTTCAGTAGTAAAGTCCTGATAATCAATTAGGATATAGAAACCCATATGAAATATGTTGATTTGATTGCTATTAAATCTCACTTGACCCTAAAATATATTAAAGTTATCGCTTGGAAAAGTCCGGAATCAAAATTTCCACTTCGATTCGATTTATACGATTACAAGTCGAAGATTTTTGAAGATGGAGTTTATGCAAGGCCTGTTCTGTCGATCCTAGGTAGAAATTGCCTAAGATGGATTTCCAGAAAAGTGCCTTCAGTTTGTCCGGTCACAAGACAACTTGTACGGATGAATGTCTAACACCGTATGCCTAATAGATCACATGAGTTAATCTCTTCAAACATATTTACGTTGGGGCGAAGGAATTCGTTTCTCTTAGCTTTATACCGGTAATTATTTTTGGGGAAGTCAATTTGTGATTTGGCAGGTATGACGATGTCGCATTCAAAGTAAATGAAAATGTGATATTCCAAAATGCTAAGTATAGCCTCAAGTCTCACAACCGGGAAATGAATAAAATCAGACAGGCAACATAGCTATGTTGGTAGCTTCCATCAGGGTGTATTGTTACTTCTTTCACTTCTGTATCTCCCAGGAAATGGTGGTTTGGTTACCATTGGTTATAATACGTTTGGTATACTCAAGAGAAATGAGTGGCTGGTCATGTGTGGTTGGATCGTAAGATGTTCTTGTTAAATCCAGTGTATTTCTCTCTAGAGATACACCATTGGTAGGTGGATCCATACCTTGTAAAAGTTGGAAACCCATTATCCATAAGCACCTTGCGGTTTTATTTGTATACTAGGTAGTTAAATGTGAGATGCAAGCATTTCCTAGATCCTAATTTGTTTTGAAAACCCTGACACTGTCATAATATCTTATTTCGATATACAAAGTGTTTTTCGTTCTCATAGGGTAAAAACCTGTTCCGTGCTTATTGTAATGTCCCGTAATTTTCACAATATAATAATTAATTTATTTAATTATTTAAATAGTGAATTAGAAATTTAAATGGTTGTTGAATTAAATAATATTGAATATTAAATTAATTTAAATAATAGAATAATATATTTAATTCTGAAATAATAAAAATAGCTGAATTCACAATATTGTGTGAATTGGATTTTTTATAATGTATAATTCAGTTTAGAGTTGAATTGTATTCACGAATATATTATATAACGATAGTATGAGTGTATAATTATATTATAATAATAATCGAGCCCGTAACGTTGCGGCAGTTTGCTATTTGGCGATTTGAACTTCAACTGAATGTACAGGGTCCGTTTTAAATCGGATTTCTGTGAAACAAGAAACGTTCGGAGCTGGAGAAGTATATTTTTCTAATGGAAGAGAAAAATCGGGATTTCATTGTGTAGATTTTGATTAATGTCCAAATCAAATTTTAGAAAAGTCGCTATGGGATTCCTTTGAAATTTATAAATATATATTTATATTATAAAAGGATTTTATATATAAATCGAATATCGATATAACTGGGAATTTTGAAATATCGAGTTATAAATCCAATTGGAGTTGTATGATATTCTAGTGTGGAAATATACGATAATATTTATTTTAAAATATTTAATTTAGTTATTTTTAAACGTATTTATTTATTTAAATGTGTTATTTAGAGCTTTAAAAATAGCCAGTTTTGCAAATGACCTCCGTTTTTGATGAAACTAATTTTGTTGGATCTGCAATATTAAATTATTGCTAGATTTCAATTTCCATAATTTTTGGGATCAGTATGTGGCCGTACCGATTTTTAGTGAGAAAAATAGTCGGCATTTTGACGGTTAAAAATACGCTGTGTGGGCAAACGGAGTCGGAATTCGACGAAACCAGTTTCGTTGGGTCCGTAATGTCAAACTAAAAGTGTATGTCCATTTTTGTGATTTTTGGGTATCGCATGTGATCACAGGAATTTTTAAAGACAGATACAGACAGCGTTAAGTTGAATATTAGTTGAATATTAATTAAATAATCGAATAAAAATATATTAAAACTTCCCTATATATACCCTTAACAATCTCCCTAAACATAGAAAATTCATTCTTCTAGTCTACGATAAAACCGCCGCTGTTCTTCTTAAAGCAGCATTTTTCGTGGCCTTCAAAAATCCAGAATAAATCAAATCAAATATCTAAAATAATAAAACATATGTATATGGATTACTATCCACCTGCTCTTCACGTTCATATGGTTTTCGATGGGTTCAGAGAAATTTGTGTTCGCTGTTTTGTTGACAACGTAGTCTAGGGTTACCGATTTTCGTCGATTGAGGATGAGTTGGGTGTTTTCGATTTCGTAGTTGAGTTCGCGATGATTTGTAGCATCTCGTGAGTAATTTTATGATTTTTATGAATTAAAAGGTGTCGATGGTCTTCTGAAACGCGATGAGCAGGGAGTTCGATGGGTTTGGTGAAGGACGTTCAAGTTTGAAGTTTTTGGCACTAGGAGATAGAAATTTGGAAGTGGATTGAAATGGTGGTGTTCTTGTTGAAGGCGATGAAGAGATGGAGGGTGCGGTCAAGGTTGAAGTTAGCTGTAATGGTGAATGGTGTAGGGGAATCCGCATTATTTGGTTCTGGAGGAAGAAGCTTATTTTAGCGGGTTTGGGATCCGAAGGTGGAAATGGGCTGGGAATAAAGGGAACAAGCCCAATTAGAGAATAATTCAGTTTTATTTTTAAATTTAAATAGTATATTAACATTGTAAAATTCATTACTTGTTCGTCCGATGTCAGAATTCAGTAAAACAAGATCCGTTGGGATCGTATGGATGAGAGCTTCACAATGGAACTGACTGGGAATGAATCGGAGCTCGTTACAATTTATAGAGAAATAAATTGTTCGTCTGAATCAAGCGATGGTTATCGTTATTAACAATGATCGTCCAATGTGAGTAAAACTCACCAACTCTGAACAGTTATGTTTTTATAACGTATTCTTAGAACTGATGGTTATATGTTGATTGCTGTGTATTAACTGTTTGGTTGAATTGCTTATGTATTGGTTGAAATTATAGATAACGATATATATATATATATATAAATCGTTAATCAAATATCGATTCTGTTTATCAGAATATTTCATAGTGAAATGAAATTGATGTTAATTATATTGCTTAACATCCGTGGATGCAGGGAAACAGGTTGGAGGGATCCAACTGGATTCCTCAATATTTATAATACTGTTGTTTTCATATATTGTAATATATGATGTGATATATAATCTGTGTTGATTATGTGTGTTTGAATGATATCAATCATTGTTATTTGGTATTTTAAATACCAAATAAATACTGGGAAGTAGAAAAGGGGATTTTTAAAGTGTATTTTGAAAATGAATTATTTATATAAAATCAATGGATTTTATATATAAAAGGAAAATATTTGTAAACAAATATAAAAGGAAAATATTTGTAAAACAAATATAAAAGGAAATATTTATTTGTTAAATAAATAGATTATAAAAGGGAATATTTATTTAGAAGATAAATAGAAAGATAAAAGGAATATCTATTTGGAAATAAATAGAAAGATAAAAGGAATATCTATTTGGAAATAAATAGAAAGATAAAAGGAATATATATTGGGAAGATAAAAGGAATATTTATTTAGAAAATAAATAAGATATCATAAAAGGAAATATTGGGAAAGTAAGTAGGATTATAAAAGGAGTTAGAGTTAATTGAATTAGAGTTAATCGAATTAGAGTAATTGGATTAGAGTTAATCGAATTAGAGTAATTGAATTAGGGTTAATCGAATTATAGTTAATCGAATATTAGTTATTCGAGTAGAGTTAATCGAAAGGAGTTATCAAATATTAGTTATTCGAAAGGAGTTATCGAATGTTAGTAATTCGAAAGGAGTTATCAAATATTAGTTATTCAAAAGGAGTTAATCAACTATTGGTTATTCGAAAAAGAGTTATCGAATATTAGTTATTTGAAAGGAGTTAATCAAATATTGGGTATTCGAAAAAGAGTTATCGAATATTGGTTATTCGGAAAAGAGTTATTGAATATTGGTTATTCGAAAGAGATTTAATTGAATATTAGTTATTCGAAGAGAGTTAATCGAATATTAGTTATTCGAATAAGAGTTAGTCGAATATTAGTTAATCGAATAGGAGTTAATCGAATATAGTTTATTTGAATAGAGTTAAAGGAGTTAATCGAATATAGTTTATTCGAATAGAGTTAAAGGAGTTATCAAATATAGTTTATTCGAAAGGAGATAATCGAATATAGTTTATTCGAAAGGAGTTAAGTGATAAGAGTTAATGAATTAAAGTCAATCGAGTTAAAGTTAATGGGGTTAGGGTTAATTGATTTGAGTTAATCGAGTTATATTTTGGTGTTAGATATTTCAGAAGTAGGGATTATAACGCTATAGTTATAATCAAATGTTTTTCAATAAGGAAGTGGATTCGTAAATAGAATCTGAGAGTTACGTAAGGAAGTTTGTTAAAGATTTAAAGGGTGAACCTCGTCTATTTCGAAGTTAGAAATGTTGTTCAGTTAAGTTCTGAGAGGTAGTTATACCCCCAACTTGATTGGTTTCGTTTGTAACTAAGGAATGGCTAGGGTTCGATAGTGAAGGTTGGTTAAGTGAATTAGTTAATGAGTGTAATGTTTTGAGTTGGCATAGCGATGTTTTATTTAAACATCTGTTTAAATCCAATTATAGGAGTTTTGGAAATGTTGTCCAAATATGAATCAGAAATGTTTTCTAATATAGAAAATAAGAAATGGAAAGGTTTTCCAATAATTAATAACGCATATTTTCTAAATTAGATAATAAGAATTTATATATATATATGGGAATAGGAAATGGGAACATGAATAAATTTATAATAAATTAATGATAAATTAATTTAAGAGATAAATGATGATTGGTGATTAATCGATAGAATTTCCATCTGGAAATAATGTCGTTGTTTGTACACATATTTTTCTTTGATAGTTAACTCATCGACTATCGAAGTTTTTGACCATTTTTCCGTCGTCAATACGGAGAGACCGGGATCAGATTCATTATCTGAAAACCACTCTGTATGGACGTTAGCGTTGCGATCAAATATGATGAAGATAATTAAAGAAGGAGTTATGCAAGGGCTGTCCTGTTTACAGAATAGTACCTTCGGTTTGTCCAGTCCCAGGACAACCTGTATGGAAGAATGTCTGACAGAGTATATCTAATGGATCATGTAAGTTGATATCTTCAAACGTATGTACGTTTGGTGGCGGAGGAATTCATTTCTCTTAGCTGTATACCCATTGTATTTTTGGAGAAATCAATTTGTGATTTGGCGGGTATGACGATGTGACATTCAAAGTGAATAATGGCGCGATCTGTCAGAGATAAGCGTGGCCTCTAGCCTCACAACTGGGAAATGACAAAAATCGGGCTGGCAGCATGGCTAAGTGGTTGGTTGGCCTCTAGCCTCACAAGTAGGGTGTTTTATGCACTGGTATTCTTAGGAGGAAACCCGTTTCGTGTTATACGGCGTGGTCCCTTGATTTACTGAACTTTTAAAAAAAAGATGAACTGTTTTAGTTCTCACACCAGTCCCACGACAGACCTGGAGTTTATTGTTTTAACCTAAACTTTGGGTGCCCTTATATTGACACGGGCAGCTAGTAGTTTTGGTTTTGCAGATTTATATTCACAGGATCCTGGTTTACAGCTGGAATGATATCCGGAAAGCTTTGTATCCGTATATCTCCTTCTAGTTGTGTATTGTATTATTTTCCGCTGCGATGTATTTAAATGTAATTTAAATCTCTGATATTTCTGTGTAATATTTATTCATACTCTGTATATTCTTGTATTCTGATGAATTGTTGTAATAACAATGAAATGTCCTTCCGTCTGCGTTCTATTTTGTCGTGTTCTCGAAACGATCAGGCGTTTCGAACGTTCTGCGTCGGTTTAGCGACTGATTCAGATCGAGCGAAATCCCTTTTTGTCACATAAATTTCTTTACTTGTTTTTATTATTTAAACAAGTTAATATTTCTTAGTCCATTTGAAATTCAAATTCTATTTTTCTAAAAATAGATTTCCCCTTTTTATCTCAAAAATCCCCTTTCACGATATTTTTTAAATCTACATTTAGGCTCAATGATATTTTAAACACCCAAAACAACCAATTATAAATGACAGGTTTTCAAACACATTATATATGATACTATATATGAAAAACAAACAAATAATAATATTTTTGAGGAATCCAGTTGGATCCCTCAAACCTGTTTTTCCTGCATCCACAAACGTTGGCCAACATAAATAATACCCATCCTACTTCGAGGCAGGATATCGCGGTATAGAAGGTCATCCACTATCATAGCGTGGGGCGTATAGGATCATCCGCTAATGATATCACGGGCATCCGCTAATGATATTACGGGAATCCAACCACCAATATATATATATATATATATATATATATATATATAATAACCACAAACACCAATCCTAAATAACTAATATATATTTTATAGCCACAAAAATATTTCAGTGCATGCAAACAACCAACGAACATTTATTTTAACGAATAAAATAATTCTAAATAAAAATATCAGTGAGATTTACTCACCGTGATTTTTAATTCGATCCATTCCGATTCCAATTTTGATTCCCTTCTCGTTAACCTCAAAGCTATTATTCCAACTGGACTCGTCTTGCGTAATCTGACCCTAATAGAATTGAAATTTCCTTTTATTATATTTCATTTTTCATGATCCATATTCGTAATTAATTTTGTAGCTACCAATTTGAATTTGAACTAATCAGTTTTTGTTTGATTTTGATACCACATGAATAAAATTTCAAACTGATTTAAAGAGTATTCATTAATTCGCTGATTATTTAATTAACAATGAATTACCTTATTGTCTTTTTAACAGCTAAAAGTGGCCCTGCAGTCTTGTTAACATTCCACCGCTACCGTGACCAGATCCCCTTCGTTCTCTACGAACAGAACACCCATCCAGTAAAATAAACCCACTATGGCAACCAACTCTACACTGCACCTTCTTCCCAAATCGACACCTGAAACGACCCAAACTTCCCAGTAGAGGAATGTCCGGATTGCTTTAATAACAATACACATCAGAACACAAACCGAGGAACATTTTATTGCTGATTACAACAATTACATCAGAGTACAAGGATATAACAGAGTATGAATACTTAATTACACAATAGAAATAAAATAATATCAGAGATTTAAATTACATTTAAATAGCAGCAGAAAAATAATACAAATATACAACTGAAAGGAATACACGGATATAGAGCTTTCCGAATACCGCTTCAGCTGTAGACCAAGATCCTGTAAATATATCTGCAAAAAGCTACTCGACTGCCTGTGTGGAAAATATGGGCACCCGAGTTTGCTAGTGAAACAAACTACAGGTCAGTCATGGGACTAGTATGAGAAATCCTAACTAAACTTATCTAATAAGGCTAATCACAGGACCACGCTGCTGACGCGGAACGGGTTTACTATATTGGATTGCCAGTGCATAAATTAAAGTAAATCATTAAACAACGCAATGCTTTTTAGAAAAATGAAACCATTATAAGACCCAATTCCCATCACACAATGCAACGCAAACCGGAGAATAGGGTTTTACCTTATAATGGTCAAAAGATGCTTGATACGATAAAACGGATTTAATATTAGTGTGTATATATATGGGTATACATATAATAAACATTTCAATCATAATGTATCAATCATAGACGGTACAGTACCCCATCCTACTATGTCGCCATACTAGTTCTACAATCAAAATCGCAAGGTCGTCTTGGAAATTGGATTTCCATCATGAGTCGAGGCTAGGGGCAAGCTCCTCTCCGATTCGATACACTCTAGCAAATGCCTCAGGATCCCCTGCAGTGAACCCATGGATGCGGTAGGGCCGGTCCCCGCCTACCGCCAGTGGATTGGTTATGCCTGAACACACGTTTCCCGATTCCTTTGAACCTATAGTATGACCACTAACGGCCTATAAAAATCCGAGGCACCTCAAAACCTATCATCCACATAAGTAAAATGTCAGCCAGTTTAAGCACTGACACTACCACTAGATAGAAAGAAACGTACGCACTCCCTACGGTCCACATCCCGTTTTTGACTCATACCGGGGTGTGAGGCTCGCGAAGTCACGCTATACACAAAGCTATGCCATAATAGGCTATGCTTTGATCATCCCACAAGGCCCTGCTTTTCAACAAAAGCCTTGATCATTTGCATTTTGGCGTGCCACATTGACATTTCACGCCATGCGATCAATCACTATTAACATATACCAGGGTGTTAAGTAGAGAATAAATCCTCCACCACCAAACAGACATACATTAACAGAAATCGATTTAATTCACATGGAACGAAATCCAATGTCAGACACGCATCCATTTACTAGCTTATGCTCTGGGTCTGAGCGAAAACCAAATCCGAACAATCAACAATAGTCCGGACGGCCACTATTGAAGCCCCTTCGAGGTAGCTACTCCCATTAAGGGTCTCTGTAGCAACACATCCATCTGATGTGAAAATCGTTGCTCTTCAACCACCGTCTTCATCTTCGACTCTTCATCGTCGTAGTAATTATTCGAAATGGGTTAAACCCGATCTTTCCGAATAACTCTCGTATTTTTATAATTAAGAATCGAGTACTATAAAAGCACATCCAACGCCTCATTCCAATTCAGAATATTCTTTTAAATAAAATATTCAAATTATTCTATAAAAGAGAAATTCTTTACATTTACTCTTAAATCTTTCTTTTAAAGATTTATTCAAAACACCATTTGGTTTTAAATATAAAAAATCATTATTAAATGATTCTTTAGATTTAAGAGATAAATCTTATTCTTAACTGGGTTAAAGAATTAATGTCATTTAAAACATAGTTCACGGTAAACCCAAAATCGTCTTCCATAAAATATGGAATCTTCACAGAAATCAAATCAATATATAATCGTTATAAATTTCTGTATCCAACCAATAATATAAATGGAATAACGGCAAGGCCTCTTAAATTCCATATGTAGTATCGGTCTTCTTTTACAGAAGCTTATCTCGGTTATAATTAATTCGAATTCTATTCAATTCTAATTTAATATATTAAATTGGAAAACTTTACTTTTGGAAAATTTCCATTTAAATCATAATAAAAGATTTATAAATTCCAAATCATACTTTCACTGTCTGTAGGGTTAAAGAACAAGTGTCGCTTAAAAACACAGTTCACAATAAACCCAACTCACATTTTTTTATTTCAATTACAAAATATAATCGAAAACTTTAATAATCTAAATTAAAAGATTATTCTTTTCATACGGGGTTTAAGAACAATGTTATTTAAGACACTGTTCACGACAAACCCAAATCCAATTTATTTAATTTCAATTAAATATCAACAAATTGGAAACTTCATTAAATCTTAATTTAATGATTTATTCTAGTTAATAACTAGTTCATTTCAATAAAAATATATTTTTCTAAAATATATTTATTTTCTAAGATATTTTCTAAATATTCTTTTTCTAGAATATTCTTTATTGGAATGTGACTCAATCAACAACCATATATTGTATGTAATCAACAATCATGACAAATAATTATTAACATCCAAATGACGACCAAAGTGGAATTTATAACTGTGTGAGCATTAAAGTAAATAACTAACGCTCATCACAGACTGTCAATCCGTCGATTGACATATAACTAAATATTGGGAGTAGTGCGTGTACAGTATCATCCCAATACCCGTGTGGAGTTTCATCCATCAACCAAATAATAAATTATTTGTGCACTTGGGCGATGTGTGAAAATAATCGTCCCAATCACATAAACAAGTCAGGTAACTTGTAAATGGAAGTGTAGTATTCAATTTGAATGTTCTAACATTATCGGTAATACGTTTAACACTTCAACATCGTAGACATATATTTCACAAATATGAATTACAGGGTTTTTCTTCTTCTTACAATAAAATGTAAATTCTATTACTAACATTTTTGTAGCAAAATTTTCATATGACATTTTATGACAAAAATGTATCAAAATTTCAATGCGATATTTTATGCTTGTTTTATTTGCAACAAGGAATGCAAATAAAAATGTGACATTTCATTTCTAGTTTTATTTGCAATAAGGAATGCAAATAAAAATGTGACTTTTCATTTCTAGTTTTATTTGCAACAAGGAATGCAAATAAAAATGTGACTTTTCATTTCTAGTTTCGTTCAATTCTGATTTAAAATGAATCCTGTACAGTCAGTCAAATTTCAATTTTTTTAAACTGCAGCGCTGTTTTAAACTCCTTTTATAATTGAATTTAAATTTATTCATTTTAAAATAAATTTTTAGTCGTTCTTATTTAAAATAAACCATTTTAAGCACTTAAGATTCATTAAAATTTCTAAAATAAAAATTTTAAATTAGCCCCAAAATTCCGGGTCATTACAATCGCACCCACTTAAAACCTTTTCATCCTCGAAAAGGAACGTAGCTAAAAGTTGTTTAATTTACTAACTTACTTAAATTTCTATTTATTGTTTTCAATAATTTTATTAGTTAAAGAAATTATCATTCCAATAATTTTTATTAGCTAAACTAATAATCAAACATCGCAACCATCAATCAATTAGGTAATTAACTTTTCAAATATGTATAACTTTTATATATAGTCAAAAATCATATTTTTAGTGCAAATCACAGCAATGTGTACTAACTAAGTTTTGGATCTCATACCAGTTAATGGAAATACATTGAAATCCCACTTTCGAAACTCGAACATAAATACAGGTGATGGTCGACCTATCACCAGAATTATCTCCGGGCGACTAGAGTGTGATTCTATATCTATCCAGTATATTAAAACTTCGAATATCCGTTAATTACTCGTATATTCAAAATCTTTATATACTCGATTGTCCACATTAAAATATAATATACTCAAATACGTATATTAAGATAAAAAAATTCAAAACTAAATTTGTTTTCATTTTTACATTTTCTTTCAAAGAAAACAATACTCTTCACACTCGTTCTAGGATACTACTGATCCTATCTCTAACGAGTTATTCTTATGGGATATTACTAATAGAATCTCTGATGAATTCTTTCGTTCGGTTCTAAGTGTCTTGTTCTCGAGCTCTGTAAACCAAAGCTCTGATACCAAATGAAACGACCCGAACTTCCCAGTAGAGGAAAGTCCGGATTGCTTTGAGAACAATACACATCAGAACACAAACCGAGGAACATTTTATTGTTGATTACAATAATTACATCAGAGTACAAGGATATAACAGAGTATGAATACTTAATTACACAATAGAAATACAATAATATCAGAGATTTAAATTACATTTAAATAGCAGCGGAAAAATAATACAAATATACAATTGGAAGGAATACACGGATACAGAGCTTTCCGAACACCGCTTCAGCTGTAGACCAAGATCCTGTAAATATATCTGCAAAAAGCTACTCTACTGCCCGTGTGGAAAATATGGGCACCCGAGTTTGCCAGTGAAACAAACTACAGGTCAGTCATGGGACTGGTATGAGAAATCCTAACTAAACTTATCTAATAAGGCTAACCACAGGACCACGCTGCTGACGCGGATCGGGTTTACTCCATTGGATTGCCAGTGCATAAATTAAAGTAAATCGTTAAACAATGCAATGCTTTTTAGAAAAATGAAACCATTATAAGACCCAAGTCCCATCACACAATGCAACGCAAACCGGAGGATAGGGGTTTACCTTATAATGGTCAAAAGATGCTTGATACGATAAAACGGATTTAATATTAGTGTGTATATATATGGGAATATATATAATAAACATTTCAATCATAATGTATCAATCATAGACGGCATAGTACCGCATCCTACTATGTCGCCATACTAGTTCTACAATCAAAATCGCAAGGTCGTATTGGAAATTGGATTTCCATCATGAGTCGAGGCTAGGGGCAAGCTCCTCTCTGATTCAAGACACTCTAGCAAATGCCTCAGGATCCCCTGTAGTGAACCCTTGGATGCAGTAGGGCCAGTCCCCGCCTATCGGCAGTGGATTGGTTATGCCTGAACACACGTTTCCCGGTTCCTTTGAACCTATAGTATAACCACTAACGGCCTATAAAAATCCGAGGCGCCTCAAAATCTATCATCCACATAAGTAAAATGTCAGCCAGTTTAAGCACTGACACTACCACTAGCTAGAAAGAAACGTGTTCACTCTCTACGGTCCATATCCCATTTTTGACTCATACCGGGGATTGAGGCTCGCGAAGTCACGCTATACACAAAGATATGCCATAATAGGCTATGCTTTGATCATCCCACAAGGCCCTGCTTTTCAACAAAAGCGTTGATCATTTGCATCTTGGCATGACACATTGAAAATTCACGCCATGCGATCAATCACTAATAACATATACCAGGGTGTTAAGTAGAGAATAAATCCTCCACCACCAAACAGACTTACATTAACAGAAATTGATTTAATTCACATGTAACGAAATCCAATGTCAGACACGCATCCATTTACTAGCTTATGCTCTGGGTCTAAGCGAAAACCAAATCCGAACAATCAACAATAGTCCGGACGGCCACTACTGAAGCCCCTTCAAGGTAGCTACTCCCATCAAGGGACTCTATAGCAACACATCCATCCGATGTGAAAATCGTCGATCTTCAACCACCGTCTTCATCTTCGACTCTTCATCATCGTAGTAATTATTCGGAATGGGTTAAACCCTGTCTTTTCGAATAACTCTCGTATTATTATAATTAAGAATCGAGTGCTATAAAAACAAATCCAACGCCTCATTCCAATTCAGAATATTCTTTTAAATAAAATATTCAAATTATTCAATCAAAGATAAATTCTTTACATTTACTCTTAAATCTTTCTTTTAAAGATTTATTCAAAACACCATTTGGTTTTAAATATCAAAAATCATTATTAAATGATTCTTTAGATTTAAGAGATAAATCTTATTATTAACTGGGTTAAAGAACTAATGTCATTCAAAACATAGTTCATGGTAAACCAAAAATCGTCTTCCATAAAATATGGAATCTTCACAGAAATCAAATCAATATATAATCGTTATAAATTTCTATATCCAACCAATAATATAAATGGAATAACGGCAAGGCCTCTTAAATTCCATATGTAGTATCGGTCTTCTTTTACAGAAGCTTATCTCGGTTATAATTAATTCGAATTCTATTCAATTCCAATTTAATATATTAAATTGGAAAACTTTACTTTTGGAAAATTTCCATTTAAATCATAATAAAAGATTTATAAATTCCAAATAATACTTTCACAGTCAGTTGGGTTAAAGAACAAGTGTCGCTTAAAAACACAGTTCACAACAAACCCAACTCACATTTTTTTATTTCAATTACTAAATATAATCGAAAACTTTAATGATCTGAATTAAAAGATTATTCTTTTCATACGGGGTTTAAGAACAGTGTTATTTAAGACACTGTTCACGACAAACCCAAATCTAATTTATTTAATTTCAATTAAATATCAACAAATTGGAAACTTTGTTAAATCTTAATTTAATGATTTATTCTAGTTAATAACTAATTCATTTCAATAAAAATATATTTTTCTGAAATATATTTCTTTTCTAAGATATTTTCTGAAATATTCTTTTTCTAGAATATTCTTTATTGGAATGTGACTCAATCAACAACCATATATTGTATGTAATCAACAATCATGACAAATAATTATTAACATCCAAATGATGACCAAAGTGGAATTTATAACTGTGTGAGCATTAAAGTAAATAACTAACGCTCATCACAGACTGTCAATCCATCGATTGACATATTACTAAATATTGGGAGTAGTGCGTGTACAGTATCATCCCAATACCCGTGTGAGGTTTCATCCATCAACCAAATAATAAATTATTTGTGCACTTGGGCAATGTGTGAAAATAATCGTCCCAATCACATAAACAAGTCAGGTAACTTGTAAATGGAAGTGTAATATTCAATTTGAATATTCTAACATTATCGGTAATACGTTTAACACTTCAACATCGCAGACATATATTTCACAAATATGAATGACAGAGTTTTTCTTCTTGTTACAATAAAATGTAAATTCTATTACTAACATTTTTGTAGCAAAATTTTCATATGACATTTTATGACAAAAATGTATCAAAATTTCAATGCAACATTTTATGCATGTTTTATTTGCAACAAGGAGTGCAAATAAAAATGTGACTTTTCATTTCTAGTTTTATTTGCAACAAGGAATGCAAAAAAAATGTGACTTTACATTTCTAGTTTTATTTGCAACAAGGAATGCAAATAAAAATGTGACTTTTCATTTCTAGTTTCATTGAATTCTGATTTAAAATGAATCCTGCACAGTCAGTCAAAGTTCAAATTCAAATTTTTTAAACTGCAGCGCTGTTTTAAACTCCTTTTATAATTGAATTTAAATTTATTCGTTTTAAAATAAATTTTTAGTTGTTCTTATTTAAAATAAACCATTTTAAGCATTTAAAATTCATTAAAATTTCTAAAATAAAAATTTTAAATTGGCCCCAAAATTCCGGGTCGTTACAACACCAGACAACTGAACACCACTTCAACCCTATCGTTCTTCCAGGCTTCGCAGTTGTAACACCCCGTATTTTCTGAGAATGTTAAACTAACAAAATAAAGTATACTTAATTTTTAGGAGAAGAATTAAGGGAAACGGGTTACGCCATTGCGTTCGTCTCAGAATTTTGCTTGAGATAGAGTCCGAGTTTGCATCAATCAGACTCCGTATGAAGAAATTATGACCTTCAGAAGTTTCAGGGATTTAAATAAAACAGCTCAGGTTCAAATTCGAAATTCAAATCACACACCCGGGCTGGGCAGGAAATTTCCCGCCCAGGACCTAGGTCGACCAGGGGGTCGACCAGTGGGTCGACCTATGGGTCGACCTCCCCCCTATTTCCAGATCCGAGGACAGGTTCATTTTTCTGCATTTGGACGCCCGTTCTGACCAAATTCGTTGATCCCTATGCTATATAAACAACCCTAAGGCTATAGTTTTCTCTACACAACTTCATTATGCCTATACTCTACCCTAACTTATATCAAAATAAATCAAAGATGGGGTTATGTTGCTCAAGATCTTCAAGAAATCAAGTTAGAATTCAAGTAGAGATTCAAAGGCTAATTCAACGACTTCAACGACTATTTTCTAAGAATCAAATCTAAATTAGAGAATCGATAGTCTACGTCAAGGGATAGCTTTTCAGTTTCAGAAAACAGATCCCAGAAAACAAGACCATTCTTTTGTTTGTAAGTTCATGTTACTTTTAGAAATAAAATTTAAATTGTGATTATGACATTGTAATAAATATGAATCTGAGATTATGCCTATTTCTATCTGTCTTTCTATATCCATTGGATCTATATCATTTGATATTACTATGTCCATCCTTTGTCTCTTCTTTCCTTCTTCGCTTTTTGTTTTTATAGCCAGGCTACTGCGAGCCTGAACCAAATCTCATAAGAGATGAACGTACGTTAGATAAAAATTGGACATAATATATGATTTGGACATGGCCAGCGCTAAAATTGGGAAAAGTATTAAATTATGTATAATTGGGCATAACTGATTTGTAACGGATTTAAGGACATAACACATGTTGTATTCAAAACATAAAGTGTATCGAACATATGACTTGGGAATGAGGCATAAAGTATATTGGACATATGACTTGGGGTTTGGGGCGTAAATCGAACTGTAAACATGTAAGTTCAAGTTATTTCCAGATTTAAACACCTAATAGTGATTTTGGCATGTAATGAAATGGATCTAAAGTCCATGCTTGATGATAAGACAAATCTTTCAGATTAATTCCTATCTTTCTATTGAATCAATGATTTACATGTCTAGGAAGTTATTGTTCAATCATGCCTATCTTTGTTGGACATCTGATATATAATCCTTTTTGGTTCATGATATTATTTATATCAGATCTATATGTCTATGAGGTTATTTCTGTCAGTTTGTTTCATATCTATCTTTGTTATACCTCAACTCTAACAGATCTGTAATCCTCTTAGGTCCATAATATTATATTTGATAGATCTACCATTTTAATGCCTGTTTTATGCCTACTCTCGTTTATGTTCCTCTTTCTTCCCCTTTTATTTTATGAATCTAGATTAACCTCGAATCTAGAGTGAAACTTATTGTACGTGCGATTGGAATGCGGGGGTATTGGGGGATAGTCTATTTGGTAATGGTGGAACATAATTTTGTAACTTATGATTTGGGGGCATAATTGTCTTTGTTGCGAACTTGGGGTAAATTGAAACATTAAATCTAGATTTGGCGCAAACTGTAAATTGGAATATTAATCTAGATTGGGCATAACCATTGGTTAAGACGCTAAGCATAATGTATATTGGGATATTGGGGGCATGACTATTATTGCAAACTTGGGAAGATTAGGTGTAGCCTATTTTGAGTAATAACTTGAAATTGAATTTGGGGGCCATAACTTGCAATTAGCTTTGTTGGGCATAACTTAAGAATTGGAACATGACTGGTTGGGATAATTAGCATATAAAATCTAGACTTGGACATTTATGGTATAATCTGAAATTGACAACAATTGTGAATAATTTACATATAATCTGTAAATATGTAAATTAGTGAAAAAATGAATATGCCTAACCCGAGGTTAGATTGAGTTGTGGTGTAAAATTGACCGGAACCGCCCGACACATCCAGTAACCACAACAACACCTATCTAATGTGAGAGGTTAATGCATCATGCCCAAGAAAAACCCGAGGTTAGATTGAGTTGTGGTGTAAAACTGTCCGGAACCGCCCGGCACATCCAGTGACCGCAACAACACATATCTAATATGAGAGGTTGGTGCATTAATAAATCAATTAATGCTAATATAACAAGATGAATGACTAGGGTTAAGTTCATAGGAACACTTAACCAGTATAGCATGATGAATGGGTAGGGTTAAGTAATAAGAAACACTTAACCAATATAACTTGATTTGTGGCAAGGTTAAGTTAAAACAAGAGCGAAACACTTAACCAATATAACTTGATTTGTGGTAGGGTTAAGTTGACACAAGAAGGCAACACTTAACCAAAGTAATATGACAAGTAGGTGGGTTAAGTTAACTTGAATTGATTGATGACACTTAACCAATACAACATGATGAACACGTGGGGTTAAGTTAACAAGAAACACTTGACCAATATAACTTGATGGACGGACGGGGTTAAGTTAATAGGAAACACTTAACCAATCTGATAAGTGAGGAGGGTTAAGTTAATAGGAACACTTAACCAACATGACATGATGAATGGGTAGGTTAAGTTAACATGAATGGACAACACTTAACCAATACGACATAATGTGCGGGAGGGTTAAGTACATAACGGGTTGGTGGGTAATATTAGTAAATATAGGCCCACAAACTTAACCGTTAAGTAAACATGCTAGAATCGGTAGGAGGGTTAAGTTAATCTCGTGTAGGTGGGTAATATTTGTATATATAGGCCCACAAACTTAACCAAAAGGAAACCCTAGTAACGGGGACCCATTTCAGCAGTAACCCACATAGATGTATCATGGTACCCTGAAACTAGGCAGGGTGGGCCACGATTACTGGGCTGATTATAAGCGGTCAAAATAGCGGCAAGGGTTACGTCAGTGTAGGTTCCGATGGTTTACGGGCATGCACGTACTCCGGAGTGGGAAAAAGAAGGCACTGGGTAACAGTAGTTATACACTGTGCATCTTGAATCGTGTCGGGTTGCTATCATAAGGATTGATACACCTTATGGTGGGACCGACACAGGGTATCTACACGCAAGAGAGGGCCGATTGACACAGATACAAGAAAAGTTAATACAGTAGGGAGCCGATCGATATGGTAGTAAGGGTACATCTAACATACTCATGGCAATTAGGCAGGTTGAGGTGGAATCGTCATACTAGACGTACACCTGAAGGCTACCACAATTGCGGGGGATTGGGATCATATTATCATTTTATACAGATTACTAGTTAGGTGGTGTGGAAATATAGAAATCATAATAACAGGGTAGTAGCGAAGCAGAGCAAGAGTAGAAGCGCATTCAGTTTATCTTGCCTTATCATAACTTATGCTTATCTTATGTTATCCCTGTTTTCACGGTATTGTCTTATATTCAGTTTATTCATGTCATGATGCTTTTGCCTGTTTATATGCTGAAAGTCACTGGACTTACCATATTATGTCTGATGTGACGATCCCAAAATCCGAGGTGCGGTATTAAGGATAATCATTGGAATATAACACATCAATCATCATAGCAGAGTACAGATAATAGCAAAAACAATAAATAGAATAATTTTACATGGATATGACAGCGGAATCACAACATGTAACAACATCAGAATAGCACAGCGTAGGATATAACTTAGTAAATAAGAGGGAAGTGATCAGTCATCGTCGCCAGAGGCGGAATACATACATGCAGTGAGACATAATAAGGGTATCAGTCTACATCGCCGAAGGCAGTACATATACATACGAGAATAAACACTGAAAGTAAAGCAGTCTGCATCACCCGTGGCGGAATCATAATATAAGTACAATAATGGAGGAAAAATTCAAAGTCATCTCTGTGAAGTCAGCCTCGCCATGAGCCAAAATGCACTCTATGCAACAGTGCAGAGCCAAAAACAACCTGTCACCTGTGAACTAGGCTGCCCGTGTAAAAATGAGGGCACCCGCGTTTGCAAAGTGAAACAAACAACGAGTCAGTCATGGGGACTGGTATGAGGAATCTATTTAACAGTTTAAACAATAGTAATAAGCAAATCATACGACCACGCCACTTTCGCGGAACGGGTTTACTCCAGTGATTGCTAGTGCATTTAAAACATAGTAAATTCTTTAAAACAACGCAATGCTTTTAAAAAGAATGAAGCCATTATAAGACTCAAGTCCCATCATACAATGTAACGTAAGCCGTAGGATAGAGTTTTACCTTATAATGGCCAAATATGCTTGATACGTGTAAAGCAAAATCATTTGATATTATTACTAGTGCATATATGTTTCAAAACGAATAGCATTATAAATATCAATCATAGGCGGCATAGCTACCATCTACTATGTTGCCATACTAGTTCTACAATCGAGTCCGTTATTTCGTATTGGAAATTGGATTTCCGTCATGAGTCGAGGCAAGGGGCAAGCTCCTCTCCGCTTCGAGACATTCTAGCAAATGTCTCAGGACTACACACTCTGGGTAACCCTGGATTCGGCTGGGCCGGTCCTCTCTTACGTTTGAGGATTGGCAATTCCTGAACACACGTTTCCCGGTCCTTACAGACCTATAATCGAGGCGCCTCGCATTCCAACAACCACATAGGTGAAAAATAGATATAAATGTCAGGGCTGGTAAGTCACTGACACCACCAAAGCTAGAAAGAAACGTCGTGCTCTCCCAGCGGTCCGTATCCCGTTTTTAACTCATACTGGGGTGTGAGGCTCGCGAATCTACGCAATACAAAAAGCCAGGCCACGTAGACCGTGCTTTGATCATCATCCACAAGACTTTTCTTTGCAACAGAAGCCTTGATCACAGCATCTTGGCATGCCACATAGGCAGTCCACTCCATACGATTGATTTCCATCGATATATAACCTCTGAGCTCGTACGTCTCAGAGAAGGGCGTTAAGCAAAAGAATAAATTCTCCGCCGCCAAACATATATATATTTAACAAAGATCAATCAGTATAGAACAAAATCCAATGTCAGACACACAGTCCATTTACAAGTCCGTTCTGGGTCTGAACGAAACCGGAGGCGTCAAATTCCTCGTATATCCGTACATTCAACACATACGCTCAGACGGCTACTACTTCCGTTCCTTCACGGTAGCTACTCCAGTCAGGAACCTCAGCAGCGCCCATCCAACCGATACGAAGATCGTCGGTCTTGAATCGTCTTTGTATCTTCCAATTCGAATCACTCGATAAATTATTTGAAATGAGGGTTAGCTCGGCCTTTTCAAATAATTCACGTAATTAGAATTTAAATCAATTCTTTCCATGGTTATATTATTCAACATCCATATTTCAGTTCTTTAGTGTTATTTTCGTGTCAAACACATACAACCATCAAATATCAAATAGATCGAGCCAAATTAGTTTATTTCCAATCTATGTTGCTTATAATATTTTATAACGATTTTTCGCCATTTTTATTTATTTAAAAATGGCCATATTTAATTAAACGACGTTTCAAGTAGTGCCGTGGCACTGGCGCTGTTTTTCCTCTAATTTGTTTTACACATATCGGAAAATCTAACTGTTGGATTTCTACGAAGTCTATATCAGTGGGAAGGTATTCCCAAAGCGAACCCAACGGTTCTAGTTTCGTGAAAATCCGACGGTCGGAACTTCCACACTAGTCGTTTGAAGTTACAGTTTCAAAATTCGAACTGCAGCGTCGTTATTCGATTTAATTTAATTATATTTATATTTATATATAAATATAAACGATTCTGGTGCTGTTTACCTTTGGATTTGAATTAAATATTCCGGGCAATCCAACCGTTGGATTTTTACAAGGTTGGTGCTGTTGGGAAGATATTTCCAAGGCGAACCCAGCAGTTGAGGTTTCGGGAAAATCCGATGGTCGGATTTCTCGTACTAATCGTTTCAAATTACGATTCCGAAACACGAACTACACGGCTTCGATTCCTTTTAATTATATTTGTATTTATATATATAAATATAGTTCATTCTATAATTTCAACTTCGTTTTCACTTCAAATATTTCACTAACGCCTTAATATTTCGAAAAATTTCGCCATAACCTCCTTTGTACGTGGAGGGGTTTGGAAATTTATTGGGCCGTGTTAGGTACCCAATAAATCCCAAAAAGCAGCCACATATTTATAGTGATATATTCTGGTGTTTACGGGGGAGCGTGTATAGATAATAACTCCAGAGAATAAATTCTCGTCACCCCGTTCCGTGTGGAAATAAATAGTCCATGTGCCGTATCTAATAACTAGAGAGACGTGATTATTGTCAACTCCAGACCCGTGTGGGTTTTTTATTAATCTGGAAATTTATCGTTATATTTTATATAGTCCATATCAGTCATCAGTTCAACCTGTAGTATATAGTCATCGCCATACAATCCTCTCGCTCGTATGGTAAATCTTCCACCTCGTCACACAAGCTCCAATTGCTTACGTGGAATATGATGAAGTATGCCTATCGTCAAGAAGTATGCCATGTAGTGTAGTTCAAAATTAATTGTTACTATCATATGGCGATGTTTATTATTTCACACAGAATAACCAGCACTCCGCATCCAATGGCATTCACAGGAGTTGATATAAAAATAAAATTGCGCAGCCAACTCATCAAGGCTTACCTATTTATCGGGCACGCAAATAATTTCTTTACTCTACAGCTAATCCATTTTCCCTGTTCAACACATGTATATATATGCAGAACAAAGCTAATAATAATATTTCTAGCAAACTATTATTTATTTCGACACGTGTGTATTTTTATCAAAGCATATACATGATAAAAGAAATATTTTTATCTTAAAAAATATTTATTCAACACGTGAATGTTTTTAACACTTCACATTCACAATAAAGATGTAGTTTTTATTGTCTATTAATATTATTTTGAAATACGATAACATTCAACACATGAATTTCAACTCGACGAACGAATCTCAATTCAACACATGAATATTTTCTATAGTTTGTATATATATAAAAATGTGATTTTTATCGCTAAAGCTATTTGTTTAAATTCAAATAATATTCAACACATGAATTTCGATTCAACGAATGAATTTCAACTTAACACATGAATATTCTCTATAGTTTGTATATATATATAAATGTGTTTTTTATCGCTAAAGCTAATTGTTTAAATTCAAATAATATTCAACACATGAATTTCGATTCAACGAATGAATTTCAACTCAACACATGAATATTCTCTATAGTTTGTATATATATAAAAATGTGATTTTTATCGCTAAAGCTAATTGTTTAAATTCAAATAATATTCAACACATGAATTTCGATTCAACGAATGAATTTCAACTCAACACATGAATATTGGTTTCAACATATGTAATTTATTTCAACGAATGAAAATTATTCTAACACATGAATATTTCAGAAAATTTCGGCAGCATAACGGCAGGGTAGTTAAAACCGGGACCGTCCCTAGTACGGCTCCTCGCTCTACCTTAAAACCTCGTGGTTTTTGACAACGGGGATCATGCATCTAGTTCGCACGCAGGCGACATGTTTTATTTTCAATTCCACAATCCTATTCTAATTTGTTTCAACCACAAGAGGGTATTTTTCAACCACAAAGGTATTTTTCAACCACAATATCAACCACAAACAATTATTTCCAACCTTTCGTCATACAATATCACGTCAATCACAATCAATAAATATCGTCCATGGTCTGTGGACGAGGGGAGTATATATATATTATTTCTACAATTCACTTGCATTTCATCACAATTCAAAGCATATATGTTTCATACAACGCTTGTATAATTTATACATCGCTAATATAACTTATACAACACATGTACATGAGGTATACAATGCGTATATAATTTACACTTCGCTTATATAATTTATACAACGCGATTCCATTCACACAATTTAGTTTAGATTCCTCACATTGGTTTTTGCAGTGCTAAAAATCGTAGGAAGATCAGAAAAATCAACGGCTTCTTCTATTTGGTAGAGAGCCTCCTTGCGGTCACGGTGTCTCCTGTTTCATCAAATTTCGTTAACGAACGAAAAAGATATTATTTTTCAAAGTTTTGCAACGCTTAAAAGTGTTATTTTCATTTCAGAATTTTGAAGCAGAAAGGTTTTTAAACCTTCAAAACTAGGTTTTAATTTTAAAACCAAACCGTACCTCGTTGCTCCGGTCAGACCCTGCGACGTTAAAGGGCTACGAACCAGCTCTCGATCGATGGTAGTGGCGGCAGACTCGGCGGCTCCAGCAGGGCACGACGGCGCTCCAAAGGGGCGGACTTCCTCCTAGAAATTCGACGCGAATAAGCAATGGTCTTCGACGAGGCTTGTTCTGATTTGAAGAGGGGAGGGAGGCGATCAGAAGTGTCAACTGGAGGTGGCAGCGATATTGGCTGTGGCGGAGGGAAAATCGATGGGAAGGTTCGAGCTCGACGAACCGTCGATATCGCTTGGCGGCTAGGGTTTTTAAGATATTTTCAGAAAATAAATTAATAAAAGAAAATATATGATTGGCCAATGGTTTTATAGTTTTGAAAATTGGGGTTTTGTCAAACGAACTCGAAATCAAACCCAACGACTGTCGCCACTAGCTAAATACCCCCATTCTGGACACAATGGGATATGTTTCGTTGGCCAATTTGACTGTTACAGTCAGGTATTTTTCAAATTAAAATATAAAACATTCAATATTTAATTTGAACGTACATTTGAATTTGCCAGGGCCACAAACTGAATTGAAAAATTCCAGTAAAATAAATCTAGCTTTGTTTTGTCGATACGGTCCTAACAAAACCAGTTTCGTCGAATTCTGAGCTCGTTTGAAAAATGGCCATTTTTAGGTCGACCCATTTTAGTAGAAATTGACCAATCACATTTTCTTTTGCCCCGCTCACATACTAGCTTCAAAAATTATGAAATTTGAAACCTAGCAATAATTTGACATCCCAGACCCAACAAAAGTGGTTTCGTCGAATTCCGAGGTCGTATGCAAAATATCAATTTTCCAGGGCTAGATATTCTATATAGCGACCTTTCTGAAAATTCATTTGGCCATAACTTTTGATTCCCGTTATGAAACTTCGATTTTTTAGATTTGTTAGAAAGGTATTCATAAACAGATTTAAATATTTTCAGTTTCGCTAAAATCCGTTATACTTTCCACCCGGTACAGTCAGACAAAGTTTGTATTCAAATTTTCAAACTGCCATACTAGCCCCAATTCTTTATTTTATTGAAATATGTTATTTCAATTATTCAAATTCCTTGACAATAATCAATTTTAAAAATTTTAAATTGGTTCACATTTTCCGGGTTATTACATCTGACCTAGTTTTGTTTCACCTCTTTTATTCCGTTCCCCCCTCCCCCAAAGGTTCACAGGGAGGAAATGTTACCACTTAGCTCAGTTTTCTTTTCAAGCTCGAGGATAGTCGATGTATTGCTTTGGACTCTCTCTTCCACTGCTATGGCTGGTTCATGCTTTATTGGGGAATACCATTGTTATATTTATGCTTCTTTTATATTTGGAAGTTTTTAAATCAAGATAGAAGTTCTATGTATTACTTTTAAGTATGATTGAGACAACTGTTGTAAAAGCTTGACTGAACCACATTGTTAATAAAATGAATTTATTTTCCGACGCTTTATTTGTCTGTCTTGTAATTTATCTGCATCTTTTACCTAAAGGCGCTCCACCGAAGTTAAAGCATTCCCTTTATGAGTGACCTTAAAGGAGGTGGGGTGTTTCAGCAGCTAAAGGAAAACCCTCAACGCTGCTTTGCATCGCACCATAATAAATCTATACGTCATTGTCCTAATCGCTACCGCGACTTCAACATCAACAATACAGCCTAGGAAATCAACATCGTCTCCTTATTTCGCGACTTTGACTTCGCAACAGTAAATCGAGGAAAAGAATACGAACCTCATGAGCCTAGAAATTCAATAACTTTGCTGATTGGAGCTCCAGATAGTAGCGATCGCAAGCAAGCCCAAGGACGCCTAACTGAAGTTCAAACTCGAATAAGTCGTTGTGTTTTTCTTTGATTTTAAATAAAGGTAGCCGCTTCCATTTTTATTCGTGATTTCGATTTGGTTCTGATTGAATTTGAGGACTTCAGACGTTGTTTTGTTGTTGTTGAGGAAATACCGAAAGCTTTCGAATTTCTTTTTAAATGGAATGGCTTTGATTTCCAAAGAATTGCTGAAGAATTTAAAAGGGGCGGTATCTATTTTTAGTTTCCTTGTTTCGATCTTTTGAGGAATGAAAACAGAAGAGATAGAAGAGGGGATTCGCGTATAAATAAAAGGAAACAAGCAGACATGAAGTACATGCTAATTTACTTCCATGTTTTACTTAGTGTTGAAGGAAGGAGACATCTCGTACGTGAAACGAAGGGAGACAGCGATAGCTTAGGGTGGATAGGTTTGTAGTGTCCTTTGTTAATTACTTAGGAAGGAAGGAAACCCCTTTTTTTATAAAATACTTTGTTTATTTTAATTTTGAATTAACAAATATGATTTTAATGAATTAAATTATTCCGTTGATTTCGAACTCCTATTTGAACGCAACAACTGGCATTCCTAGGGTTATACCACTATCCTGAACACTCCGGAATAGGTTTCGAAGCTCAATTCGATCATATGGAGAAGATATAAATTTAAACCAATTTAAATTAAATTCAAAACAATTAATTCCTCTATAATAAATTATTATCGTTGTTTCTATTTAAATAGAATTTCGATTAATCATTTGAATTAATTTGACTTCGTTTAAATTTCGAATTGAATTATTCCTGATTCTCGTATTACGATAATTATAAATATTCGAAATAAATTGTATTTCAATTATTTAATCGATAAATCAATATAAATATTCATTTATATTATCAACTCAATATATAAAACCATATTAAATATTTAAAATATATCGATAAAAAATCTGGGTCGTTACAGTCCAGAAATTCAAATTTGGTTCAGAAAAGTCAAAATCACGAAAATTCGGGTAAACGGGAAAAATCCCACCTAGGGAAGTCGACCCCTCGATGTAGGATCTAAATTAACCCTAGAAGGGGGTGAATAGGGTTTATATAATGACCCGGAAAATTGTGACCTTGATTATCCGATATACAACACATATCGAACACCAAGAGTCGAAAATAACCGAATAGTTAATGAAAGAAATTAGAGGGTGAGAATAGACAAGATAGAAACTTAGAATAGAAGAAGAAGAAGAACACAACATCATAGTAACACGAACCTCACAGCGGAACGAATAACATATAATAGATAACATAACTTTGGAATATAACAGTTATGCATACAATAGCACTTATCAGAGTACAGCACTTACAACACAGCGGAAATAACTATAGCTATATGATCTTGAAGCCTCCTGCTCCAAGCTCTCCAAGTATATCTGTAAATTCCTAACTACTTGACTGCCCGTACAAAATTGGGCACCCAAGAGTTTAGGGAAAACAAAACAAAATAAACTCCGGGTCAGTCATGGGACTGGTGTGAGTAAAACAGTTTAAAACAGTTCGAACAAGTAAACGATATCTCATAAGACCACGCCGCATAACGGAACGGGTTTTTCCCTTATGAGAATCCAAAATATCTTTATATCAAAAACCTTTTGATATTATAATAATGTCTATCAACCACAATAATAATAATAACCATCTAGCAGAAATGCTTTCATCTCACGTTCTACATATATAGTATACAATCAAAACCGCAAGCACGTATTGGGTAATGGATTTCCAACTATGACAAGGTATGGAACCACCTTCCGATCAGTGTACTCTATGAACGATACACTGGAGTTCAACAAGAACATCTTGTAACTTAGCCACACATGACCGACCACTCATTTTGCTTGAGTGTATCGAATGTATATCACCAACGGTTGGGATCAGCAACCGTTTCCCGTATATATATGAGACAGCATTAATAGATTAAAGAAGCAAATGAATATTCTCTAGATAGGTGATTATACACCCTACTTCGGTGCGACCGACTTAGCCATGCTGCCTGCCCGATTTCTGTCATTTACCGGATGATGAGGCTAGAAGCTACGCTTATCATCACATCAGATTCACTTCGAATGCCACATCATCAAATCCATCCAATCACCGATTGACGCCCTCAACAATACATTATGTGTTAGCTAAAAGAAGTTTCCTTCTTCGCTTCCACTCTTGGTATGGTTGGAGAAATCAATATAGGTGATCGTCTGGAAATACTCTGTCAGACATCCATCCATACAAGTCATCCAGGAACAGGATGAACCGAAGGCACTATTCAGTACATCCATCTTAGGCACTGTTATCTAAGACTTATACAATAGCCCTTGCACTTTACTCCGTCTTCAATTATCTTTGGCATATATGATTCGCAACACTTATGCCAATACAGAGTGGTTCTTTGGATAATAATCCAACCGGTCTCTCCATATTAACAACGTTAAAATGGTCAAAACTTCGATGGTCTGTGATTTAACCATCAAAGAAAAACAGGTGTGCAAACAACGATATTATTTCCATATGGAAATTCTATCAATCAATCATCAATCATATATATATATATATATTCATATTTCATATTTCAATATTATTGATTCGTCTCGAATTCTATTTGGAAAACATTTCCAAATCTTCTTTACTTGGATTTAAACAGGTGTTTAAATCAACATCGCGACGACCACTCACCACTATACTTATTTACTAAATTCACTTAACCATTTCACTCTCGAACCTTAACCATTTCTAAATTAAAAACGCAGTCAATCAAGTTGGGGTATAGCTACCTCTCAGACCTTAACTGAACAACATTTCAAATCTCGAAATAGGGTAAGTTCATCTTTTAACTTCTTAACACTTCCTTACGTAACTCCTTTTGAATAAACTATATTTGAAAATCCTTTAAACTCTATTTGTTTAACTCTAATCGATTTACTCTTTTAATTCTTTTTTTGAATAAACTAAATTCGATCAACTCATTTTAACTCGATTCGAATAACTAATATTCGATAACTCCCCTTAATTCTATTCAAATAAACTATATTTGATTTACTCATTTGATTTAACTAATATCGATTAACCCCATCGAATAACTAAATTCGATAACTCCTTCGAATAAACTATATTCGATAACTTACTTCGATTAAACTAAAAATCGATAACTCCTTCGATTTAACTATAATCGATAACTCCATTGTTTTTAACTCTATCGATTAACTCTAACTGGTTTACTCTAACTGATTAATTCTAACTGATTAATTCTAACTGGTCAATTCTAACTGATTAATTCTATTCAACCAACTCGACTCGACTAACCCGTTTCGAATAACATATTCGATTTACTAACTTTCGAATACCATATTCGATTAACTCCCTTCGAATAACTTATATTCGATCTAACTCCTTTCGAATACCATATTCGATTTAACTCCTTTCGAATACCATATTCGATTTAACTCCTTTCGAATAACTTATTCGATTATCTTAGCTCGATAAATCTTAACTTGATAACTCAATTTGGTTAACTTAACCTGATAACTCAAATTGATTAACTTAACCTGATAACTCAATTTGATAATCTTACTTGATAACTCAAATTGTTTAACCTAACTTGCTAACTCAATTTGATTAACTTAACTTGCCTAATTCGACTCGATTAACTCACTTGACTAATTCGACTCGGCTAACCCACTTGATTAACTCGACTCGTTCACTTTGTTTTAACTTGACTAATTCACTTTGTTTTAACTTGACTAATTCACTTTGTTTTAACTCGACCAATTCACTTTGGTTTAACTTAACAAATTCCCTCTTATTAACTCGACTAGTTCACTTGGTTTGACTTAACCAATTCGTTTTGATTACTCGACTAACTCACTTTGGTTTGACCTAACCAATTCGTTTTGATTACTCGACTAACTCACTTTGGTTTAACTTAACCAATTCGTTTTGATTACTCGACTAACTCACTTTGGTTTGACTTAACCAATTCGTTTTGATTACTCGACTAATTCAATTTGGTTTGACTTAGCCAATTCGTTTTGATTACTCGACTAACTCACTTTGTTTTAACTTAACCAATTCATTTTGATTACTCGACTAACTCACTTTGGTTTAACTTAACCAATTCGTTTTGATTACTCGATTAATTCAATTTGATTAACTCCTTATTTATTTTCCAATAAATATTTCCTTTATAAAATCTTTTGATTTTATAAATAAATTCCCTTTTATATAATTTTATTTATTACCTAAATGAATAATCCCTTTATAATCCTATTTATTTATTTCTAAACAAATATCTCCTTTATATAATTCTATTTATATATTTCTACATAAATATTTCTTTTAAATCCTATTTATTTAATCTCTAAATAAATATCTCCTTTATATAATTCTAAATAAATATTTCTTTTAAATCCTATTTATTTAATAAATAAATATCTCCTTTAATCTTTATTTATTTCCTAAATAAATAAATTCTTTTAACTCTTTATTTATGCTCTACCAATATATCCCTTTATATTTGCTTTCAAATATATTTCCTTTATATTTGATTTCAAATATATTCCTTTTCAATTTCTTTTGTAAAGGTTTTACAAACATTTCTATTTCATTTTGATTTCTGAAAAATATTCTAACTCCTTATATGCCCGGGAAAATTCTCCATAACCTCCTTTGTACCGGGAGCATCGGGAAAATCCCCAAACCCGCCACACAGGCCTTTCTATTTAAAAAGAAAAATGTTTTGAAATTATTTCCTTTATGAATATCTCGTATTTATAAATATTCCAATTTATAAATATTTCTTATTTATAAATATTCAAATTTATAAATATCTCTTATTTATAAATATCCCATTTATAAATATTTTATTTTCACTATCACTTTGAAAATTCCCTTATCAACCTTCCGGTATGTTATAGTGTTTCACATATCAAATTTCAATGTCCAATATCGTCCATACACACACAATCAACAACAGGTTATAATTCACATCATATATTAAAATATATGAAAAACAATAAAATAACTGTTGAGGAATCCAGTCGGATTCCTCCAACCTGTTTCCCTGCATCCACAGATGTTACACAACATGATTGTCATCACTTTCAGTTCAATATGAATTATTCTGATAAACAGAATCAATATATATAACTATCTAACGGTTTACATATTATTTATATATTTATATATATAATATTTCATTAACTGACTAGCAGTTCAATCAACAGTCATCACACAATCAATCAGACATTTTCTAACAGTTCTAAAAATACAACATGAAATTATAAATTGTTCAGAGTTGGTGACATTTACTCACATTGCGCATTAGCCGTTAAATAACGGTTTGCGTTATTTGATTCAGTCCGATAATTTATTTCGCCATAAATTGTAACGAGCTCGGATTCATTCCCAGTCAGTCTCATTGTGTTGCTCCCGTCCATACGATCCTGTCGGATCTTGTTTCGTTGAATTTCGTCGACACATGAACAAGTTATTCAGTTTCGAAGTTACACAACTTTTAAATTAAAATAAACTTGATTTATTTATAAAATAATGGGCTTTACTTTGTAACGAGGCCCATCACCACACTTCTATTACCAGGCCCGGTTACTGCAGCGTGCTCCTTCTCCCTTGATACCAATTTCTCGAGCTCCAGGAACAAACATAGACATTGCCAAATCTTTGCAAATACAAAGCTACTTCCACACTCAACAAAAACAAAAACCGAACTCACCATCCTCCTTCTCATCAAACCCTCTCCCACGTCATACCACCCTTGCTCCACTCGATTGCCATTCTCGAGTTCGACCCGACATTCCCACTGCGACGGCGCATCCCTGAATATGCATCCCATCCTGTATAAATCCCACTCCAGGTGCTACTCTTACCGAGAAGTCCATTTCCATCAACCTCGAGGCACCCCGTTGACCCAATCGAACAGGAGCTCGAACCCTAGAATTTGCCACCATCGAACAAAATGATTCGAACCCTATAAACTTACACCCAACTGAAGAAGAACCTAGCAGGAATCCAACCATATGGATTTTAGGATTTAAAGAGTTTTATTTGCATTTCTCTGCATTTATTTTTGCTCGATATTTTTTTCCCGTGGAGAGAAAAAGAAAAGAACGGCGGAAACAATGTTTGACCAGAAATGAAGAGAGGACTTAGGTTTAGAACTAGTGGGGGCTATTTATAGGGTGCCAAAATATCTAGATATTTTGTAGAAGGAATATTCCCGGTATATTCTTTTTTTAATTCGTGTTTAAAAATCCCTGCGATCACACACGATACCCAAAAATCACGAAACTGGACAGGCAGCTACAGTTTGAGATTACGGTCCTAACGAAACTGGTTTCGTCGAATTCCGACTGCGTATGCTCACACAGCGTATTATTAACTGTCAAAATACTGACTGTTTCTCACTCTAAAAATCCGTACGGCCACACAGTGACTCTAAAAATCATGAAACTTGACATCTAACAATAATTTGACATTGCGGATCCAACAAAATTAGTTTCGTCGAATTCTGACTTCGTTTGCAAAACCGGCTATTTTTAAAGCTCTGGATGACCCATTTAAATATATAAACATATTTAAATATAATTAAATTAAATATTTATAAATTTATATTATCGTATATACTCACAGTGGAATACCCTACAGCTCTAGAATATTCCTATATGAATTTCCAACCCGATATTTACTTCTGGGTCAAACCGATATTCGATTTATATTGAAATTCCTTTTTAAAAATATAAATAATTCCTTTATAAAATATAAAGGAAATCCACAACGACTTTTCTAAAATTTGATTTGGACATATCTCAAAATCTACACGACGAAATCCCGATTTTTCTCTTCCACTAGAAAGATATACTCCACCAGCTCCACATGTTTCTTGTTTCACAGAAATCCGGCTTAAAACGAATCCTGTACATTCAGTTGAACTTCGAATCGCCAATTCGCGAACTGCAGCGCCATTTCAAGCTCGATTTTAATTATAATATAATTATACATTCAAACTGTCGTCAAAATAATATATTCGTTATTCTAATTCAATTCTAAACTGAATTAAATCTTCGGGATGACCCCGTTCACAGAATATTGTGATTCCCAATATTTTTGATTATTTCTGAATTAAATATATTATTTAATTTATTATTTTTAATTAAATATTCACCATTATTTAATTCCACGACCATTAAATCCTCTTAATCACCATTTAAATAATTAAATAAATTAATTATAATACCTCTGCCAATGCGGGTCATTACAGTTTATCGCAGATTTTTTACAGAGTAATTAAATTATAACAGCACAGATAATAATCAGAATAAATACGGAAAATAAAGAACACACAGATATACCCAGCTTCGGCAAAACCCTGCCTACTGCTGCATTCCCCAATGTTTCTACTAGGAGTTAAAACAATATCTACGCTTACAATCCCCTGTAAACTCGCGACACTCGCTCCCAACTGTTCTTAACCCTACGCTCAAAACCCTGCACTGGTTTCGATCCCCAAAACCAGATTTCCCCAAATTACAAATCCTGTAATTCGTCTCTCTAGTTTTCTGAGACAAAATAGAAAACTACAGATTCGATTACAAAGTTGAAAACAATAAGAAACAAATTAAAATAATTAAAATAGAGTCCCTAGTTTAAAACAAAACCCTAGTTTTGTTTCATAAAAACCCTTCTAAGAAAAAAATCCTTAGTCCTTGATATAAACTTGGCCGACCATCTTCTATTTGCCCTAGCCCTTTTGACCTGATCTCCTTTTTCCTCTGAAGAAAGTAAATGGCGGATGGCGATTTGCTATCTAGGGTTTCCTTCTGGAATCCGATGATTGACCGTACTCGTGCTCTGATATTTTCCAATGTCGATCTCGTGCTCTGATGTTCTTCGATTTGCAACTCCACTCGATTTAGATCCAAGTAAATACTGGTATGAATTTTTTATCTGAATTTTCTTCTATTTGTGCTTGAACTTGGATGAATTGCCTGTGATGAATCGGTGGATATTTATAGGATTCAAAATACTAAATATTCTCTGATTTCAATATACGACTTGGTCTGATTATACGAGATTGCTGTGTGAATTTTGGGGCTTTGAAATCTTCTTCCTAATTTATCATTGATGTTGCATAGGGTTTCAAATCCTATTTTTGCTCTGATATCTTATATTTGATCTGGTTTTATATTTGCGTGAATTATTAAGTTGAATTCTTCATAAATTCTGGAATTTTCTTTGAATTTAACCTTGAACGAATATAAAACTTGGGCTCCTTAAATTCACGGCCTAAATTTGTGGAATTTTAAATTCTGGAACAACATGTGTGTGTTTTCCTGACTTTGAATTGTTCTTTAAGCAATCTTGTATTTCTAGCACTTGTGATAGTTCTGGACTTTTAATTTTTGCAAACAAATTTGATCGGAATCATTAATTTTATTTTGGCTTTCTAGCTGACAAACTTGAACAGATATTATACTTTGTTTGCCACATTACTTGGATTCCATTCTCGTGATTTTTCTGGTACAAAAATAAACTGATACGAACTGATACTGTACTTGAATTGTTTGTTCACTGCACTGAGACTTGTTCACTTAAACATTCTTTGTGCACTGTTTCTGTGTTGACCCTGAACACTTGAACATGTTGCTTCCTGTGAACTTGTGCCATTACCTATGACTGTTATTTGGGGTAATCTTTTCTTGGGTCTGTAATGGCTTGTCCATTGTTCTTGTACTTACTTGTCCCATTTTTACTCCTTTGAACAGATTAAATATTCTGATTTTGAACCCATCACTTTAGTAACTTGATATTGCCTGTGTACTAGAAAATGATTCTTAGTTGCACTTACACACTGATCAGTTTTCTTATGCTGCTCATTTGTTCATCATACTGGCTTTAATTTGAGTTTCATGATTGTGCCTTGGCTTGTATTTGTATTGGTATACATGTTCGACCAATTTTATGTTGTTGCACCACCACATCATTAATGTTGAACTACATTTGGGTTGTTCCTCGACCACTTGTTCATATTTGCTGTTTGCCATACAATGTTGTCTTTTTGTTAGCACTTGTATCCTGTCATGTTGACTACAACATTGTGAATGCACCCTCTCTGATCCATGCAGTATTGGCTCCGATGTTTGACTGGTTCCACCATTGTTTATATGTACCTGAAACACCATTGACCTGCATCTTCAATCCTTGGCAAGACTGACTCATTGATTTGTTGCAAATGTGATAACTGTACACATATTGGTGCATGCATTTCCTGTTCTCTGTTTTTGTGTTTGACTCGAACCATTTGCATATGTTCTGTAACACCCCACTTTTCGGTTAATGCTAAAATTCACAAATTAAAGAATAACTAATCCCAGATGTGGGAATTAGGGGAAACGGGCTGCGTCATTGCGTTCGTCTCGGAAAAATACGCGAAAAAGAGTCCGAGTTTGCGTAAAACGGGTACCGTATGAAAGAGATATGGACGAACGAAGTTAGGCAGAAAAACCAGAAACAGGCCAGAAATGCACTGGCGCACTTGTGAAGTGCGCCAGTACAAAAATGCACTGGCGCACTTATGAAGTGCGCCAGTACAAAAATACACTGGCGCACTTGGGAAGTGCGCCCGTGCCGAGCCAAGAAACCTGCACAGTTTCTAGAGAGTTCTGTGGTTGGGTGCACCAGTTTGGGGTTTGGGCTTGGTCTTAGGGCTGGTTTCTGGAAGGTGCCGAAATCTAAGGGTCCTAATCTAATTTAGGGTTAATCTAATGGCCTAAAAACACTACCTAATCCTATAAATAAGACCCCAACCCTACCCTAATCTATTCATAATTAGATCTTGTAACTAAACTATGGCAAAATGAAACTTGATCATGGCCTCCACAAATCAATGAAGAGAGTTGCAAGCTAATCAACCTCTAATCAACATCTTCTTCAACTAAAGCAACTAATTCCACTTCATAAGTTTGCCAATCTTGGGTTTGGTGAGTTTCTATCACTTTGATGATCAATTGCTAAATTAAGTAGATGAGATATGATGAGATCTATGGTTTTGCATGAGGATTAATGGGTTTTCAAGTCATATGATATGATGTGAATATGCTAATCTATGTTTAATATTAATCCTAAGTTTATGCAAGTTGAATATGTGAGTTTGTGCAAGTTGGATATGTGGGTTTATGCAAGTTAAGTATGTGGGTTTATGCAAGTTAAGTGGTGGGTTTATGCATAATAAGTAATTGATTCTATGCATGATAAGTATGTGGTTTTATGCATGCTAAGTGTTTGGTATTATGCATAAATCATGACATGCATGTTTACCCTCCTTTAAGATGCAAGTCATATATGCAAGTTCAACATGTTAAGCAAGTTATGTATATGCTTAAATGCAAGATTAACATGATATACAAGTTATGCATGCTTATGCAAGTATGAGAATGCTTATGCAAGTTATGTGTATGCTTATATGCAAGTTCAACATGTTATGCAAGTTATGTGCATGTTGTTGTGCAAGTTCATATGCAAGTTATGTGTATGATGTTATGCAAGTTATGTGCATGTTGTTGTGCAAGTTCATATGCAAGTTATGTGTATGATGTTATGCAAGTTATGTGCATGATGTTATGTAAGATATGTGTATGTTGATATGCAAGTTATGTTTATGATATTATGCAAGTTATGTGTATGATGTTATGCAAGATAACATGTAACATGTTGTGCAAGTTCACACCTTTAAGACACATGCAAGTTCACCTTTGTATAACCTATGAACACTTATGCAAGTTGCCTTTATACATGACATATGTATGTTCATGCAAGTTGGGTTATTTAGTAATGCTAGTTGGGTTAATATCATGATGTAAGTGGACACCTTTTAACCCATGTTAATGCTAATGTATGCTAAGTGAAACCCATGTTAATTGTGAAAGAATCTTCTCTTGGAAATATGTCGTGTTAGCATAAGTACGTGGGAAACGATGGGGTTAATAGACATGTTAATGAAATGGTTATGATTAAGCATACCATAAAAATAAATTAACATAAGTGGGAATTTACCTACTGAGTTAGGTCTACCCCATGGGAATTTACCTATTGAGTTAGGTCTACCAATGTTATGAAAAACTTGATATTAATTAGGGATAATTAATATGGGGGTGATTAATTAGGTGTAATTAATCGACTAAGACACGAGGTTGGACTCATTTGTAGTGTAAGACTGCCCGGACCCTACCGGCTTAACCAGTTGCTACAAATGTCAGCCCAATGTGAGAGGTCTTAGCCATAAATTAAATACGTGATTAAAGTAAAGACACGAGGTTAGACTCTGTTATGACGTAAGACTGCCCGGACCCTACCGGCTTAACCAGGCGGTCATAACAGCCAGTCTAATGTGGGAGGTCTTTATGGGAGATCACGGTCTTAATTAATTAAGAAACACTTAACCATATTAGCATGTAGTGGGACATGAGGGGTTAAGTGGGTGCCTTGGGTGGCATGCGGAAATTTAGTGGTTGCCTTGGGTGGCAACAGAAAATACGATTAGAATACTTAACCAAAGTGGAACATGTAACTAAAACATGATTAAAGGGTTAAGTGGGTGCCTTGGGTGGCATGAGGAAACCTAATGGGTGCCTTGGGTGGCATGTGGAAATCTAGTGGGTGCCTTGGGTGGCAATTGAAATATAATTAAATGACTTAACCAAACTTTAAACATGTATGAGAACATGATTATAAAAAGGGTTAAGTGGGTTACACTAGATGAATGACAAGCTTAGGTGGGTAGCTTGTGGGGGACCCATTATAGGGTTACATTTGATGAATGACAAGCTTAGGTGGGGAACCCATTATGGGGTTACATTTGATGAGTGACAAGCTTAGGTGGGTAGCTTGTGGGGACCCATTATTGGGTTATACTAAATGAATGATAAGCTTAGGTGGGTAGCTTGTGGGGGCCCATTACAATCGGTATCCCATACGTATCTTTGTGAGCTCGGCCCAAGCCGATGACGGGACACGCATACTGGGTTTGACTATAAGTGGCCAAAACAGGGTAGCGGTGGCAACGCAAGTCCAACGGGTTGCATATGCGTGTGTGGGCCCGGGCTGGTAGATAAGCCGTTGTTGCATCGTGTAGGTATAAGCCGTGCACCATTGATTATCGGGTTGCCACTTTGGGGAGTGATACACCCCACTGTGGGGCCAGCACGGGTATCTACGGTAGGGAGTCGATCGCTTGGGGGTAGTGGGTACACCTAGTGGAGATAGGGGCAGACGACACCTATGTAGTCAGCTAGGGGTACAAGGAAACTACTGGGTAAAATTACTAAGTACACTTAGTGGGATCAACCTTTAAGTAGGAATTACCCTTGGGTGGGTAGAACTGGTGTGGTGCAGTGTAGGAATTACCCTTGGGTGGGTAGATCTGGGGTGGCGTAATCCAGTAATTATCCTTGGGTGGATAAATGCGTCTTCACGGTTATCTTAGTTTGTCCTAAGTCTACCAAGCTGCTTAGTGTAGCCATTCATCCCCAGTCGTTACCGTATGTCAACTTATGTCTTCTCTGGTTACTTTAATGATTGTATTGTTAAAGTTATAGAGCTCGCTCAGACTTATGTCTGACCCCGTTGTTTTTATCTTTTTTTCCCCAACCCCCAAGTTCTCAGAGTGGGCCTAGTGCCAGTGGGCTTTGATTGGATTGCTGTATCTATCTTTTGGAGCTTGGACCGTTGGAGTAAAGCCCAGTTTATCTTCTCTTTTATGGCTATTAGTTGTAGTGGGATTATGTACTTTTATTTTATCAAGATGAATATTATGTACTTGACTCTTGTTATGGTTTTGTGATGTAACCAAACATGTATTACTTTCCGCTGCAATGAAATGAAATGATGTTTAAAAATCTTCAAGTATTACTTATATCTGTCTTGTTGTAATTTTTCTGTTCTATATTCACTTAAAATACTCCACCGATGTTATGGCATTCCCTTAGCGAGTGACCATAGCGGGTGTGGGGTGTTACACGTGGTATCAGAGCTTAAGGTTACCAGAACAGATAGAATTTTTAGAAAAACTATTTTCTAAGAATATTTTTGAAAGGAGTATTTTCAAAAACATGTCTTTTAAGGGAAAAGTTTTTGAAAGAATAGCATAATCCCCGATAGCCATATCTTTATCTTTCGAATTCTCCGTTTTGAATCTCTTCCTCTCTCGTTTTGAGTTTCCCTTCCGTGTATAGATGATCTTTCTAAGATAGATAAGAATGGAAAACCACTTCAAGGGACTTAGACGTTAGTCAGATTAAAAGTTGGTTCAAGAAGGAGGAGGACTGGTAGGTATCTATTGGATAAACGAAGGGAGGAAGGCTCAAATAGTTAATGAAGGATGAAACCTCATTGGTGGAGAGGTTACGAGTGGAGAATGGGATGAAGAAGGCGAGTAGTTATCCTTTTGGAGGAATGGGACACCTTATTAGGATTGTTCAAAGGGGCATGGGCAAGGTATGGAATCTCCTGGAGGGTAGTTGTATTCCCTCGCGGCTAGTGTACCAGATGGGGATAGGACCGTCTAGGTTGGAATTTGGATTTCTTTATTATCCGGTTCGAACTTTATTTGATTCTGACGCATCGAGTTTGTTTATCTCATCATTGTTAGTTGAGTCACTGCACTTAGACACCAGTTTGGTAGATGATCCCTTAGTTGTTTCAAACCCAATTGGGGCTCCATGATGTGTTTGGGTTTGAAAGTTTCTATACTTAGCGTTGAGTTTAGATGTGATGCTTTTTGGGCTTCACGGGCTATGGGTTAGTTTTGGGCATGGACTGGTTATCCAGTAGGGGTGCTGTTCTTGATTTTGAAGGGAGAGTTGTTAGGCTTATGACCCGCTTGGGTAACACTCTCGAGATCTCTTGTAATCCCATGGAATCTGTTATCGCTTGACAAATCGGTCGAGAGGTTGCAATCTGTTAGAGTGGTCCGGGAATACTCGGATGTGTTTGAGGAGGTGAAGGGCTTACCTCCGGAATGGGAGATTGACTTCCGAATGTATCTGGTAGACAATGCCAAACCAGTATCTTGGCCAGTGTGCCACATGGCTCCTCGTGAGAGAAGGGAACTCCATAAGTAAGTAGGCAATTTGCTTGAGAAGGGGTTCATAAGACGAAGTATACCGGAGCGGGGTGCTCCAGTAGTTTTTGCCACGAAGGCGGATGGGTCCCTCAGACTTTGTGTAGGCTAAAGAGAACTAAATAAACACACAAAGAAGAATAGACACCCATTGCCGAGGATTGATGATCCCTATGATCAGTTGGTTGGCGCCTCAGTGTTTTCGCAGTGGGCTCAGCCACGGAGTTTCATCAGTTGGGAGTGGCTGAGGATAGTATAGAGAAGACTACCTTTAGGACTCCGGATGGTTTTTATGAGTGGCTGGTGATGCCATTTGGTTTGACGAACGCCCCCGCATACTTAGTTGATTTGATGAGAAGGGTGTTCAGGGAGTACCTAAATAAGTTTGTGATGGTCTTTGTAAATGACATCTTGGTCTTTTCTAGGAGCGGAATAAGTTTCCGTGTGTGCTCAATAGGCTGAGCAAAGCCAGTATGGGATAAACGATGGTTTTAGAGCGAGACTGGCGAGGACATCCAGAGTTGGACAAGGGCTTAATTATTTAGCCGTTTTTACTAGTATCATCTCACGTAGGTCGTCTGAATTCGAAGGAGGTATCCCTTGGTTGTTTGTCTGATATTGGTTTAGGCCTTTGGGGCTTGCATTTGGGGGATGTCGAGTTCGACTAGGGTGGTCTGCGTGAGAGATGGATAGTTGTGACGATTTTGCATGGGAGAATATCCTGATTTTCTCTAGAAGTGGAGAAAAGCATGCCCTACATCTTAGGGAAGTGTTGGAGACTCTTCAAGTGCATAGTCTTAGGACAGCAAAAGTGGATGAGATTCTTAGCATCCTATGAGTCTGAGATAGCGTATACCCCTGGCAAGGTTAACATGGTAGCGGACGCCTTAAGTAGAAAAAGGTTGTCCTCGAGTTCATGGTTCGTTAAACGACGGAGCTTAGAGTTTATTTCTATGTTTGACTTTAGACCTTCCGTTGACTGCGTACCCGGTTTGCTAGCCTCCTTGGAGGTTAGGCCTACTCTTTTGGGACGAATTAGCGAGGCACAGCGAGACGACCCATAGTTTGATGAGTTAGTAGAGAAGCTCATGAGGAGGGGGTCGTCCATCCATTTGAGTAGGTACACCCTAGATGGTAAGGAGTGGTTGCGTAGAGACGGTAGACTTTGTGTACCGCAAGACGAGGGTTTGAGGAAGACTATTCTTGACGATGCACACCGTTCTAGGATGACCATTCATCCCGGTGGGGACAAGATGTACCAAGACATGAAGCGTGTTTTCTTTTGGGCCGGTATGAAGAAAGACGCTGCCGAGTATGTCGCTAGATGCTTGGTGTGCCAACAAGTAAAAGCGGAGCAAAAGAAGCCCGGTGGGTTGCTTCACCCATTGGAAGTTCCGTTATGGAAGTGGGATAGTGTCTCGATGGATTACCGAGATCGAGGAAGGGTAATACGGGAATTTGGGGTGTGGTAGACAGACTTACTAAGAGTGCCCATTTTATACCCGTGAAGATTAAGAGGACTGCTGCAGAGCTAGCTTCAGTTTACATTCGAGAGATTGTTAGATAACATGGTGTACCTTCCAGTATAGTGAGCGATCGAGATCCTATCTTCACTAGAGAGTTTTGGAAGAGTTTGCAAGAGGTGGTAGGGACTCAGTTGTGTTTGAGTACCGCATATCATCCTCAGACGGACGGCCAGACCAAGAGGGTGAATCATATTTTAGAAGACCTTTTGAGGCTATGTATCTTGGATTTTGGAGGTACATGGGAGGAGCATCTTCCATTGGCGGAGTTGCCCGACAGACTTAGTGGTGTACATGATGTATTCCATGGGAGGAAGTGCCTACATGAGACCGCAGAGGTGGTAGAGCCGAGCTTGCTTAGAGAAGTGGAAGTAGAGCGTGATGCGACGATTCGACGAGCTCCTACTTGCATCCTTGGGTCAGAGATTTGGAAGTTGAGAAACAGAGAGGTTCAACTAGTCAAAGTACAATGGGGAGATGAAGAGAGCGATGCTACCTGGGAGACGGAAGCGAAGATGCGTTCGAGGTACCCTTTTCTTTCGGAGGGTATGTCCTTTTGTTTCTCCTTCATCCCATATCTTGTGCTTATCTTATCCTTAGTATGTCCTCTCGTTAGTACTGTTTGACCTTTAGATAGGGTAAACCTATGGTTGAAACATGTGTTTGAGACATGTTATGGTTGATGGATGCAAGTGGATGCAAGTGTTTGCTAGTGGTTGCTCGTGGATGCATATACACACACTTTAGGCACTAGATCGGCTCAGTCACTTCATATTGCATATTGCATATTTATGTGTGTGGGTAGCTATATTAATGGATGTATAATGGTTGCATTATCATATGGATGATGCATTTTGGTGTATGGTTGTGCACACATGTAGAAATTGTATGTGTCGATAGGGTTCTCTCGCATACATAATGGATGCATGGCACTATCATGGTTTGCATATGTTCATACATTAGATAGGGAACATATACACACACTTTTTGCATATGCTCATACATCATTAGAAATTGTTTTAAGGACAATGGATGCCCGTGTTTGATGGATTGAGTAGATGGTTGTTTGGATGGTAGGATATGCATTCTCCTTAGCTTAGAGATTTCGGGGACGAAATCCTTTAAGGAGGGGAGAATGTAACACCCCACTTTTCGGTTAATGCTAAAATTCACAAATTAAAGAATAACTAATCCCAGATGTGGGAATTAGGGGAAACGGGCTGCGTCATTGCGTTCGTCTCGGAAAAATACGCGAAATAGAGTCCGAGTTTGCGTAAAACGGGTACCGTATGAAAGAGATATGGACGAACGAAGTTAGGCAGAAAAACCAGAAACAGGCCAGAAATGCACTGGCGCACTTGTGAAGTGCGCCAGTACAAAAATGCACTGGCGCACTTATGAAGTGCGCCAGTACAAAAATACACTGGCGCACTTGGGAAGTGCGCCCGTGCCGAGCCAAGAAACCTGCACAGTTTCTAGAGAGTTCTGTGGTTGGGTGCACCAGTTTGGGGTTTGGGCTTGGTCTTAGGGCTGGTTTCTGGAAGGTGCCGAAATCTAAGGGTCCTAATCTAATTTAGGGTTAATCTAATGGCCTAAAAACACTACCTAATCCTATAAATAAGACCCCAACCCTACCCTAATCTATTCATAATTAGATCTTGTAACTAAACTATGGCAAAATGAAACTTGATCATGGCCTCCACAAATCAATGAAGAGAGTTGCAAGCTAATCAACCTCTAATCAACATCTTCTTCAACTAAAGCAACTAATTCCACTTCATAAGTTTGCCAATCTTGGGTTTGGTGAGTTTCTATCACTTTGATGATCAATTGCTAAATTAAGTAGATGAGATATGATGAGATCTATGGTTTTGCATGAGGATTAATGGGTTTTCAAGTCATATGATATGATGTGAATATGCTAATCTATGTTTAATATTAATCCTAAGTTTATGCAAGTTGAATATGTGAGTTTGTGCAAGTTGGATATGTGGGTTTATGCAAGTTAAGTATGTGGGTTTATGCAAGTTAAGTGGTGGGTTTATGCATAATAAGTAATTGATTCTATGCATGATAAGTATGTGGTTTTATGCATGCTAAGTGTTTGGTATTATGCATAAATCATGACATGCATGTTTACCCTCCTTTAAGATGCAAGTCATATATGCAAGTTCAACATGTTAAGCAAGTTATGTATATGCTTAAATGCAAGATTAACATGATATACAAGTTATGCATGCTTATGCAAGTATGAGAATGCTTATGCAAGTTATGTGTATGCTTATATGCAAGTTCAACATGTTATGCAAGTTATGTGCATGTTGTTGTGCAAGTTCATATGCAAGTTATGTGTATGATGTTATGCAAGTTATGTGCATGTTGTTGTGCAAGTTCATATGCAAGTTATGTGTATGATGTTATGCAAGTTATGTGCATGATGTTATGTAAGATATGTGTATGTTGATATGCAAGTTATGTTTATGATATTATGCAAGTTATGTGTATGATGTTATGCAAGATAACATGTAACATGTTGTGCAAGTTCACACCTTTAAGACACATGCAAGTTCACCTTTGTATAACCTATGAACACATATGCAAGTTGCCTTTATACATGACATATGTATGTTCATGCAAGTTGGGTTATTTAGTAATGCTAGTTGGGTTAATATCATGATGTAAGTGGACACCTTTTAACCCATGTTAATGCTAATGTATGCTAAGTGAAACCCATGTTAATTGTGAAAGAATCTTCTCTTGGAAATATGTCGTGTTAGCATAAGTACGTGGGAAACGATGGGGTTAATAGACATGTTAATGAAATGGTGTGAAATGGTTATGATTAAGCATACCATAAAAATAAATTAACATAAGTGGGAATTTACCTATTGAGTTAGGTCTACCCCATGGGAATTTACCTATTGAGTTAGGTCTACCCATGTTATGAAAAACTTGATATTAATTAGGGATAATTAATATGGGGGTGATTAATTAGGTGTAATTAATCGACTAAGACACGAGGTTGGACTCATTTGTAGTGTAAGACTGCCCGGACCCTACCGGCTTAACCAGTTGCTACAAATGTCAGCCCAATGTGAGAGGTCTTAGCCATAAATTAAATATGTGATTAAAGTAAAGACACAAGGTTAGACTCTGTTATGACGTAAGACTGCCCGGACCCTACCGGCTTAACCAGGCGGTCATAATAGCCAGTCAAATGTGGGAGGTCTTTATGGGAGATCACGGTCTTAATTAATTAAGAAACACTTAACCATATTAGCATGTAGTGGGACATGAGGGGTTAAGTGGGTGCCTTGGGTGGCATGCGGAAATTTAGTGGTTGCCTTGGGTGGCAATAGAAAATACGATTAGAATACTTAACCAAAGTGGAACATGTAACTAAAACATGATTAAAGGGTTAAGTGGGTGCCTTGGGTGGCATGAGGAAACCTAATGGGTGCCTTGGGTGGCATGTGGAAATCTAGTGGGTGCCTTGGGTGGCAATTGAAATATAATTAAATGACTTAACCAAACTTTAAACATGTATGAGAACATGATTATAAAAAGGGTTAAGTGGGTTACACTAGATGAATGACAAGCTTAGGTGGGTAGCTTGTGGGGGACCCATTATAGGGTTACATTTGATGAATGACAAGCTTAGGTGGGTAGCTTGTGGGGAACCCATTATGGGGTTACATTTGATGAGTGACAAGCTTAGGTGGGTAGCTTGTGGGGACCCATTATTGGGTTATACTAAATGAATGACAAGCTTAGGTGGGTAGCTTGTGGGGGGCCATTACAACCGGTATCCCATACGTATCTTTGTGAGCTCGGCCCAAGCCGAGGACGGGACACGCATACTGGGTTTGACTATAAGTGGCCAAAACAGGGTAGCGGTGGCAACGCAAGTCCAACGGGTTGCATATGCGTGCGTGGGCCTGGGCTGGTAGATAAGCCGTTGTTGCATCGTGTAGGTATAAGCCGTGCACCATTGATTATCGGGTTGCCACTTTGGGGAGTGATACACCCCACTGTGGGGCCAGCACGGGTATCTACGGTAGGGAGCCGATCGCTAGGGGGTAGTGGGTACACCTAGTGGAGATAGGGGCAGACGGTACCTATGTAGTCAGCTAGGGGTACAAGGAAACTACTGGGTAAAATTACTAAGTACACTTAGTGGGATCAACCTTTAAGTAGGAATTACCCTTGGGTGGGTAGAACTGGTGTGGTGCAGTGTAGGAATTACCCTTGGGTGGGTAGATCTGGGGTGGCGTAATCCAGTAATTATCCTTGGGTGGATAAATGTGTCTTCACGGTTATCTTAGTTTGTCCTAAGTCTACCAAGCTGCTTAGTGTAGCCATTCATCCCCAGTCGTTACCGTATGTCAACTTATGTCTTCTCTGGTTACTTTAATGATTGTATTGTTAAAGTTATAGAGCTCGCTCAGACTTATGTCTGACCCCGTTGTTTTTATCTTTTTTTCCCCAACCCCCAGGTTCTCAGAGTGGGCCCAGTGCCAGTGGGCTTTGATTGGATTGCTGTATCTATTTTTTGGAGCTTGGACCGTTGGAGTAAAGCCCAGTTTATCTTCTCTTTTATGGCTATTAGTTGTAGTGGGATTATGTACTTTTATTTTATCAAGATGGATATTATGTACTTGACTCTTGTTATGGTTTTGTGATGTAACCAAACATGTATTACTTTCCGCTGCAATGAAATGAAATGATGTTTAAAAATCTTCAAGTATTACTTATATCTGTCTTGTTGTAATTTTTCTGTTCTATATTCACTTAAAATACTTCACCGATGTTATGGCATTCCCTTAGCGAGTGACCATAGCGGGTGTGGGGTGTTACATGTTCCTTGGGCATGCTTGCTTGACTTCTGTTTGGTCTTTACTCGAAATCTTGTCACACTGATTTGCTTTGGCCTGACCTTGAACTTGTAGCCTTGACTTTTTGAAATCTATTCTTATTGTATTTGGAGTCATAATGAAGTGTTTGTGTGTTGTGCTGGCCGTTTTGCATTGTTTTTCTTTCAATGTACTTGAACCTGTGTTGCACCATGGTTGAATTTGGTTCTTTGGCTTTGTTGATACCCAGAATTTCTGGTACTTTTTTCATATTTTTTATTCAATTTTCTGTTCTTTTCTTTTGTACTTCTTGGCCATTTGCTTTTGCATCACGTATATGTTGAATTGTTTTTCACTTTGGCTTGATTGTGAACTGTGCACTGAGTCGAGATGGTCCTTGTGGCTACTCCTCAGATGCATACTGAGTAGCGTAGTAGTGCGCACGTGTATATCTATACACGTGTGTATATGCAGCCATCAGACTGATTTTCTGTCCCTACATATCAGACCATGTCTAGAAAAATGATGAGAAACACACCGTAATTCTGAGGCAAATAAAATTTAAAATAAAATTTTATTTTATTTTTGTATTCTACTGTGTGTGTTCTTCTGCATGTGACAGGTATGAAGATGGTGAACTGGATTGGAGCACGTGAAGATTCAGAAGACAGAGTGTTAGTGTGTGTAAATGTAATGAGGAATCTATGTATATGAAATCGATTATAAACGTGATTAAAAATTGTACTGTTATTTGTAATAAACAGATGTGATTGAAATAAAATATTATTTTATTGTGTTCAATTCAATCTGTCTATTTTTATTTGAATTTCTTCAGTATTACAGTTTCATGTGTGATGTGTCATGCCAGAAATATTCAAAACTATTTGAATTGTAAACAGTGGAGTGACGTATATGTACTATTTCAAATCCTGAAATAAAATATTTAATATAAATAGAAAATACTATTTGAAAATATATTTTTCTGTGTGTGATGTGAAATATAGAATAGTACTGTTTACAAACACATTTATAAAATAATACATATATATATGTTTGTTATCATCAAACAAAAATCATACTGTTATACTCAACAATCTCCCCCTTTTGATGATGACAAACATATACAAGATTTTGAATGTGTTAAATGTGTTTGTACGTGAAATATATTACTCCCCCTATTTGTATGCTCCCCCTACAACTGAACTCCCCATATATATATGGAAAATATAAATAATGGAATTCAATTGACCATTCTTCCTCTAGATATTTAATTTCCAATTTTAAAATATTCTTGAATTAAATACCCATCAATCAAAATCTTGACCATTCTCCCCTTTTTGTTATCATCAAAAGGATAGTAGAAATTGAAACGGTGATGAATATAGACTATAAATATAAATTCATATTAAGAGAGAGAATATATATCACAAATCCCATTTAATCCAACAAAAATCATAATAATCTTTAAATCAGAAGCAAATTTCACTTTCTGAATGAATGGATTTACGATGGATTTTATAGAATGAGGAGTGTTCAATAAAAATTTAATATTTGAATATGAATTTTTTTAAATTTTTTTTAAATATGCTAAAAAAATGTGTTAAGCTCTTCCTAACCACGCATAGCCCAAAGGTCTTTAAAATAGGGTTAGTAGTAACTTAACTTTATCCTCTCTAATGAGTTCCATCCATGCACAGCCCAAAGGTCTTTTAAGTGAGAATGGATGCACATAGAAATTAAGGTAATTCACCCATGCATAACCGCGAGGACTTTTAAATGGGAGTGAATACCAAGGATAAATTATTTATTTATTTTTATTTTATTTTTAATTCCAAGAATGATTAGAACTCCCCAAATTAAAAAAAACCATGATGAATGATAGAAATATGGTAGATATAGAAGATGGTAGTGAAATAAGCTCTAATTCCAAGATATTATAAAATCTGTCCAATCATCATGTGATTTAATATAACATCTCCTCTAGTTATGAATTATACCATAGTCACAACTCATCACAATTTCATAAATCTATTAATGATTTTGATGAGTCAGAAAACGGTTCAAATCAATCAATAATTTCATTTTTTGAATAAATAATCAAAAATAATTTTAAAATTGAAAATATCAATTCCAAGAGGAGTTTTTGAAAATATCAATGCAAGTTTCAAAATCAGTTTCAAAATCAATCAGTAGAATATGAAATTATCTAATATTTCTAATGTTGATTGCTCCTAGACAATTTTAAAACCACTTATATATATTTAATTTAAATTGTCTATGGAATATAACGATATTTAATCACTGATTTTTCAATTTATCGTACAGTCACCAAGATATTCACACGAATCAAATCAGTTTCCTTATCAGAGCAGCACAAAATCATTTTCAAAGCAAGAATCACAAGTGAATTTTTCAGAGAACTTTTAAACAAGCACTAGAAACATTCAATGATCAAATATGAAGATAATTATTTGAAATAAAAAAAATCAAATTTTTACAATCGAGGAATTTCAACAGTCAGTAACGAATGATTTCAAAATCAGCCAAGTAAAAAATAAAGAAAATAAAAGAAATAAAAACTAAAAAGGAAAATAAACTTAAAAAGGAATTGAAATAAAAATACGAGTTTAGAGATCATACCTGACTTACCATGATCGATGTGATCCAATGAATCTCCAACTCTAAATCTATGGCTAAGGAACTCCAAATAATTCGATATATGAATCAATTTGAATTTTATCTCACTTAAGCACAGTTGTTCCTTAGCCTCTCACGGTACCTAAATGTTTATATGATCGAGTGGTCTAACAAAAGTTGTTTTACCACTCTTATCTTTGTTTACACGTTTTGGTACCGAAACCCGTTTATATAACAATCCATTACTATCCACTACAGTACCCTTTGTAATCCAAATTCGTTTAGACTTATTCAAAAACATTTTGTTAATTTTTGGAATCCAATCATGTTTAAATGAATTGTTTTTAAATGAGTTATTATTTCGTTTATGATTTAAAAACCCTTTGAAATTATTAGATTTCAAAATTTCAAATTGATCATTTAAAGAATTTTTAAAATCATTAGAATTTTGTTTCTCAACTTGATCAGATTAAATCCAAGTCCCTTTTTATTCTGAACAAAAAATTGGTTTTTTAACAACATATTCAATGATTTCTCTCCTTTAGAAAATTTAGTCAAAGTTGACTCAAGTCGTTGAATTTTTAATTTAAGATCGCTATTTTCTTTTGTTAAATTTGAACAACAACGATTAATAGTGATTTTCCACTTTTCAGCATCAGTTTGTTTCAAAACCAAATTTTTGTTTTCAAGTGCTTTGATTTTAGCATTGGACTTAGAAATTTCAATTTCAAATTGTTTTTGCTTTTCAAAATCAAGTTTTTCAGATTCTCTAAGCTTTTCAATCTCCTTCTCAAAATCACGATTTTCGTTTTTCAAATTCACATTTTCACTTTTGAGTAATTCAAAATCAGTTTTGAATTTCAAAGGATAATTACTCAAAAATTGACATTTTTTGCATTCTGAAAATGGTGAATTCTTAACTTTTTCAAGTTTTCTTACTAAACTGTTATTTTCTTGAACTAGTTTTGACCTATCAGATTTCAATTTCTTAACTTTTAGTTCAAGAGAATCAATGGTTTTTGTGAGGTTGTGACACATAAAAATTAATTCTTTATAGGTAAAATTCGATACCTCAATAGAATCCTCTTCACTACCTTCCGAATCAGATAGAGCCATAAGACACAAATTAGCTTGCTCTTCATCACTTTCAGAAACTTCTTCTCCTTCCTCGTCATCCCATGTAGCAGCAAAAGCCTTCTTCTTTCTTCTGAACTTCTTCTTATTTTCATTTTTGAGCTGTGGGCAATTCGGTTTGATATGTCCGGGTTTCTTCCAATTGTAGCAAAACACTTCATCGTCTGAACTATTTGAACTTTCGGACTTGTCGTTTTTTGAATTCTTCTTTCGTGGCTTGTAATTTCCTTTGGCCCACTTTCTCAAAACCATGGCTAGCTTTTCAGCGGAATCTTCATCATCACTTTCAATAGTATTATTTAGAGCGATCGTCTTTTTCTTTGATTCAGAATTCTTTCATTCTTCTCTTGCTTTTAACTCCATCTCGTAAGTGATGAGATTTCCAATCAACTCCTCCATACTTATTTTATTTGGATCTTTTGATTCTTGAATCACCGTAACTTTTGCTTCAAAATTCATCGGTAGCACTCTTAATATTTTTCTGATCAATTCCACTTCGGTATAGGTTTTGCCAAGAGCTTTTGCATTATAGACTAGTGATGAGAAGCGTCCATACATCTCTTTTATATCTTCATCTCGTTGCATAGGGAAATTTTCATATTCGTTGCTGAAAAGAGCGAGATGAGATTCCTTCACTTGAGGTATTCCTTCGTGTGTGACCTCCAACGTATGCCATATTTCTTGTGCAGTTTCACAATGAGAGATTCGATTAAATTCATTTTTATCAAGAGCACATATTAAAGCATTCATTGCTTTGGCATTAGTTGAGAATGATTTTTTATCATTAGCATCCCACCTGTCTTTTGATTTAGGAATTTAAACACCGCTAACAATAACAGTGGGAGATCTATAACCCGTTTCAATAATATCCCATACATCATAATCAACTGAACTCAAATAAATTCTCATCCTAGCTTTCCAACATGCATAATCAGTTCCATTAAACATTGGTGGCCTAGCTATGGACTGACCCTCAGAAAAAGCGTTATTAGACAAATTCATGACTCTAGAGTTAAAATAAAATAAAAAATACCTGCTCTGATACCACTTGTAGGATCTAAATTAACCCTAGAGGGGGGTGAATAGGGTTTATCGTAGATTTTTACAGAGTAATTAAATAATAAAAACACAGATAATAATCAGAATAAATACGGAAAATAAAGAACACACAGATATACCCAGCTTTGGCAAAACCCTGCCTACTGCTGCATTCCCCAAGGTTTCTACTAGGAGTTAAAACAATCTCTACGCTTACAATCCCCTGTAAACTCGCGACACTCGCTCCCAACTGTTCTTAACTTTACGCTCAAAACCCTGCACTGGTTTCTATCCCAAAAACCAGATTTCCCCGAATTACAAATCCTGTAATTCGTCTCTCTAGTTTTCAGAGACAAACTAGAAAACTACAGATTCGATTACAAAGTTGAAAACAATAAGAAACAAATTAAAATAATTAAAATAGAGACCCTAGTTTAAAATAAAACCCTAGTTTTGTTTCATAAAAACCCTTCTAAGAAAAAAAATCCTTAGTCCTTGATATAAACTTGGCCGGCCATCTTCTATTTGCCCTAGCCCTTTTGACCCGATCTCCTTTTTCCTCTGAAGAAAGTAAATGGCGGATGGCAATTTGCTATCTAGGGTTTCCTTTTGGAATCCGATGATTGACCGTACTCGTGCTCTGATATTTTCTGGTGTAGATCTCGTGCTCTGATGTTCTTCGATTTGCAACTCCACTCGATTTAGATCCAAGTAAATACTGGTATGAATTTTCGATCTGAATTTTCTTCTATTTGTGCTTGAACTTGGATGAATTGCCTGTGATGAATCGGTGGATATTTATAGGATTAAAAATCCTAAATATTCTCTGATTTCAATATACGACTTGGTCTGATTATACGAGATTGTTGTGTGAATTTTGGGGCTTTGAAATCTTCTTCCTAATTTATCATTGACGTTGCATAGGGTTTCAGATCCTATTTTTGGTCTGATATCATATATTTGATCTGGTTTCATATTTGCATGAATTATTAAGTTGAATTCTTCATAAATTCTGGAATTTTCTTTGAATTTAACCTTAAACGAATATAAAATTTGGGCTCCTTAAATTCACGGCCTGAATTTGTGGAATTTTAATTTTTGGAACAACTTGTGTGTGTTTTCCTGACTTTGAATTGTTCTTTATGCAATCTTGTATTTATAGCACTTGTGATAGTTCTGGACTTTTAATCTTTGCCAACAAATTTAATCGGAATCATTAATTTTACTTTGGCTTTCTAGCTGACAAACTTGAACAGATATTATACTTTGTTTGCCAGATTACTTGGATTCCATTCTCGTGATTTTTCTGGTACAAAAATAAACTGATACGAACTGATACTATACTTGAATTGTTTGTTCACTGCACTGAGACTTGTTCACTTAAACATTCTTCGTGCACTGTTTCTGTGTTAACCTTGCACACTTGAACATGTTTCTTCCTGTGAACTTGTGCCACTACCTATGACTGTTATTTTGGGTAATCTTTTCTTGGGTCTGTAACGTCTTGTCCATTGTTCTTGTACTTGCTTGTCCCATTTTTACTCCTTTGAACAGATTAAATATTCTGATTTTGAACCCATCACTTTAGTAACTTGATATTGCCTGTATACTAGAAAATGATTCCTAGTTGCACTTACACACTAATCAGTTTTCTTATGCTGCTCACTTGTTCATCATACTGGCTTTAATTTGAGTTTCATGATTGTTCCTTGGCTTGTATTTGTATTGGTATACATGTTCGACCAATTTTATGTTGTTGCACCACCACATCATTCATGTTGAACTACATTTGGGTTGTTCCTCGACCACTTGTTCATATTTGCTGTTTTCCATACAATTTTGTCTTTTTGTTAGCACTTGTATCCTTTCATGTTGACTGCAACATTGTGAATGCACCCTCTCTGATCCATGCAATATTGGCTCCCATGTTTGACTGGTTCCACCATTGTTTATATGTACCTGAAACACCATTGACCTGCATCTTCAATCCTTGGCAAGACTGACTCATTGATTTGATGCAAATGTGATCACTGTACAAATATTGGTGCATGCGCTTTCTGTTCTCTGTATTTGTGTTTGACTCGAACCATTTGCATATGTTCCTTGGGCATGCTTGCTTGACTTTTGTTTGGTCTTTACTCGAAAACTTGTCACACTAATTTGCTTTGGCCTGACCCTGAACTTGTAGCCATGACTTTTTGAAATCTGTTCTTATTGTATTTGGAGTCATAATGAAGTGTTTGTGTGTAGTGCTGGCCGTTTTGCATTGTTTTTCTTTCAATGTACTTGAACCTGTGTTGCACCATGGTTGAATTTGGTTCTTTGGCTTTGTTGATACCCAGAATTTCGGGTACTTTGTTCATATTTTTTATTCAATTTTCTGTTCTTTTCTTTTGTACTTCTTGGCCATTTGCTTTTGCATCACGTATATGTTGAATTGTTTTTCACTTTGGCTTGATTGTGAACTGTGCACTGAGTCGAGATGGTCCTTGTGGTTACTCCTCAGATGCATATTGATTGGCGTAGTAGTGCACACGTGTATATCTATACACATGTGTATATGCAGCCATCAGACTGATTTATTGTCCCTACATATCAGACCATGTCTAGAAAAATGATGAGAAACACACCGTAATTCTAAGGCAAATAAAATTTAAAAATAATTTTTTATTTGCTTTTATTTAATTTTATTTTTGTTGTAGTCTATTGTGTGTGTTCTTCTGTATGTGACAGGTATGAAGATGGTGAACTGGATTGGAGCACGTGAAGATTCAGAAGACAGAGTGTCAGTGTATGTAAATGTAATGAGGAACCTATGTATATGAAATCGATTATAGATGTGATTAAAAATTATACTATTATTTGTAATAAATAGATGTGATTGAAATAAAATATTATTTTATTGTGTTCAATTCAATCTGTCTATTTTTTTTTTGAATTTCTTCAGTGTTACAGTTTCATATGTGATGTGTCATGTCAGAAATATTCAAAACTATTTGAATTGTAAACAGTGGAGTGATGTATATATACTATTTCAATTGCTGAAATAAAATATTTAATATAAATAGAAAATACTATTTGAAAATATTTGTTTCTGTGTGTGATGTGAAATCTAGAATAGTACTGTTTACAAACACATTTATAAAATAATATATATATGTTTGTTATCATCAAACAAAAATCATACTGTTATACTCAACACTCGAGGGTGGTGTCGACCCCCCTAGGGCTGACGTGGCTAGGTCGGTTCTGGGGGCTGGCAGCTACATATACGGCCTTATTTCTCTTGTTTTCTCACACTGAAATCAATGGAGGCCTAAATGATGTCGGTGCCTAGACTGAATCAAATCCTTTTCCTCATCTACAATCAAAGTTTAGAGACTTAAGTGTAGATCTGTGATTCAATCTCCGTTTTTCCTCCTTCTATTCTTGTAGATCCGAACACTGTGGGTTTAAGTTACCTTTAGATTTAAATAACTAAAAGTAAAACATGATATGACTTTAATTTGGATCTATCCCTGTGACTGAATCATATCAGATCTATTGTAATTTGTGAATCCATGATATTCTGAATTAACTATGACTTGGATCTTCACCTTTGTCATGTCAGATCTAATTTTGATTATAGATCTAATTAAATATTTAGATCATCTTGTACTTATCACATGGTGGTTAATTTGGATCTGTCATTAGTTGGACATCTAAATCCTTGTTTAGATCTAATCATGCCTATTATGACATCCCTACTATGTTAGGACCAGTTTTACTATCACAAGTTCACCAGATCTGTTCTTATGCGTCCATCTTAACATTATGCCATTATATGTTTATGTCAATTTTGCTAGAATAATCATCTCTATCATCTACCCTTTCACTCTTTCCCTTTTATTGTATAAAGCCAGACTACTTTCGAGCCTAGGCATGCCGCTAAATTATGTGAATGCATTAGTTTGGGAATGAGGGAAAAACATTGAAATTGGGCATAACTTGTAAAGAGGAAAATTGGCCTAACTTGAACAATGTTTATGAATATGAATTTAGGGCATATAATTCATTATGAACATATTTGGGGAAAAAGGGGCATGAAACCTATAACGACATAGGTAAAATTGGCTAATAATGGAATGCCTAGGATTACAATAATTAGAAACTGTAACTACGCCTAGATACGAGGTTAGATTACACTTGTGGTGGAAGTCTGTCCGGAACCGCCCGGCATATCCAGCGACCACAAGTGGTGAATCTAATGTGAGGGGTCTAGGTGCACAAATATGAGACGTGCTGAGACACGAGGTTAAGCCCGACTTGTGGAAGAAGTCTACCCGGAACCGACCAGCATATCCAGCATCCACAATTGGTAGGCTTAATGTGAGGGGTCCAGCACATTATAACCATAAATGGACATGCTAATGAATTGGAATACTTAACCTAGTTGAATCCATAGGGATTGTATGAACATGAACTTGAATAAGGGTTAAGTAAATTTGGTTGAATAGTGGATTGGTTAAGTAAATTTAAGGTGGGGGGTAATATTTATATATAGGCCCACAAACTTAACCTAAGGTGGTTATGTAATTAAAGACACCAATAGGTATACATAACTGGTGGAAATCCTAGTAGAGATACAAGACAAGGGGGAGAGCTTGTATCATCTTGTGTGGGACCCGTTTCAGTCAGTAACTCATACAATGGTATCGAACGAGTACTCCGCTCTAGGTCGGGCTAGGGACACGCTTACTGGACTAAGAGATCCAAACGTGGAGGACGGTGTGGGTAATGCAAACCGACCGAGGACATATGCGTGCATGGGCCGGGCATAGGGGGATAAGACGTCCATGACACCAGTAGATATGTTTGTACACGTCACGAAGGGTTGCCACTTTAGGAAGTGATACCTCCAACTATGGGGCCGGCATAGGGTATCTCTAGAGTAGGGAGCCACTCGATTAGGGTTGTAGATAGGGTACGTCTAGACTCTAGTAAAAAGTTTAGGAGCCTGTTAGGTTGGGATGCCGGTGGATTGTATGGGGTTAACACCTCTCACCAGAAGTACGCCTAAGTCTACCATCTTATAGTTGTTGGGATCATCTCATTCTGGTTGTACTAGTATCGGTGCAGAGTAATCATTAGGGAAGTGTATACACTCTATCATGTTTGCCTTGTCATACTTACCTTTTACGATGTTATCCTTTTTATCCACCTTATATGCATGTCATGATACTTTCACTTATTTACTTGCTAAAATAAATAGACTCGCCAAACTTTATGTCTGACCCTTTGTAACAACCCGGAAATTCTAAACTAATTTAAAATTTTATTTTAAGCAATTTTGGTAGAAAATGCGTAAGAAAAAAAATTCCATTATTAAATAAAAAAGTTTTTAAATAAAATTATGATTTTATTTATGTATGATTTCAAAATTATTTCTAATAAACAATTATTTGTAATTAGATAAATAGTTGTTTATTACAATTGAAATTAGTATCAAATTGTATGCATATTTGTAATAATTAGCTTCAAACAATTGATAATAAAAGAAAACAGTAGTTGAGTCATTGTTTTGTTAAAAACTTTAATATAAGAGTTTTTTGATAATTAATAATAAAATCAATACATAATTTCTTTGCTCATTCACATTTCATGCAAGTTTATTTAGCTTTCTTTTCTTTTTCTAATTTCATCAAATTCACTACTTCTTTTCTCACCACTCTCCATTAATTATGCATTTATTTCTTTTCTCTATCTATTAATTTATTACTCTTCATTCTATTAATTTATTTCTCTTCATTCTATTTTCACGCATGTATTCTTATTTCTTAAACCTACATCCTTCTATTTTTCTTTGTTCTTCTTTTCCTTTTATTATCTCTCCTAAAAAACAAATCAACTCCATGTATGTATATTTATTTATTTTTGCATAAGCATTGAATAGGTTGATTTAAAATAATATGTAGATTCTAAATAAATTATGACAACATGTCGTTATGTTGGATAAACATGTCATTATGTTATTTAATATTATGTGTTTTGAAATTTAAAAAGTCATATAACTTTCTTATAACCATCATTAAACAATAAATGATGCATTCATTTTATTTGTCCTTTCCTGTATATTTATCATATTTCCTTCTTCTCCTTTTTTTTCGTTTCCATTTCTATCTCATGCAGCTTCTTCTTTATTATAAAGTAACGTTTTCCCATTCAATTATTTTTAGAGACACTAAACCATGCATTAATTACATTCCCGTTTTCTCTTTTTCTTTTTTCTTTTTGTTTTCCAACATTTTTTTCCTCTTTCCTTTAAATCAACTATATGTGTGTGTATATATATATATATATATCTCTTCCACTTATTCTTTCTTTCAACTAAATAGGTTCCTTAAATTATGATATTTAATATTGCATTTGTTGAAATTTAAAAAGTTGCATAACTTAAACAATTAGATAAAAAAAAGCAAGCATTTAATTTTTTTATAAATACAAAGAGTCATATGGGGGAAATAACTTGTGCATTTATTCTCTACTCTCTTCCCTCTTCTATTTATCATTCAAATTCATTTTTAGATACGAAAATATTCCCTTTATTCCCCCCCTTTTGTTCTCTCTTCTCTTTATATTTACAATCTTCAGACCTCATAAATAAATAAATAAAAATATAAATTAAAAGGAATAAAATAATAATTTCCTCCACTATATAATATCATTTCACTTCCTTAACCCTAATTTCAAAAACAAAGCAGCCACCGTTTCTAAAATCCATGGCTACACTTTCCCGTCTTCTTTTCCTTTCTCTCCTAATCTACTCAAAGAATTCATCAACTCAAAAATAAATATATAAATAATAAATAAAAATCAAAAAGCATGACATGACATCCAACATCAATGGTCACTATCGAATTATAATGAGTGGATTGATAGAATATCGCGCTCTAAGGCGCTGAAGTCAGAGGCGAATCGGCGGTGGTGGCTAGTGGTATGGGCTTCGTCGTCGTGGCGACGGATGGATCTCAGGTGGACGGCTTTTGGTGCAGCAATAATGAAGTTCGGTGGAGTTTTTGTGCGTGTCTTCCTAGAAATCAGAACGAAGAAGAAGACGGCCTAAATTTTGGGTTAAGATTAAACAAAGTAATTAACTTTGTTAATTATTTTAGTTAATTAAAATAATGTTTAAATGATTAAAACCTTGTATCTTGTACAAATAGAAACGAAATTAGATGATTTCAGATGCGTTGGATTCGCTTCGACTGGATCTACACAATGAAACAGATCAGTGATAAACAGAGCGATCTAAAATTGTGAAGAATTCAAAACCCCAAATTTGAGATTTCTTAATTTAAAATTTTAAAATAAAAATATATATAGAAATATAGAAATATATATATATATACATATATACATATATATATATGATTTGATTGTGACTGTGTTATTAATATGCGCCATATAAAACACAAATATGCGGTGTGTAAAATTTAGATTGACTAATTGATTGTGGTGATGATTACTTGTTGAGTTACATTTATCTAAGATAAAATATAATCTCTAAATATAGTTAAACATATCATTTTAGTTAGAAAAACATCATTTTTGTTATTATATGATTGTTATAGAAAAACATCATTTTTGTTATTATATGTCATGTTAATTAAAAACATCATTTATGTTAGAATAATGTCATGTTATACTATCATTTATGTTAGAATAATGTCACGCCATGTAAAAAATGTCATCTTTTAGGAATGTTATATTAGAACAAATATGTCCCTTATGTAGAAAACCATATTTTATAAATAAATATGTCATTTATGTAGAAATCATATTTTGTCAATAAATATGTCATTTATGTAGAAATCATATTTTGTCGACAAATATGTCATGTTAGAATAAAATTGTCATCTTAGTTAAAAATGTCATTTTAGTTTAAAAATGTCATTTTAGTAAAATATGTCATGTTAGAGAAAAAAATGTCATTTTAGTAAAATATGTCATGTTAGAGAAAAAAATGTCATTTTAGTAAAATATGTCATGTTAGAGGAAAAAAATGTCATTTTAGTAAAATATGTCATGTTAGAGAAAAAATTGTCATTTTAGTAAAATTTGTCATATTAGAATAAAATTGTCATTTTAGTTAAAATGTCATGATAGATTAAAAATATCATTTTAGTTAAAATGTCATGATAGATTAAAAATATCATTTTAGTTAAAATGTCATGATAGATTAAAAATATCATTTTAGTTAAAATGTCATGATAGATTAAAAAATATCATTTTGTTATAAAATTTTAAGTTAGATTAAAAATATCATTTTGTTAGAATCATGTTATGTTAAATAAATATGGCATTTATTTAGAATAATGATTTGTCAAATAAATATGTCATATATTTAGAATATGTCCATGTTACTTTAAAATGTCATATGTTTAGATAATGTCATTATATTTAAATTGTCATCAAATTAGAAATGTTGAATAGAAATTGTCATTTTCAACAAATTAGAAATGTTGAATAGAAATTGTCATTTTTGACAAATTAGTAATGTTGAATTAAAATTGTCCTTTTTGAAAAAATAGAAATGTTAAATAATAAATTGTCCTTTTTGACAAATTAGAATTGTTAAATTATAATTGTCATGTTTAACAAATTAGAAAAATGTTACATTAGAATAAAATTGACATTTTAGTTAAAAATGTTTTATTAGAATTAAAATTGTCATTTTGCTAGAAATGTTACGTTAAGAATAAATAGGTCAATTTAGTTAAAATTGTCATTTTAGAATAAAAATGTCATGTTAGGATTAAATTGTCAATTTAGTTAAAATTTTCATTTTAGAATAAAATGTCATGTTAGGAATAAATATGTTAATTTAGTTAAAATTGTCATTTTAGAATATAAATGTCATGTTAGGATTAAATTGTCAGTTTAGTTAAAATTGTCATTTTAGAATAAAGATGTCATGTTAGGATTAAATTGTCAATTTAGTTAAAATTGTCATTTTAGACAAGAATGTCATGTTAGAAGAACATGTCATTTTAGTTAAATATGTCATATATGTTAGAGTAATGAATATGTAATTTATTTAGGATAATGATTTGTCAAATGAATATATCATTTATTTAGATAATGTCGTGTTTTCAATAAAAAGATTACATTTTAATTATTTAAAAATTTATTATTTATTATTTATTTATGGGATGAAACCCCACACGGGTCTTGGGATGATATTCTAATCACACATCTCCCTTGTGATTATTTGTAGAATGCACTCTTGTTGTTATTTGGGTGTTTACTGATTGTTTACCATTCATATGCAATGTATAAAAACCATATAATTGAACTTATATGGTAATTGGTTGGGTCGCATTCTGATTCAGAAATAAAGAATATTTGGTAACAAGAATATTATAAAATAAATAACAATTTAGTATAAATGACATTTTAGAATAAAGGATATTTTAAATTAAGAATATTTTAGAATAAAGATATTTTGAATAAAGAATAGTTTAAAATAATGAATATTTTTCAGTGAAATAATTACAATTATAAATTATAATTGCACTTTTGACATGCGGTTAGGTTGCATTTGTAGTGGAAGTATGTCTGGACCCGACCAGCATATCCAACAGCCACTGAGGTTGAACCTAATGTGAGAGGTCTAAGTGCGCAAATACGAAGCGGGCTATGACATGAGGTTAAGCCCAACTTGTGGGATAAGTCTGCCCGGACCCGACCGGCATGTCCAACATCCGCAAGTTGTAGGCCTAATGTGGGAGGTCTAGCCCATTATAAACCATAAATGGACATGGTAATGAATTGGACTATTTAGACCATTATAAGTTGAAACGCCATTTTAACCCGAACGGATTTATCGATCGTTTTTATTCATTTTATAATGAATAGAATAAAAAGCAGTAATTTCCAAAATCTAATATTTTGAAAACATTATTTTAATAAAGAAATAGAATAAATCTTTAATCAAGATTTAATGGAGTTTTCCAATTAATTAATATTTATTTGGAATTAAATAAAATAAATTGGATTTTGGGTTTGTGGTGAATGGTGTTTTAAATAACATTGTTCTTAAACCCCGTGTGAAGAGAATAAATCTTTTAATTTAGATTTAAAGAAGTTTACTAATTAATGTTCTAATTAAGCATTAAGAAGAAAGTTGATTAAGGGTTTATCGTGAACTATGTTTTAATCGACATTTGTACTTTAATCCCAATCAACAGTGAAATTATAATTTTGGATTTATAAATCTTTTATTAAGATTGAAATGGAATATATAAATCTTTTATTAAGATGAAATGATAATTTTCCAAAGAAAAGTTTTCCAATTTAACATATTAAATTGGAATTGAATGGAATTCGATTTAATAATAACCGGGATGAGCTTTTGTAAAAGAAGACCGTTACTGTATATGGAATTTAAAAGGCTTTGCCGTTATTCCATTTATATTATTGGTCTGATACAGAAATTTATATCGATTGTATATTGAATTGATTTATGTGAAAATTCCGTATTTAATGGAAGACGATTTTGGGTTTTACCGTGAACTATGTTTTAATGGACATTAGTTCTTTAACCCAGTTAAAGATAAGATTAATTTCTTAAATTTAAATAATCATTAAATAATGATTTTTGATATTTAAAACCAAATTGGAGTTTTTAATAAATCATTAAAAGAAAGATGTAAGAATAAATTTAAAAAAATTATCTTTGATAGAATAATGTGAATATTTTATTTAAAGAATATTCCGAATTGGAATGAGGTATTGGATGTGTTTTTATAGCACTTGAATTTTGATTATAAAATACGCTAGTTATTCGGAAAGACCGGGTATAACCCATCCCGAATAATTACTACGATGATTAAGAGTCGAAGATGAAGACGGTGGTTGAAGACCGACGATCTTCACATCGAATGGACGACTATTGATGCCCGGCATTGGCTAGCTACCAGTAAAGGTTTAAGTGGTAGATGTCCGGACGTACTAGTTGATAGTCCGGATAAGCGAGCACCTCACTTCCGTATTGGACATACGGGACGAGGAATAAGGTGTCTCCGGTTTCGTTCAAACCCAGAACAGACTTGTAAATGGATGTGTATCTGACATTGGATTTCATTCCATGTAAATTAAATTGATTTCTATTTAATACATACCTGTGGTGGCGGAGAATTTATTCTCTTGCTCAACACCCTTCTTTGAGACGTACAAGCTCAGAGGTTGTATATTGGTAGTTATCGATCACATGGCGTGGATTGTCAATATGGCACGCCAAGATGAAAATTATCAAGGCTTTTGTTGAAAAGCAGGGCTTTGTGGTTGATGATCAAAGCATAGCCTGTTTAGGCGTAGCTTTGTGCATAGCATGACTTCGCGAACCTCACACCCCGGTATGAGTCAAAAACGGGGCAAGGGAACGCAAGAAGTGCACATGATTCTTTCTAGCTAGAAGTGGTGTCAGCGTTTACAAGCCTTGGCATTTTTACTTATGTGGATGATGGATTATGAGGTACCTCGGATTTATTGGTCGCCAATGGCCAAATTATAGGTTCAATACGACCGAGAAGCGTGTGTTCAGGAATTGCCAATCCACTAAAATATTTGTGGACCGGCCTGTAGTATCCAAGGGTTCGCCAGCGTCCGAATCCTGAGACATTACTAGAGTGTCTCGAATCAGTAAGGAGATCGTTTCTAGCCTTGACTCATGATGGAAACCCAATTTCCAATACGACACCATACGGTTTTGATTGTATAACTAGTATGGCAACGTAGTATATGGTAGTTATGTTGTTTATGATTGATACATTATGATTGAAATGTTTTTGAAACATATACACACTAACAATAATATCATATCCCTTTTATCGTATCAAGTATTTTTGACCATTATAAGGTAAAACACTATCCTCCAGTTTGCGTTGCATTGTGTGATGGGACTTGAGTCTTATAATGGTTTCATTTTTCTAAAAAGCATAGTGTTGTTTTAAAGGATTTACTTTATGCACTGGCAATCCAATGGAGTAAACCCGTTCCGCTATAGTAGCTGGGTCTTGTGATTAGCCATATTGTTAGATAAGTTAGGCAAGATTTCTCATACCAGTCCCATGACTGACCCGTAGTTTGTTTTACTTTGCAAACTCGGGTGCCCTCTTTTCCACACGGGCAGTCGAGTAGCTTATTTTGCAAATATTGAGCAGGATTCTGGATTGAAGCTTAAAGCTATGTCCGAAGCATTGATAGACTTCCCCTGTATCAGATTATTGGTTCCGCTTCATTGTATTACATTTATTGTAATTTATCTTTCGCTGTATTATTATTTATCGATGTACTCTTATATTCTGTACTCTGATGTTGCATTATTATGATGTAATAAAAGTCTGTTGTTATTTGTTCTAATGTGTTGTATTCCCAGAGTTAATGCATTCAAGGATTTCCAACATTTGGATCAGAACTGTGTGGTTTATGGTTGATTCGAAGGGCGGGGATTTTCGGATCATTACAGTTGGTATCAGAGCCCTGGTTAGCTCAAATCTTTGGGGTACAACTCGTTAGAACTGAACGAAAGACTCATCAGAGGTAGGATTAGTAATATCCTATAAAAGAATACTCATTAGATATAGGATCAGTAGCATCCTAGAATGAGAAAACTCGTTTGAGATGGGGTTAGAAATGCCCTAGAATGAGTTGAGAGTGACAAGTTTATAATTAGCGTATTTGTGATTATATATATATAATCCGATCTTAGAAAATATGATCTTTGATATATAAAAGTTATATATAAAAGCTAATCAACTAATTGATTGATGATTGTGATGTGTGAATATTAGTTCAACTAATAAAATTATTGAAACCAATAAAAAAATGAAAGTTGAGTTGCTTAGTTAAACAATTTTCAGCTCCGTTCCTTTTCGAGGACGAAAAGATTTTAAGTGTGGGAGATTGTAACAACCTGGAAATTCTGAACCAATTTAAAATTTTATTTTACGCAATTTTGGTAGAAAATGCATCAGAAAAAAATCCATTATTAAATTAAAAAAAAGTTTTTATTATGATGTTATTTATGTATGATTTCAAATTTATTTCTAATAAACAATTATTTGTAATTAGATAAATAGTGATTTATTACAATTGAAATTAGTATCAAATTGTATGTATATTTGTAATAATTAGCTTCAAACAATTGACAATAAAAGAAAACAGTAGTTGAGTCATTGTTTTGTTAAAAACTTTAGTATAAGAGTTTTATGATAATTAATAATAAAATCAATACATAATTTATTTGCTCATTCACATTTCATGCAAGTTTATTTAGCTTTCTTTTCTTTTTCTAGTTTCATCAAATTCACTACTTCTTTTCTCACCACTCTCCATTAATTACGCATTTATTTCTTTTGTCTATCTATTAATTTATCACTCTTCATTCTATTAATTTATCTCTCTTCATTCTATTTTCACGCATGTATTCTTATTTCTTAAACCTACATCCTTCTATTTTTCTTTGTTCTTCTTTTCCTTTTATTATCTCTCCTAAAAAACAAATCAACTCTATATATTTATATTTATTTATTCTTGCATAAGCATTGAATAAGTTGATTTAAAATAATATGTAGATTCTAAATAAATTATGACAACATGTCATTATGTTAGATAAACATGTCATTATGTTATTTAATATTATGTGTTTTGAAATTTAAAAAGTCACATAACTTTCTTATAGCCATCATTAAACAATAAATGATGCATTCATTTTATTGGTCCTTTCCTGTATATTTACTGTAACAACCCGTATTCTACGCATCAAAGGATCGTAGAATATTTATTTCTTTCACATACGAAGTCGTATGGTCATGTTACTTTGGGAGATGACTATTGGGGTCATTTCCCATATTCATGATTTTTGTCGATTTTTAAATGACCATTTTGCCCCTAGTTGATCTTATTTCGGTCATAACTTTTGATTGGAAAGGAGTTTTGACCTGAAACAACTTCCATTAGATCCGGATGATGGTTTACCTTTCCGTAGAGTGGTCATATGTGAAAAACGGACTTACCGTTTAGGAGATATGGCTGAAATAACGTTTGGAAGATGAGAAACTGCTTAACCGGGCCAAATGAGGTGATTAGGGAATGGGCCCATAACCCATTTTGGGATTAGGTTTATGGGGAGGCTGAAATGAGCTAGGTTTTCATTTCATTTCAGTTTTCTAGCCGCCACTTTCATTTTAGGAACTCTAACAATGGCCTCCAACATCTAGAATCACCTCTAATCACTTTCTAATCAAGTATTAGCCTAATCTACGTCAAATCAAAGGGAAATAGCACCAGAGCAAGGTTGGAACTGCTGTTAGACATCGGTATTCACCCAAATCAACGGAGTTTCAGTTTAGAAAGTTTTAATTTTTGGCTAAGGTGAGTGATTTGCATAGTTCCTCACTAATTATGGTTAATTAAGGGTAATTAGTGTTAATTAGTGAATTTAAACATGATTAAATTCTGGAAAAATATTTATAAATTTCGATTGTTTTAGGCCTCTGCTAGAAAATTTGGTTAATTTGGTTAAGTTTTGCTAATCCTATCATTAGTTTTGCTTAATCATGCTTAAGGGAAAATATGGGGTTTTGGCTATGTTTGATTCGTTTAAACATATCAAATTATTGTTTTGGTGTTTATGGTTAGTCCTCTATGTTGCTATGACTGTTTGGAATGATTTGTGATTATTTAGAAAAGTTAGATTGGTTGAAAACGCCGTCGAATGGCGTAAACAAGTCGCTGGAATGGTTGTAGAAAATATGTAGGAACTGGATCGGATCGTCCCTGCCCCCTCCGATCTGAACCGCTCACACTTGAACCTCCACGATCCGACCTGAGCATGGTGGCACGACCTGAAGAGAGCACCCGATCCGAACCGCGTCACTCGACCCGAACCGATGCACCATGGATGGACTTGAGAGGCTTGACCCGATCCGGAGTGCTTGGGAAGGAGAACCGAACCGCTTGCCTGAAGTCACGATCTGATGCTCTGGAGATGACCCGAACCGATCCGAAGTAGGAGCCACTATCCGACCCGTATGCGGTATTCCGATCCGAACCGAGATGCTTGGATTTGAGGCGTGAACCACGATCCGAACTGGAAGTACGAGTTGAAGTTAAGAACAGGAACCGAACCGATCCGGAGAAGACCAAAACCCGAGATGCAAAGGTAGTCCAAATGGGAAGTTTGTACCCGGGATCCAGTTGGGAACCAACGGGTCAACTTCATGAGTTGGGCTTTGCTACGGGACGTGTGCAAAGGGGTTATCGACGTCCATAGCTTTGATTCACCACCGAGACAGATGTTAGGCTACGTATCAGTGCAGTGGGGTAGTTATTACTCCATGGGGCAGAGTGATCGTAGCATGGCTATGAGCCAGTGCAGTGGAGTTGTTATGACTTCATGGGGCGGAGTAGACATAGCAAGGACTAGTGGCTATGGATCAGTGCAGTGGTGTCATTATGACTCCATGGGGCAGAGTGATCATAGCAAGGAATGGGTGGTCAAAGCGGTGGATATTGTATGCTTTACGCACTGAGTGGGAGATGTGAGGATGGTTGCTATGTGTAACACCCCGAGAATTCTATAACTGTGAAATTAACAAAATCTGAAATCAAAGAACTAAGAGAAACGGGATACGCCATTGCGTTCGTCTCGGAAAAATACGCGAAATAGAGTCCGAGTTTTCGAAAAACGGAGTCCGTATGAAGAAGATATGGCCTTCGGAAGTTTTGAATTAAATTTAAAATTCAAACAGAATAAAATAATTAAAAATCGGGCCCAATGGGCCAGGGCGGATAAATACCCGCCTAGGCCACCCAGGTCGACTGGGCTGTCGACCTGGGCTACCCATGTCAACAGGGCTGTCGACAGCCCTGTCGACAGGGGTATCGACCTGGTCGAGCCCAGTCTAACCTGGCTGGTCAGGTCTGTGTTCCTCCGATTTTCTGTGGTTTGCTTTGTCATTAGGGCTAGGTGGCAAGCTCTAATTGGTCTCTCCTTAGGATGAATGGCTACGATCAATCCAAGTAACATCAATGGTCCTAATCAGTTTCTAACCTCTATATAAACAACCCTAGACTAAACCCTAATCTATTCATTCAAAATAAGATCATAGCCGCCATGTTGCTGAGGAACGACAAAGAGTAGCCGCCAACTAGAGAGAGGATTAGGAGGAAGATTCTAAAGCTTAAAGCAACCTAAACAAATCAATTCAACAAAGGAATTTGCGTCTTCAATCCCTAAATTAGAGAATTCATCACACCATTGTAAGTAGAGTATTACTTTGGTATGAATAAACAACTGTATTGATTTGTATGCTTGAATTGGGATAATAAAGTAATTCATATTTGTGCAAAATTATGTTATTCATTATAAAGAACTACATGCGGTAGTTCTATGCAAGTATACGTTTGGAATATTGCGCAAATTATGTAATCTATGTCGAAGCTACATGTATGTAGTTGATTGAAATTCATGCAAGTTTGGGGCTTTGTTGTTATGCCATCATGATGTATATTTTTGTGCATAAATCATTTTGCAAGTAATTGAAACAAGTTTGGTTGTTATAGTTCATATGAAACTATGTTGGAATTTTGACACCATAATCCATGTATTAAGTCATGCTTTTGTAAAACTTATGAATATGGCTAGGCTATGAACGATATTTGGCATAATTGAAATCCATGATTAAGTCTATCTTGTTTACAAGAATTTTATGATGACATATGTGGTACATGGCTAGGTTAGGTTCAAAACGTCCCTTTTTGTAAGTTTACATGACTAAAGTAAGAATCATGATTTCATGTTAGAAAATATTTATGCCATGCTTATGTTTGATATTATGCCATGCTTATGTTTGACATTATGCCATGGTTATGCTAGAAGTATTTATGCCATGCTTATGTTTGATATTATGCCATGCTTATGTTTGACATTATGCCATGTTTATGCTAGAAGTATTTATGCCATGCTTATGTTTGACATTATGCCATGCTTATGCTAGAAATATTTATGCCATGCTTATGTTTGACATTATGCCTAAATAAAAATATAGGTTCATGTGTCAATAATGATATCTCAATTACAAGTTCACATGCTTTGATTCATGTCACCTATGTTACCACTATGCAAGTACACCCGTTCTAGTTTGTATTTCCAACGTCATTTTGCAAGTTCATACGCTCACCTTCCCCTTTTTGTGTATGTAATTATGCTTTGAGCCTCCCCTTTCGCATGGCTAAATTGGGCTTTAAAAGGCTAAGCCCAATATATATAAACGGACGTGTAAAAACGGGGGTAAATAACGTTGGGCTAAATTAATTTAATGAATGAAAACTAAAGTAAAAGGGCCCAAATTCAAGAATGGGTTGGGCCCATGATTGGTGTAACCTTTACACCATTAACCTAATAATGGGCCGCAAATATTTACATATCAATAAAGAAGAAAGACAAAAATATGTAAATGTAGAAAATACGATATGTTTAACCCGAGGTTGGATTGAGTTGTGATGTAAACCTGCCCGGAACCGCCCGGCTGTCCAGTAGTCACAACAATACCTATCCAATGTGGGAGGTTAAACATGGAGCCCAATAAGGACCCGAGGTTAGACTGAGTTGTGGCGTAAGACTGCCCGGAACCAACCGGCAACAGGCAGCCACAGCAATACCTGTCTAATGTGAGAGGTCAGGGCCTTAATAAGACAATTAAGGCTGAGTCAGGATTGTTAGGATTAAGTGGACTAAGACTTAATCAAAATGTAACATGCTAAACTAAACGAACTGGTGGGGGTTAGGTTAGCAAAACACTTAACCAACTTAGCATGTTGGCTTGAGATAGAAAACCTAGTAACGGGGGGCCCTTTTCAGCAGTAACCCTACACGGTGTATCATGATACCCTGAAACTAGGCAGGGTGGGGCACGATTACTGGGCTGATTGTAAGAGGTCAAAACAACGGCGGTGGTGTAGCAGTGTAGGTTCTAACGGGGTGCGGGCGTGCACACACTCCGGCGCAGAAAAATAAAGCACTGGGCACCAGTAGCATACCTGTGCATTCCAAGGTTGTGTCGGGTCGCTGCCATGGGACTTGATACACCCCATGGTGGGACCAGCATAGGTAACTACAACATCGGGGGCCGTAAGACACATGTAACTATGCGAGTAGGAGCCGATCATCATAGAATGGATCACATCACCCTGATTATGGGGTGCCAGTGGGAAACTAGTTTATATGGGTTCAGAGATTAACATGGGGTACGATAGTATATTCGACCCTAGACAACTTAACCAAGTTTATAGTGTATGCCCACTTCTCGTTTATACTTATCATACCCAGTTCTTTATTCATAGACAAAATAGTACTAGACTTACTCAGGCTTTATGTCTGACTCTATTTTTCTTTCGTCTTCTTTCTTCCGTTTCCCCCCCCCCCCAGGTCCTCAGGGAGGGAACACAGCAGCTTGACCTACCTCAACATCCAGCTTGAAGAAGAGAAATGTATTGCTTGGACTTTCCTGTTTTGAACTATGGCTTTGGACAATCCACTATGGGGCTTTTGCAGTTTATCTATGTTTTATTTATGCTTCTTTAAATAATGTACTCAAGACAGATTATGAAAGTGTTATGTTATGTTTTTGGAAAGGATGTTGTTGTTACACGTATTTGACTTTATGAAATAAATTTTGTTGTTCTTCCGCTGTTTACAAATATGTGTTCTTATATCTGTCTTGTATATCTGTGACTTGTACTTATAAACCTCCACCAAAATTAGGGCATTCCCTTTGAGAGTGACCCTAACGGAGGTGGGGTGTTTCACTTGGTATCAGAGCATAGGTTTACCAGATAAGATAAAAAGTTTTGAAAATTTATTTTCAAAAAGGAAATTTAAAGAAGCATTTTTAAAAGATAAAAATATTATTTCATTTTTAAGGGCAAAGTCCACTCCCCAAAGCCATAGGTACTATCTCTTATCCTTCGTTTTGAACCTATCCTTTTTGTTTCAGCATGTCCGAAGATCTTAACTTGCCGAAAGGGGTGCCAATACCTGGTTGGTTTAGACGATTCTTAGAAGCAAGGGCCACTCAGCCAGGTCCTACCGTTCCTCCTCCCCCAGCTGCCGGTAATCACCCAGCTGCAGCGGCACCTTTTCCTCCACCTCCTCCACGAGGAAACGCGTTTGCTAAGATATGTAAGGATTTTAAAGCTATGGGAGGAAGGGATTTCCATGGAACTGAGTCCTTCGTAGCAGCTAGAAATTGGCTGAAGGAAACTGAGGATCTATTCATCATCTTTGAGGTAGAGGACAGACAAAAAGTACAATTGGCGGTGTGGCTATTGAAGGGCGAGGCTTCCTACTGGTGGGAAGTCACTAATGCTGAAAGACCAGTAGAGACATGGGAGGACTTTAGGGCAAGGTTTGAGACCAAATTTCTCTCAGATGCGGAAAGAAGTTTGCAGTTGGAGAAATTCTTATTTCTTAAGCAAGGAGACAAGACTGTTAGAGAGTATGTGAATCAGTTTGATGAGCTGGCTAGGTTTGGGCTTGACCTAGTCAACACCCCGCACAAGAAGGCTCTCTGTTTCGTCAAGGGGTTAAATGAGCCATTACATAGTTTGGCCATGACCCATATACCCATGGGAGCCACGTATGAAACATTGGTGCAAATGGCATTGCTGAATGAAGAGGATAAGGGCAAGAAGAAAGAGGGTTTGCAGCCCAAGAAGACGGACTTTAAGAAAGGCGGGAAAGGCAACAAAGAGAAAAGGAAGTGCAATTTCTGTGGCAAAGTGGGGCACTTAGTAAAGGACTGCCGGAAAAAGAAGGCCAAGGAGAATGGTGGGTGCTTTTCTTGCGGTGAGACAGGCCACAGGGCGAAGGACTGCCCAAAGAAAAGAGGACAGGGGCAGAGGGCTGGATCCACCCCAGGGGCACAGGTTCATGTGCTGGAAGCGCCACCTTTGCAACAGCGAGGTACAAACACTTCTGTAGAAAGTGTAGTTTATCTTTATGATCACCCCGTTCGCACTTTATTTGATTCTGGCGCATCACACTCCTTTATCTCGTCTGCTTTAGTAGAATCTCTGCACCTAAAAACTAGTATGGTAGAGGACCCCTTAATTGTTTCAAACCCAATTGGGGGCCCAGCTCATTTGTCTATGATCTGTTTGGATTTGAAAATTTCTATTCTAAGTGTAGAATTTCAATGTAGTGCCTTTGTTTTGGGCTTTTCGGGTTATGGTTTGATTTTGGGTATGGATTGGCTATCCAGTAATGGGGCCATCCTTGATTGTGAGAAAAGGGTTGTTAGGCTCCTAACCCAGCTCGGTAATACTTTGGAAATTTCTTGTAATCCCTCGTATGCGGTTATGCTTAGTTATCTTGAATCGCTAGATGCCTCTGTTGAAAATTTGCAATCAGTTAGAGTAGTCCGGGAATATCCGGATGTCTTCGAAGAGGTGAAGGGCTTGCCTCCGAAGCGGGAAATAGACTTCCGCATATATCTTGTAGATAATGCAAAGCCCGTTGCGTTGCCCGTTAGACATATGGCTCCACGAGAAAGGAAAGAGCTCAGTAAACAGATTAAAGAGCTTCTAGAGAAGGGGTTCATTAGGAGGAGCATTTCAGAATGGGGCGCTCCAGTGGTGTTCGCTACAAAGGCGGATGGTTCACTCCGTCTATGTGTTGACTATAGGGAGCTCAACAAGCTAACGAAAAAGAATAGGCACCCTCTCCCTAGAATTGACGATTTATTTGACCAGCTTGTAGGAGCGTCCGTTTTCTCCTAACTCGATTTGGCAACCGGTTTTCATCAGCTAAGGGTGGCTGAAGATAGCATCGATAAAACGGCGTTCAGAACCCCAGACGGCTTCTTTGAATGGCTTGTCATGCCTTTCGGCTTGACAAATGCACCTGCTTACTTCGTGGACCTGATGAGTAGGGTATTTAGAGATTTCCTCAACAAATTCGTAGTGGTCTTCGTAGATGATATCCTTATCTTCTCAAAGAATGAAGAGGAACATGCTCAACACTTAAGGGCAATCATGGAAACGTTGCGAGCCCATCAACTAAAAGCCAAATTCTCTAAATGCCACTTTTGGAGAGAAGAGGTGAGGTTCCTTGGGCACATAGTATCCAAACAAGGGTTAGCGGTGGACCCTGCTAAGGTAGTGGCGGTACAGGATTGGAAGACACCAAGGAATGCAACTGAGGTCCGAAGCTTCCTAGGACTAGCGGGTTTCTATCGAAAATTCATAAGGGATTTTGCGAAAATTTCAGCTCCGCTCACGAAATTGACCAAGAAGAATCTGGTGTTTAATTGGGACTTGGATTGCGAGTTTGCTTTCCAACGACTGAAAAGGGCTCTCACAACAGCCCCAGTTTTGACGCTGCCAAATGGGAGCAAGATGTTCACTGTTTATACGGATGCATGTGGGACAGGGCTAGGCGCCATCTTAATGCAAGAAGGAAGGGTAGTAGCTTATGGCGGAAGGCAGTTGAAGGTGCACGAAAAGAACTACCCAACCCACGATCTTGAGTTAGCCGCCATCGTCTTTGCACTCAAGTCTTGGCGACACTATCTCCTAGGTGAGAAGTTCGAACTTTACACTGACCATAAATCGTTGAAATATCTTTTCTCGCAGAAGGATCTTAACTTGAGGCAACAAAGGTGGATGGAGTTTCTTGCCTCGTACGATTTCGAAATCTCCTACACTCCGGGCAAAGGCAACGTGGTTGCAGACGCGTTGAGCCAAAAGAAATTGACCCTAAGCCCGTTGTTTGTTGAAAGACAAAGCCTAGAGTTTATAGCCAGCTTCGACTTTAGGCCTTCCTCCGATTTCGTACCGGGCTTGCTAGCATCTCTCGAAGTGCGCCCAACTTTAGTGGATTCAGTAGGGACAGCACAACGCGAAGACCCTCAGCTTGTAGGAATAATTGATAGGCTAATTAGGGGTGAGACTTCAAGTCACCTCAACAGATACTCTATCGACGATAAGGGTTTTCTAAGGCGAGACGGAAGACTATGCGTCCCACAGACAAACGATTTAATAAAGAAGGTTCTCGAAGAAGCTCATCACTCCAAGATGACGATACACCCAGGCGGAGATAAAATGTACAAAGACATAAAAAGGACTTTCTTTTGGAACGGCATGAAAAAGGATGTGGCAGAGTTCGTTTCCAAGTGTATGGTGTGCCAACAGGTTAAGGCGGAACAGAAAGAGCCTGGTGGACTACTACATCCTCTAGAGGTCCCGCACTGGAAGTGGGATAGCATCTCAATGGACTTCATCAATGGGCTGCCTAGGTCTAGGAGAGGCAACACTAGCATTTGGGTAATAGTGGATAGGCTTACTAAAAGCGCCCACTTTTTACCTGTCAAAAGTAAAAGAACTGCCTCATCCCTAGCATCACTTTACCTCAAGGAAATCGTTCGACTCCACGGAATACCATCTAGCATCGTTAGTGACCGAGACCCCATCTTCACCAGCGAGTTTTGGCGGAGTCTGCAAGAAGCAGTAGGAACGCAGTTATGCTTGAGCACAGCCTATCATCCCCAAACCGACGGCCAAACGGAGAGAGTGAACAGAGTTTTGGAAGACCTTTTAAGGTTATGCGTCCTTGACTTCGGAGGGACATGGGAAGACCACCTTCCTTTGGTGGAATTTGCCTACAACAACAGCTATCAAGCAACCATTGGAATGACGCCCTTCGAAGCTCTATATGGAAGACTGTGCCGATCGCCCACTTGTTGGTGGGAGTCTACTGATAAGCTCGTACTAGGACCAGACATGATCCGAGAGACTTCAAAGAAAGTAGACTTAATACGAAGAAGGATGAAGACGGCCCAAGACAGACAAAAGTCCTATGCCGACAAGAGGAGAACCGACCTTGAATTTGAAGTTGGAGACAGAGTTTTTCTGAAGGTATCACCGCTAAGAAACGTTGTTCGTTTCGGAACCACAGGAAAGCTAGCACCAAGGTTCGTAGGACCATTCCCTATCATCAAGAAGATTGGGAAAATGGCCTATAGATTAGAGCTACCCGAGAAGTTGGCTGGAGTCCACAATGTTTTTCACGTTTCACATCTACGAAAATGTCTACATGAGTCTGCTGAAGTGGTAGAGCCAAATATACTCGAAGAGGCCGAAGTGGAACGCGAAGCAACCATAAGAAAGGTTCCAACCTGCATACTAGGAACGGAAGTGAAGAAGCTACGCAACCGCGAAGTCAAACTCGTCAAAGTCCAGTGGAGCGACGCCGAGGGAGACGCGACTTGGGAAACTGAAGCTAGAATACGCACTGCATACCCTTTTCTGTTCGAGGGTACGTCCTTGATCTTTCTTTTTCCTTAAGTTGCGCTTTTATCTATCTTTTTAGGGTATATTTCCTCGACCTTATCTTTTAGGTAGAAACCCTTTTTGGATGAAAACATGTAATTGAAACATGTTATGTATGATGGTTGCAAGTGGTTGCAAGTGATTGCTAGTGGTTGCTCGTGGTTGCATATACACACACAATCTAGGTTTTAGATCGGCTCAATCACTTCATATTGCATATGCATATATGTTTGCATTCGTATATGGTTGAATTGTAATGTGTTGGCATATGGATGTTGCATTTGTATTGAATGATTGTGCACTCATGCAGAATCATGAATAGGAAAATTTGCATACATAATGGATTCATGGCACTTACATAATTCGCATTAAGGAGGTCAACTGAATCAGTAGACCGCCTGATTTTGCATTAGATAAGTACATGTACACACACACTTCGCATATGATCATGAAGCATTAGAAGTCTTTTAAGGACAATGGATGCTCGTGTTTGATGGATGAGTAGATGGATGATTGGATGTTAGGATATACATTCCTCCTAACTTGAAGATTTCGGGGACGAAATCCTTTTAAGTGGGGGAGAATGTAACACCCCGAGAATTCTATAACTGTGAAATTAACAAAATCTGAAATCAAAGAACTAAGGGAAACGGGATACGCCATTGCGTTCGTCTCGGAAAAATACGCGAAATAGAGTCCGAGTTTTCGAAAAACGGAGTCCGTATGAAGAAGATATGGCCTTCGGAAGTTTTGAATTAAATTTAAAATTCAAACAGAATAAAATAATTAAAAATCGGGCCCAATGGGCCAGGGCGGATAAACACCCGCCTAGGCCACCCAGGTCGACTGGGCTGTCGACCTGGGCTACCCATGTCGACAGGGCTGTCGACAGCCCTGTCGACAGGGGTATCGACCTGGTCGAGCCCAGTCTAACCTGGCTGGCCAGGTCTGTGTTCCTCCGATTTTCTGTGGTTTGCTTTGTCATTAGGGCTAGGTGGCAAGCTCTAATTGGTCTCTCCTTAGGATGAATGGCTACGATCAATCCAAGCAACATCAATGGTCCTAATCAGTTTCTAACCTCTATATAAACAACCCTAGACTAAACCCTAATCTATTCATTCAAAATAAGATCATAGCCGCCATGTTGCTGAGGAACGACAAAGAGTAGCCGCCAACTAGAGAGAGGATTAGGAGGAAGATTCTAAAGCTTAAAGCAACCTAAACAAATCAATTCAACAAAGGAATTTGCGTCTTCAATCCCTAAATTAGAGAATTCATCACACCATTGTAAGTAGAGTATTACTTTGGTATGAATAAACAACTGTATTGATTTGTATGCTTGAATTGGGATAATAAAGTAATTCATATTTGTGCAAAATTATGTTATTCATTATAAAGAACTACATGCGGTAGTTCTATGCAAGTATACGTTTGGAATATTGCGCAAATTATGTAATCTATGTCGAAGCTACATGTATGTAGTTGATTGAAATTCATGCAAGTTTGGGGCTTTGTTATTATGCCATCATGATGTATATTTTTGTGCATAAATCATTTTGCAAGTAATTGAAACAAGTTTGGTTGTTATAGTTCATATGAAACTATGTTGGAATTTTGACACCATAATCCATGTATTAAGTCATGCTTTTGTAAAACTTATGAATATGGCTAGGCTATGAACGATATTTGGCATAATTGAAATCCATGATTAAGTCTATCTTGTTTACAAGAATTTTATGATGACATATGTGGTACATGGCTAGGTTAGGTTCAAAAAGTCCCTTTTTGTAAGTTTACATGACTAAAGTAAGAATCATGATTTCATGTTAGAAAATATTTATGCCATGCTTATGTTTGATATTATGCCATGCTTATGTTTGACATTATGCCATGGTTATGCTAGAAGTATTTATGCCATGCTTATGTTTGATATTATGCCATGCTTATGTTTGACATTATGCCATGTTTATGCTAGAAGTATTTATGCCATGCTTATGTTTGACATTATGCCATGCTTATGCTAGAAATATTTATGCCATGCTTATGTTTGACATTATGCCTAAATAAAAATATAGGTTCATGTGTCAATAATGATATCTCAATTACAAGTTCACATGCTTTGATTCATGTCACCTATGTTACCACTATGCAAGTACACCCGTTCTAGTTTGTATTTCCAACGTCATTTTGCAAGTTCATACGCTCACCTTCCCCTTTTTGTGTATGTAATTATGCTTTGAGCCTCCCCTTTCGCATGGCTAAATTGGGCTTTAAAAGGCTAAGCCCAATATATATAAACGGACGTGTAAAAACGGGGGTAAATAACGTTGGGCTAAATTAATTTAATGAATGAAAACTAAAGTAAAAGGGCCCAAATTCAATAATGGGTTGGGCCCATGATTGGTGTAACCTTTACACCATTAACCTAATAATGGGCCGCAAATATTTACATATCAATAAAGAAGAAAGACAAAAATATGTAAATGTAGAAAATACGATATGTTTAACCCGAGGTTGGATTGAGTTGTGATGTAAACCTGCCCGGAACCGCCCGGCTGTCCAGTAGTCACAACAATACCTATCCAATGTGGGAGGTTAAACATGGAGCCCAATAAGGACCCGAGGTTAGACTGAGTTGTGGCGTAAGACTGCCCGGAACCAACCGGCAACAGGCAGCCACAGCAATACCTGTCTAATGTGAGAGGTCAGGGCCTTAATAAGACAATTAAGGCTGAGTCAGGATTGTTAGGATTAAGTGGACTAAGACTTAATCAAAATGTAACATGCTAAACTAAACGAACTGGTGGGGGTTAGGTTAGCAAAACACTTAACCAACTTAGCATGTTGGCTTGAGATAGAAAACCTAGTAACGGGGGGCCCTTTTCAGCAGTAACCCTACACGGTGTACCATGATACCCTGAAACTAGGCAGGGTAGGGCACGATTACTGGGCTGATTGTAAGAGGTCAAAACGACGGCGGTGGTGTAGCAGTGTAGGTTCTAACGGGGTGCGGGCGTGCACACACTCCGGCGCAGAAAAATAAAGCACAGGGCACCAGTAGCATACCTGTGCATTCCAAGGTTGTGTCGGGTCGCTGCCATGGGACTTGATACACCCCATGGAGGGACCAACATAGGTAACTACAACATCGGGGGCCGTAAGACACATGTAACTATGCGAGTAGGAGCCGATCATCATAGAATGGATCACATCACCCTGACTATGGGGTGCCAGTGGGAAACTAGTTTATATGGGTTCAGAGATTAATATGGGGTACGATAGTATATTCGACCCTAGACAACTTAACCAATTTTATAGTGTGTGCCCACTTCTCGTTTATACTTATCATACCCAGTTCTTTATTCATAGACAAAATAGTACTAGACTTACTCAGGCTTTATGTCTGACTCTATTTTTCTTTCGTCTTCTTTCTTCCGTTTCCCCCCCCCAGGTCCTCAGGGAGGGAACACAGCAGCTTGACCTACCTCAACATCCAGCTTGAAGAAGAGAAATGTATTGCTTGGACTTTCCTGTTTTGAACTATGGCTTTGGACAATCCACTATGGGGCTTTTGCAGTTTATCTATGTTTTATTTATGCTTCTTTAAATAATGTACTCAAGACAGATTATGAAAGTGTTATGTTATGTTTTTGGAAAGGATGTTGTTGTAACACGTATTTGACTTTATGAAATAAAGTTTGTTGTTCTTCCGCTGTTTACAAATATGTGTTCTTATATCTGTCTTGTATATCTGTGACTTGTACTTATAAACCTCCACCAAAATTAGGGCATTCCCTTTGAGAGTGACCCTAACGGAGGTGGGGTGTTTCACTATGCTTGATTATTTGTTATCACTATGATATGTACACCCCCACCCCTGTATTCCTTACACCATATGTTAGTGGCACCTTAGAGTATTGTACAGTATGTAGTGCTAACTCTTTGGTTGCAGGTCCAGGTTCAGGTATGGTTTAGTATACCTGTTATTGTTCTGTTTTGTTGTTTATCGCTCATACCAGACTTTTGTCTGACCCAGAGTTTTATGTCTTTTCTTATCACTCTAGGTGCTCTTAAATGGGCAGACTAGAGACAGGTTAGCTGGTTGTGCACGAGTAGTTGTACCGGATTCGAGCAGGAGGCTCCCATGTATGATATATATAGATATTCTCCCTGTGTCGCTGTTGGTCACTACTTTGGGCATTAGTAGTGTACCTTCCTTATTTGCTTTAGAGACAGTTTTCAAAATTTGTAATAATGATGATGTGAAACATAAGCTATATTTGGGTTTTCCGCTGCTATGATGCTTAGTTTTCAGTTTATGCACTGTCTCGCCTGTTTTATGCCAAAGTATGTTGTTATTATATTTTATTCCATGCGTTGTGAGATATTCTACAGGTTCCTTGTTAGTTCAGATACCCTTCCTTTCCTTTCTTTGGTGACCGTCCCGTGCTAGTTGGACATTGGCACAGCGCACTTTCATTGAAATGTCAGCTGGTGCAGGGCGGGTCGTCACACTTTGTAACGACCCGCATTCTACGCATCAAAGGATCGTAGAATATTTCTTTCTTTCACATATGAAGTCATATGGTCATGTAACTTTGGGAGACGACTATTGGGGTCATTTCCCATGTTCATGATTTTTCTGAATTTTAAATGACCATTTTGCCTATAGCTGATCTTGTTTTGGCCATAACTTTTGATTGGAAAGGAGTTTTGACCTCAAACCACTTCTATTGGCTCCGGATGATGGTTTACAATTCCGTAGAGTGGTCAAATTAGCCAAACGGACTCACCGTTTGGGAGAAATAGCTGAAACAAGTTTTAGATAGTGAAAAACAGCTTAATTGGGCTTAACCAGGTGATTAACAGCTAGGCCCAATGGGGGATTTCGGGATTTGGAGTATTTAAGGGCTGTTAGTGTTAGGATTTCGGTTTTTCTCATTTCCCAGCCGCCACATACATCGTAGGAAACCCTAACAATGGCCTCCATCATCTAAATACATCTCTAATCACCTCTGAATCAAGTTTTGTCTTAAACTACATCAAATCAAGGCGGATTATCACGAGAATCGAGGTAGAGCTGCTGTGTAAGATTGGGAACAGCCCCAAATCGAAGAATATTTCAGTTTTGGGGTTTTATTGGTGGCTAAGGTGAGTGATTTGCATAGTTTTGCACTAATTACGGTTAATTAAGGGTAATTAGTGAAGATTAGCGAATTTATACATTAATAAATTCTGGAAAAATATTTATAAATTTCGAAATATTATGTTAGGCCTCTGTTAGAAAATTTGGATAATTTAGTTAAGTTTTGCTAATCCTATCATTAATTATGCCTAAACATGCTTAAGGGAAAATATTGGTTTTTGGCTATGTTTGATCCATTTTACATGCTATGGTTATTGTTTTAGTGTTTGTGGATGATTATACATGTTGCTATGACTGTATGGTATGTTTTGTGATTGCATAGAAAAGTTAGATTGGTTGAAAACGCCGTCGTTTGGCGAAAATAGCTTGCTGGAAAAACTTGCAGCAAATCGGATAGGAGCATTCAGATAGGAGCATTCGGATAGGAACATTCGGATATGAGCATTCAGATAGGAGCATTCGGATAGGAGCATTCGGATAGGAGCATCCAGATAGGAGCATTTAGATAGGAGCAACTGGATAGGGGCATCCGATCCGAACTGGATAGGGGCATCCGATCCGAACCGGATAAGAGCATCCGATCCGAACCAAATAAGAGCATCTGAGCACCCGAACTGAACTAGAAAGGAGCATTCGAACCGAACCAAGCAGTAGGGGGCGAACCGAACCGAACCGGAGGATCGAACACCAAGTAGACCTAAACCCGAGAGGCCAAGGAAGTCCAAATGAGGAGTTGTACTTCAGGATCCAGATGGGAACCAAGGAGAGAACTTCATGAGTTTGGCTTTGCTGCGGGACGTGTGCTAAGGGGTTGTCGATGTCTGTAACTTTGAATTACTATGTGTAGGGAGTACGTGAACGGATTCAGGGCCACAGTGGCCTAGGTACGACTAAAGAGCTATAGACCAATGAGGTGGGGTCATTTGTAAAGATTTGGTCATGACTCCATGGGGTAAGCTTGGTAGTAGCAGTAGTTGTACAAGTCGAACTCCGTCACTACTTCGAAGGGTCTAGTGATTGACAGTGGTAGACATCGTATGCTTTACGCACTGAGTGAGAGATGTGAGGATGGTTGCTATGTTTGATTTGTTTTCCATCATTATGACATGCACACCCCCATCCCCGTATTCTTTACACCATCTGTTTAGTGGCACCTTAGAGTATTGTACGGTATGTAGTGCTAACTCTTTGGTTGTAGGTCCAGGTTCAGGTATGGTTTAGTATAGCTGTTATTGTTCTATTTAGCTGCTTATCGCTCATACCAGACTTTTTGTCTGACCCAGAGTTTTATGTCTCTTCTTATTACTCTGGGTGCTCTCACGAGCAGACTAGAGACAGGTTAGCTGGGTATGCACGAGTAGCTGATCCGGAGACGAGCAGGAGGCTTCCACGTATCATATATATTGATATTCTCCCTGTGTTGATGCGGTCACTACTTTGGGCATTAGTGGTGTACCTTTCTTTCTTTTGTTTAGAGACAGTAATTTGGAAAGTTGTAATAAGCTGTAATTGGATTTCTGCTACTCTGATGATGATGTTGATGTTGGTTTTAGTTATCAAATTATGCACTGTCTCACCTGTTTTATGTCAAGTATATTATTATTATATTTTGTTCCATGCGCTGTGAGACATTCTACAGGTCTTCGATTAGTTCATTCTCTTCTTTCCTTTCTTTGGCGACCGTTCCGTGTTAGTCGGGCATGTGTACAGCACACTTTCGGAGGAGATGCTGGCTGATGTGGGGTGGGTCGTCACACTTGGTATCAGAGCTCTAGGTTGCGTAGTTAACCAAAGGAAGTCACCAGGGAGAGATAGTATACGTATATGAGAGCGTGTATTTGTGATTATTTTGGTTTTCAAAAGTTATATATATACCATTAGTATAGCTAAGGATGAAGTCGCACTACACTGGCTCCACTATGGAGATGGTTAATCGTTTTCTTTGTGCAGATTGAACAATGAGCCAATACGTAAGGGGTACTGGTATAGGAGCCAATAATGGGAATGCTGCTGAGATGAGAACGATGTTTACTGACCTCATGAGAGAGATGCTTAGGGATGTGCAGAGGGCAGCTCCCAATGCTGGTAATGGAGGTGGTCCAGTAGTGCAGGTGCCTAGGGCCGATTTCACCGAGCTGAACAAGGATTATACTAGTCTTGGTGGGAAGCCGTTCCACGGAACGGAGTCGGCTACAGATGTTCAGGATTGGCTGGATAGCTGCGAGCGTATCTTCGAAGACTTGGGTATTGAGGATGCGATGAAGAGAAGGCTAGCATCCCGTCAGCTGCAAGGACGGGCGATGAATTGGTGGAATGCTATAAAGGTAGCTACCCCAGAGGATCAGATTACTTGGGATCAGCTTAAGGTTCGCTTTAGCGATAAGTTCATTCCAGCTGCTAATAAGTCAGTGTTGTTTAAGAGATTTTTGGAACTCAAGCAGAATGGCAGAGCTGTCTCGGAGTATATTGCCGAATTCGACACCTTGTCGAAATATGGGTTATCCCTAATAGATACTGCCGAGAAGAAGAACGAGAAGTTCATAACTGGCTTGGATGGATACTTGGGGGAAAGGCTTATTAACCACATTTATGAGATGTTTGAGTCGATTGTGGGAAAAGCTTTAAGATCGAAAAGTTTTTACCCTAAGTCGAAGACTGAGGTTGCATCTGCTGAGGAGCCAAAGCCGCAAGCAAGCGGTGGAGGCAAGAATGGTTCTCAGAATAAGAGAAAGCAGAATCAGACTAAGGATGACCAAAAGAAAAAGAATAAGAAGGAGGTTGAGTGCTTCAGCTGTGGTAAGAAGGGCCATTATGCCAGTAATTGTCGATCAAAGCTAGCATACAGGAAGTGCTTTAACTGTGGCCAGGTGGGACATCACAAGGACAAGTGTCCGCAACTCCCTAAAGAAAAGCAGATGGTGAATGCATATGCACTTAATGCTATTCCTTCTTCGTCGAATGGCCCAACTGTGGCGGAGAAGGGAAAGAATGTCATTATTCGAGGTATACTTTCTGTTTATGATGTTCCTGTTAGAGTTTTGTTTGATACCGTAGCTTCCAGTTCTTTCATATCTAGTGACCTGGTAGATAGGTTGGGATTGGAGCCCTAGATTGTCGATAGCCTTTAGTAGTGACGAACCCGACAGGTGGTTCGACTAACCTTAGCATGATTTGTCGTAATGTGGTCTTATCGAGTCATGGATGCATGTTTGTTTGTGATTGCTTTGTTTTGGGCTTTACTGGGTTTGGCATCATTTTGGGAGTCGATTGGCTCCAAAGATACGGGGTGGTGGTAGACTGTGAGGGCTTTTTGGTGACAGCTAGAGCAGATGATGGGCGGAGGGTAGTGTTTGGTGGTCTACCCGGTGATGGGGTAATGGCTAGTTTTCTAAATTCCCTCGACATCTCGCATAGTGAGTTGTCAGGGTTGCCCATGGTTGGCCAGTATCTGGACGTTTTCGAAGAAGTGACCGGGCTTCCACCACACCAAGAGATTGAGTTCCGTATTGATTTAGTGAAAGATGCCAGACCTATAGTGATGCCACTTCGTCGTATGGCACCAAGGGAGCAACGAGAGCTCGGGGTGCAAGTCAGCGATCTTTTGAAGAAGGGATTTATCAGGAGTGTTTCTGAATGGGGAGCACCAGTTGTATTTGCTACCAAGGCGGATGGTTCCCTTCATTTGTGTGTAGACTACCGCGAGTTGAAAAAGTGACGAGGAAGAATAAGTATCCTCTACCGCGGATAGATGATTTGTTTGATCAGTTGAGTGGCGCGAGAGTATTCTCCCAGTTGGATCTCGCGACAGGATTTCACCAGCTTAGAGTGGAAGTTGAGAGTATAGCTAAAACGGCCTTTCAGACGCCGTCTGGATTTTATGAGTGGTTGGTCATGCCATTCAGGCTAACCAATGCACCAGCATATTTCGTGGATCTTATGAATAGGGTATTCAGAGATCAGTTGAATGAGTTTGTTCTTATGTTCGTGGATGACATACTTGTTTATTCGAGGACAGAGGAAGAACACAAGGAACACTTGAGGATAGTGATGGAGGTGTTGAGAAAACACCAATTGAAAGCAAAGTTTTCTAAGTGTCACTTCTGGAGGAGGGAAGTGAGGTTCTTGGGCCATGTCGTTAAAGAGAATGGTATTGTCGTAGATCCTGCGAAGGTGGCTACGGTACAGGATTGGTCTACGCCCAAGAATGCAACGGAATAAGAAGTTTCTTGGGATTGGCTGGATATTATCGTAAGTTTGTCCAAGATTTCTCCAAGATAGAAGCACCGTTGACTCAGTTGACCAAGAAGAATCAAGCTTTCGTCTAGGACGAAAAGTGCGAGGATGCATTAAAGAGTCTAAAGGAAAAGTTGACGCGCGCACCAGTGTTAGCCATTCCCAAGGGGAATGAAGAGATGACAATATATACGGATGCATGTGGCACAGGGCTAGGTGCTGTATTGATGCAAGGAGGTAGGGTTGTAGCTTATGCAAGTAGGCAATTGAAACCGCACGAGAAAAGATACCCTACCTATGATTTGGAATTAGCAGTGATCGTGTTTGTGTTGAAGATGTGGAGACATTATCTCTTGGGAGAAAGGTTTGAGCTGTTTACCGATCATAAATCGTTAAAGTATCTCTTCTCTCGGAAGGATCTAAATCTCCGACAGCAAAGATGGTTGGAATTCTTAGCTTCCTATGATTTCGATATCACATATACACCAGGAAAGGGCAATGCGGTAGCTGATGCATTGAGTAGAAGACATGCCAGTTTAGGGGCTATGTTTCTGGAATGGAAGCAACTGGAGTACATCGCGGGGTATGATTTCAGACCAAAGTGCGAATTCGATCCATAAATGTTAGCAAGTTTGACGATCAGACCCACTTTGATTGAGCGGATTGGTTCCAGTCAGAGGAACGATCCTAATCTATTGGAAATCATCTCAAAATCAGAGATGGGAATTGACGGAGAGATGAACAAGTATGGGCTTGATCGAGATGGATGGCTTAGAAAGAATGGAAGACTAGTTGTACCAAATGTCAATGGATTGAGAGATGAAGTGCTTAGAGAATGTCATCACTCAAAACTGACTATACATCCCGGTGGTAACAAGATGTATCGAGACATGAAGCAGACCTACTACTGCGAAGGGATGAAAAGAGACGTTGGGAAGTTTATATCCAAATGCATGAATTGCCAGCTTGTTAAATCTGAGCAAAAGAAGCCTAGTGGTTTGTTACAACCATTAGAATTTCCAGAATGGAAATGAGAACAAGTCTCAATGGATTTCATTAATGGGTTACCAAGGACTAGGTCGGGCCATGATAGCATTTGGATGATTGTGGACCGATTAAGTCGAATAGAACGACAGCTAAGTTAGCTGAGCTATATGTGAAATGGGTAGTGAGATTTCATGGAATACCCAAAGGCATTGTGAGTGACCGAGATCCGTTGTTCACTAGTGGATTTTGGAAGAGCTTAAAAGAGGCGTTAGGATCAGAATTACATCTCAGTACCGCGTATCATCCTCAAACCGACGGTCAAACAGAGAGGGTGAATCGTATATTAGAAGACCACTTGGGAGCCTGTGTATTGGATTTTGGTGGATCGTGGGATGACCATTTGCATCTAGTAGAGTTTGCATATAATAATAGTTATCAGTCCAGTATTGGTATGGCTCCATTTGAAGCTTTGTACGGAAGACCGTGCAACTCACCGTCATGTTGGTTAGAGACCGGTGAGAAATATGTGCTTGGACCAGAGGTAATAAGAGAAACATTAGACAAGATTAAAGTTATTCAACAGCGAATGAAGGCTGCCCAAGATAGGCAGAAAAGTTATGCTGATAAGAGGAGAAGAGAATTAAAGTTCTCCATTGGCGACTTGGTGTTTGTCAAGATTTCTCCGTTGAAGAGCGTGATACGATTTGGCAGGAGATGCAAGTTAGCACCAAGATTTGTTGGTCCATTCCCAGTTCTTGAGCAAACCGGGAATTTGGCATATAAAGTTGAATTACCAGACAAGATGGCAGGAGTTCACAACGTATTTCATGTTTCCCAGTTAAGGAAATTCGTACACGACCCAGATGTGACTATTTCACCTGATCAGTTGGATGATGTCGAAGTTGAACCCAAAGCGGTTGGGAACCGCAGGCCTGTGCGTATTGTTGGGAACGATACGAAGCAGCTTCGAAGGAAGGCGGTGAAATTAGTCAAAGTTCAGTGGGGCGAGAATGAGAATGGGAATGACTGTACTTGGGAAACAGAGGAGAGCATTAGGAAAACGTATCCAGAACTCTTCGCTTGGTAAGAATTCAGTTTCGATTTAATCTTTCCGCATGCTAGGATAGGTTTATTTTGTTTGTTTTGCATGTTTGATTGTTGTATATGGATGATAGGCATGCGGAATCCTTTGTATGTTTTGGGTTAAGGAATTTCGGGGACGAAATTTCTTAAGGGGGGAGAGTGTAACGACCCGCATTCTACGCATCGAAGGATCGTAGAATATTTATTTCTTTCACATACGAAGTCATATGGTCATGTAACTTTGGGAGACGACCATTGGGGTCATTTCCCATGTTCATGATTTTTCCCGATTTTTAAATGACCGTTTTGCCCCTAGCTGATCTTGTTTTGGCCATAACTTTTGTTTAGAAAGGAGTTTTGACCTGACACCACTTCCATTGGATCCGGATGATGGTTTACAATTCCGTAGAGTGGTCACATTAGCCAAACAGACTCATCGTTTGGGAGAAATGGCTGAAACAAGTTTCAGATAGTGAAAAACAGCTTAATTGGGCTTAACCGGGTGATTAACAGCTAGGCCCAATGGGGGATTTCGGGATTTGGAGTATTTAAGGGCTGTTAGGGTTAGGGATTTCGGCTTTTCCCAACCGCCACATACATCTTAGGAAACCCTAACAATGGCCTCCAACATCTAAATACACCTCTAATCACCTCTTAATCAAGTTTTGGCTTGAACTACATCAAATCAAGGCGGATTAGCACGAGAATCGAGGTAGAGCTGCTGTGTAAGATTGGGAACAGCGCCAAATCGAAGAATATTTCAGTTTTGGGGTTTTATTTGTGGCTAAGGTGAGTGATTTGCATAGTTTTGCACTAATTACGGTTAATTAAGGGTAATTAGTGAAGATTAGCGAATTTATACATTAATAAATTCTGGAAAAATATTTATAAATTTCGAAATATTATGTTAGGCCTCTGTTAGAAAATTTGGATAATTTAGTTAAGTTTTGCTAATCGTATCATTAATTATGCCTAAACATGCTTAAGGGAAAATATGGGTTTTTGGCTATGTTTGATCCATTTTACATGCTATGGTTGTTGTTTTAGTGTTTGTGGATGATTATACTTCTTGCTATGACTGTATTGTATGTTTTGTGATTGCATAGAAAAGTTAGAATGGTTGAAACGCCATCGTTTGGCGAAAATAGCTTGCTGGAAAAACTTGCAGCAAATCAGATAGGAGCATCCGGATAGGAGCATGCGGATAGGGGCATCCGGATAGGAGCATTCGGATAGGAGCATCCAGGTAGGAGCATTCGGATAGGAGCAACCGGATAGGGGCATCCGATCCGAACCGGATAGGGGCATCCGTTCCGAACCAGATAGGGGCATCCGATCCGAACCGGATAGAGGTATCCGATCCGAACCAAATAAGAGCATCTGAGCACCCGAACTGAACTAGAAAGGAGCATTCGAACCGAATCAAGCAGGAGGGGCGAACCGAACCGAACTGGAGGATCGAACACCAAGTAGACCTAAACCCGAGAGGCAAAAGAAGTCCAAATGAGAAGTTGTACCTCAGGATCCGGATGGGAACCAAGGAGGAAACTTCATGAGTTGGGCTTTGCTGCGGGACGTGTGCTAAGGGGTTGTCGATGTCTATAACTTTGAATCACTATGTGTAGGGAGTACATGAACGGATTCAGGGCCACAGTGGCCTAGGTACGACTAAAGAGCTATAGACTAATGAGGTGGGGTCATTTGTAAAGATTTGGTCATGACTCCATGGGGTAAGCTTGGTAGTAGCAGTAGTTGTACAAGTCGAACTCCGTCACTACTTCGAAGGGTCTAGTGATTGACAGTGGTGGACATCGTATGCTTTACGCACTGAGTGAGAGATGTGAGGATGGTTACTATGTTTGATTTGTTTGCCATCATTATGACATGCACACCCCCACCCCCGTATTCTTTACACCATCTGTTTAGTGGCAGCTTAAAGTATTGTACGGTATGTAGTACTAACTCTTTGGTTGCAGGTCCAGGTTCAAGTATGGTTTAGTATAGCTGTTATTGTTCTGTTTAGTTGCTTATCGCTCTTACCATACTTTTTGTCTGACCCAGAGTTTTATGTCTCTTCTTATTACTCTGGGTGCTCTTACGAGCAGACTAGAGACAGGTTAGCTGGGTATGCACGAGTAGCTGATCTGGAGACGAGCAGGAGGCTTCCACGTATCATATATATAGATATCCTCCCTGTGTTGCTGCGGTCACTACTTTGGGCATTAGTGGTGTACCTTTCTTTCTTTTGTTTAGAGACAGTAATTTGGTAAGTTGTAATAAGTTGTATTTGGATTTCCGCTACTCTGATGATGATGTTGATGTTGGTTTTAGTTATCAGCTTATGCACTGTCTCGCCTGTTTTATTTCAAGTATATTATTATTATATCTTGTTCCATGTGCTGTGAGACATTCTACAGGTTTTCGATTCGTTCATTCTCTTCTTTCCTTTCTTTGGCGATCGTTCCGTGTTAGTCGGACATGTGTACAACGCACTTTCGGAGGAGATGCCGGCTGATGCGGGGCGGGCCGTCACACACTTGGTATCAGAGCTCTAGGTTGCGTAGTTAACCTAGGGAAAGACACCAGGGAGAGATAATATGTATATGAGAGCACGTATATGTGATTATTTTGGTTTTCAAAAGCTATATATATACTATTAGTATAGCTAAGGATGAAGTCGCACTGCACTGACACCACAAAGAGGATGGTTAATCGTTTCTCTTTACAGATTGAACGATGAGCCGATATACGAGGGGTGCTGGTAGAGGAGCCAATAATGGGAAAGCTCTTGACATGAGGACTATGTTCACTGACTTCATGAGAGAGATGCTTAGGGACGTTCAGAGGGAAGTTCCTAATGCTGCTAATGGTGGTGGTGCAGCGGTGCAGGCGCCTATGGCCGATTTCGCAAAGCTATGCAAGGATTACACTAGCCTTGGTGGGAAGCCGTTCCACGGAACGGAGTCGGCTACGGATGCTCAGGATTAGTTGGATAGCTGTGAGCATATCTTCGAAGACTTGGGTATCGAGGATGCGATGAAGAGAAAGCTAGCATCCCGTCAGCTGCAAGGACGGGCGATGAATTGGTGGAATGCTATTAAGGCAGCTACTCCAGAGGATCAAGTTACGTGGGATCAGTTTATGGCCCGATTCAGTGATAAGTTTGTCCCAGCTGCTCAGAAATCATAATTGTTTAGGAAGTTCTTGGAGCTTAAACAGAATGGTAGAGCAGTCTTGTAACGACCCGAAAAAAGGCGATCTTGATTATCCGATATACAACACATAACAAACATCAAGAGTCGAAAATACCGGATGATTAATGAAAGAAATTAGAGGGTGAGAATAGATAAGATAGAAACTTAGAATAAAAGAATAAGAACAACACAACATCAAAGTAACACGAACCTCACAGTGGAACGAATAACGTATAATATATAACATAACTTTGAAATACTTGAATATACATATCATTTCCAAAGTACAGCACTTACAACACAGCGGAAAATAACCCTAGCTATATAATTCTGAAGCCTCCTGCTCCAGCTCTTCAAGTATCTGTAAATCCTGACTACTTGACTGCCCGTACATAATTGGGCACCCAAGAGTTTAGGGAAACAAAACAAAATAAACTCCGGGTCAGTCATGGGACTGGTATGAGTAAAACAGTTAAAAACAGTATGAACAAGTAAACGATATCTCATACGACCACGCTGTATAACGGAACGATTTTTTTCCTTATGAGATTCCAAATTATCTTTATATCAAAAACCTTTTGATATTATAATAATGTCTATCAACCACAATATAATAATCATCTAGCAGAAACACTTTCATCTCACGTTCTACATATATAGTATACAATCAAAACAGCAAGCACATATTGGGTAATGGATTTCCAACTATGACAAGGTATGGAACCACCTTTCGCTAGTGTACCTCTAGAAAGGAATACACTGGGTTCAACAAGAACATCTTGCAAACTGGACACACATGACCGACCACTCATTTCTCTTGAGTGTATCGAATGTATATCACCAACGGTTAGGATCAGCAACCATTTCCCGAATGGGATAGCATCAACAATAGATTTTTAGAAGTAAATGAAACTCTAGATCAGGTGATTATACACCCTAATAGGTGCGACCTACATAGCCATGCTGCCTGCCCGATTTTTGTCATTTCCCGTTTGTTGAGGCCAGAGGCTACGATTTCTTTCCATTCATAGATAACACAATCACTTTGAATGCCACATTATCAGATCCGTTAATCATTAATTGATTTGCACAAATATTCTGATGTTATGCTGAGGAAATAAATCCGTTGCAACCATGTATATTTATACATACCAACCCATTCGATCATTGGGAATGCTCTGTCAGACACTCGTCCATACACGTTCGTTCTGGGACTGAACGAAACCGAAGGCACTATTCAGTACATCCATCCTAGGCAATCTTTACCTAGGACTTATACAACAGCCCTTGCACTTTACTCCGTCTTCAATATATTAAGCATACTTGGTTTGCAACGCTTATGCCAATACGGAGTGGTTCTTCGGATAAAAATCCAATCGGTCTCTCCATATTACAACGTTAAAATTGTCAAAACTTTGATAGTCGGTGATTTAACTATCAAATGAAAAATGTCCGTGTACACACAACGATCTTATTTCCAAATGGAATTATCGATCCGATCATTAAACATATATATATATATATATATCCTCATTTTCTATGTTTAGAAAATATACGTTATTAACATTGGAAAACATTTCCATGGCTTAATTACGTATCACTATTCTTCCACATCTATCAGACTCTAACTATAAACTAACAAGAGAACAACTACCTAAGTATAAACCCCGAAGGCCGAAACCAACATCAGATCGATAATCAGGAAACCATTCAACTTATTAATCTCTAGTCAGTTTCTAATTTTTGTTTAACTCCATTTTGATTAACTATGTTCGATTAACTCCTTTCGATTAACTCGATTCGATTAACTCCTCTATTTATTTTCCAAATAAATATCCCTTTATTCTATTTATTTTCTAAATAAATAATCCTTTATTCTATTTATTTCCTAAATAAATAATCCTTTATTCTATTTATTTCCTAAATAAATATTTCTTTTCACATTCGTTTTATAAATCCTTTTTCTTTTTAACTCTTTGTTTTACAAATAATTTCCTTTATATTTGTTTTACAAATAATTCCCTTTATTCTACATCCCAGTATTTCTTACGGTATTTTAAAATACCAACTAACCGTGATCGATATCATTCAACACACAGAATCCACAATAGATTTTATATCACATCATATATTACAATATGTGAACATAACAGTATTATAAATATTGAGGAGTCCAGTTGGACCATTCCAACCTGTTTCTCTGCATCACAGATGTTAAACAACACGAATATAAAATATTCTGTTAAACAGAATCAATATTCGATTAACGATTTATATATATATATATTGTTATCTATAATTTCAACCAATACACAAGCAATTCAACCAAACAGTTAACACACAACAATCAGTCATCATTTATCAGTTCTAAATATATATTATAAAAATCGAATTGTTCAGAGTTGGTGAGTTTTACTCACATTGGACTATTATCATTAAAAACGATTAACTGTCTTTGATTTAGACGGACAATTTATTTTTCAATAAATTGTAACGAGCTTCGATTCAATCCCCGTCAGTTCCATCGTGTAGCGCTTGTCCATACAATTCCAACGGATCTGACCGTTCGTTAATCTGACATTTTATGACCAAGTTATAGTGTTTACAATTAAATGCACTTTAATTTAAATAAAAACATGGGTCTTTAATTCTAACCGGGCTCACCACTTCATAAGGCACATCTTCATTTCTAAAGACCCAGACCCGCACTGTTCAAACTTCTTCCTGAACGAGATAATACAGCTGACTCCTCCTTCAAATATTTGGTTCCAGGTAACGCCCCTTCACCATCTTCCATTCACGCAAATCTTGAACAAACCAATAACCCAAAAAACTCTTAACCTCCTTAATCCAATCATTACCGCACATCATCTTCTCCCAATACCAAGTTCGCATCGTTTTTTCCCTTACTGTGGCTTCTCTGGGACATGACCGTATCCTTTCGCAGCTCCATTGCATTCTATACTCAACAAAACACAAATCCGAACTCACCAACCTTCTTCTCATCAAACCCGCTTCCTTCCTATTACCATTTCAATCAACTCGATGCTCTATTTCACCATTTCCTCTTCAGCTCCGTGGACGTCGGCTTGCAGTAACATCGAACCAAAGTAGAACCGAGTTTCACCAAACTTCTCTACACATCGTTAAATCCCCTGCTAAGCTCCAAACGGACCTTCATTCAATTGAACGATCCCTAAATCTCTTCTAAATTTTAACCCTAGAAGTTGCGGTGTACATTTCCAATGAACCGAAATAATTTCAAACCAAACAAAAAGTACACAGCAGTGAAGAGCAAGTCTCTAGCAATCCAAAATTACTTGTTTGATGAATTATGGATTTTTATTTGATTTTTCTTTCTCTCCATTTTGATTTTCCTGTGAAAGAAAGTGGCGGCTCAACTTTTGACTTTGGAAAAAAATGATTCTAGGTTTAGAAATAGGATGGTGTACTTATAGGCAAGTTATATTTATTTTTAAATCGATTATTTTATTAATTTATACTGTATCGCTACTTGTATTACTGTCTAAAAATTCCTATGACCACATACGTTACCTAAAAATCACGAAAATGGACATGCAACTACAGTTCGACATTACGGTCCCAACGAAACCGGTTTCGTCGAATTCCGACTCCGTTTGCTCACACAGTGTATTTTTAACTGTCAAAATACTGACTGTTCTTCACATTAAAATCCCGTACGGCCACATACTGACTTCAAAAATCACGGAAATTGAAATCTAGCAATAATTTAATATTGCGGATCCAACAAAATTAGTTTCGTCGAATTCTGAGGTCGTTTGCAAAACTGGCTATTTTTAAAGCTCTAAATAACCCTTTTAAATATATAAATATATTTAAAAACAATTAAATTTAATATTTAAAAATAAATATTATTGTATATATTCATAGTGGAATACCATACAGCTCTCGTTGGATTTATAACTCAATATTTCAAATCCCGATTAAATCGATATTCGATTTATAATGAAATTCCTTTTTAAAATATAATTAAATTATAAAGGAATTCCACAGAGACTTTTCTAAAATTTGATTTGGACATATCTCAAAATCTACACGATGAAATCCTGATTTTTCTCTTCCATTAGAAAAATATACTTCACCAGCTCCCAACGTTTCTTGTTTCACAGAAATCCGATTTAAAACGAACCCTGTATATCCAGTTGAAGTACAAATCGCCAAATAACGAACTGCCGCGCCATATCGACCTCGATTATAATATAATTATACGTTCAAACTTCGTTTATATAATATATTCGTTATTCAAATTCAAATTCCAAACTGAATTATATATTTTCAATTCTCCAGTTCACGTTATATTGTCAATTCACTATTTCTGGTTATTTCAGCAATTAAATATATTATTCTATTATTTATATTACTTAAATATTCAATATAATTTAATTCTGGTTATCGATATCACCACTCGATATTTAATAATTAAATTAATTAATTATTCGACAGCTAAAAATGCGGGTCATTACAATCTTTCCCCCTTAAAATAATTTCGTCCTCGAAATTGCTAAGGTAGGGGACGACCCTATCTACTGGGTAAAAATTTATCTGTTTATCACTTAACTTCAGTTTAAACTGAACCAATTAATATTGACTAAAATATTAACTTATTCCGACTAACTAAAATTTTCAAAAATCCTGAAAATTTTCTAACACTTTAAATTTCCAGAAAATTTCGCCAGCACCTCCTTTGTACAGTCCTATCGGTAGAACCACAACTCGCCTCTCTAGGCCTTCTCCAACCCAAAAGAAAATCAAACAGCCAAGCGGCTTGCCCAATCGGCTCATAAATCACCAAACTCATATATACGATATAAACTTGTACCTTTTTGTCGGGCATATCATTATATCCTTTGCACCTGTTACCAATTTAACATATACCAATATCATCCAATCAATTTCCAATCAACCAAATCTCAACATGACTATTCGCTTATATACAAGTCGAATTCCATTCAAACTCCACTATCAAATTTCAAACTCTTAACTCATCAACTCAATTCCATTCCAGATTATCCTCTAATCAATTCCAGCTTTACTTAACTTCACATGTTAAATTTAAATTCTAGAATTTAAATTCCTGGGTTTTTCTTTCAAATCAATTAGAAGTCATAATACCAATTCAAAACCTTTGAATTTCTAAACAAATTGTTTCCTCAAAACAATTCGAAAACAAAATCTTTGGTAGTAATTCGTCACTTACAACTCGAAATTGAACACTGATGATGTCATGATCATCATCGGAATATATTTCCAGCTTTCGAAGTGAGTTCAATACTATACCGCTTTTCAAAACCATTTCTAACATTTCCACTTTGAAATTTATTTCAAAATATCCTTCCAATATTTGTAAAACAATTTAAAATCTCCCAGGATTTTAAAATTCACATATATTCAATCCAAATCCATTTATAAACACCTTTCCAATTCCATGGTTTAAATTTCAACTCTGATTTTAGTTTCAGATTTAATTCAATTCATTATGCTTATCTGAATTCTGATCGGTTATTTACATATCCATTTCACATTTAATAATCTTACTCGATTATAATAACAACCAATATATCCAATATATTATATCCATTTCAATATCAATTTTTGATATCAAAATATAATTTGGGTAAAATTATTTCATTTACCCTCTTTTCAAAACATATCGTGTCGACCCATCGTATTCGAGTGTTTAGAAACCCTTATCGGTATTGTGGTGCCCCACCATCGACCAGAATCCATAAACAACTCAACCAACAAATCTACTCAATATAAACCATTTATATCAAATAACAAATACGTTCACTCGTATATATACACTCAAACTCAATCTAGGGTATTACTAACCCCATCTCAACCGAGTCACGCCACAGAGCCAAGGTAATTACTTAACCTCAAGCTCTGATACCAACTGTAACGACCCGGAAAAAGGCGATCTTGATTATCCAATATACAACACATATCGAACTCAAGAGTCGAAAATACCGGATGGTTAATGAAAGAAATTAGAGGGTGAGAACAGTTAAGATAGAAACTTAGAATGGAAGAAGAAGAACAACACAATATCAGAGTAACACGAACCTCACAGCGAAACGAATAACATATACTATATAACATAACTTTGAAATATAAATCTGTACTTGAATATACATATAATTTCCAAAGTACAGCACTTACAACACAGCGGAAAATAACCCTAGCTATATAATTCTGAAGCCTCCTGCTCCAGCTCTTCAAGTATCTGTAAATCCCGACTACTTGACTTCCCGTAAAAAATTGGGCACCCAAGAGTTTAGGGAAACAAAACAAAATAAACTCCAGGTCAGTCATGGGACTGGTATGAGTAAAACAGTTAAAAAACAGTTTGAACAAGTAAACGATATCTCATAAGACCACGCCGTATAACGGAACGGGTTTTTCCCTTATGAGATTCCAAATTATCTTTATATCAAAAGCCTTTTGATATTATAATAATGTCTATCAACCACAATATAATAATCATCTAGCAGAAACGCATTCATCTCACGTTCAACATATATAGTATACAATCAAAACCGCAAGCACGTATTGGGTAATGGATTTCCAACTATGACAAGGTATGGAACCACCTTTTGCTAGTGTACCTCTAGAAAGGAATACACTGGGTTCAACAAGAACATCTTGCAACCTGGCCACACATGACCGACCACTCATTTCTCTTGAGTGTTTCGAATGTATATCACCAACGGTTGGGATCAGCAACCGTTTCCCGAATGGGACAGCATCAACAATAGATTTTTAGAAGTAAATGAAACTCTAGATCAGGTGATTATACACCCTAATAGGTGCGACCTACATAGCCATGCTGCTTGCCCAATTTTTGTCATTTCCCGGTTGTTGAGGCCAGAGGCTACGATTTCTTTCCATTCATAGATAACACGATCACATTGAATGCCACATTATCAGATCCGTTAATCATTAATTGATTTGCACAAATATTCTGGATGTTATGCTAAGGGAATAAATCCGTTGCAACCATATATATTTATACAGACCAACCCATTCGATCATTGGAAATACTCCGTCAGACACTCGTCCATATACGTTCGTTCTGGGACTGAACGAAACCGAAGGCACTATTCAGTACATCCATCCTAGGCAATCTCTACCTAGGACTTATACAATAGCCCTTGCACTTTACTCCGTCTTCAATATATTCAGCATACTTGGTTTGCAACGCTTATGCCAATACGGAGTGGTTCTTCAGATAAAAATCCAACCGGTCTCTCCATATTAACAACGTTAAAATGGTCAAAACTTTGATAGTCGCTGATTTAACTATCAAATGAAAAATGTCTGTGTACACACAACGATCTTATTTCCAAATGGAATTATCGATCCAATCATCAAACATATATATATATCCTATCATTTTCTATGTTTAGAAAATATACGTTATTAACACTGGAAAACATTTCCATGGTTTAATTACGTATCACTATTCCTCCATATCTATCAGACTCTAACTATAAACTAACAAGAGAACATCTTCCTATGCATAAACCCCGAAGGCCGAAACCGACATCAGATCGATACTCAGGAAACCATTCAACTTATTAATCTCTAGTCAGTTTCTAATTTTTGTTTAACTCCATTTTGATTAACTATGTTCGACTAACTCCTTTCGATTAACTCGACTCGATTAACTCCTCTATTTATTTTCCAAATAAATATCCCTTTATTCTATTTATTTTCTAAATAAATAATCCTTTATTCTATTTATTTCCTAAATAAATAATCCTTTATTCTATTTATTTCCTAAATAAATATTTCTTTTCACATTTGTTTTATAAATCCTTTTCCTTTTTAACTCTTTGTTTTACAAATAATTTCCTTTATATTTGTTTTACAAATAATTCCCTTTATTCTACATCCCAGTATTTCTTACGGTTTTTTAAAATACCAACTAACCGTGATCGATATCATTCAACACACAGAATCCACAACAGATTTTATATCACATTATATATTACAATATATGAACAGAACAGTATTATAAATATTGAGGATTCCAGTTGGACCCCTCCAACATGTTTCCCTGCATCACAAATGTTAAACAACACGAATATAAAATATTCTGTTAAACAGAATCAATATTCGATTAGCGATTTAAGTATATATAACGTTATCTATAATTTCAACCAATACACAAGCAATTCAACTAAATAGTTAACACACAGCAATCAGTCATCATTTATCGGTTCTAAATATACGTTATAAAAATATAACTGTTCAGAGTTGGTGAGTTTTACTCACATTGGACTATTATCGTTAAAAACGATTAACTGTCTTTGATTTAGACGGACAATTTATTTTTCAATAAATTGTAACGAGCTTCGATTCAATCCCCGTCAGTTCCATCGTGTAGCGCTTGTCCATACAATTCCAACGGATCTGACCGTTCGTTAATCTGACATTTTATGACCAAGTTATAGTGTTTACAATTAAATGCACTTTAATTTAAATAAAAACATGGGTCTTTAATTCTAACCGGGCTCACCACTTCATGGATCCCGATTAAATCGATATTCGATTTATATTGAAATTCCTTTTTAAAATATAATTAAATTATAAAGGAATTCCACGGCGACTTTTCTAAAATTTGATTTGGACATATCTCAAAATCTACACGATGAAATCCTGATTTTTCTCTTCCATTAGAAAAATATACTTCACCAGCTCCCAACGTTTCTTGTTTCACAGAAATCTGATTTAAACGGACCCTGTATATCCAGTTGAAGTTCTAATCGCCAAATAACGAACTGCCGCGCCATTTCGACCTCGATTATAATTATAATATAATTATACGTTCAACCTTCGTTTATATAATATATTCGTTATTCAAATTAAAATTCCAAACTGAATTATATATTTTGAATTGTCCAGTTCACGTTATATTGTCAATTCACTATTTCTGATTATTTCAGCAATTAAATATATTATTCTATTATTTATAATAATTAAATATTCAATATAATTTAATTCTGGTTATCGATATCGCCACTCGGTATTTAATAATTAAGTTAATTAATTATTCGATAGCTAAAAATGCAGGTCATTACAAGTCTCGGAGTATATTGCTGAGTTCGAAACTCTATCGAAGTATGGATTATCCCTTATCGACACTGCCGAGAAGAAGAACGAGAAGTTCATAACTGGCTTGGATGGGTACTTGGGGGAAAGGCTTATAAACCATATCGATGAGACGTTTGAATCGATTGTGGGGAAAGCTTTGAGATCAGAAAGTCTATACCCTAAGTCGAAGACTGAGGTTGCATCTGCAGAAGACCCAAAGCCGCAAGCAAGCGGTGGTGGCAAGAATGGTTCTCAGAATAAGATAAAGCAGAATCAGACCAAGGATGGCCAGAAAAAGAGTAAGAAAGATGTTGAGTGCTTCAATTGCGGTAAGAAGGGCCACTATGCCAAAGAGTAACGGGCCAAGCCAGCGGATAGGAAGTGCTTTAACTGCGGCCAAGTGGGACATCACAAGGATAAGTGTCTGCAACCCCCTAAAGAGAAGCAGATTGTGAAAGCATATACTATCAATGTTGTTCCTTCTTCGTCGAATGCCCCAACTGCGGCAGAGAAAGGAAAGAATGTTGTTATTCAAGGTATGCTTTCTATTTATGATGTTCCAGTTAGAGTGTTGTTTGATACCAGAGCTTCTAGTTCCTTCATATCTAATGACCTGTAGATAGGTTGAGATTGGAACCCGAGATTGTCGATAGACCTTTAGTAGTGACGAACCCGATTGGTGGTTCGACTAGCCTTAGCATGATTTGCCATAATGTGCTCTTATCGAGTCATGGATGCATGTTTGTTTGTGATTGCTTTCTTTTGGGCTTTACTAGGTTTGGCATTATTTTGGGAGTCGATTGGCTCCAAAGATACGGGGTGGTGGTAGATTGTGAGGGCTTTTTGGTGACAGTTAGAGCGGATGATGGGCGAAGGGTAGTGTGTGGTGGCCTACCTAGTGATGGGGTAATGGCTAGTTTTCTAAATTCCCTCGACATCCCGCATGATGAGTTGTCAGATGTGCCCGTGGCTGGCCAGTATCCGGACGTCTTCGAGGAAGTGACTGGACTTCCACCACACCGAGAGATTGAGTTCCGTATTGATTTGGTGAAAGATGCCAGACCTATAGTGATGCCACTTCGTCGTATGGCACCAAGGGAGCAGCAAGAGCTCAGGGTGCAAGTGAGCAATCTTTTGAAGAAGGGATTTATCAGAAGAAGTGTTTCTGAATGAGGAGCACCAGTTGTGTTTGCTACCAAGTCCGATGGTTCCCTTCGATTGTGTGTGGACTACCACGAATTGAATAAGGTGATGCGGAAGAATAATATCCTCTACCGCGGAAAGGTGATTTGTTTGATCTGTTGAATGGCGTGAAAGTGTTCTCTCAATTAGATCTCACGACAGGTTTTCATCAACTTAGAGTGGAAGCTGAGAGTATAGCTAAAACAACCTTTTAGACGCCGTCTGGATTTTATGAGTGGTTGGTCATGCCATTCGGGTTGACCAATGCACCAACATATTTTGTGGATCTTATGAATAGGGTATTCAGAGATCAGTTGAATAAGCTTGTTCTTGTGTTCGTGGACGATATATTTGTTTATTCGAGGACAGAGGAAGAACACAAGGAACATTTGAGGATAGTGATGGAGGTGTTGAGAAAACACCAATTGAAAGCAAAGTTTTCTAAGTTTCACTTCTGGAGGAGGGAAGTGAGATTCTTGGGCCATGTCATTTCAGAGAATGGTATTGCCGTGGATCCTGCGAAGGTGGCTACGGTACAAGATTGGTCTACACCCAAGAATGCAACAGACATAAGAAGTTTCTTGGGATTGGCTGGATATTATCGTAAGTTTATCCAAGACTTCTCCAAGATAGCAGCACCGTTGACACAGTTGACCAAGAAGAATCAAGCTTTCGTCTAGGAAGAAAAGTGTGAGGATGCATTCAAGAGTCTAAAGGAAAAGTTGACATGTGCACCAGTGTTAGTAATTCCTAAGGAGAATGAAGAGATGACAGTATATACAGATGCATGTGGTACCGGACTAGGTGCTGTACTAATGCAAGGAGGTAGGGTTGTAGCTTATACAAGTCGACAATTGAAACCGCACGAGAAAAGATACCCTACCCATGATTTGGAATTGGCAGCGATCGTGTTCGCATTGAAGATGTGGAGACATTATCTCTTGGGAGAAAGAGTCGAGTTGTTTATTGATCATAAGTCATTAAAGTATCTTTTCTCTCAGAAGGATCTAAATCTTCGTCAGCAGAGATGGTTAAAATTCTTGGCTTCCTATGATTTTGATATCGCATATACACCAGGAAAGGGCAATGCAGTGGTTGATGCATTGAGTTGAAGACATGCCAGTTTAGGGACTATGTTTCTAGAATGGAAGCAACTGGAGTACATCGCTGGGTATGATTTCAGACCAAAGTGCGAATTGGATCCAGAAATGTTAGCAAGTTTGACGATCAGACCCACTTTGATTGAGCGGATTGGTTCCAGTCAGAGGGACGATCCTAACCTATTGGAAATCATCTCAAAGTTAGAGATGGGAATCGACAAAGAGATGAACAAGTATGGGCTTGATCAAGATGGATGGCTTAGAAAGAATGGAAGAATAGTTGTACCCAATGTCAATGGATTGAGAGATGAATTGCTTAGAGAATGTCATCACTCAAAACTGACTATACACCCCAGTGGTAACAAGATGTATCGAGACATGAAGCAGACCTAGTATTGGGAAGGGATGAAAAGAGACGTTGGGAAGTTTATATCCAAGTGCATGAATTGCCAGCTAGTTAAAGCTAAGCAAAAGAAGCCTAGTGGTTTGTTGCAACCATTAGAAGTTCCAGAATAGAAATGGGAACAAGTCTCAGTGGATTTCATTGATGGGTTACCGAGAACTAGATCGGGCCATGATAGCATTTGAGTGATTGTGGACCGATTGACCAAGAGTGCGAAGTTTATACCCGTCAAGTCGAATAGAACGGCAGTAAAGTTGGCAGAACTGTATATGAAATGGGTAGTTAGATTTCATGGAGTACCTAAAAGCATTGTGAGTGACCGAGACCCGTTGTTTTCTAGTGGGTTTTGGAAGAGCTTACAAGAAGCTCTAGGGTCAGAATTATATCTCAGTACCGCGTATCATCCTCAAACTGATGGTCAAACAGAGAGGGTGAATCGTATATTAGAAGACCTCTTGAGAGCTTGAATATTGGATTTTGGTGGATCATGGGATGACCATTTGCATCTAAAAGAGTTTGCGTATAATAATAGTTATCAATCCAGTATTGGTATAGCTCCATTTGAAGCTTTGTATGGAGGACCGTGTAACTCACCATCATGTTGGTTAGAAACTGGTGAGAAGTTTGTGCTTGGACCAGATGTGATAAGAGAAACTTCAGCTAAGATTAAGATTATCCAACAACGAATGAAAGCTGCTCAAGATAGACAGAAGAGTTATGCTGATAAGAGGAGAAGAAATTTAAAGTTCTCCATTGGTGACTTGGTGTTTGTCAAAATTTCTCCATTGAAGAGCGTGATACGATTTGGCAGGAGAGGCAAGTTAGCACCAAAATTCATTGGTCCATTCCTTGTTCTTGAGCAAATTGGGAATTTGGCATATAAAGTTGAATTACCAGAGAAGATGGTAGGATTTCATAACGTATTTCATGTTTCCCAGTTAAGGAAATTCGTGCATGACCTCGATATGGCTGTTTCACCTGATCGGTTGGATGATATCGAGGTTGAACCCGAGGCGGTTGGGAACCGCAGACCTATGCGTATTGTTGGGAACGATACGAAGCAACTTCGAAGGAAAGCGGTGAATCTAGTCAAAGTTCAGTGAGGCGAGAATGAGAATGACTCTACTTGGGAGACAGAGGAGAGCATTAGGAAGACGTATCCAGAACTCTTTGCCTGGTAAGATTCTAACTGCGATTTAGTTTTCCGCATGCTAGGATAGACTTGGTTGTTTGTTTTGTATGATTGATTGTTTGTAAGTGATTGGTAGGCATGCGGGATCCTTTGTGTGTTTTGGGTTAAGGAATTTCGGGGACGAAATTTCTTAAGGGGGGAAGAATGTAACGACCCATATTCTACGTATCGAAGGATCGTAGAATATTTATTTCTTTCACATACGAAGTCGTATGGTCATGTAACTTTGGGAGACGCCTATTGAGGTCATTTCCCATGTTTATGAACTTTGCCGATTTTTAAATGACCATTTTGCCCCTATCTGATCTTGTTTCAGCCATTACTTTTGATGGGAAAGGAGTTTTGACCTGAAACCACTTTCATTAGATCCGGATGATGGTTTACCTTTGAAAAACGGACTTACTGTTTAGGAGTTATGGCTGAAATAAGGTTTGGAAGATGAGAAACAACTTAACCGGGCCAAATGAGGTGATTAGTGAATGAGCCCATAACCCATTTCTGGATTAGGGTTATGGGGAGGCTGAAATGAACTAGGTTTTCATTTCAGTTTTCTAGCCGCCACTTTCATTCTAGGAACCCTAACAATGGCCTCCAACATCTAGAATCACCTCTAATCACTTTCTAATCAAGTGTTAGCCTAATCTACATCAAATCAAAGGGAAATAGCACCAGAGCAAGGTTGGAACTGCTGTTAGACATCGGTATTCACCCAAATCAGTTGAGTTTTAGTTTTGAAAGTTTTACTTTTTGGCTAAGGTAAGTGATTTGCATAGTTCCTCACTAATTATGGTTAATTAGGTAATTAGTGTTAATTAGTGAATTTAAACATGATTAAATTCTGGAAAAATATTTATAAATTTCGATTGTTTTAGGCCTCTGCTAGAAAATTTGGTTAGTTTGGTTAAGTTTTGTTAATCCTATCATTAGTTTTGCTTAATCATGCTTAAGGGGAAATATGGGGTTTTGGCTATGTTTGATTCGTTTAAACCTATCAAATTATTGTTTTGGTGTTTATGGTTAGTCCTCTATGTTGCTATGACTGGTTGGAATGGTTAGTGATTGTTTAGAAAAGTTAGATTGGTCGAAAACGCCGTCGAATGGCGTAAACAGGTCGTAGGAAAGGTTGCAGAAAATATGCAGGAACCGGATTGAATCATCCCTGCACCCTCCGATCCGTACCGCTCGCACTTGAAGCTCCACGATCCGACCTGAGCATGGTGGCACGACCTGAAGATAGCACCGGATCCGAACCGCATCACTCGACCCAAACCGATGCACCATGGATGGACTTGAGAGGCTTGACCCGATCCGGAGTGCTTGGGAAGCAGAACCGAACCGCTTGCCTGAAGTCACGATCTGATGCTCTGGAGATGACCCGAACCGATCCTAAGTAGGAGCCACGATCCGACCCGTATGGGGTGTTCCGATCCGAACCGAGATGCTTGGATTTGAGGCATGAACCACGATCCGAACTGGAAGTACGAGTTGAAGTGAAGAACAGGAACCGAACCGATCTGGAGAAGACCAAAACCCGAGATGCAAAGGTAGTCCAAATGGGAAGTTTGTACCCGTGATCCAGTTGGCAACCAACGGGTCAACTTCATGGGTTGGGCTTTGCTGCGGGACGTGTGCAAAGGGGTTATCGACGTCCATAGCTTTGATTCACCACCGAGACGGATGTTAGGCTACGTATCAGTGCAGTGGGGTAGTTATTACTCCACGGGGCAGAGTGATCGTAGCATGGCTATGAGCCAGTGCAGTGGAGTTGTTATGACTTCATGGGGCAGAGTGGACATAGCAAGGACTAGTGGCTATGGATCAGTGCAGTGGTGTCAATATGACTCCATGGGGCAGAGTGATCATAGCAAGGAATGGGTGGTCAGAGCGGTGGATATCGTATGCTTTATGCACTGAGTGGGAGATGTGAGGATGGTTGCTATGCTTGATTGTTTGTTATCACTATGACATGTACACCCCCACCCCCGTATTCCTTACATCATATGTTAGTGGCACCTTATATTATTGTACAGTATGTAGTGCTAACTCTTTGGTTGCAGGTCCAGGTTCAAGTATGGTTTAGTATACCTGTTATTGTTCTATTTTGCTGCTTATCGCTCATTCCAGACTTTTGTCTGACCCAGAGTTTTATGTCTCTTCTTATCACTCTGGGTGCTCTTAAATGGGCAGACTAGAGACAGGTTAGCTGGTCGTGCACGAGTTTTTGTACCGCAGACAAGCAGGAGGCTCCCACGTATGATATATATAGATATTCTCCCTGTGTCGCTGCTGGTCACTACTTTAGGCATTAGTAGTGTACCTTCCTTATTTGCTTTAGAGACAGTTTTCGAAAGTTGTAATAATGATGATGTGAAGCATAAGCTGTATTTGGATTTTCCGCTGCTATGATGCTTAGTTTTCAGCTTATGCACTGTCTCACCTGTTTTATGCCAAAGTATGTTGTTATTATATTTTATTCCATGCACTGTGAGATATTGTACAGGTTCTTTGTTAGTTCAGATACCCTTCCTTTCCTTTCTTTGGAGACCGTCCCGTGCTAGTTGGACATTGGCACATCGCACTTTCATTGAAATGTTAGCTGGTGTGGGGCGGGCCGTCACACTTGGTATCAGAGCTCTAGGTTGCGTAGTTAACCTAGGGAAAGACACCAGGAAGAGATAATACGTATATGAGAGCGTGTATTTGTGATTATTTTGGTTTTGGAAAGCTATATATATACTATTCGTATAGCTAAGGATGAAGTCGCACTGCACTGACACCACATAGAGGATGATTAATCGTTTCTCTTTACAGATTGAACGATGAGCCGATATACGAGGGGTGCTGGTAGAGGAGCCAATAATGGGAATGCTCCTGACATGAGGACTATGTTCACTGACTTCATGAGAGAGATGCTTAGGGAAGTTTCTAATGCTGCTAATGGTGGTGGTGCAACGGTGCAGGAGCCTAGGGACGATTTCACCAAGCTATGCAAGGATTACACTAGCCTTAGTGGGAAGCTGTTCCACGGAATGGAGTCGGCTACGGATGTTTAGGATTGGTTGGATAGCTGTGAGCGTATCTTCGAAGACTTGGGTATCGAGAATGCGATGAAGAGAAAGCTAGCATCCCGTCAGCTGCAAGGACGGGCGATGAATTGGTAGAATGCTATCAGGGCAGCTACTCCAAAGGATCAAGTTACGTGGGATCTGTTTAAGGCCCGATTCAGTGGTAAGTTTGTCCCAGCTGCTCATAAATCAGAATTGTTTAGGAAGTTCTTGGAGCTTAAATAAAATGGGAGAGCAGTCTCAGAGTATATTACTGAGTTCGATACTCGATCGAAGTATGGATTATCCCTTATCGACACTGCCGAGAAGTAGAACGAGAAGTTCATAACTGGCTTGGATGGGTACTTGGGGGAAAGCTTATAAACCATATCGATGAGACGTTTGAATCGATTGTGGGGAAAGCTTTGAGATCGGAAAGTCTAAACCCTAAGTCGAAGACTGAGGTTGCATCTGCAGAAGACCCAAAGCCGCAAGCAAGCGGTGGAGGCAAGAATGGTTCTCAGAATAAGAGAAAGCAGAATCAGACCAAGGATGGCCAGAAAAAGAGTAAGAAAGATGTTGAGTGCTTCAGCTGTGGTAAGAAGGGCCACTATGCCAAAGAGTGTTGGGCCAAGCCAGCGGATAGGAAGTGCTTTAACTGCGGCCAAATGGGATATCACAAGGATAAGTGTCTGCAACCCCCTAAAGAAAAGCAGATTGTGAAAGCATATATTATCAATGTTGTTCCTTCTTCGTCGAATGCCCAACTGCGGCGGAGAAAGGAAAGAATGTTACTATTCAAGGTATGCTTTCTGTTTATGATGTTCCAGTTAGAGTGTTGTTTGATACCGGAGCTTACAGTTCCTTCATATCTAGTGACCTGGTAGATAGGTTGGGATTGGAACCTGAGATTGTCGATAGACCTTTAGTAGTGATGAACCCGATTGGTGGTTCGACTAGCCTTAGCATGATTTGCCGTAATGTGGTCTTATCGAGTCATGGATTCATGTTTGTTTGTGATTGCTTTGTTTTGGGCTTTACTGGGTTTGGAATTATTTTGGGAGTTGATTGGCTCCAAAGATACGGGACGGTGGTAGACTGTGAGGGCTTTTTGGTGACAGTTAGAGCGGATGATGGGCAGAGGGTAGTGTGTGGTGGTCTACCTAGTGATGGGGTAATGGCTAGTTTTATAAATTCCCTCGACATCCCGCATGATGAGTTGTCAGATTTGCCCGTGGCTGGCCAGTATCCCGACGTCTTCGAGGAAGTGACCGGACTTCCACCACACCGAGAGATTGAGTTCCGTATTGATTTGGTGAAAGATGCCAGACCTATAGTGATGCCACTTCGTCGTATGGCACCAAGGGAGCAGCTAGAGCTCGGAGTGCAAGTGAGCGATCTTTTGAAGAAGGGATTTATTTGAAGAAGTGTTTCTGAATAGGGAGCACCAATTGTGTTTGCTACCAAGGCCGTTGGTTCCCTTCGATTGTGTGTGGACTACCGCGAATTGAATAAGGTGATGAGGAAGAATAAGTATCCTCTACCGCAGATAGATGATTTGTTTGATCAGTTGAGTGGCGTGAAAGTGTTCTCTCAGTAAATCTCGCGACAGGTTTTCATCAGCTTAGAGTGGAAGCTGAGAGTATAGCTAAAACGGCCTTTCAGACGCCGTCTGGATTTTATGAGTGGTTGGTCATGCCATTCGGGTTGACCAATGCACCAGCATATTTTGTGGATCTTATGAATAGAATATTCATAGATCAGTTGAATAAGTTTGTTCTTGTGTTCGTGGACGATATACTTGTTTATTCGAGGACAGAGGAAGAACACAAGGAACATTTGAGGATAGTGTTGGAGGTGTTGAGAAAACACCAATTGAAAGCAAAGTTTTCTAAGTGTCACTTCTGGAGGAGGGAAGCGAGATTCTTGGGCCATGTCATTTCAGAAAATGGTATTGTCGTGGATCCTGCTACGGTGGCTATGGTACAAGATTGGTCTACGTCCAAGAATGCAACAGACATAAGAAGTTTCTTGGGATTGGCTGGATATTATCGTAAGTTTATCCAAGACTTCTCCAAGATAGAAGCACCGTTGACACAGTTGACCAAGAAGAATCAACCTTTCGTCTAGGAAGAAAAGTGCGAGGATGCATTCAAGAGTCTAAAGGAAAAGTTGACATGTGCACCAGTGTTAGTAATTCCTAAGGGGAATGAAGAGATGACAGTATATACAGATGCATGTGGTACCGGACTAGGTGTTGTACTGATGCAAGGAGGTAGGGTTGTAGCTTATGCAAGTCGGCAAATGAAACCGCACGAGAAAAGATACCCTACCCATGATTTGGAATTGGCAGCGATCGTGTTCGCACTGAAAATGTGGAGACATTATCTCTTGGGAGAAAGATTCGGGTTGTTTACTGATCATAAGTCATTAAAGTATCTTTTCTCTCAGAAGGATCTAAATCTCCGTCAGCAGAGATGATTAGAATTCTTGGCTTCCTATGATTTTGATATCGCATATACACCAGGAAAGGGCAATGTGGTGGCTGATGCATTGAGTAGAAGACATGCCAGTTTAGGGACTATGTTTCTAGAATGGAAGCAACTGGAGTACATCGCTGGGTATGATTTCAGACCAAAGTGCAAATTGGATCCAGAAATGTTAGCAAGTTTGACGATCAGACCCACTTTGATTGAGTGGATTGGTTCCAGTCAGAGGGACGATCCTAACCTATTGGAAATCATCTCAAAGTTAGAGATAGGAATCGACGAAGAGATGAACATGTATGGGCTTGATCGAGATGGATGGCTTAGATAGAATGGAAGAATAGTTGTACCCAATGTCAATGGATTGAGAGATGAATTGCTTAGTGAATGTCATCACTCAAAACTGACTGTACACCCCAGTGGTAACAAGATGTATCGAGACATGAAGCAGACCTAGTACTGGGAAGGGATGAAAAGAGACGTTGGGAAGTTTATATCCAAGTGCATGAATTGCCAGCTAGTTAAAGCTAAGCAAAAGAAGCCTAGTGGTTTGTTGCAACCATTAGAAGTTCCAGAATGGAAATGGGAACAAGTCTCAATGGATTTCATTGATGGGTTATCGAGAACTAGATCGGGCCATGATAGCATTTGAGTGGTTGTGGACCGATTGACCAAGATTGCGAAGTTTATACCCGTCAAGTCGAATAGAACGACAGCAAAGTTGGCAGAACTGTATATGAAATGGGTAGTGAGATTTCATGGAGTACCTAAAAGCATTGTGAGTGACCGGGACCCATTGTTTACTAGTGGGTTTTGGAAGAGCTTACAAGAGGCTCTAGGGTCAGAATTATATCTCAGTACCGTGTATCATCCTCAAACTGATGGTCAAACAGAGAGGGTGAATCGTATATTAGAAGACCTCTTGAGAGCTTGAATATTGGATTTTGGTGGATCATGGGATGACCATTTGCATCTGAAAGAGTTTGCATATAATAATAGTTATCAATCCAGTATTGGTATGGCTCCATTTGAAGCTTTGTATGGAGGACCGTGTAACTCACCATCATGTTGGTTAGAAACTGGTGAGAAGTTTGTGCTTGGACCAGATGTGATAAGAGAAACTTCAGCTAAGATTAAGATTATCCAACAGCGAATGAATGCTGCTCAAGATAGACATAAGAGTTATGCTGATAAGGGGAGAAGAAATTTAAAGTTCCCCATTGGTGACTTGGTGTTTGTCAAAATTTCTCCGTTGAAGAGCGTGATACGATTTGGTAGGAGAGGCAAGTTAGCACCAAGATTCGTTGGTCCATTCCTTGTTCTTGGGCAAATTGGGAATTTGGCATATAAAGTTGAATTACCAGAGAAGATGGCAGGAGTTCATAACGTATTTCATGTTTCCCAGTTAAGGAAATTCGTGCACGACCCCGATATGGCTGTTTCACCTGATCGGTTGGATGATATCGAGGTTGAACCCGAGGCGGTTGGGAACAGCAGACCTGTGCGTATTGTTGGGAATGATACGAAGCAACTTCGAAGGAAAGCGGTGAATCTAGTCAAGGTTCAGTTGGGCGAGAATGAGAATGACTCTACTTGGGAGACAGAGGAGAGAATTAGGAAGACGTATCCAGAACTCTTTGCCTGTTAAGATTCTAGCTACGATTTAGTTTTCCGCATGCTAGGATAGACTTGGTTGTTTGTTTTGTATGATTGATTGTTTGTAAGTGATTGGTAGGCATGCGGGATCCTTTGTGTGTTTTGGGTTAAGGAATTTTGAGGACGAAATTTCTTAAGGGGGGAAGAAAGTAACGACCCGTATTCTACGCATCGAAGGATCGTAGAATATTTATTTGTTTCACATACGAAGTCGTATGGTCATGTAACTTTGGGAGACACCTATTGAGGTCATTTCCCATGTTCATGATTTTTGCCGATTTTTAAATGACCATTTTGCCCCTAGCTGATCTTGTTTCGGCCATAACTTTTGATGGGAAAGGAGTTTTGACCTGAAACCACTTTCATTAGATCCGGATGATGGTTTACCTTTGAAAAACAGACTTACCGTTTAGGAGTTATGGCTGAAATAAGGTTTGGAAGATGAGAAACTACTTAACCGGGCCAAATGAGGTGATTAGTGAATGGGCCCATAACCCATTTCGGGATTAGGGTTATGGGGAGGCTGAAATGAGCTAGGCTTTCATTTCAGTTTTCTAGCCGCCAGTTTCATTCTAGGAACCCTAACAATGGCCTCCAACATCTAGAATCACCTCTAATCACTTTCTAATCAAGTGTTAGCCTAATCTACATCAAATCAAAGGGAAATAGCACCGGAGCAAGGTTGGAACTGCTGTTAGACATCGGTATTCACCCAAATCAGTGGAGTTTTAGTTTTGAAAGTTTTAATTTTTGGCTAAGGTGAGTGATTTGCATAGTTCCTCACTAATTATGGTTAATTAGGTAATTAGTGTTAATTAGTGAATTTAAACATGATTAAATTCTGGAAAAATATTTATAAATTTCGATTGTTTTAGGCCTCTGCTAGAAAATTTGGTTAGTTTGGTTAAGTTTTGCTAATCCTATCATTAGTTTTGCTTAATCATGCTTAAGGGGAATATGGGGTTTTGGCTATGTTTGATTCGTTTTAACCTATCAAATTATTGTTTTGGTGTTTATGGTTAGTCCTTTATGTTGCTATGACTGTTTGGAATGATTAGTGATTGTTTAGAAAAGTTAGATTGATCGAAAACGCCGTCGAATGGCGTAAACAGGTCGCAGGAAAGGTTGCAGAAAATATGCAGGAACCGGATTGAATCGTCCCTGCCCCCTCCGATCCGAACCGCTCGCACTTGAAGCTCCACGATCCGACCTAAGCATGGTGGCACGACCTGAAGAGAGCACCCGATCTGAACCGCATCACTCAACCCAAACCGATGCACCATGGATGGACTTGAGAGGCTTGACCCGATCCGGAATGCTTGGGAAGGAGAACCGAACCGCTTGCCTGAAGTCACGATCTGATGCTCTGGAGATGACCCGAACCGATTCGAAGTAGGAGCCACGATCCGACCCATATGGGGTATTCCGATCCGAACCGAGATGCTTGGATTTGAGGCATGAACCACGATCCGAACTGGAAGTACGAGTTGAAGTGAAGAACAGGAACCGAACCAATCCGGAGAAGACCAAAACCCGAGATGCAAAGGTAGTCCAAATGGGAAGTTTGTACCCGTGATCCAGTTGGGAACCAACGGGTCAACTTCATGGGTTGGGCTTTGTTGCGGGACGTGTGCAAAGGGGTTATCGACGTCCATAGCTTTGATTCACCACTGAGATGGATGTTAGGCTACGTATCAGTGCAGTGGGGTAGTTATTACTCCATGGGGCGGAGTGATCGTAGCATGGCTATGAGCCAGTGCAGTGGAGTTGTTATGACTTCATGGGGCAGAGTGGACATAGCAAGGACTAGTGGCTATGGATCAGTGCAGTGGTGTCAATATGAATCCATGGGGGCAGAGTGATCATAGCAAGGAATGGGTGGTCAGAGCGGTGGATATCGTATGCTTTACGCACTGAGTGGGAGATGTGAGGATGGTTGCTATGCTTGATTGTTTGTTATCACTATGACATGTACACCCCCACCCCCGTATTCCTTACATCATATGTTAGTGGCACCTTATATTATTGTACAGTATGTAGTGCTAACTCTTTGGTTGCAGGTCTAGGTTCAAGTATGGTATAGTATACCTGTTATTGTTCTATTTTGTTGCTTATCGCTCATTCCAGAATTTTGTCTGACCCAGAGTTTTATGTCTCTTCTTATCACTCTGGGTGCTCTTAAATGGGCAGACTAGAGATAGGTTAGTTGGTTGTGCACGAGTTTTTGTACCGGAGACAAGCAGGAGGCTCCCACGTATGATATATATAGATATTCTCCATGTGTCGCTGTTGGTCACTACTTTAGGCATTAGTAGTGTACCTTCCTTATTTGCTTTAGAGACAGTTTTCAAAAGTTGTAATAATGATGATGTGAAACATAAGCTGTATTTGGATTTTCCGCTGCTATGATGCTTAGTTTTCAGCTTATGCACTGTCTCACCTGTTTTATGCCAAAGTATGTTGTTATTATATTTTATTCCATGCGCTGTGAGATATTGTACAGGTTCCTTGTTAGTTCAGATACCCTTCCTATCCTTTCTTTGGCGACCGTCCCGTGCTAGTTGGACATTGGCACATCGCACTTTCATTGAAATGTTAGCTGGTGCGGGGCGGGGCGTCACACTTGGTATCAGAGCTCTAGGTTGCGTAGTTAACCTAGAGAAAGACACCAGGGAGAGATAATATGTATATGGGAGCGTGTATTTGTGATTATTTTGGTTTTGAAAAGCTATATATATACTATTCGTATAGCTAAGGATGAAGTCGCACTGCACTGACACCAAATAGAGGATGATTAATCGTTTCTCTTTACAGTTTGAATGATGAGCCGATATACGAGGGGTGCTGGTAGAGGAGCCAATAATGGGAATGCTCCTGACATGAGGACTATGTTCACTGACTTCATGAGAGAGATGCTTAGGGAAGTTCCTAATGCTGCTAATGGTGGTGGTGCAGCGGTGCAGGAGCCTAGGGACGATTTCGCCAAGCTATGCAAGGATTACACTAGCCTTGGTGGGAAGCTGTTCCACGGAATGGAGTCGGCTACGGATGTTTAGGATTGGTTGGATAGCTGTGAGCGTATCTTCGAAGACTTGGGTATCGAGGATGCGATGAAGAGAAAGCTAGCACCCCGTCAGCTGCAAGGACGGGCGATGAATTTGTAGAATGTTATCAGGGCAGCTACTCCAAAGGATCAAGTTACGTGGGATCTGTTTAAGGCCCGATTCAGTGATAAGTTTGTCCCAGCTGCTCATAAATCAGAATTGTTTAGGAAGTTCTTGGAGCTTAAACAGAATGGTAGAGCAGACTCGGAGTATATTTCTGAGTTCGATACTCGATCGAAGTATGGATTATCCCTTATCGACACTGCCAAGAAGTAGAACGAGAAGTTCATAACTGGCTTGGATGGGTACTTGGGGGAAAGGCTTATAAACCATATCGATGAGACGTTTGAATCGATTGTGGGGAAAGCTTTAAGATCAGAAAGTCTAAACCTTAAGTCGAAGACTGAGGTTGCATCTGTAGAAGACCCAAAGCCGCAAGCAAGCGGTGGAGGCAAGAATGGTTATTAGAATAAGAGAAAGCAGAATCAGACCAAGGATGGCCAGAAAAAGAGTAAGAAAGATGTTGAGCGCTTCAGCTTTGGTAAGAAGGGCCACTATGCCAAAGAGTGTCGGGCCAAGCCAGCGGATAGGAAGTGCTTTAACTGCGGCCAAATGGGACATCACAAGGATAAGTGTTTGCAACCCCCTAAAGAGAAGCAGATTGTGAAAGCATATATTATCAATGTTGTTCCTTCTTCGTCGAATGCCCAACTGCAGCGGAGAAAGGAAAGAATGTTGTTATTCAAGGTATGCTTTCTGTTTATGATGTTCCAGTTAGAGTGTTGTTTGATACCGAAGCTTCCGGTACCTTCATATCTAGTGACCTGGTAGATAGGTTGGGATTGGAACCTGAGATTGTCGATAGACCTTTAGTAGTGACGAACCCGATTGGTGGTTCGACTAGCCTTAGCATGATTTGCCGTAATGTGGTCTTATCGACTCATGGATTCATGTTTGTTTGTGATTGCTTTGTTTTGGGCTTTACTGGGTTTGGAATTATTTTGGGAGTTGATTGGCTCCAAAGATACGGGGTGGTGGTAGACTGTGAGGGTTTTTTTGTGACAGTTAGAGTGGATGATGGGCGGAGGGTAGTGTGTGGCGGTCTACCTAGTGATGGGGTAATGGCTAGTTTTCTAAATTCCCTCGACATCCCGCATGATGAGTTGTCAGATTTTCCCATGGCTGGCCAGTATCCCGACGTCTTCGAGGAAGTGACCGGACTTCCACCACACCGAGAGATTGAGTTCCGTATTGATTTGGTGAAAGATGCCAGACCTATAGTGATGCCACTTCGCCGTATGGCACCAAGGGAGCAGCGAGAGCTCGGAGTGCAAGTGAGCGATCTTTTGAAGAAGGGATTTATTAGAAGAAGTGTTTTTGAATGGGGAGCACCAATTGTGTTTGCTACCAAGGCCGATGGTTCCCTTCGATTGTGTGTGGACTACCGACGAATTGAATAAGGTGATGAGGAAGAATAAGTATCCTCTACCGCGGATAGATGATTTGTTTGATCAGTTGAGTGGCGTGAAAGTGTTCTCTCAGTTAGATCTCGCGACAGGTTTTCATCAGCTTAGAGTGGAAGCTGAGAGTATAGCTAAAACAGCCTTTCGGACACCATCTGGATTTTATGAGTGGTTGGTCATGCCATTCGGGTTGACCAATGCACCAACATATTTTGTGGATCTTATGTATAGGGTATTCATAGATCAGTTGAATAAGTTTGTTCTTGTGTTCGTGGACGATATACTTGTTTATTCGAGGACAGAGGAAGAACACAAGGAACATTTGAGGATAGTGTTGGAGGTGTTGAGAAAACACCAATTGAAAGCAAAGTTTTCTAAGTGTCACTTCTGGAGGAGGGAAGCGAGATTCTTGGGCCATGTCGTTTTAGAGAATGGTATTGTCGTGGATCCTGCTAAGGTGGCTATGGTACAAGATTGGTCTACGTCCAAGAATGCAACAGACATAAGAAGTTTCTTGGGATTGGCTGGATATTATCGTAAGTTTATCCAAGACTTCTCCAAGGTAGCAGCACCGTTGACACAGTTGACCAAGAAGAATCAACCTTTCGTCTAGGAAGAAAAGTGCGAGGATGCATTCAAGATTCTAAAGGAAAAGTTGACATGTGCACTAGTGTTAGTAATTCCTAAAGGGAATGAAGAGATGACAGTATATATAGATGCATGTGGTACCGGACTAGGTGTTGTACTGATGCAAGGAGGTAGGGTTGTAGCTTATGCAAGTCGGCAATTGAAACCGCACGAGAAAAGATACCCTACCCATGATTTGGAATTGGCAGCGATCGTGTTCGCATTGAAAATGTGGAGAGATTATCTCTTGGGAGAAAGATTCGGGTTGTTTACTGATCATTATCTTTTCTCTCAGAAGGATCTAAATCTCCGTCAGCAAAGATGATTAGAATTCTTGGCTTCCTATGATTTTGATATCGCATATACACCAGGAAAGGGCAATGTGGTGGCTCATGCACTGAGTAGAAGACATGCCAGTTTAGGGACTATGTTTCTAGAATGGAAGCAACTGGAGTACATCGCTGGGTATGATTTCAGACCAATGTGTGTATTGGATCCAGAAATGTTAGCAAATTTGACGATCAGACCCACTTTGATTGAGCGGATTGGTTCCAGTCAGAGGGATGATCCTAACCTATTGGAAATCATCTCAAAGTTAGAGATGGGAATCGACGAAGAGATGAACAAGTATGGGCTTGATCGAGATGGATGGCTTAGAAAGAATGGAAGACTAGTTGTACCCAATGTCAATGGATTGAGAGATGAAGTGCTTAGAGAATGTCATCACTCAAAACTGACTATACACCCCAGTGGTAACAAGATGTATCGAGACATGAAGCAGACCTACTACTAGGAAGGGATAAAAAGAGACGTTGGGAAGTTTATATCCAAGTGCATGAATTGCCAGCTAGTTAAAGCTGAGCAAAAGAAGCCTAGTGGTTTGTTGCAACCATTAGAAGTTCCAGAATGGAAATAGGAACAAGTATCATTGGATTTCATTGATGGGTTACCAAGAACTAGATCGGGCCATGATAGCATTTGGGTAATTGTGGACCGATTGACCAAGAGTGCGAAGTTTATACCCGTCAAGTCGAATAGAACGGCAGCTAAGTTGGCAGAACTGTATATGAAATAGGTAGTGAGATTTCATGGAGTACCTAAAAGCATTGTGAGTGACCGAGACCCATTGTTTACTAGTGGGTTTTGGAAGAGCTTACAAGAGGCTCTAGGGTCAGAATTATATCTCAGTACCGTGTATCATCCTCAAACTGATGGTCAAACAGAGAGGGTGAATCGTATATTAGAATACCTCTTGAGAGCTTGCATATTGGATTTTGGTGGATCATGGGATGTATATTTGCTTCTAGTAGAGTTTGCATATAATAATAGTTATCAATCCATTATTGGTATGGCTCCATTTGAAGCTTTGTATGGAGGACCGTGTAACTCACCATCATGTTGGTTAGAAACTGGTGAGAAGTTTGTGCTTGGACCAGATGTGATAAGAGAAACTTCAGCTAAGATTAAGATTATCCAACAGTGAATGAAGGCTGCTCAAGATAGACAGAAGAGTTATGCTGATAAGAGGAGAAGAGATTTAAAGTTCTCCATTGGCGACTTGGTGTTTGTCAAAATTTCTCCATTGAAGAGCGTGATACGATTTGGCCGGAGAGACAAGTTAGCACCAAGATTCGTTGGTCCATTCCCAGTTCTTGAGCAAATTGGGAATTCGGCATATAAAGTTGAATTACTGTAACACCCCACCTCCGCTAGGGTCACTCACAAAGGGAATGCACTAGGTTTGGTGAAGCATTATCGAGGTAAACATGCACAGAAATATTACAAGACAGAACATATATAAAACAGCGGAAGTAAAACAAATTTCATTACCTTATAAAATAAGGTCTAAAGCCATTTACATCAGAATACATCAAAACCTGTCTTGCAATAGTAAAGAAGCATAAAACTTTTTCATAAATTATTCCCCAAAATAAAGCGGTGAAGCGGCCATAGCCAAGAGAAGACCAAGCTATACATGATGACCTTCAAGCATAAGAGGTCTGAACTAAACAACATCATTTCCTCCCTGAAAACCTGGGGGGGAACGGAAGACAAAGAGGCGAAACAAAACGGGGTCAGTCATAAAGATTGGTAAGTCCTATCTACTTCCAGTATAAAAACAGGTAAAGGTAACATGACATGCATAAACTGAAAGTAAACATAAGGATGACGACAAGATAGATAAGCTAAAACAAGATAACTGGATGAACTACTATAGCAAGATAAACTAAGGTATCATGATAAACTACGGTGTCAAGATAAATCAAGGTATCACATCGTCAGGTTTCTATCAAGTATACAATCCCGAGGTATCAATCATGTATAACATCCCACAGTATTTATCATGTATATTTGCTCTGCACCTCTCGTACTAGTATCCCAACCCGCGTCATGTATGAACTATGAATGTCCCTTGCCCAATGTCAAGTAATGGTCCATGTCAACCTAATATATAGCATATGTAGGTTTTTCCCAGCTCGTATGTTTCTTTCCATGTATAAGCTCAGTCCTTTGCCGTAGGCCGTACGGGCTTTCCCATGTAAATCTATACCACCTCAACGTAGTACCATTTTATCCTTGAAGTTGGTTTGGACTGCTACCCTTGACCTGGTTATGTTTACTTACCATGAACTATCGCGTGTTCACTTAGGATTTATGCCACCTAGGACCTCTAGGGATTATGCTACCTAATGAACGTTTCTGTGACTTGGTTTGGGTTTTAGCCACCTAGGACCACTAGGGATTATGCCACCCGTCAACCACGCCCTTTGTCCCACGTATACATCGTGAATCGTTTTCCATGTCTAGACGCACATGTTCCTCAATGTGCCATCCGAGTTCCGTGCCAGGACAAATCAAGAAATACGGAACTCGGTCGGGAGCTTTAAGTCGTCTGCTGATGCAGATATCAAGGTCTGTTTTTGTATCCGTGGCTATGGTCCCACGTGACCCCTCCCTCAACTACTGAAAGGCAATCCAAGAAAAATCATGTATGAGAACCACATCCCGGCCCGACTATAGCCCCACTTTCCTATGGGCCAACCTCACCCATGACTCGATAGCAAGAACATGGTCCGTTGGGGGTTCTCTGCCTTTCCGTCCGTACACGATTGACTAAAGATGGTAGGTCGTCGGCGACGTGCTACCCAAGGCAAAAACAAGTATCGTCGACTCAACGCTAATCCATCCCAGTCTTTAGGTCGCTCGCATAGCAACCAAGGCATACTCTTGGCTCTTCTACCTCAGACCTTAACCTCTGTGAGGCCAGGTTTCACGGACCATCTGCCACCTCACAGAGGGATACCAAGAGTACCCTCACGTCCCCCGAAGCTACCGCTTCGTCACCCAGTTCGTTGGAGCCTTTATCTAAATCAGATAATTTGCTCCTCCAGGTGTGTTTAAGAGATGACCTACCGTATTGGGTTACTCATCTATCTGTGAACTAGTCCAAATCCCTTGACTAAGAATTATTACTTAGTTTCCTAAACTAAGGTTTACCACTTAGTCTCCTTTCCCGTTATCCTTGTTAATCCCGGTTTTCCACCTAGTCCCCTGAACTAGGGTTTTGTCTAATGGGTTAAGTATTGTCCTTTAAGTTCATGACTTAACCTACCTACGAATCATGTCAAGATTTGGCTATGTATTCAAGTTCAAGACCTAGCCCTACAAGTTGGTTAAATATACCAAGAAGCTCATGACTTAACCCTATTCTATCATCAAGTCAATTTGGTTAAGTATTTGTTTATCTTAACCCTATCAGGTTATCGTGTTAGATTGGTTAAGCATAGATTATCTTAACCTCATCGGATTATCGAGTCGGATTGGTTAAATATAGGTTAACTTAACCCCATCCACTAATCGTATTATAATGGTTAAGTATATTTAAACGGTCTCGTGACTTAACCCTATCAAGCTCTCATATTAGATTGGTTAAGCATGGTTGATTAACCCCATCAAATCATCATGTATAACTGGTTAAGTATAAGTTACTTAACCTCATTGAATTACCAAGTTTAGATTGGTTAAGGGTTTAACTTAACCCCATCGAATTACCGTGTTTAGATTAGTTACGTGTAGGTTACTTAACCCCCTCTAATTACCGTGTTTAGATTGGTTAAGTCTAAGTTACTTAACCCCATCTAATTACCGTGTTTAGATTAGTTAAGTCTAAGTTACTTAACCCCATCTAATTACCAAGTCGGATTAGTTAAGTGTAAATTACTTAACCCCATTCCCTAATTGTCTTGTTTGGTTGAGTATCATTAGGAAATCAAGTCCAGTTCCACTTAACCTACCCATTCGTGTCATATCGGTTAAGTGTCATTAGTCAAAATTACTTAACCTTTTCATGTAGAATTAATTAGATTAATGCACCCCAACCTCTCACATTAGACTTTGTTGTGGTTACTAGTTAAGTCGGGCGGGTCCGGGTAGATTTACACCACAACCTAGTCTAACCTCGGGTTTTAAGTGTTATATGACCAACTACCCACATTGGGTCCTATTGTTTGTAGCCACTAGTTAAGCCGGGCGGGTCCAGGTAGATTTATTCTACAAACTCAACCCAACCTCGAGTTGGCCACTTTCATGTTTGGTCTAGTGTCATATTACACTTACAACCCATACGTGTCTAGTTTCAAGTCCCATGTTTACCCCACATGTCATGCCCCCATTTAGGTGTATCATGAGTGTCATATTTTCATGAAATCCCATGTCAAATTATCTTGTCATAATCACGCTCGTCTATCCTACCCCAAATCGTGTTTCCAACCCAAGTAAAAGCGAGTCAGCATAGTAAGGATACTATGCTACATACAATCCTCAAAACATGCACGATGCCAAAAAGGGGTTGGCCACAAATATGCATGGTATCATAAGGGGGTTTGGCCTCAAAATATGCATAGCATCATAAGGGGTTTTTGGCTACGAACATGCATAGTATCATAAGGGAATTTGGCCACAAACATGGAAAGTATCATAAGGGAATTTGGCCACAAACATGCATAGTATCATAAGGGAATTTGGCCACGAACATGCATGATAACATAAGGGGTTTGGGTTCATTTACATGCATAAGCCCTAAAGTCATATTCATGTGCATATTCCACAAGTCAAATTGGTTTCAAGCATTCATGCCAACATTCCGCAAGTAAAGGTTCAATCTTTCATGATGGACTAAGTTAAACATAACATAAGTGGCATGTTCTAATCACTAAGCATAGCCAAAAGTCATAGGTTCAAGCAAAAGAGGCACGACAAGGTTCATATAGGCTAGCAAACTTAGTTTAATCTCGTTTTATTCCATGCCATCATTAAAACTACCGTTTAGATCTAGAAGTAGACAGAACTTACATAGCGTGGAAAGAGATTTAGGAGCATGAATCGTCTTGTCGAAGAATCCATGTTGAGATGATGATCAAAACCCTTGATTTGGTGTAGAAATCTTGCACCTTTGTCTTGGATCTAGTTTGAATGCATAGGCTCTTGAAGTTGGAGATGGAGGCCATCATCAAGAGGGATTTGGGAAGCACTTCTTTGTTAGATTGGTTTTGAGTGATTTAGGTTAGGTCCTAGGGTGTTTTTATAGAGATTAGGAGTATTTTAGGCCCTAGGATAAACCCTAGGATAGATCTGAGCCCTCAAAATCCGTCACAGGTCTTAAAACATGTCTTGAGGAACAAGTCAGGTGCACCCAGGCCAAACAGGCCGACCACCCAAGTCGACCGTAGTGTCGACTGGGCAGTCGACACCACCTAGGGTGTGTCGACTCCCAAGTCGACTCCCCAGTCGACTTGGAGGTGGCGGGAATTTTTCCCGCCCCTTCTGGTTGGCTGAATTTGAATTCTGAATTCAAATTTGAACTGTTTTTTAGCTTGAAATTTTCTGAAAACTTTGACGGGCCATAACTTGGTCATACGGACTCCGATTTTCGAAAACTCGGACTCTATTTCGCGTATTTTTCCGAGACGAACGCAATGGCATAGCCCGTTTCCCTTGATTCAGATTTTATAATTAAATTCTGCCTTGATTCTCGTCTTAGCATGTTGTAGAAATCCGGGTTGTTACATCCTCCCCAACTTAAAGGATTTCGTCCCCGAAATCTCCAAGTTAGGAAGAACGTATCTTACCATCCATCATCCATCTACTCAAAACATCATCCACAGGCAACCATTGTCCTTAGACGATTTCTAATGCCGTATGAACATATGCAGAACATGTGTGTATATGCTCCTTAGCTAATGCTAATGATCAGGCCTGAATGATCTCTCTAATGCAAAATATGTTTAGTGCCATGAGTCCAACATGTATGCAAATAGTCCTAGTCATATAAACACTATATGTGTGCACAAACATTCATCCATATGCAACATCCGCATGACAACACATTCAATTTCATCCATGAACAAGTATAAATACTCGTGCATATGTAATACGAAATGTGAGTGCGTCGATCTAGTATCTAATGTGTATTCGCGCATCCACGAGCAACCACTTGCAACCATTTGCAACCATATCAATCATAACATGTTTCAAATACATGTTTGCATCCATGGAGTTCTATCTATGGTTCCCAAGATAAGATCGAGGAGGTAAACAAGACAAACTCCTTACGGGGTTTGTAACCGAAACAGGACCGAGAGGATATCCACCAAGAGATAGCATGCAAGCAAGCTCTACAGGAGAACCAGGGATCAACGATATACTCTTAAAAAGAGACATGATGCGCGTGTCTAAGCCGCCTCTCCATGAGCTTAATTCCATTGTGCCTTGACCGCCTTTGACTTCATGATTTCGTAGCTCCTTGATTCCTATTTCCAAGGTATGAGTTGGAACTCATTTCACTGTCGCCTCTCGTTTCACTTTCACTTATTCTTTCCCTAGTATGCCCGGCTCAAACATATCTGCGTACTCATGCAAGCTCTCCAAAATTCACTAGTGAATTATGGACCTCGTTTATCGATGCCAATCCATGTTACCAAGCGTACCTACTAGGGTGATTCCTATAACCCATGCTTAAGCGGAATGAATCATCCGTCCAATTGGCGAACGTTACTCGATCGGATGAGAGATTTCCAACAAATGCATCAAGAGATTCTTGGTAACTAACCATGACAGAACCCAAAGGTTATACAAGACTTCGATGGTATTACCAAGGCAAGTTAAGAGTCTGACTACCCTCTTTTCAAAACCGAGAATGGTATCCCTTACTGGATCACCACTTCATCCCTAGAATCCATCCATAGCCCAACAAGTCTTGAATAAATGGACCGATCTTCCAACAAGATTTGGGACAAAAATGGGATCCTCTACCATGCTAGTACTAAGGTGCAGAGACTCAACTATCGAGGCAGACTTAAATGATGCGATGATCAAAACAAAGTCTAGATGGGACGATAGAGAAGAAAGGCTAAGCCTTTAACAGAAACGGTACCATTCTTCTTAGGTATGCTAGAAATGAGAGCATACAATTGCCCTCTTGCTGAACTTGTCCTTATCTTCCTTTGTGGATCAAGCCATACCAACAAGTTGCTTATTCTTAAGCCTGTGTCCTTAATCCCTACTCTTATTATCCCTTCTTATAACTTCGGTAACAGGTCTCTCGAGAACTTCATCCATCACACGGGAAAACACTTATGTAGCTAAACAAGGATTAGTCGCAGTTAAAACTACTGTGACTACAGATGGAGGAAAGAAAGGGAATAGAGATTCGATCAAGGGAACAAACGATAGTGCTAATGGCTTTTGGGGAATAGCCTTTAAAAACTTTTCTTGAAAAATGCTTCTTTGGAAATGGTTTCTCAAATAGTTTTCAGAAGGTTTTTAAAAAAACTTTTGCCCAGTCTGGTAACCTTCTGCTTTGATACCAAATGTAACACCCCACCTCCGCTAGGGTCACTCACAAAGGGAATGCACTAGGTTTGGTGAAGCATTATCGAGGTAAACATGCACAGAAATATTACAAGACAGAACATATATAAAACAGCGGAAGTAAAACAAATTTCATTACCTTATAAAATAAGATCTAAAGCCTTTTACATCAGAATACATCAAAACCTGTCTTGCAATAGTAAAGAAGCATAAAACTTTTTCACAAATTATTCCCCAAAATAAAGCGGTGAAGCAGCCATAGCCAAGAGAAGACCAAGCTATACATGATGACCTTCAAGCATAAGAGGTCCGAACTAAACAACATCATTTCCTCCCTGAAAACCTAGGGGGGAAACGGAAGACAAAGAGGCGAAACAAAACGGGGTCAGTCATAAAGACTGGTAAGTCCTATCTACTTCCAGTATAAAAACAGGTAAAGGTAACATGACATGCATAAACTGAAAGTAAACATAAGGATGAAGACAAGATAGATAAGCTAAACCAAGATAACTGGATGAACTACTGTAGCAAGATAAACTAAGGTATCATGATAAAATACGGTGTCAAGATAAATCAAGGTATCACATCGTCAGGTTTCTATCAAGTATACAATCCCGAGGTATCTATCATGTATAACATCCCACGGTATTTATCATGTATATTTGCTCTGCACCTCTCGTACTAGTATCCCAACCCGCGTCATGTATTAACTATGAATGTCCCTTGCCCAATGTCAAGTAATGGTCCATGTCAACCTAATTTATAGCATATGTAGGTTTTTCCCAGCTCGTATGTTTCTTTCCATGTATAAGCTCAGTCCTTTGCCGTAGGTCGTACGAGCTTTCCCATGTAAATCTATACCACCTCAACGTAGTACCATTTTATCCTTGAAGTTGGTTTGGACTGCTACCCTTGACCTGGTTATGTTTACTTACCATGAACTATCGCGTGTTCACTTAGGATTTATGCCACCTAGGACCGCTAGGGATTATGCTACCTAATGAACGTTTCCGTGACTTGGTTTGGGTTTTAGCCACCTAGGACCACTAGGGATTATGCCACCCGTCAACCACGCCCTTTGTCCCACGTATACATCGTGAATCGTTTTCCATGTCTAGACGCACATGTTCCTCAATGTGCCATCCGAGTTCCATGTCAGGACAAATCAAGAAATACGAAACTCGGTCGGGAGCTTTAAGTCGTCTGGTGATGCAGATATCAAGTTCTGTTTTTGTATCCATGGCTATGGTCCCACGTGACCCCTCCCTCAACTACTGAAAGGCAATCCAAGAAAAATCATGTATGAGAACCACAACCCGGCCCCACTATAGCCCCACTTTCCTGTGGGCCAACCTCACCCATGACTCGATAGCAAGAACATGGTCTGTTGGGGGTTCTCTGCCTTTCCGTCCGTACACGATTGACTAAAGATGGTAGGTAGTCGGCGATGTGCTATCAAGGGCAAAAACAAGTATCGTCGACTCCACGCTAATCCATCCCAGTCTTTAGGTCGCTCGCATAGCAACCAAGGCATACTCTTGGCTCTTCTACCGCAGACCTTAACCTCTGTGAGGCCAGGTTTCATGGACCATCTGCCACCTCACAGAGGGATACCAAGAGTACCCTCACGTCCCCCGAAGCTACCACTTCGTCACCCAGTTCGTTGGAGCCTTTATCTAAATCAGATAATTTGCTCATCCTCGTGTGTTTAAGCGATGACCTACCGTATCGGGTTACTCATCTATTTGTGAACTGGTCCAAATCCCGTGACTAAGAATTATTACTTAGTTTCCTAAACTAAGGTTTACCACTTAGTCTCCTTTCCCGTTATCCTTGTTAATCCCGGTTTTCCACCTAGTCCCCTGAACTAGGGTTTTGTCTAATAGGTTAAGTATTGTCCTTTAAGTTCATGACTTAACCTGCCTACGAATCATGTCAAGATTTGGCTAAGTATTCAAGTCCAAGACCTAGCCCTACAAGTTGGTTAAATATACCAAGAAGCTCATGACTTAACCCTATTCAATCATCAAGTCAATTTGGTTAAGTATTTGTTTATCTTAACCCTATCAGGTTATCGTGTTAGATTGGTTAAGCATAGATTATCTTAACCTCATCGGATTATTGAGTCGGATTGGTTAAATATAGGTTAACTTAACCCCATCCACTAATCGTATTATAATGGTTAAGTATATTCAAACGGTCTCGTGACTTAACCCTATCAAGCTCTCATATTAGATTGGTTAAGCATGGTTGCTTAACCCCATCAAATCATCATGTATAACTGGTTAAGTATAAGTTACTTAACCTCATTAAATTACCAAGTTTAGATTGGTTAAGGGTTTAACTTAACCCCATAGAATTACCGTGTTTAGATTAGTTAAGTGTAGGTTACTTAACCCCCTCTAATTACCGTGTTTAGATTGGTTAAGTCTAAGTTACTTAACCCCATCTAATTACCGTGTTTAGATTAGTTAAGTCTAAGTTACTTAACCCCATCTAATTACCAAGTCGGATTAGTTAAGTGTAAATTACTTAACCCCATTCCCTAATTGTCTTGTTTGGTTGAGTATCATTAGGAAATCAAGTCCGGTTCCACTTAACCTACCCATTCGTGTCATATCGGTTAAGTGTCATTAGTCAAAATTACTTAACCTTTTCATGTAGAATTAATTAGATTAATGCACCCCAACCTCTCACATTAGACTTTGTTGTGGTTACTAGTTAAGTTGGGCGGGTCCGGGTAGATTTACACCACAACCTAGTCTAACCTCAGGTTTTAAGTGCTATATGACCAACTACCCACATTGGGTCCTATTGTTTGTAGCCACTAGTTAAGCCGAGCGGGTCCGGGTAGATTTATGCTACAAACTCAACCCAACCTCGAGTTGGCCACTTTCATGTTTGGTCTAGCGTCATATTACACTTACAACCCATACGTGTCTAGTTTCAAGTCCCATGTTTACCCCACATGTCATGCCCCCATTTAGGTGTATCATGAGTGTCATATTTTCATGAAATCCCATGTCAAATTATCTTGTCATAATCACGCTCGTCTATCCTACCCCAAATCGTGTTTCCAACCCAAGTAAAAGCGAGTCAGCATAGTAAGGATACTATGCTACATATTGGCCTCAAAACATGCACGATGCCAAAAGTGGGTTGGCCACAAATATGCATGGTATCATAAGGGGGTTTGGCCTCAAAATATGCATAGCATCATAGGCCACGAACATGCATAGTATCATAAGGGAATTTGGCCACAAACATGCATAGTATGATAAGGGAATTTGGCCACAAACATGCATGATAACATAAGAGGTTTGGGTTCATTTACATGCATAAGCCCTAAAGTCATATTCATGTGCATATTCCAATAGTCACATTGGTTTCAAGCATTCATGCCAACATTCCGCAAGTAAAGGTTCAATCTTTCATGATGGACTAAGTTAAACATAACATAAGTGGCATGTTCTAATCACTAAGCATAGCTAAAGGTAATAGGTTCAAGCAAAAGAGGCATGACAAGGTTCATATAGGCTAGCATACTTAGTTTAATCTCGTTTTATTCCATGCCATCATTAAAACTACCGTGTAGATCTAGAAGTAGCTAGAACTTACATAGCGTGGCAAGAGATTTAGGAGCATGAATCGTCTTGTCGAAGAATCCATGTTGAGATGATGATCAAAACCCTTGATTTGGTGTAGAAAGCTTGCACCTTTGTCTTGGATCTAGTTTGAATGCATAGGCTCTTGAAGTTGGAGATGGAGGCCATGATCAAGAGGGATTTGGGCAGCACTTCGTTGTTAGATTGGTTTTGAGTGATTTAGGTTAGGTCCTAGGGTGTTTCTATAGAGATTAGGAGTAGTTTAGGCCATAGGATAAACCCTAGGATAGATCTGAGCCCTCAAAATCCGTCACAGGTCTTAAAACATGTCTTGAGGAACAAGTTAGGTGCACCCAGGCCAAACAGGCCGACCACCCAAGTCGACAGGGGTGTCGACTGGGCAGTCGACACCACCTGGGGTGTGTCGACTCCTAAGTCGACTCCCCAGTCGACTTGGGGGTGGTGGGAATTTTTCCCGCCCCTTCTGGTTGGCTGAATTCGAATTCTGAATTCAAATTTGAACTGTTTTTGAGCTTGAAATTTTCTGAAAACTTTGACGGGCCATAACTTGGTCATACGGACTCCGATTTTCGAAAACTCGGACTTTATTTCGCGTATTTTTCCGAGACGAACGCAGTGGCATAGCCTGTTTCCCTTGATTCAGATTTTATAATTAAATTCTGCCTTGATTCTCGTCTTAGCATGTTGTAGAAATCCGGGTTTTTACAATTACCAGAGAAGATGGCAGGAGTTCATAACTTATTTCATGTTTCCAAGTTAAGGTAATTCGTGCACGACCCCGATATGGTTGTTTCACCTGATCAGTTGGATGATATCGAGGTTGAACCCGAGGCGGTTGGGAACCGCAGACCTATGCGTATTGTTGGGAACGATACGTAGCAACTTCGAAGGAAAGCGGTGAATCTAGTCAAAGTTCAGTGGGGCGAGAATGAGAATGACTGTACTTGGGAAACAGAGGAGAGCATTTGGAAGACGTATCCAGAACTCTTTGCCTGGTAAGATTCTAACTGCGATTTATTTTTCCGCATGCTAGGATAGACTTGGTTGTTTGTTTTGTATGATTGATTGTTTGTAAGTGATTGGTAGGCATGCGGGATCCTTTGTGTGTTTTGGGTTAAGGAATTTCGGGGACGAAATTTCTTAAGGGGGGAAGAATGTAACGACCCGTATTCTATGCATCGAAGGATCGTAGAATATTTATTTCTTTCACATACGAAGTCGTATGGTCATGTAACTTTGGGAGACGACTATTGGGGTCATTTCCCATGTTCATGATTTTTGCTGATTTTTAAATGACCATTTTGCCCCTAGCTGGTCTTGTTTCGGACATAACTTTTGATGGGAAAGAAGTTTTGACTTGAAACCACTTCCATTTGATCTGAATGATGGTTTACCTTTCCGTAGAGTGGTCATACGTGAAAAACGGACTTATCGTTTAGGAGATATGGCTGAAATAAGGTTTGGAAGATGAGAAACTGCTTAACCGGGCCAAATGAGGTGATTAGTGAATGAGCCCATAACCCATTTCGGGATTAGGGTTATAGGGAGGCTGAAATGAGCTAGGTTTTCATTTCATTTCAGTTTTCTAGCCGCCACTTTCATTCTACGAACCCTAACAATAGCCTCCAACATGTAGAATCACCTCTAATCACTTTCTAATCAAGTATTAGCCTAATCTACGTCAAATCAAAGGGAAATAGCACTAGAGCAAGGTTGGAACTGCTGTTAGACATCGGTATTCGCCCAAATCAGCGGAGTTTCAGTTTTGAAAGTTTTAATTTTTGGCTAAGGTGAGTGATTTGCATAGTTCCTCACTAATTATGGTTAATTAAGGGAAATTAGTGTTAATTAGTGAATTTAAACATGATTAAATTCTGGAAAAATATTTATAAATTTTGATTGTTTTAGGCCTCTGCTAGAAAATTTGGTTAGTTTGGTTAAGTTTTGCTAATCCTATCATTAGTTTTGCTTAATCATGCTTAAGGGAAAATATGGGGTTTTGGCTATGTTTGATTCATTTTGACCTATCAAATTATTGTTTTGGTGTTTATGGTTAGTCCTCTATGTTGCTATGACTGTTTGGAATGATTTGTGATTGTTTAGAAAAGTTAGACTGGTCTAAAACGCCGTTGAATGGCGTAAATAGGTCGCTGGAAAGGTTGCAGAATATATGCAGGAACCGGATCGGATCGTCCCTGCCCCCTCCGATCCGAACCGCTCGCACTTGAAGCTCCACGATCCGACCTGTGCATGGTGGCACGACCTGAAGAGAGCACCCGATCCGAACCGCGTCACTTGATCTGAACCGATGCACCATGGATGGACTTGAGAGGCTTGACCCGATCCGAAGTGCTTGGGAAGGAGAATCGAACTGCTTACCTGAAGTCACGATCTGATGCTCTAGAGATGACCCGAACCGATCCGAAGTAGGAGCGGCGATCCGACCCGTATAGGGCATTCTGATCCGTACCGAGATGCTTGGATTTGAGGCGTGAACCACAATCCGAACTGGAAGTACGAGTTGAAGTGAAGAACAGGAACCGAACCGATCCGGAGAAGACCAAAACCCGAGATGCAAAGGTAGTCCAAATGGGAAGTTTGTACCCGGAATCCAGTTGGGAACCAACGGGTCAACTTCATGAGTTGGGATTTGCTGCGGGACGTGTGCAAATGGGTTATCGGCGTCCATAGCTTTGATTCACCACCGAGACAGATGATAGGCTATGTATCAGTGCAGTGGGGTAGTTATTACTCCATGGGGCAGAGTGATCGTAGCATGGCTATGAGCCAGTGCAGTGGAGTTGTTATGACTTCATGGGGGCAGAGTGGACATAGCAAGGACTAGTGGCTATGGATCAGTGCAGTGGTGTCATTATGACTCCATGGGGCAGAGTGATCATAGCAAGGAATGGGTGGTCAGAGCGGTGGATATCGCATGCTTTACGCACTATGTGAGAGATGTGAGGATGGTTGCTATGCTTGATTGTTTGTTATCATTATGACATGTACACCCCCACCCCCGTATTCCTTACACCATATGTTAGTGGCACCTTAGAGTATTGTATAGTATGTAGTGCTAACTCTTTGGTTGCAGGTCCAGGTTCAGGTACGGTTTAGTATACCTGTTATTGTTCTGTTTTGTTGCTTATCGCTCATACCAGATTTTTGTCTGACCTAGAGTTTTATGTCTCTTCTTATCACTCTGGGTGCTCTTAAATGGGCAGACAGGTTAGCTGGTTGTGCACGAGTAGCTGTACCGTAGACGAGCAGGAGGCTCCCATGTATGATATATATAGATATTCTCCCTGTGTCACTGCTGGTCACTACTTTGGGCATTAGTAGTGTACCTTCCTTATTTGATTTAAAGACAGTTTTCAAAAGTTGTAATAATGATGATGTGAAACATAAGTGTATTTGGATTTTTCGCTGCTATGATGCTTAGTTTCAGCTTATGCACTGTCTCGCCTGTTTTATGCCAAAGTATGTTGTTATTATATTTTATTCCATGCGCTGTGAGATATTCTATAGGTTCCTTGTTAGTTCAGATATCCTTCCTTTCCTTTCTTTGGCGACCGTCCCATGCTAGTTGGACATTGGCACAGCGCACTTTCATTGAAATGTCAGCTGTTGCGGGGCGGGCCGTCAAATTTGCCATATTTCCTTCTTCTCCTTTTCTTTTCTTTTCCATTTCTATCTTATGCAGCTTCTTCTTTATTATAAAGTAACGTTTTCTCATTCAATTATTTTTAGAGACAATAAACCATGCATTAATTACATTCATGTTTTCTCTTTTTCTTTTGTTTTCCAACATTTTTTTCCTCTTTCCTTTAAATCAACTATATGTATATATATATATTTCTCTTCCACTTATTCTTTCTTGCAACTAAATAGGTTCCTTAAATTATGATATTTAATATTGCATGTTTTGAAATTTAAAAAGTTGCATAACTTAAACAATTAGATAAAAAAAGCAAGCATTTAATTTGTTTATAAATACAAAGAGGCATATGGGGGAAATAACTTGTGCATTTATTGTCTACTCTCTCTCCTCTTCTATTTATCATTCAAATTTATTTTTAGATATGAAACTATTCCCTTTTTTCCCCCCTTTTTGTTCTCTCTTCTCTTTATATTTACAATCTTCAGACCTCATTTATAAATAAATAAAAATATAAATTAAAAGGAATAAAAATAATAATTTCCTCCACTAACTATATAATATCCTTTCACTTCCTTAACCCTAATTTCATAAACAAAGCAGCCACCGTTTCAAAAATCCATGGCTTCACTCTTCCTGTCTTCTTTTCCTTTCTCCCCTAATCTATTCAAAGAATTCATCAACTCAAAAATAAATAAATAAATAAAAAATAAAAATCGAAAAGCATGACATGACCTCCAACATCAACGGTCATGATCGATTTATGATGAGCGGATTGAGAGAATCTCACGCTCTAAGGCGCTGAAGTCAGAGGCGAATCGGCGGAGGTGGCTAGTGGTATGGGCTTCGTCGTCGTGGCGGCGGATGGGTCTCAGGTGGACGGCTTTTGGTGCAGCAATGATGAAGGTTGGTGGAGTTTTTGTGCGTGTCTTCCTGGAAATCAGAACGAAGACAAGACGTCCTAAATTTTGGGTTAAGATTAAACAAAGTAGTTAACTTTGTTAATTATTTTAGTTAATTAAAGTAATGTTTAAATGATTAAAACCTTGTATCTTCTACAAATAGAAACGAAATCCGATGATTTCAGATGCGTTGGATTCGCTTCGATCGGATCTACACAATGAAACAGATCAGAGATGAAACGGAGCAATCTAAAATTGTGAAGAATTCAAAACCCCTAATGTGAGATTTTGTAACACCCCGTAATTCTGTAACACTAAGATTCACAAATCAAGGCAGAATTAAATATTAAAATCAAAATCAAGGGAAAAGGGCTACGCCATTGCGTTTGTCTCGGAATTCTGCATGAAAACGAGTCCGAGTTTGCGTAAATCGGAGTCCGTATGAGGAAGATATGGCCTACGGAAGATTCGGCTAAGTTCAAATTTCAAAACAGGTCAGAAAGCGAATTCAAATTCAAAATCAGACCCAGATTGGGCTGGGCGGGAATTTTCCCGCCCAAGGCACCCAGGTCGACTGGGTAGTCGACCTGGGACACCCAGGTCGACTGGGTAGTCGACCTGTGGCACCCAGGTCGACTGGGTAGTCGACCTGGGGGTCGACTGGGTAGTCGACCTGGGGGTCGACCTCCCCGCTTTTTCCATGTTTCTGAACTTGGTTCGTTCTGATGTATTTGGTCACGTTTTCTGCCTAGGTTCGTCCGTCTAACACTATATAAACAGCCCTAGTCTCCTTCTCTATTCACAATTCTTTTCTATCCTTATGCTGCCTCTGAGAAAATATATAAATAAATAAAATATAAAATAGACCAAGACGAGGAAATGCTGCTCAAGTTGTCAAGAGGAGGTTCGAATCAAGATTAAAGTTTCAAGAATCAAAGGCTAACTCAAACGGTTTCGAGCAACGTCGCACGAATCATAGCAACGCCTTCTTTCTATTCTAATCTAATCTCTGTAAGTCGGTTACTTTTTAGATTTGAATGTTTTCTCTTTTCGTGACATGAAATTAAAGGAATAAAAGAGTATGCCAATTCTTTCTATTCGAATCAGTGCTTATTTCTTTGGACCTAATTAAGAACTGTTATGATTCGAGGACAAATAAGACTGTGACTATGAAACTATGGACCTTAAAACCATATGCCTCTTTGACTATGAACATTGCCTATGACTATGAACATTGCCTATGACTATGGACATCGCCTATGACTATGAACATTGCCTATGACTGTGACTGTGACTATGAGAATTATTTCCTTGACTGTGAACACCAGCCTTTGCCTTTGATTAGGAAAAACATAAACTATTGCTTATGACATAACAAGGACAACTGTGACTAAACACCTATGATTCATGACCTAGGAAAGTGCTGCTTAAATTTTGTGACTGTGAAATTGGGTCTAAACCTGATTTTCTATTCTTGGTTTTCTTTGGTTTTAGACCATGGGAATTTACCTATTAAGTTAGGTCTACCCATGTTCTTGAACATGCGCCTCTATTCTGTCTATTCTTGGTTTTCTTTGGTTTTAGACCTTGGGAATTTACCTATTAAGTTAGGTCTACCCATGTTCTTGAACCTATGTCGTTATTCAACCCTTTTTATGTCATAAGATTTTCAGACCTATAGGCCGTCGATGTATTTCAGTGTAATTCGTTAGGTCTGTACTTAGTAAATTATCATTTTTTTGCCAGTTAGTATGTCTATCTCTTCCATTGCATCTTTGGTTCATTTCCTATTTTCTACGAATCTAGATTTATCTATAATCTAGATTGAATCACGATTATACGAACGGTGGGAATACGATTTGGGCAAAACATGAAATTTACTAAAAACATAATTATAAACTTGGAAATTTGCATAAATTGGGACCATGTATTATGGCATCTTCATAGAAATGCAAATTGGATAAATTTGACATGAATTATAGGATGTGTAATTTGAATCTATTATTGACTTGTACATCTAGCATTTACATGAACTGTGAACTAGAATAAAAAGTCTAGTTGACATGAACTGTAATTAGAATGTTAAATCAGGATTGGATTAGCTAATTTGGCATGATAGGCATAAATTTTAATTTGGCCATAGTTGGGAGTAATTGTCAGGTTTAGCAAAATCATGGTTAGTGACACTTAATTTGGTATAGTTTACATACCAAAAAGGTATAAATATGATATAGAGGGGAAAATGGGCCATAAGAATAAACGTTGACAATTTACATTAAAAGAGTAATTGGGAAATAAGTAAATTAGGAATAATTTACTTATAGAATTGGTCCTAAATGAGAAAAGGCGAATTTAGACAAATTAAAGGTTTATAAACGACATCTTTTTTTATAATACACCAGAAAGTTCTAGGGTGACAGAGAGGATAGTGTCTAGGCTTGGGTTTGGAAAATACAAGTTTCCTGCTCTCCCTAGCTATCCCTAACTGATCCGACGGACGGGACGGTTACTTTCAAAACCTGACTTGAAAATTAATCAAAACCCTTTGAACTTAGAAAACACGAATATGCCTAACCCGAGGTTAGACTGAGTTGCGATGTAAACCTGCCCGGAACCAACCGGCACATCCAGTATTCACAACAATATCTGTCTAATGTGAGTGGTCGCGGCTTTAATCTATTTAATTAAAGCTAGAACAAGAAATGGTAGGGTTAAGTTAACTAAGACACTTAACCAATTCAACAAGATAACCAAACCGATGGGTGGGGTTAGGTTCATACAGACGCTTAACACAGTTAAGCTAGAATGGGAGGGTTATGTCCATAGGAACACTTAACCAACTTAACACAGTCAAGCTAGAATGGGAGGGCTAAGTCCATAGGGACACTTAACCAGACTTATGGTAACAAGACCAGATTTGTAGCGGTTAAGTAACTAATAAAACACTTAGCCAAATTAACATGTTAAATAGACTAGAAGGTGGGGTTAAGTAAAGTTAATACACTTAGCCAAATTAACATGTTAACTAAGACTAGAGGTTGGGGTTAAGTAAATACACTTAGCCAATTTGATATGTTAGCTGGGCTAGACCGTAGGGTTAAGTAAGCTTGAACACTTAACCATCGGATTGTGATAAAGGAATAGGGTTAAGTCTAAAACATGAAGGGATAATACTTAACCATTAATAATAACATGTCAGTTAAAACAGACGGGCAAGGAACACTTAACCATACAGGATGAATGGGTAGGGTTAAGTAATAAGAAATACTTAACCAATATAACTTTGTTTGTGGTAGGGTTAAGTCATCATGAATTACTGATAACACTTAACCAGTTTAACAGGATGAATGAAGAGGGTTAAGTTGGCTTGAATTGACTAATGACACTTAACCAATCCAAATTGACGGGAAAGAGAACTAAGTAGTAAACCTTAGTTAAGAAAACAACGATTCTGGAAACTAAGTGGTAAATCTTAATTAGTAAAACTAAGTAGTAATTCTTAGTATAACACGGGAAGGAGCGAATGTCCGTCTGAGTAAAAAGGAGGCTCCAACGAATTGGGTTACGAAGCCCGAGGCTTCAAGGGGACGTGAGGGTACTCTTGGTATCCCTCTGTGAGGCTGCAGATGATCCTCCTGGGCTCACAGAGGTTAAGGTCTGCGTAGAAGAACCAGGGGTATGCCTTGGTTGCAATATATGGCAACCTAAAGACTAGGATGGACCGGCGTGATTCGGCGAGAAAACGGTAGCCCTGTGATAGCAACTCATCGTCTACCATCCATTTTCAGTCAATCGAGATACATGAAGCGGAAAGGCGGAGAACTCCAAAAGACCATATACTTGCTATCTAGTTATGGGTGAGGATGGCCATAGGATAATGGGGCACCGGGGGCCTGCGTATAGTTCTCATTTTTCAAGGTGTGCCTTTCATTAGTTGAGGGAGGGGTCAAGTGGGACCATAGCCACTGGAACAAAAATAGACCTTAGCATCTGCATCACCAGATATCTGAAAGCTCCTGACCGAGTTCTGTATTTCTTGATTTGCCTTGCCACAGGACTCGGGCCGCACATTACAGGACATGTGCATCTAGACAAGCGATAACGATTCGCAATACATGTGTGGGGAAGTATAGGAACATATACCACTCTTGGTAGTGTGTCCTAGACTTGGGGGCATCATTCGACAGGTAGCATAATCCCTAGTTAGACTATGTGGCATAAACCCTGAATCCGAGAAGCGTTCAGCAGATAAGTGTAAACTTTAGTTGAATCTAGATAGCACTTGATAGAAAACCCTAGATTAGATCTAGGGAATAAATAATAAATGTATGCCTGAAGGAAATGGAAAATACAGGGATTGGGATCATGTTATCATTACTAGTTGGGACACTAGTTAGGTGGTGCAGAGATAATAGAAATCTGTATAACAAGGAAATAGCGAAGCGGCGAAAGTGTTAGAGCATATCTAGTTTATCTTAGCTTAGTATATCTTGTGTTACTCTTGTCTAATCTTGCCAACCCTATCATCATGGTGTTATCTTGTATTCAGTTAATTCATGTCGTTTTGTTTTTCCATGTTCACATGCTAGAAGTTACTGAACTTACTCAGGCTTTATGTCTGACTCTGTTTTCCTTTCGTCTTCTTTTCTTCCGTCCCCCCCCCCAGGTAGTAAAGGAGGGAATAGTTTAGCTCAGGTTAAGTTGGACTGCCACTCTTTCCCAGCTTGAATATTTGTCGAAGTTTGCTTGGATTCTCTTTTCAGATGCTATGGCTGGCTCTTGCTAAAATCGGGGAATATAAATGCTGTTTTTATGCTTCTTTATTTTGTAAGACAGATGATACTCTGATATTGTAAAGAAACCATTGTACAAACTATTTTATCAATAAAGCAAAGTTTTATTTTCCGCTGTTTAATTTCTGTCTGTCTTGTAATTTATCTGCATCTTTTACCCTAAATGCTCCACAGAACTTAATGCATTCCCATTGCGAGTGACACTAACGGATGTGGGGTGTTACAGATTTCTTAATTTAAAATTCTAAAACAAATATATATATATATATATATATATATATTTGATTGTGACTATGTTATTAATATGCGCCATACAAAATACAAATATGTGGTGTGTAAAATTTAGATTGACTAATTGATTGTGGTGACGATTACTCGTTGAAATACATTTATCCAAGATAAAATATAATCTCTAAATATTAAAATGAAAATATCATGTTATGTTAAACATATCATTTTAGTTAGAAAAACATCATTTTTGTTATTATATGACATGTTATAGAAAAACATCATTTTTGTTATTATATGTCATGTTAATTAAAAACATCATTTATGTTAGAATAATGTCATGTTTCAATATCATTTATGTTAGAATATTGTAACAACCCGAAAAATCTGAACTAGTTTAAAAAAATTTAATTGGCTATTTTAGCAAATTTTAAATATTTAAAATAAATATTTTAAATAATAGTGATGAAAAGTATGTTTGAATCGATGTTTGAAAATAAATATAATTATTTTTAATTATAAACAAGGCCTGAAATGGCACGGCAGTTTCAAAATTTGAATTCAAACTTTGACTAACTGTACCGGGTGCAAAATAAATCGGATTTGAGCGAAACCAAAAATATTTAAATCTGTTAGGGAATATCTTTCTAACGAATCTGAAAAATTGAAGTTTCATATCAGGAATCAAAAGTTATGGCCAAATGAATTTTTAGAAAGGTCGCTATAGGGAATATATAGCCCTTGAAAAAGGACATTTTGCAAACGACCTCGGAATTCGGCGAAACCACTTTTTTTGGATCCGGGATGTCAAATTATTGCTAGGTTTCAAATTCCATATTTTTTGAAGTTAATATGTGAGCGTGGCGAAAGAAAATGTGTTTTGGTCAGTTTCGGTTAAATTGGATCGACCAGAAAATGGCCATTTTTCAAACGGTCTCAGAATTCGATGAAACTAGTTATGTTGGGACCGTATTGTCAAAACATAGCTAGATTTATTTTTCGGGAATTTTTAGAATCAGTATGTGGCCCCGGCAAATTGAAACGTACGTTCAAATCAAATATTGAATGTTTTATATTTTAATTTGAAGAAAAACTGACTGAAACAGTCGAATGGGCCTTCGAAACATATCCCATTGTGTTCGGAATGGGGGTATTTAGCTAGGGACGATAGTCGTTGGGTTTGGATTGGAGCTAGTATGTGAAGAGGGGTATTTTAGAATTTTAAAAATATATAAATAAAAAAAATCCTATTGGCCATCACAACCTTCTCTCTCCCCGACCGTCACTGCGCGATGACGGAAAAGGGTTCAAACCTTCTCTCCTCGATTCCTCTCAATCCACTCAAAATTAGACCTCCATCCTGTTGGGGATTTTGTAGAGCTCGTCAAGATCTTTAAATCCATACCAAGTTTGGATTTTTTTCATTGAGTAATTTAAGATATCCATCGCTTGGAAGTTCCGAACTTCAACCCGCCGCCGCCGCCTCTAGTGATCGAACTGGCCATCTCCCCCCTGCGCACGTGCGCCTCTCCTTCCTCTTCGTCGCTGCGAAGGCCGATCGTCGAATCACTTCACCGTTTGCACAAAAAATCTAAACCTAGTTTGGAACCAATTGCTGAAAGGTACGGCTGAAGTTAATTTAAACTGTTTTAACACCAAAAAACCATCGCAAAGTTGATTGATCTTCTAAAAATCATATCTTTTTGCTATGTTGACGAAATCCAGTGAAACAAGAGACGCCGGGACCGTGAGGATGTCTTCTACATTTTAGAAGAGACCGAATATTTTTCTGAGCCTTCTGCAATTTTTGGAGGAGTGGAACCCAATGTGAGATTTCTAAATTATAAACGATATGGAAATGACGATGTATAAATTATATAGTCGATGTATGAGTTATATAAGCGTTGTACACCTCATGTATAAGCATTGTATAAGTTGAATGTTCGATGTATAAGTTATATATGCGTTGTAAAAATTATACATGCGTTGAAATGGTATTGAAATGAAGTGAAATGAAATCGAAATATATTTATATACGAATATATATATATACTCCCCTCGTCCAAAGACCATGGACGATATATATTGGTTGTGATATTGTTTGGATTATTGGTTGATGTGAAATTTGGTGAATATCATGAATGGTTGATTGGAAATGATTTATTGTGGTTGAAATCCCAATAGGATTAGTATATGAGAAAATTCGGCTGCGTACGAACTAGATATTGAAAATCCCCATTGTCAAAAGCTGCGAGGCTTTAAGGTAGAGTGAGGAGCCGTACTAGGGATGGTGCCAGTTTTAAATACCCTGCCGTTATGCTGCCGAAATTTTCAATATTATTCATGTGTTAGAATTATTTTCATGTGTTGAAATTATATTCATGTGTTGAAACCATATTCATGTGTTGAATAGAAATTCATGTGTTGAATAAATTCTTTGAAAAATAAAAATAATTTTTTTATCGCCTATATGAATTATATAAGATAATCGTGTTTTGAAATAAATTGTTTTAACAATAAAAATCACATTTTTATTATATATATAAACTATAGAAAACATTCATGTGTTGAATAGAAATTCATGTGTTGAATAGAAATTCATGTGCTGAATAAATTCTTTGAAAGATAAAAATAACATTTTATCACATATATAGACTATATAAATTATTCGTGTTTTAAATAAATTGTTTTAACAATAAAAATCACATTTTTATTATATATATGAATTGTTAAAAATAGTGATGTGTTGAAATAAATATCCGTTGGATAAAAATATTATTTTTATCAAATATGTGAAGTGAATATGGTTTTGAAATCGAAGAGTGGATTATATATATATATATATATTAATATAATTAAAATAAATCGAATAATGAAGCTGCAGTTCGTATTTTGAAACCATGATTTCAAACGATTATTGCGGGAGATCCGACCATCGGATTTTCCCAAAACCGAAACTATTGGGTTCGCTTTGGAAATATCTTTCCAACGACACCAACTTTGTAAAGATCCAACGGTTGGATTGTCTGGAAAGTTTAATTCAAATCTGAAGAAAAACAGCGCCAGAATCGATTATATATATATATATAATTAAATCGAATAACGACGCTGTAGTTCGTATTTTGAAATCATAACTTCAAACGATTGTACCGGGAGATCCGACCGTCGGATTTTCCCAAAACTGGAACCGTTGGATTCGTTTTGAAAAGATCTTTCTAATTATATAAAATTTATAAAGATCCAACGGTTTGATTTTCAGATATGTGTAAATCAAATCTAAAGAAAAACAGCGCTATGGCCGCGTTATGGCCTGAAGCGTCGTTTGAATGAATTGGCTATTTTTAAATGAATAAAAATAGCGATAAATCGTGATAAAATATTATAAACGATATGGAATGAAAATAAACTGAATTTGCTCGGTTTATTGGATATTTGATGGTTGAATGTGTTTGGCGTACATTAAAGAACAGAATTATTGAAGTCGAATAATTTAACCATTGAAATGAATTGATTTGAAATTCTAAATATACGTGAATTATTTGAAAAGACGAGTTAATTCTCATTTCAAATAATTGATCGACGATTAAATGTCGAAGATATGAAGACGGTGCAAGGCCGATAATCTTCACGTCGAATGGAGGGGTGCTACTGATGCTCATGATAGGAGTAGCTACCTTGGAGGGGCTGAAGTGGTAGCCGTCCGGACGTATGTAACAACCCGAAAATCTGGGCCAGTTTAAAAATTTTATTTTGGTAATTTTAGCGAATTTTGATTATTTAAAATGAATTATTTTAAATAATATCGACGAGAAATTTATTTTGAATAGAATTCGAACGTATATATTTATTCGAATCGTCGTTGGAATATAAATATTTATTTATATTTATAAAAGGAATTGAAAATGGCGCGGTAGTTCGATAATTCGATTTCAAACTTCAATTGAATGTACCGGGTGCAAAACAATCCGGATTTTAGTGAAACCAAAAACATTGGGATCTAATTGGGAATATCTTTCCAACGAATCCAAAAAATTGAAATTTCATAGCGGGAATCAAAAGATATGTCCAGTTGAAAATTCTGAATAGTCGCTATGGAATTCAGGCCCTTAAAAATGGAAATTTTGCAAACGACCTCGGATTTCGACGAAACCACTTTTGTTGGATCCATGATGTAAAGTTACTGCTAGGTTTCAAATTTCATAATTTTTCGAATCAATATGAGAGTGTGGCAAAGGAAAACGCGTTTGACCAGTTTCAGTTGATTTTAATCGACTGGAAGATGGCCATTTTTCCAACGGTCTCAGAATTTGACGAAACTAGTTTTGTTAGGACCGTATCGTCAATACGAAGCTAGAAAATATTTTTGTGGAAGTTTTCGAGTTAGTATGTGACCCCAGTAAATTGAAATGCGCGTTCAAATTCAATATATAGAGTTATATGTTGATTTCAACGAAAACTGATCGAAACAATCGAATCAGCCTACGATACATATCCCATTGTGTTCGGAATGGGGGTAATTAGCTATGGACGACAGGCGGTGGACCTCGTTTAGAGGTCGTATGTAAAAGTCAACTTTTCTTGAAATTAAATAATTAAAAATAAAATTTCCTTTTCTCTCTCTTCCACTTTACCATTACCCCCCCCCCCGCACCGTTCGTTTCAGAATGAAATCAAAAAAAAAACCTAGATTACCGCCAAGCCCCCCCCCCCCCCCCCCGCGGCGCGCCACCGCGCGATACCACCCCTCCTGCGATACCCCCCTCCTCCTGCCTTGCGCCAGCGACGCTCCACCACCTGCAAACTCCGGCGCCGTTCAGTCGAAGACCCCCCCCCCCTCTCTCTAAAATTCCAATGTAAGTTTTACTTATTTATTTTAATTTATATAGAATCTGTCTTTGTTTATTTTTAGTATGTATAAAAATTTGTTTATTTATTCATCAATTTACATAAAGGTTTGATTTTTATATATTGAATAGCATAGTAAAAATATGATTTTTATATATTGAATAGCATAGTAAAAATTCGATTTTTACATATTGAATAGCATAGTAAAAATTCGATTTTTATATATTGAATAGCATAGTAAAAATTCGATTTTTATATATTGAATAACATAGTAAAAATTCGATTTTTATATATTGAATAGAAAAGTAAAAATTCGATTTTTATATATTGAATAGCATAGTAAAAATTCGATTTTTATATATTGAATAGCATAGTAAAAATTCGATTTTTATATATTGAATAGCATAGTAAAAATTCGATTTTTATATATTGAATAGCAAAGTAAAAATTCGATTTTTATATATTGAATAGCAAAGTAAAAATTCTATTTTTATATATTGAATAGCAAAGTAAAAATTCAATTTTTATATATTGAATAGCAAAGTAAAAATTCGATTTTTATATATTCAAATAGCGAAGTAAAAATTCGATTTTTATATATTGAATAGCGAAGTAAAAATTCAATTTTTATATATTGAATAGCAAAGTAAAAATTTGATTTTTATATATTGAATAGCAAAGTAAAAATTCGATTTTTATATATTTAATAGCGAAGTAAAAATTCAGTAAAAATTCGATTTTTATATATTGAATAGCGAAGTAAAAATTCGATTTTTATATATTGAATAGCGAAGTAAAAATTCGATTTTTATATATTGAATAGCAAAGTAAAAATTCGATTTTTATATATTGAATAGCAAAGTAAAAATTCGATTTTTATATATTGAATAGCATAGTAAAAATTCGATTTTTATATATGTCGAATAGCAAAGTAAAAATGTGATTTTTATATATGTAGAGAATACGAGCAGTGAAAAATTACAAGAGGCAAGAACGACGAAGATTTCTACATAAGAAGAGTCGTGGCATTGGATTAGCTAATCGGTGAGAACTTCTCACCTTTCAATTTAAATTTTCTAGTTATATATATACTAGGATGCAGACGGTGCTTAGTAGTACCCGACACCCGTCATCCACAGACCATGGATGGCTTGTTTGTTAAATTGTTTGGTTGTGTAATTGGTTAGATTATTTGGTTTGAATTGAATTGTTTGGTGAAATGAAATCGATTTGATTGATGTGTGAATGCCGTGGGCCTTTACTAGACCGGGGATAAGGCTAGGCCTTGTCCCGTTTCTAGTATCGTGCCGTTATGCCGCCGAAATTTTTTAAAATAAGTTAGAAAAATAAAAATATCATTTTTAATTTGTAAATGAACAGAATAAAAATTCATGTGTTAAAATAAAATATTTGATCGTTAAAAATATAATTTTTAACGTGAATGTGAATAAATAAATATTCATTTACAAACCGGACGGTTTGCTTATGTACACCTATTTGAAGGACATTGATTGGGACGATAAATTTTACACATCGCCCAACTGCACAAATAAAAATATGTGTTTGATTGCTTGAAACCCCACACGGGTATTGGGATGATATTTGACGTACACTAATCCCGATTGTTTAGTTGTATGTCGATCGATTGATTGACAGGCTGCTATAAGCGTTGAATATTTATATTTGATGCTTATACAGTGTAGAATGCACTTTGGATGATGGTTGATTATTCATCGTTGTTGATATATACATGTGTTGTAGAAAATCCATATAATTAACATTATATGGTAATTGATTGGGCCTCATTCCAGTTTTAAAATAGAAATATTTGAAAAAGAAATATTTGAAATAGAATATTTGAAATAGAATATTTGAAAATAGGAATATATGAAGCCGTATTGATTAGATTGACGCCACTTTGACGTGAACGATATTTATATCGATTTTATTCATTTTATAATGAATATCGAAAGTGATTTCAAAATCTGATATTTTGAAAAGAATTGAATATAAATAAATTTGAATTGAAATTAAATATAAACGAATTCGAATTGAAATGGAATAGAAATAAATTCGAATTGAAATTGAAATGAATTGAAAACGAACTGAAATTGAATTAGAAATCAATTTGAATTGAAATCGATTTGAAATGAATTTAAAACGAATTTATATTGGAATATTCAATTTTGATTTGAAATTGAATATGAAGTTGAAACCGTTTTGAAAATGAATTTAAAATGATTTATAAAGCACGTTTTAAAAGGAAATCGACGAAGTATATATTATATATATTACTTATATAATATAATGGCCTGAATAGAACGCGCCGCACCGCGGCAGTTCGCGAATTTCGACCATCGACTTCAATCGGATATTACGGGAGATCCGACCGTCGGATTCTCCTGAAACCGGAACCGTTGGGTTCGTATCGAAAAGAGCTTTCTAACAAATATTAGAAATTTGAAATCTAACGGTTGGATTTAGAATTATGTCCAAATCAAATTTGGAAAAGGTCGTTGTAAGTGCAGTTCGATGGCCATTGATGGAAATCGACTGTACGGGCCTTGATAAAATTATTGAAAATAGTAATAATTTGTGTTAAATCATAAGAAATGATTTGTGAAGATTTGGGATGAAAAACTCCATATTTGAAAAGATAAAAATAGATTTTTATCGAAATGAACTAGTTTTGAACTAGAATTATAATTCTATTTATTTTTAAAATAAATAAACTGGATTAGAAATGGTTTTGAAAATAACCAGGATTTCCAATGATTACATTGGAATGGATTTGAATCGAAATTGTCTTCGGAATATTTCGATGTTAGATTTCGTGATTATACCGATGTTGTTATGGAAATTTGAAAGATATAGATATATACATCGTTATTTCCAATACGATATTGGTTGGTCGTAGAATTTGATATTGAATATAAGCCGGTATATTTTCTATCCATAGCCTTGTATTGAATATCAAATGTGATTTGGGTTTGTCGTGAATGGTGTCTTCATTAACACTGTTCTCGAACCCAGTTGAGAAAAGATTAAATCTTTTTATTTAGATTTAATGAAGTGTACCAATTAAATAATAATTAATTGGAATTGAATTGATATTGATTTTTGGGGTTTATCGTGAACAGTGTTTTTAAATGACACTGATTCTTTAATCCCGTTAAAGATTAAAACTAAGTGGAGTTTTAATGAATCTTTAATTAGATTGAAATGATCGAGGATGGAGTATCACCAGTTTTGATTCAGGCGATAGTTAAATCTTTAATTAGATTTGAACGTGAAATGGTAATTAAATTTACCGATAACACCGTGGTGTTAGATATGAAGTATAACCAGTTTTACTTCATGGGATGAATAGGTTGGGATTGGGAAATTAAAACAGATGATTACTTCGGTAAGGTTCGTTAATCCCGACTAGTTGAATCGAAATTCAAAAGGAGATTAGAGAATAAATTCAAGGAATTTATCTTTGATAAAATTAATGGGAACCTTTCCCTATGAATGTGAAATTTAGAAACTAACTGTCGGTTAGCTAAGCAGAATGGTTTCCTGGATATTGATCTGATGTTGGTTTCGGCCTTCGGGGTTAATATTTGGGGAATTATTCTCTTGATTAATTTACGGTTAGTGACTGATGAATTGGAATGAGGCGTATGTTGTGTTTGTGTAACACTTATTTAAAATATACGCGAGTTATTCGGGAAGACCGGGTTTATCCCATTCTGAATAACTGATACGACGATAAGTCGAAGATGAAGATGATGGTCGAAGACCGGAGGTCTTCACGTCGTTTGGGTAATTACTGATGATCTTGATTGGGATGTACACCCAAGAAGATGGAAACAGTTGGTGATCGTCCAGACGTACTTGGAGATCGATGGATATGCGGGGTACTAGGTGCCTCCGGTTTCGTTCAGACCCAGAACGGACTTGTAAATGGACTGTGTGTCTGACATTGGATTTTAGTCCGTGTGATTGATTTCTATTAAATATATATTTGTTTGGCGGCGGAGAATTTATTCTCTTGCTTAACGCCCTTCTCTGAGATGTACGAGCTCAGAGGTTATATATTGATGGATATCAAACGCATGGAGTGAATTGCCTGTGTGGCATACCTAAGTGGCAGTTGATCGAGGCTTCTGTTGAAAAGCAAAGTCTTATGGTGATGATCAAAGCATAGCCTGTGTGGCACAGCTTTGTGTAACGTGAATTCGCGAGCCTCGCACCCCGGTTGTGAACCAAAAACGGGAGAGGACCTCAGGGAGGGCATGTGTTTCCTTCTAGCTAGGGTGGTGTCAGTGACCTACCAGCCCTGACATTTATATACTTTTCACCTGTGTGGTTGTTGCTGTTGCGAGGCGCCTCGATTAGATCGGACGATCCGGGTCCGAAGGAGCCATTCGTTGGCTCATTTACGCCCCAAAGGGCGGGGAAACGTAGTTTTCAGGAATTTTAATCCACATCGGTGGACCAGCCCTGTCGCTCCAAGGGTCACTCGAGCTCTGATCCTGAGACTCGGGCTAGACAGTCTCGAATCGGTAGAGGACTATCTTTTGCCTCGGTTCATAGATGGAAATCCAACTTCCAAATACGTGATTTTGCGGTTTTAATTGTAGAACTAGTATGGCGACATGATATATGGTACCCATGCCGCCTATGATTGATACTTATGATTTGAAGTTGTTTTATACACTATGCACTTATAATAGTATCAAATGATTTGTTTTAAACGTATCAAGCATTCTTTGGCTGTTATAAGGGAAAACCCTATCCCCCGGCTTGCGTTGCATTGTGTGATAGGACCTGGGTCTTATAACAGCTTCATTTTTCTTTATTTAGCATTGCGTTGTTTGTTTTATGCACTGGTATTCTTGGGAGGAAACCCGTTCCGTGTTATACGGCGTGGTCCCTTGATTTACCTAACTTTAAAATAAAGATTTATAACTGTTTTAGTTCTCACATCAGTCACATGACTGACCTGGGGTTTATTGTTTTAACCTAAACTCTGGGTGCCCTTATTTTGACACGGGCAGCTAGTAGTTTTGGTTTTGCAGATTTATATTCACAGGATCCTGGTTTACAGCTGGAACGATATCCGGAAAGCTTTGTATCCGTATATCTCTTTCTAGTTGTGTATTGTATTATTTTCCGCTGCGATGTATTTAAATGTAATCTCTGATATTTTCTGTGTAATATTTATTCATTTATACTTTGTATATTCTTGTAATCTGATGCATTGTTGTAATATACATTGAAATGTTCTCCCGTCTACGTTCTATTTTGTGGCTTGTTCTCGAACTATCCGCTCTTTCCTTTACGAGGAAGTTACGGGTTTTGACAACGTACTTGTTGATTGTACGAATATGCGAGGTATAAGGTGCCTCCGGTTTCGTTCAGACCTAGAACGAACTTGTAAATGGACTGTGTGTCTGACATTGGATTTTATTCTGTGTTGATTGATCTCTATTAAATATATATCTGTTTGGCGGCAGAGAATTTATTCTCTTGCTTAACGCCCTTCTCTGAGACGTACGAGCTCCGAGGTTATATATCGATAGAAATCAGTCGCATGGAGTGAATTTCATGTGTGGCATGCCTAAGTGGCAGATGATCAAGGCTTCTGTTGAAAAGCAAAGTCTTGTGGTTGATGATCAAAGCGCGGCCTGGGTGGCATAGCTTTGTGTATAACGTTAATTCGCGAGCCTCACAACCCGGTATGAACCAGAAACGGGAGAGGACCTCAGGGACGACATGCGTTTCCTTCTAGCTAGGGTGGTGTAAGTGACCTACCAGCCCTGACATTTATATTTTTTCACCTATGTGGTTGTTGGATTGAGAGGCGCCTCGGATATATCGGTGACTATGTGGAGCCGATGGAGTCATTTGGCTCATTGACGCCCCAAAGGGCGGGGAAACGCAGTGTTCAGGCATTTTAATCCACATCAGTGGACCAGCCCTGACGATCCAAGGGTCACTCGAGCTCTGATCCTGAGACACGGGCTAGAGCATCTCGAATTTGGTAAGGACTATCATTTGCCTTGGTTCATGACGGAAATCCAATTTCCAAATACGACATCGTGCGGTTTTGATCGTATACCTATATATGGCGACATGATATATGGTACCCATGCCGTCTATGATTGATACTTATGATTGAAATTGTTTTTGAAACATATAAACACTAGAAATAATATCAAAAGATTTGTTTTGCTCGTATTAAGCATATTTTGGCCATTATAAGGTAAAACTCTATCCTCCGGTTTGCGTTGCATTGTGTGATGGGAACTGAGTCTTATAATGGCTTCATTTTTATAAAAAGCATGGCGGTGTTTAAAAGATTTACTTGTTTTAAAGCACTGACAATCCAATGGAGTAAACCCGTTCTGCGAAAGTGGCATGGTCCTGTGATTGGCCATATTATAAAATAAGTTAAAGTAGATTTCTCATACCGGTCCCATGACTGAATCGTAGTTTGTTTCACTTGCAAACTCGAGTGCCCCTATTTCTACATGGGCAACCTTGTATTTAGGTTTTAGCAGGCTCTTTCTGGATAGCTATGGAGCTGAAGATGGATTTTATCATTTATCTCTTTTTATGTTGTTCATCTCCTATTGTACATATTATGTTTTGTTTTCCGCTGTAGACATTTTATGTAAAGCTGAACTGTATTTGTACTAAGTATGATCCTGTATACTGTGTAACTATGTTTATCCAGTGTATTCTATTGTACATTATCTGGTGTATTTATTTCTTTCTTTCTGCTGTTATCTGTTTATGTGTTATATTCCAAAGATTACCCTTGCCACCGTCTTCCGGGGATTTGGGGGCGTCACAAATAATGTCACGTCATGTTAAAAATGTCATATTTTAGGAATGTTATATTAGAACAAATATGTCCCTTATATAGAAAAATATATTTTATAAATAAATATGTCATTTATGTAGAAATCATATTTTGTCAATAAATATGTCATTTATGTAGAAATCATATTTTGTCAATAAATATGTAATGTTAGAATAAAATTGTCGTGTTAGTTAAAAATGTCATTTTAGTAAAATATGTCATGTTAGAGAAAAAAATGTCGTTTTAGTTAAAATGTCATGATAGATTAAAAATATCATTTTAGTTAAAATGTCATGATAGATTAAAAATATCATTTTGTTAGAATTATGTTATGTTAAATAAATATGGCATTTATTTAGAATAATGATTTGTCAAATAAATATGTCATATATTTAGAATATGTCCATGTTACTTTAAAACGTCATATGTTTAGATAATGTCATTATATTGAAATTGCCATCAAATTAGAAATGTTGAATAGAAATTGTCATTTTCAACAAATTAGAAATGTTTAATAGAAACTGTCATTTTTGACAAATTAGAAATGTTGAATTAAAATTGTCCTTTTTGACAAATTAGAAATATTAAATAATAAATTGTCCTTTTTGACAAATTAGAATTGTTAAATTATAATTGTCATGTTTAACAAATTAGAAAAATGTTACATTAGAATAAAATTGACATTTTATTTAAAAATGTTTTATTAGAATTAAAATTGTCATTTTGCTAGAAATGTTTCGTTAAGAATAAATAGGTCAATTTAGTTAAAATTGTCATTTTAGAATAAAAATGTTATGTTAGGATTAAATTGTCAATTTAGTTAAAATTTTCATTTTAGAATAAAATGTCATGTTAGGAATAAATATGTCAATTTAGTTAAAATTGTCATTTTAGAATATAAATGTCATGTTAGGATTAAATTGTCAATTTAGTTAAAATTGTCATTTTAGAATAAAGATGTCATGTTAGGATTAAATTGTCAATTTAGTTAAAATTGTCATTTTAGACAAGAATGTCATGTTAGAAGGAAATGTCATTTTAGTTAAATATGTTAGAGTAATGAATATGTCATTTATTTAGGATAATGATTTGTCAAATGAATATATCATTTATTTAGATAATGTAGTGTTTTCAACACAAAGATTACATTTTTTGTTGTCACGTTGTTTCATTTAAAAGATTGAAATAAAAAGTATCATTTTTATTGCATTAAAATGATTGAAATATTTGTTATATCTATTTCATGGATGAATTGTTGTGTTGTTATGTATGTTATATTGTGACATGATTGAGATTTGGAAAATTAAACATGTTAAAATAATGTTATTATAATTACACTTCCATTTACAAGTTATCTGACTTGTTTATGTGATTGGGATGATATTTTTTTACACATCGCCCAAGTGCACAAATAATTTATTAATTATTTGTTGGATGAAACCCTACACGGGTCTTGGGATGATATTTTAATCACACATCTCCCTTGTGATTAGTTGTAGAATGCACTCTGGTTGTTATTTGGATGTTTACTGATTATCTATCATTCATATGCAATGTATGAAAACAATATAAATGAACTTATATGGTAATTGGTTGGGTCGCATTCCGATTCAGAAATAAAGAATATTTGGTAACAAGAATATTATAAAATAAATAACAATTTAGTATGAAGGACATTTTAGAATAAAGGATATTTTAAATTAAGAATATTTTAGAATAAAGATATTTTAAATAAAGAATAGTTTAAAATAATGAATATTTTTCAGTGAAATAATTACAATTATAAATTATAATTGCACTTTTGACACGAGGTTAGGTTGCATTTGTGGTGGAAGTCTGCCCGGACCCGACCGGCATATCCAGCAGCCACTAATGTTGAACCAAATGTGAAAGGTCTAAGTGCGCAAACACGAAGCAATCTATGACACGAGGTTAAGCCCAACTTGTGGGATAAATCTGCCCGGACCCGACCGACATGTCCAGCATCCGCAGGTTGTAGGCCTAATGTGGGAGGTCTAGCCCATTATAAACCATAAATGGACATGGTAATGAATTGGACTATTTAGCCCATTATAAGTTGAAATGCCATTTTAACCTGAACGGGTTTATCGATCTTTTTTATTCATTTTATAATGAATAGAATAAAAAGTAGTAATTTCCAAAATCTAATATTTTTAAAACATTATTTTAATAAAGAAATAGAACAATTCTTTAATCAAGATTTTTTTTGAAGCAAAAAGTAGTGAATCAACTGATTCATGCCTTCATATATAGCATCATACAATCTAGTACATCGTACATCATATATTTACAACATATATACATGCATATCCAGCACAAAATAAACAACAAAGCCAGATTACATCAACCACCAAAATGATAAAGGCTTAACATATACAGCTGTACGACATAACATAAATAAATACATAACAGCTACATAAAACAGTCAGCCCATAGTTATCATGTCCAGCTAGTCTCCAGTACGTCTTCTACATGCATGGTCGTGGACTCTAGCGACAATGGTGTCAACAAATTTCACTTCCCTGTTGTCTCCTGTCCACAAGAAAACGTATTTGAGGGTGATGAATACAGTTTTATTAGGCGACCTCGTTTTGCATTTAAACTTTCTAGAGTTACGCTCGTGCCACAAAATCCATGTAAAAGCAAAAGTCAACAAAGAAAAAAGGTGTCGGGAGGGTGTGTTTTCAAGTGCAGGAAAAGTATTTTGCCAAAATTGCAACTGATCCATGATGAGATCTCGCCACTTCAGATCTAACGCCAAGAAAACCAAACATTTCGTCCATACATAAAATGCAAAGTCGCAGCTGCAAAACAAATGCACATAATCTTCTTCCACCTCATCATAGAAAACACAACCATCAGTAACTACTAGACCTTTACGACGTAAACTGCTCACTGCATTTAATCTCCCATGCATAAGAATCCACATATGTAATTTGACTTTTAGCGGTACCTTCTAAAAACTCCACATAAGTTTGAAACCCAACCAACGTCTACCAGCAAAGTTGATCATTTTATACACCCCTCTGACTCGAAAATTGTTCCTTTCACCTTCTAATTTCCATAAAAATTCGTCGTTTCCTTCACACAAATGAATCTTTAATCAAGATTTAATGGAGTTTTCCAATTAATTAATATTTATTTGGAATTAAATATAATAAATTGGATTTTGGGTTTGTGATGAATGGTGTTTTAAATAACACTGTTCTTAAACCCCGTGTGAAGAGAATAAATCTTTTAATTTAGATTTAAAGAAGTTTACTAATTAATTAATGTTTTTATTAAGCATTAAGATGAAAGTTGATTGAAACACCCCACCTCCGTTAGGGTCACTCTCAAAGGGAATGCCCTAATTTTGGTGGAGGTTTATAAGTATAAGTCACAGATACACAAGACAGATATAAGTACACATATTTTTGAACAGCGGAAAACAACAGCAACTTTTATTTCATCAAAATACGTGTTACACAAACCATACTATAATTGTCTTACAATTATTCCAAAAACATTACATTTCCATAACTGACTTGATTTCATAACTTAAAGAAGCATAAAAACATAAGTAAACTGCATAAATCCCCATAATTGCTATCCAAAGCCATAGTCCAAAACGAAAGAGATCCAAGCAATACATTCTTTCTCTTCAAGCTGGATGTGAAAACTGGTCAAGCTGCGGTATTCCCTCCCTGTGGACCTGGGGGGGAACGAAAGAAAAGAAGACGAAAGAAAAGTAGAGTCAGACATAAAGCCTGAGTAAGTCTAGGACTATTCAGGCTATGAATAAAGAAATGAGCATGATAAGTACAAACTGGAAATGGGAAAGCACTATAAGCTAAGTTAAGTTGTCTAGAGTCGATTGTACTATCGTACCCCATATTAATCTCTGCACCCCTATAAACTAGTTCCCAACAGGCACCCCATAATCAGGGTGAAGTGATCCATTTCTAATGATCGTCTCCTACTCGCGTAGTTACAGGTGTCTTACGGCCCCCGATGTTGTAGCTACCTATGCTGGTCCCACCATGGGGTGTATCAAGTCCCATGGTGGCGGCCCGACACAATTCTAGAATGCACAGGTATACTACTAGTGCCTAGTGCCTAATTTTTCTGCGCCGGAGTGTGTGCACGCCAGCACCCCGTTAGAACCTACACTGCTGCACCACCGCCGTCGATTTGACCTCTTACAGTCAACCCAGTAATCGTGCCCCACCCTGCCTAGTTCAGGGTATCCTGATACACATTGTAGGGTTACTGCTGAAAAGGGTCCCCCGCTACTAAGTTTTCTATTTCTAGCCAACATGCTAAGTTGGTTAAGTGTTCTGTATAAACCTAACCCCCAATCAGTCTGTATAGTTTAGCATGTTCAATTTGATTAAGTATTAATTCAATTTACTTAATCCTATCAATCCTGACTCGGCCTTAATTGTCTTATTAAAGCCTCGACCTCTCACATTAGACAGGTATTGTTGTGACTGCCTGTTGCCGGTTGGTTCCGGGCAGTCTTACGTCACAACTCAGTCTAACCTCGGGTCTTTATTGGGCTCAATGTTTAACCACCCACATTGGATCGGTATTGTTGTGACAACTGGACAGTCGGGCGGTTCCGGGCAGGTTTATGTCACAACTCAATCCAACCTCGGGTTAAACACATCGTATTTTCTAAGTTTACATATTTTGTCTCTTTTCTTTTTATATGTAAATATTTGCAGCCCATTATTCAAATTCATCTTTATTGGGTAAAATTAATTTATACCGCTTAAATGTTTTCAAGGTCATTGGCATGCGTCAAACATGCCAACACACATGTTTTATATTTTTAACCCAACGTCATTACCCCTGTTTTATACGTTCGCTATATTATGTTGGGCTTAACATTTAAGCCCAACTTAGCCACACGAAAAAGGGGAGGCTTAGAACATGGTGTTTATATATTCTAAGTAACATCAAAAAGGGGTGTCTGAACGCATGAACTTGCAACATAACGGTCTAATTAACATAAATTAGGCACTTATGAACTTGCATTGTAATAGCATATAATCATGACATAAAACACACCTAAACATGAATCATGGTTTTTAATCTATTCATGTAAACTTGCATTTAAAATGTAAATCTAACTTAATTATGTGTCGCATATATTATCATATGATTTTGATAACAACATAGGCCTAAAACATATTTTATTTGGGCATAAAGATAAACATAAACTAGCCATGTTCATAAAGTCAACACAAGTTCACAAAGATGCTTACTTTTGTCACTAATACAAAAGTATGGTTTTACACTTGAATCATGATGCCAATTCCAACATAAATTCATATGAATCATAATACCCAAATGGATCCAACTACGCTAAAAATGATCATAAAAATATACATCATGTTGGCATAATAGTGAATCACATACTTGCATGAATCTCAACTTTGTTGTAATAAACTACCACAAATATATAGTCGTTAACTTTCAACATGAATCATATTCTTGCAAATATCCAATAGGTGTTGCAATAAACTACCACAAACATATAGTTGTTAACTTTCAACATGAGTCATATACTTGCAAATATCCAATAGGTCTAACATCATTATACCACAACATCCCAAATCTATTCATAATTAGAATCATAGCAACATACACTTATGAATTATCATCACCACAAATTAAGTACAATTCCATTTCTCATTTTACACAAATCAAAACTCAATTATTCATTCACATCGGAATAGCACTCTACTTACAACATATGACGAATCTTCAATTCAGGATTCTGAATTCTGAATTTGGAGATGCTATCCTTTGTTGTAGGCGTTGTTTTGATTTAATTGTCGTTGCTTTAAGCTTTTGTATCAACTCCTGACTCGACGGCTATTCCTAGTCTTTCTTCAGCAGCATGACGGTCTCATTCTCATTTTTATTTGTGTGAATTAGGTGGAGTCTTAGGTCCTTTTTATAGAGTTTGTGAATTGATTAGAGCCGTCGATGCAGCTTAGATTAATATTAGCCGTTCGTTTCAAAGAGAAACCAATCAGGAGCTTACACCTAGCCCTAGTGACAAGACAAAGCTCAGAAATTCGGCCAAGCACAGACCAGGCCAGCCAGTCGACCTGGGTGCCCCAGGCGACTACCCAGTCGACCTGGGTGCCCCAGGCGACTACCCAGTCGACCTGGGTGCTTTGGGCGAGAAAATTCCCGCCCAGCCCAATCTGGGTCCGATTTTTGAATTTTGAACTTGTTTCTGAACTGTTTCTGTCTGTTTGAATTTTAAACTGAATTCTGAAACTTCCGGAGGTCATATCTCCCTCATACGGAGCCCTTTTTACGCAAACTCGGACTCTATCTCAAGCAGAATTCCGAGACGAACGCAATGGCGTATCCCGTTTCCCTTAATTCTTTGATTTGAAATTAATTATACTTTAATTTATGAATTTCACTGTTATAGAATACACGGGGTGTTACATTGATTGAGGGTTTATCGTGAACTATTTTTTAATCGACATTTGTTCTTTAATCCCAATTAACAGTGAAATTATAATTTTGAATTTATAAATCTTTTATTAAGATTTAAATGGAATTTATAAATATTTTATTAAGATGAAATGGTAATTTTCCAAAGAAAACTTTTCCAATTTAATATATTAAATTGGAATTGAATGGAATTCGATTTAATAATAATCGGGATGAGCTTCTACAAAAGAAGACCGTTACTATATATGGAATTTAAAGGGCTCTGCCATTATTCCATTTATATTATTGATTTGATACAGAAATTTATATCGATTATATATTGAATTGATTTCTGTGAAAATTCCATATTTAATGGAAGACGATTTTGGGTTTTACCGTGAACTATGTTTTAATGGACACTAGTTGAACCCAGTTAAAGATAAGATTAATTTCTTAAATTTAAATAATCATTAAATAATAATTTTTGATATTTAAAACCAAATTGGATTTGTTTTAATAAATCTTTAAAAGAAAGATTTAAGAATAAATTTAAAGAATTTATCGTTGATAGAATAATGTGAATATTTTATTTAAAGAATATTCTGAATTGGAATGAGGCGTTGGATGTGTTTTTATAGCACTTGATTTTTGATTATAAAATACACAAGTTATTCGGAAAGACCGGGTTTAACCCATTCCGAATAATTACTATGACGTTTAAGAGTCGAAGATAAAGACGGTAGTTGAAGACCAGCGATCTTCACATCGAATGGATGACTACTGATGCCCAACATTGGCTAGATACCAGTAAAGGGTTAAAGTGGTAGTTGTCCGGACGTACTTGTTGATCGTCCGGATAAGCGAGCACCTCACTTCCATATTGGACATACGGGACAAGGAATAAGGTGCCTTCGGTTTCGTTCAGACCTAGAACGGACTTGTAAATGGATGTGTGTCTGACATTGGATTTCATTCCATGTAAATTAAATTGATTTCTATTTAATATATATATATATATATATGTGGTGGCGGAGAATTTATTCTCTTGCTCAACACCCTTCTCTGAGATGTACGAGCTCAGAGGTTATATATTGGTAGTTATCGATCACATGGCGTGGATTGTCAATGTGGCACGCCAAGATGCAAATGATCAAGGCTTTTGTTTAAAAGCAGGGCTTTGTGGTTGATGATCAAAGCATAGCCTGTTTAGGCGTACATTGTGTATAGCGTGACTTCGTGAACCTCACACCCCGGTATGAGTCAAAAATGGAGCAAGGGAACACAAGGAGTGCACACGTTTCTTTCTAGCTAGAAGTGGTATCAGCGTTTACAAGCCCTGGCATTTTTACTTATGTGGATGATGGATTGTGAGGTACCTCGGATTTATTGGTCGCCAATGGCCAAATTATACGTTCAATATGACCAAGAAGCGTGTGTTCAGGAATTGCCAATTCACTAAAGTATTTGTGGACCGGCCCTGCAGTATCCAAGGGTTCTCCAGCGTCTGAATCCTAAGACATTGCTAGAGTGTCTCGAATCGGTAAGGAGATCGTTCCTAGCCTTGACTCATGATGGAATCTCAATTTCCATTACGACACCATACGGTTTTGATTGTATAACTAGTATGGCGACTTAGTATATGGTAGTTATGCCGTCTATGATTGATACATTATGATTGAAATGTTTTTGAAACATATACACACTAACAATAATATCAAATCCGTTTTATCGTATCAAGCATTTTTGTCCATTATAAGCTAAAACTCTATCCTCCAGTTTGCGTTGCATTGTGTGATAGGACTTGAGTCTTATAATGGTTTCATGTTTCTAAAAAGCATAGCGTTGTTTTAAATGATTAACTTTATGCACTGGCCATCCAATGGAGTAAACCCGTTCTGCTTTAGCAGCGTGGTCCTGTGATTAGCCATATTGTTAGATAAGTTAGGAAAGATTTCTCATACCAGTCCCATGACTAACCCGTAGTTTGTTTCACTTTGCAAACTCGGGTGCCCTCTTTTCCACACGGGCAGTCGAGAAGCTTATTTTGCAGATATTCAGCAGGATTCTAGATCGAAGCTTAAAGCTGTGTCCAGATCATTGATAGACTTCCGCTGTATCAGGTTATTGGTTCCGCTGCATTGTATTGCATTTATTGTAATTTATCTTCCGCTGTATTATTATTTATCGATGTACTCTGGTATTCTGTACTCTGATGTTGCATTATTATGATGTAATAAAAGTCTGTTGTTATTTGTTCTAATGTGTTGTATTCCCAGAGTTAATGCATTCGAGGATTTCCAACTTTTGGATCAGACCTATGTGGTTTATGGTCAATTCGAAGGGCGGGGATTTTCGGGTCATTACACCCTTTTTGTTTACTTTTCTCTCTTTCGTTCCCCCCTCCCCCCAGGTTCGCAGGTTGGGAATACTCAGGCTTAATCAGGACTTGATTATCTTCTTGCTAGGAGCTGCTTTTGAAGTATTGCTCAAGTTCTTGTCTTTACTGCTATGGCTTTGTCTCTTTTGGGGAATTATACATTTTCTTTTATGTATTTCTATACTCTGATGATACAAGACAAAAGCTTTATATTATTGTAATGGTTTTTACGTAGTTCTAGACTTGTGATATTTTGGACCACGATGTTATGAATTATGTTTTAAATATAATTTTAGATTCCGCTGCTATCTTTTATATATGTCTTGTAATGTTCTATGTCTATTTACCTATAATGCTTCACGAAACTTATTGCATTCTCTTACTGAGTGACATTAACGGACGTGGGGTATCACAGTAATGGGTTTTCTTAGGAAGATGGATGTTGGAGCTCGGGTAGTGGGTTACTAGCTTTGCTGGGTGGATGCATGATCTATTGGAGTGGTAGGGTGGCACATCGATGAACGGGGCAACCGTGCATGCACACAGTGCACAGGAGATGGAGAAGGAGTAGGATTGGGCAGAATTTTTGGAGTGGATCACACGTGATGATAACGTCTTTTTGGTTGATAGAATTTGTGATCGGGCAAGGTGTAACGACCCGCAAATTCGTACCTTTCGAGTCGACCAAATAGAATATAAGTCCAACCTAAATTGCACGAAAATACAAGCTATTAATAGAAAGAAGTTGGAGAATGAGAAATAGAAAAGATAGAAAATTTGAATAGAAGAAAGAATTAAACAATATAGAATCTCATAATCACAACGGAATAAAATATAATAATATATAAACTCTTGGAAATACAAAACTGTATCTTTACTTACATACATCATCAGAGTACAACATATATACGTCACAACGGAAATTAACTCTATAAATCTGATGATGAAGCCTCCTTCTCCAAGCACCTTCCAGATCATCTGTAAAATTATGAACTACTTGACTGCCCGTACAAATTTGGGCACCCAAGAGTTTAGGGAAAACATAGAAAGATAAACTTTGGATCAGTCATGGGACAGGTATGAGTAAATGATTTTAAAATAGTTTGAGAAAATAAGAGGTATCTCATAAGACCACGCCGCACATAAACGCGGAATGAGTTTTTACCTTATGATAACCAAAACATTTTGTATATCGAAATCAAATATTATAATAGTGTCTAGGGTTTTCACAAATAGATTAAAATCTAGCGAAATGCTTGCATCTCACATTTCACTACAATGTATACAAACAAAACCACTTAGGGATTAGGGATAATGGATTTCCAACTATGACAAGGTATCGAACTACCTTCCGATAGTGTATCTCTAGAGAGGAATACGCTGGGTTCAACAAGAACGTCTTGCAACCCGGCTACACATGACCGGTTACTCATTTCACTTAAGTGTACCGAATATATTATCACCTTGCGGTTGGCGCCAACATAACCGTTCCCTGGAGATAAAGAAGCGAAAGAAGTAGCAAAATGAATATCCTCTAGATGGTGACAACATACCCTAACTAGCAGCGACCCACTTAACCATGCTGCCTGCCCAATTTTTGTCATTTCCCGGTTGTGGAGCTTGAGCTCATAACTTACTTTTTAGAATAGCATACCTTTATTCACTTTGAATGCCACATCGTCAAACCCATCAAATCACAAATTGACATCCCTAAAACCACGAGTATAAAGCTAAGAGAAACGAATTCCTCTGCCACCAAACATGGTTTTGAAGAGATCAACTTACGCAATCTGTTAGGTATACTCTGTTAGACATTCATTCATACAAGTTGTCCTGGGACTGGTCAAACTGAAGGCACTATCCTGTAAATCCATCTTAGGCAATCTCTACCTAGGATCAAAAGAACAGCCCTTGCATAAACACTATCTTCAATTTGACTTTAGATTTAAACAACACCTAGGTCGAAACAAAGTGGTATTTGGATTTCATTTAGAAAACCAATCCCCGTCTCTTTGAATCGATGAACGTTAATATATTTTAGGGCCAAGTGATTCTTAAAGGAATCAGATCAGTATATTTCATATGAGTTTCCGTATCCTTAATTGATTATCAATACTTATCTACTGAAAATATTTAACATATAAGATTATGGATTTCAACAGTAGTTTGTATAAGTCAATATTAACGAGCTGTGATTAAACAATTTAATTGGGTCATGTCACACTTTACCATAATTCAAATCAACAAATCTATCTATCACAATTCAACGATTCAAATAATCGTCGTTCATTACTTTGTTTATCTTGGAAAATAATGGTTTCCAAATCACGTCTAACTAAGATTTAATTCTGTGTAAGAATCCCATTTATTGATCATATTATCATCCATATTTCAATATATATACAACTTATAAATATAATTACTATTTTATTCCCTTAGATGAATAATTAATTCACTGTATATGATTAGTTTAAATATTATCTAAAACGGAAAGTAAAGGTTACTTTCCTTAATTGATTATCAAATTCAGAATCCCTTATTAATTCATTTCTATATCCCATTTATTTCTGAACTTCAGAATAATCGTATGGGTACCGGTCTTACAAAAATTCTTTTACCGATATCCCTTACAACCATTCTTGTCTGCAAAACACTTGCTCCCAAAGTTATCCACTTTGGATTTGAATATTATTCCTTCTGGACTTGTTTATCCCATCCACTAGGTTTCATTAATAATTACTATAACAGAGTAAAGTTTTTGTTTATCTAGTTCCTATTTACATGAATTTTCCTTATTTTGTTTAATCACTGTTAATTATATTTTTAAATCATTCTTGATTTAAAATATATTTATCAACCAATTAAATAAAAAATTAATTGTTTATTTCAAAATAATGAGCTCACAAAAAAACAATATTACAGATGATCAGACATTATTCATTTGATTACTATGAAATGTCGATTACAATTAAACTTAAACTGATTATCCGGTATTATATCTATGTAAATCCGTATCTCATTTTAATTGATTCAAAAGAAATAATTTAGTTCGATTTACTTATTTGAATGAAATAACTTTCGCTACTTCAGACCAAGTACAACTCCGTCTATAATGATCCTTGTCCGGCCACCCATTGTCTCCATTCTAGATTAACTCCTTTTATTTTACAAGTATTTTTAATTAGTTTGTATTAAAAATATAACTTTTATTTTATTTCTATTCTACGACCCATAACCTATTAGCCTAATTCCACGACTCCTCCATTTTGCATATTTCCTGCCCTTCCTTCCTTGTTCTTCTGCCTGTCATCTACACCATTCTCTCTTTATTTGTTCCACCACCTGCCACTTTTCCTTTTGTGTTCTTTATTTCTAACGCAAGCTCCAAATCTTGCATATAAATATTGCAAACCAATGCACCTGCTTCGATCGATATTTGCACTAGACAGCTATCCACCTATCTTCCATTTCGGCCATTCATCTTCTTCAATACTGATCCCGTCCATACTCACTGCTCCGACCCTCTCTCTTCTTCCCAGAGCCGAACTCCATGCCATGCTTCGACCGTGACTCCCCACTCCCTCTTCTTCTTTATCACCTTTCTTACTTCAGATGCACCATTGTGTACATGTGCAAGTGCACATGTCCTCTGGCCAACACCATCCAACTCTGACAGTCCCCACACATGCCATACCATTCATTGACACTACCCATCACCTCATACCCTTCCCTGATCAACTCCACCAAAAACCAATGTTCCACCACAAGCATAAATCTCCTACCTATCTAAGAATCTACCTTCTCACTCGACAACAGGTATATACTCATGTATTCATGTATAGGTAAGACATTAGTTTCAAATCAGGCTAACGACCCAACCATTGAACATATTATCACTCCTCGAATTGTTCTTACAACTATTGAATACCTTGCATATGAATGTGGAAAGCATGTCCTTGTCATCTTAACTAACATAAGTTCGTACGCTGATGGTCTTCGTGAGGTAATGTTGTTCCACCTTTTCATTTGGAACTCTTACTACATGAATATTTGATAGTATTACATATTCTTAGCTGTATTAACTACTATGTTTAATACAAATTAGTCATAGACTCTCTTATTTTTGGGTTTGAACTATTGAATTTAGCTTTTTCGGGTAATTTTCTCTTAAAAAGTATAGATACAGTATCCTTTTCTTCATTAATTTTGTGTCCACGTGCTAATACCATGGACTTGTATTGATTTATTTCTTGTACCATTCCTGTTTGTGAACTTCAGACACAGCGCTGCATATATGTGTATTCTAAGTATAGATAAGGCATCAAATAGTAAGATTACTTAATTGAAAATGAAGTTTTAAGTGAGTTACTCACTTTATGTGTGTTGTTCCTTTATTTCCAAACAATATACCTTATTCAACACACATCACACACTTACAATCTTTACTCTTTGCTAACCATACATGCTTTATTCATTATATTAAGTATTTGCAATATAATTTATACTACATGTCACTGATAATTAGATAATATGGGTGTGTACCAAGTAATATATAATATAACAATCAATGGTGGTTAAAACAGAGAAGGTTTGTATTGAGTTTACTCACATTATTACTCTGCTTTCTTTCCTAGGTCTTTCTCAACTCTGTTTTAAGTTGTCTCGACTATTTCTTTTTCTAGTCTAAGTATTCAGGTTTGCTTATAATTAAGGTGTAGATTTATACTGATATTGATGTGTATTTATAGGTGGAAATGGTGCATGTTTCAAAGACTTAGAAGTGTAGTTTATGTAACAACCCGAATTTTTAACAACATTAAGGAGAATAAATTAAATAATAATTAATTTAATATTCAGAATTAGAGGAAACAGATTGAACCATTGCGTCTGTCTCAAAATTCTGGTCAAGATAGACATTTGGTTTGCGTAAAACGAACACCGTATGAAGAAGTCATGAGGGTTTTAAGTTTGTATATGCGTAGAAAACACCTTAAGGGATGTCGACCTATGGGTCGACCCACCCACAGGGGTGTCGACACCCCTAGGGCATAGGTGACACTCGGTTTTAGGGGGTTTGGCATCCATATATATATATATGTGTGTGTCCTATTCTCCTATTTTCTTCATTGGAAATCATGGAGGACATATGTTGCTCGAGTGTGAACTGAACTGTTTTCTACAACAACATACTTTGCAAATCAAATTCAGAAATTCCAGATCCTTCTTTCTCAAGTCTCTAAACCTAACGCTATGAGTTTCTAGTTGTATTTAGGTTTAGATAAGTAAAAGTAAATTGTGAAAGACTGTGAATTGGATATGTTGTAAAGTATGATTCTGTGCTAGTGTTAAATCATATACTATGTCATGATAGATGTATTTTCCTAGATCTAATAAAATCGTGGTTATTATATTATGTTGTCCATGTGGATCTTGACTTTTAATTATATAATGGTGGATATACATCTATTAAATTGGACAGTTGTAACGTTGGCTAGATCTAGTTCCTTATGTAAATCACCTTTCACCTGTCATATTACGATTAATCTAAATATGTTGTAAACTTGACATGTGAAGCCATCTTTAGATCTAAACATGTCGCTATGTAACCCTAATTATGCTAAATCTAAATAGTTGGACACCTAAATGGGTTAATTTAGATCTCATTATGTTTGCTTTTACATCGTAGTTGCCACAAGTTCATCAGTTTTATGTCCACCTTGTTATGATGTTAATTACATGTCCACTCACCTTGTTATCATGCTAGTTTATGTTTATGCCAAGATATGTTGAAACTATCACCTTTGTCACATTCCCTTTTTGTAACACCCCACCTCCGCCAGGGTGACTCTTGCAAGCACTCTGGCTTTGGAGGGGCTTTTGAATCAGGTAAACAAGCATAATGATATATCAAGGCAGAACAAGAACATATGTATATATGTAAACAGAGTAAATAACATAGATAAAACAGCGGAAGATTTCAAACCATTTCAAAACAAGTCTGGTACAACATAATGTCAACTTTCCAAATACACAAGTCTAGATAAAAACAACATTACTGAAAAACTGAAATACATAAGTACTATCCCCAAAATAAGTGATAACCATAGCTAGCTTCATGTCAAGACCGTACATGAGCTAAATCCCACAAGCAAGCGATCAGAAATCCAAGCTAAGCTCCAACGTTCCCACCCTGAGAACCTGGGGGGGGGGGAACGGAAGAAAAGAGGCGAAAGAAAACAGGTCAGTCAAAAAGACTGAGTAAGCCCTACTACAATCAATGTAAACTGGTAAAGTTAACTGGCATGAGAAGCAGGGATGATCATAAGGATAACAACATACTAGCATGATGATTAACTAACAAGGTAGATAAAGGTGTCATCGCATAATCAGGTTTAAGGTTTTGCACCACAGGTTTACTAGCAAACTAACGTGACTTGAATAAACAAGTATTGATCCCTTGGCCCAAGCTTTGGCCCAATAACATGAAGTGACCCTAATAAGCGGTCCAACCAAACGGTCTAGTCGATCGGCTCCCTAAGCCTAACTCGTCACGTGTTGGTGTCCATACGGCCCAAACATAATTGTAGTCAGACTATGCCGGGTCTCCCGTCGGGTGTGTCAAGCCCTAGGGTGGAAACCCCTGGACACCATAAACATGCGTGCATAGTCTCGATCTACTGGTACCCGTGCATGTTTTCCCCGGCTTCGGACTCTGTGCACGACCATAGTCCGCCCGGAACTACACCGGCGTACCATTCTGCTGTCGTTTTTGGTCACTTACCTCCAGTTTAGTAATCGTGCCCCCTCCCTAGCCTAGTCCCTAGGGTCTTAATGATACAAACTTGGGATTACTGCTGGAGTGGACCCCCATTGCTAGGATTTTCTAGTGGGTTAAGTACGGTTTAAACCTCTTGCTAATCATGGATTAACTTGGTTAAGTGTAACGATGAGTTCACGACTTAACCCTGATTAATCTACCAAGCCCAAATTGGTTAAGTATTAAGTGGACCATGACTTAACCCTAATCACGAGGCATTAAGTAATTAATGCGCCTTAACCTCTCACATTAGACTTTGTTGTGGTTACTAGTTAAGCCGGGCGGGTCCGGGTAGCTTTACACCACAACTTGGTCTAACCTCGGGTTCAAGGTACAACATGGCCAACTTCTCACATTGGGTCCTATTGCTTGTAGCAACTAGTTAAGCCGGTCGGTTCCGGGTAGGTTTACGCTACAAACTCAACCTAACCTCGAGTTGGTCACACTTATATTTTCTAAGTGTCATGTCCATCATGTTCACAAAACATATTACAAGTTTTCAAGCAATTGGGTAGACCTAACTTAATAGGTAAATTCCCAATGGGTAGACCTAACTTAATAGGTAAATTCCCAATCTTATGTTTTTATGTCTTTTAAGTTTACCCAACCCCAAACGCAATCCCATCGCTTACATATCGCAATAGAGCATAAAGGATAGAAAGATGGAACTTGGCATAATCATGACATAAAGGTGTTGAAGCCACAAGTTCAACATGGTGGCATATGAAATGTTCATATGTTCATATATTTGCATTAGGCCTCAAAAGCATGCATAAAACCAAACTTAGCATATTGGTGATACATGGTTATAAATGACATGTAGAAATGGCCATAAGTTCGCATTTAGCCTCACATGCAAGTTATCATAAGGGATATGATAACTTACATGTTGCCAAAACGCAACCTTTAGCATAAAGCTTGAAGCTTTATGTTCATAAGCCCAAGATAAGCTTGCATAACATGATAACATGAACAAAATGATCAACCCAAACTTGCATAACATAACTTGCATATCATGTGGCCAACTTGCATATCAAACTTGCATAACATAACATGATAAACTTGCATATCACAACATATCAAACTTGCATAACATAACATGATAAACTTGCATATCATAGCATATCAAACTTGCATAACACAACATGATTAACTTGCATATCATAACATGATAAACTTGCATATCATAACATGTAAAACTTGCATAACATAACATGATTAACTTGCATATCATAACATGATAAACTTGCATATCATAACATGGCAAACTTGCATATAAACTTGCATATCATACATTTAACTTTAGAGTTTAAGTATGAAAGTAGAATAGGGCTTACAATGCTTATGAAGTCACAAAAAATATGACAAAGCCCTTATGCAACCAATTAAACCCAAAATGCAAGCTTCAATAGAAAAGCCCTTAAGCCAAAATGATCAAAACCCTTGCTTTATGATGCAAATACAGAAACTTGACTTGAATGCAAGCTAATGATGCTCATAAGCTTGAAAACACTTGTATGCATGGAAAATCTCTCATAGAAATGACTTAGGAATTTTATGAAGAGAGTGGAGGCCATGAGAGGAATGATTTTGCCATAGTTTAGTTACTTGAATGAATAATGATGATTTAGGGTTAGGTTAGGGCCTTATTTATAGAGATTAGGACTAGTTTTAGCCTTAGGATTAAACCCTAGTTCCAATCTCAGCCCTTAAAACCGAATCTGGCCCCCAAGCTCAACACAAACCCAAAATGGTGCACCAGGCAAAACTGCCCGGCTGGACCAAGTCGACAGGGCTGTCGACTTGGGTCCAACCAAGTCGACTCCCAAGTCGACAGGGCTGTCGACTTGGGTACTCTGGCGGGAATTTTCCCGCCTGCGCCCAATCTGACCTAATTTCCAAATTCAAACTTGAATTTGAAATCTGTTTTTACTTTGAAGTTTTCTGAAAACTTCGTTGGGCCTTAATCGGGTCATACGGACTCCGATTTTCGAAAACTCGGACTCTATTTCGCGTATTTTTCCGAGACGAACGCAATGGAATAACCCGTTTCCCTTGATTCGGATTTTAGAATTAAATTCTGTCTCAATTTACGTTATAACAGGTTATTGAAAATACGGGTTGTTACATTCTCACCCTCCTTAAAGGATTTCGTCCCCGAAATCTTCAAGTTAGGAAGAACGTATCCTACCATCCAATCGTCCATCTACTCAAAACATCATCCACGAGCAATCATTGTCCTTACAAGATTCTAAATGTTGTATGAACATATGCAAAGGTGTGTGTATATGTACTTATCTAATGCAAATATCATCAATGCAAATTATGTTAGTGAAATGAATCCATATGTATGCAATTCCTAACATAATGTATAACATCTATATGTGTGCACATAACATACATCCATATGCAACATCCATGTGATAACACAAAAAATTTCATCCATGAATAAGCATAAACACTCATGCATATGCAATATGAGGAGTGTGTGAGCCGATCTAGTGCCTAACGTGTATAATGCATCCACGAGTAACCACTTGCAAACACTTGCAACCACTTGCAACCATCAAGCATAACATGTTTCAAACACATGTTTCATCCAAAGGGTTTCTACCTAAGGTTCTCATGACAAGATTAACACGATAAACTAGATAAACATAGATAGCAAAGAGAAAGATATGCTAACAAAGAAAAGAGATTGAGAGCGTACCCTCAAAAAGGAATGGATAAAGCCCACGCATCTTCTCCTCGGTTTCCCAAGTTGCGTCTTCTTCGGCTTCACCCCATTGAACCTTCACCAACTTGACCTCTCGATTCCTTAGCTTCTTGGTCTCCGTCCCCAAGATACGAATCGGAGCTCTCCTCAAGGTAGCCTCTTTCTCCACTTCCACATCTTCCAGAACACTTGGCTCAACAACCTCTGCTGATTCATGTAAACACTTCCGGAGATGCGAGACATGAAAAACATCGTGTACTCCGGCAAGCTTCTCGGGCAACTCCACTCTATAAGCCATCTGCCCGATCCTCTCTATAATAGGGAATGGTCCAACAAATCTCGGTGCAAACTTCCCAATGGCTCCAAATCGGACCACATTCCGCAAAGGAGAAACCTTCACGAAAACCATATCCCCAACATCAAACTCCAAATCAGTCCTTCGCTTATCAGCATAGGATTTCTGTCGGTCTTGGGCCGCTTTCATCCGTCTCCGAATCAGCTTGACCTTCTCGGATGTATCTCTGATCATATCAGGCCCAAGTATAAGCTCATCTGTAGTCTCCCACCAACACGTAGGTGACTTGCACGGCCTCCCATACAAAGCTTCAAATGGTGCCATCCCTATGCTTGCCTGATAACTATTATTATATGCAAACTCAACAAGAGGAAGATGGTCTTCCCAAGTACCACCAAAATCCAGAATACAAAGCCTCAACAGATCCTCGAGTACCCTATTCACCCTTTTGGTTTGACCGTCCGTCTGTGGGTGATACGCCGTACTTAGATTCAACCTCGTGCCCATAGCTTCTTGCAAGCTATTCCAGAACTGACTTGTAAAGATTGGGTCACGGTCACTGACTATACTAGAAGGGACTCCATGTAGTCTCACAATCTCACGAAGATATACAGACACTAGCCAAGATGCGGTCCTCTTGCTCTTTACCGGAGTGAAATGAGCACTCTTCGTGAGTCTACCTACTATGACCCACATGCTCGTATTCCCTTTCCTTGATCTAGGCAGTCCATCCACGAAATTCTTCGTGACGCTTTCCTACTTCCATTGCGGGGACCTCTAATGGATGTAATAGCCCACCGGGCTTCTATGACTCGGCCTTAACCTGTTGGCACAACCTGCACCTTGGGACAAACTCGGCCACCTCCTCGGGTGATGTGCATCTTCAAGAACCTTCTTTCTCTCATCGCGTCTTAGCCATCCCTTGTCCTCCATAGCGAGGTGACTTGACATCTCGCCTCGAATTACTTGTTCATGATCTCGACTAACTGCGGGTCTTCTTTCTGTGAAGTCCCTACTTGATCCAGAAGGGTAGGTCTAAACTCGAGGGATGCTAACTAACTAATTAAACTGAGATAACTTCTTACTTCAATTGTCCTCGTCGGAGCTTTTCGGTTTTGAAACCGCGACCACTTTAGCAGGATCCACCACTAAGCCTTGCTTAGAAACTATATGCCTAAGAAATCTAGCTTCCTTTCTCCAAAAGTGACATTTGGAGGACTTGGCTTTCGACTGTTGCGCTCCAAGCGTATCCATCACCTCCTTGAGATGTCTAGCATGTTCTTCCTCGTTCTTAGAGAAGATCAGAATATCATCTACGAAGACCACGACAAACTTGTTCAAGAACTCCCTGAACATCCTACTCATCGAGTCCACGAAATATGCGGGTGCATTAGTCAAGACGAACGGCATGACAAGCCATTCGAAGAATCCATCTGGAGTTCTGAACGCAGTCTTGTCTATACTATCTTCAGCTACCCTGAGCTGATGGAATCCAGTAGCAAGATCAAGCTGAGAGAAAACAGAAGCACCGACAAGCTGGTCAAAGAGATCATCAATCCTCGATAACGGGTGTATGTTCCTCTTAGTCAGCTTATTCAACTCTCGATAGTCAACACAAAGTCGGAGAGAATCATCTGCCTTGGTAGCAAATACCACAGGCGCTCCCCATTCAGACATACTTCGTCTAATGAAGTTCTTCTCAAGCAACTCCTTTACTTGCTTACTTAGCTCTCATCTCGCGGGACCATGTGCCTAACCGGCCACGTAACTGGCTTGGCATTATCAACCAGATAAATGCGGAAATCTATCTCTCGTTTAGGGGTAACCCCCTTCACTTCACCCAAGATATCAGGATATTCTCGGACCACCCCACCGATTGCAAACTATCGATAGACGAGTTGAGGGATTTAAGACAACACAACATGACGGGACTCATAGGGTTACTAGAAATTTTTAGGGTATTACCGAGGCGAGTCATGAGCCTCTCAACCCTATGCTCAAAAATCAAGAATGGCTCCAAAACTGGACAACCAATCCATGTCCAAAATCAACCCATACCTCATGAAACCGAGAATATAAGCATCACACGAGAACTCTACACTCAAGATAGAGATTTTCAAATCCATGTAGACAATAGACAAATGGGCGTAAACCCCAATTGGATTTGAAACACACACACGGGATCATAAACTAGACTAGTACTTAGGTGCAAACTATCAACAAGATCAGATGGGATAAAGCTATGCGATGCACCAGAATCAAACAAAGTACGAACAGGAAAATCAGAAATGTAAACAAGACTTTTAACAGAAACACTACCTCGATCAAGAGATGGAAGAACGATGTTGAGGGGGGGGGGGGACTCGCCCTTCAGGCGGTCTTGCACACTGAGTCTGACCTTGCCCTTGCTTCTTCGGGCAATCTTTGCTGAAATGTCCAAACTCACCACAACGATAGCATTCACCACTCTTCCTTTTCCTCTTCTTACAATCCTTAATAAGATGCCCAACTGAACCGCAATAATAGCACTTCCCCTTGGTGTTATTGCCCTTATTGTTGTTCCCCTTGTTGCCTTGACTCTTGTTCTTGTTCTTATTGCCTTGACTGCTCTGACCGCTTGGATTACCCTGATTTCCTTTCCACTGGGAATCAGTCTTCTTGGCTTGAGTATCATTCATCTTGATCTCCTTCTTGTCACTCCTATTCTCTTCATTGAGTAGGGCCATATTCACCAAGCTCTCGAAAGTTGCCCCCAAGGGTATATGAGTCATGGCTAAACCATGTAATGGCTCGTTTAATCCTAGAGCAAAGTATAGGGCCTTCTTCTGAGCTGTGTTAACCAAGTCTAAACCGACCCGAGCCAATTGATTAAACTTATCTATGTATTCCCTAATAGTCATGTCCCCTTACTTCAGTGATAGGAACCTTAGTCCAAATTTTCCCCGAAAGTCATCCCAAGTCTCAATTGGCCTAGTAGAGGTAGTGACCACCCACCAATGTGCAGCTTCTTCCTTTAGCAACCACACTGCTAATAAAACCTTCCTACGGTCATCTATATCAAAGAAGGCAAAAAGATCTTCGGTTTCTTTCAACCAATTCCTTGCCACTACATAAGTCTCAATTCCAAAGAAATTCTTGCCACCCATCGCCTTAAAGTCTTTGAAAATCTTTGCGAAGTCAGCTTGAGGATGCTAAGGGGGAGGAGGAAGAGGAACCTCAGCGACAGGAGGAGGAGGAACATTAACTACCGGAGGAGGAGGAGGAGGAACATCTGCAGGGCCGGCTTCGGTCGCCCCAGCCTCCAAAAGTCTCCTATACCAAACAGGTACGTGTACTCCCTCCGGAATGGCAAAGTTATCGGCCATACTGAAAAAGAAAAAGACAGATTCAGAATGGAGAAAAACGAAGGAATTTTGCTAATGGCTTTTTGGGGAATAGCCTTTTAAAATAAACTAGACTTTTCTTTGGAAAATACTTTATACTTGGTTTTGAAAATAGTTTTCCAAAAGTTTTCTAAAAACCTTTTTGTTCCTTCTCGTAAACCATATGCTCTGATACCAAATGTAACACCCCACCTCCGCCAGGGTGACTCTTGCAAGCACTATGGCTTTGGAGGGGCGTTTCAATCAGGTAAACATGCATAATGATATATCAAGGCAGAACAAGAACATATGTATATATGTAAACAGAGTAAATAACATAGATAAAACAGCGGAAGATTTCAAACCATTTCAAAACAAGTCTGGTACAACATAATGTCAACTTTCCAAATACACAAGTCTAGATAAAAACAACATTACTGAAAAACTGAAATACATAAGTACTATCCCCAAAATAAGTGATAACCATAGCTAGCTTCATGTCAAGACCGTACATGAGCTAAATCCCACAAGCAAGCGATCAGAAATCCAAGCTAAGCTCCAACGTTCCCACCCTGAGAACCTGGGGGGAACGGAAGAAAAGAGGCGAAAGAAAACAGGTCAGTCAAAAAGACTGAGTAGTCCCTACTACAATCAATGTAAACTGGTAAAGTTAACTGGCATGAGAAGCAGGGATGATCATAAGGATAACAACATACTAGCATGATGATTAACTAACAAGGTAGATAAAGGTGTCATCGCATAATCAGGTTTAAGGTTTTGCACCACAGGTGTACTAGCATACTAACGTGACTTGAATAAACAAGTATTGATCCCTTGGCCCAAGCTTTGGCCCAATAACATGAAGTGACCCTAATAAGCGGTCCAACCAAACGGTCTAGTCGATCGGCTCCCTAAGCCTAACTCGTCACGCGTTGGTGTCCATACGGCCCAAACATAATTGTAGTCAGACTGTGTCGGGTCTCCCGTCGGGAGTATCAATCCCTAGGGTGGCAACCCCTGGACACCATAAACATGCGTGCACAGTCTCGATCTATTGGTACCCGTGCATGTTTTCCCCGGCTTCGGACTCTGTGCACGACCATAGTCCGCCCGGAACTACACCGGCGTACCATTCTGCCGTCGTTTTTGGTCACTTACCTCCAGTATAGTAATCGTGCCCCCTCCCTAGCCTAGTCCCTAGGGTCTTAATGATACAAACTTGGGATTACTGCTGGAGTGGACCCCCATTGCTAGGATTTTCTAGTGGGTTAAGTATGGTTTAACCCTCTTGCTAATCATGGATTAACTTGGTTAAGTGTAACGATGAGTTCACGACTTAACCCTGATTAATCTACCAAGCCCAAATTGGTTAAGTATTAAGTGGACCATGACTTAACCCTAATCACGAGGCATTAAGTAATTAATGCGCCTTAACCTCTCACATTAGACTTTGTTGTGGTTACTAGTTAAGCCGGGCGGGTCCGGGTAGCTTTACACCACAACTTGGTCTAACCTCGGGTTCAAGGTACAACATGGCCAACTTCTCACATTGGGTCCTATTGCTTGTAGCAACTAGTTAAGCCGGTCGGTTCCGGGTAGGTTTACGCTACAAACTCAACCCAACCTCGAGTTGGTCACACTTATATTTTCTAAGTGTCATGTCCATCATGTTCACAAAACATATTACAAGTTTTCAAGCAATTGGGTAGACCTAACTTAATAGGTAAATTCCCAATGGGTAGACCTAACTTAATAGGTAAATTCCCAATCTTATGTTTTTATGTCTTTTAAGTTTACCCAACCCCAAACGCAATCCCATCGCTTACATATCGCAATAACGCATAAAGGATAGAAAGAGGGAACTTGGCATAATCATGACATAAAGGTGTTGAAGCCACAAGTTCAACATGGTGGCATATGAAATGTTCATATGTTCATATATTTGCATTAGGCCTCAAAAGCATGCATAAAACCAAACTTAGCATATTGGTGATACATGGTGATAAATGACATGTAGAAATGGCCATAAGTTCGCATTTAGCCTCACATGCAAGTTATCATGAGGGATATGATAACTTACATGTTGCCAAAACGCAACCTTTAGCATAAAGCTTGAAGCTTTATGTTCATAAGCCCAAGATAAGCTTACATAACATGATAACATGAACAAAATGATCAACCCAAACTTGCATAACATAACTTGCATATCATGTGGCCAACTTGCATATCAAACTTGCATAACATAACATGATAAACTTGCATATCATAACATATCAAACTTGCATAACATAACATGATAAACTTGCATATCATAACATATCACACTTGCATAACACAACATGATTAACTTGCATATCAATACATGATAAACTTGCATATCATAACATATCAAACTTGCATAACATAACATGATTAACTTGCATATCATAACATGATAAACTTGCATATCATAACATGGCAAACTTGCATATAAACTTGCATATCATACATTTAACTTTAGAGTTTAAGTATGAAAGTAGAATAGGGCTTACAATGCTTATGAAGTCACAAAAAATATGACAAAGCCCTTATGCAACCAATTAAACCCAAAATGCAAGCTTCAATAGAAAAGCCCTTAAGCCAAAATGATCAAAACCCTTGCTTTATGATGCAAATATAGAAACTTGACTTGAATGCAAGCTAATGATGCTCATACAAGCTTGAAAACACTTGTATGCATGGAAAATCTCTCATAGAAATGACTTAGGAATTTTATGAAGAGAGTGGAGGCCATGAGAGGAATGATTTTGCCATAGTTTAGTTACTTGAATGAATAATGATGATTTAGGGTTAGGTTAGGGCCTTATTTATAGAGATTAGGACTAGTTTTAGCCTTAGGATTAAACCCTAGTTCTAATCTCAGCCCTTAGAACCGAATCTGGCCCCCAAGCTCAACACAAACCCAAAATAGTGCACCAGGCAAAACTGCCCGGCTGGACCAAGTCGACAGCCAAGTCGACAGGGCTGTCGACTTGGGTCCAACCAAGTCGACTCCCAAGTCGACAGGGCTGTCGACTTGGGTACTCTGGCGGGAATTTTCCCGCCTGCGCCCAATCTGACCTAATTTCCAAATTCAAACTTGAATTTGAAATCTGTTTTTACTTTGAAGTTTTCTGAAAACTTCGTTGGGCCTTAATCGGGTCATACGGACTCCGATTTTCGAAAACTCGGACTCTATTTCGCGTATTTTTCCGAGATGAACGCAATGGCAAAGCTCGTTTCCCTTGATTCAGATTTTAGAATTAAATTCTGCCTCGATTTACGTTATAACAGGTTATTGAAAATACGGGTTGTTACACTTTTCATTGTTATGGCTAGGCTAGTTTATAGCCTAGATGCCGCCAAAATACATGCGAATACGTTAGTTAGAAAACAGGGAAAAGGGATTTTTAATTGGCATAATTTACGTAATATTGGACATATAATTCAATATGGAAACATAGTAATAATCACCTATAATGAAATAGGTAGATTTGGATAAAAATGGAATATTTAGTAATTACAATTAGGAATTCTAATGGTACTTATGACACGGGGTTAGGTTGCATTAGTGGTGGAAGTTTGCATGGATCCGACCGACCTATCCAGCAGCCACTAATGTTGAACCTAATGTGGGAGGTCTAAGTACGTAAATATGAATCGGGCTATGATACGAGGTTAGGCCCAACTGTGGAATAAGTCTGCCCGGACCCGACCGACATACCCAGCATCCACATGTTGTAGGCCTAATGTAGGAGATCTAGCCCATTATAAACCATAAATGGACATGGTAAAATATTGGACCACTTAACCTAATTTAATCCATAAGAATTGTATGATTATGAACTTAAGTTAGGGTTAATTAAATTGAATGGGTAGTGGGTGGGTTAAGTAAATTAGAGGGGGTGGGCAATATTTACATATAGGCCCACGAACTTAACCCAATAAGGTTATGTAATTAAAGACGCCTAGTGGTATACATAACCAGTGGAAAATATAATAAATTTATGTAATTAAAAACACCTTTTAGGATAAGCATAACTGACATAGGGATATGTAATTAAAGACACCTAAGGGTATACATAGTCCGTGAAAAACCTAGTGGGGATACAAGAAAAAGGGGAGAGCTTGTATCATATTGTGTGGGACCCATTTCAGTCAGTAACCCGGAGTAGGTATCAAGTAAAGAACTCCGTACTAGGCGGAGAAGGGGCACACTTACTGATTGATTATAAGAGATCCAAACGAGACGGATGCTGTGGGCGGCGCAAACCGACCGGGCCATGTGCGTGCATGAGCCGGGCGAAAGGGGATAAGACGACCGTGACACCAGTAGATATGGTTGTGCACACCTTAAGGGTTGCCACTTTAGGGAGTGATACCTCCTACTGTAGGGCCAGCATATGAAATCTACGGGGTAGGGAGCCGATCGATTAGGGTAGTGGTTAGGGTATACTCAGATGTATGCCCTAAGTCTACCAACTTAGTGGACAGGATCATCTCATTTTAATTACACTAGTAATAGTATAGAGTAATCACTAGGGAAGCACATACACCTTACCCTGTCTACCTTGTCACACATGCCATTTATGTAGTGATCTCTCTTATCCACTTTATATGCCCAACATGTTACTTTTATTTATTTACTGGCTAAAAGTAACTAGACTCGCAAGACTTTATGTCTCACCCTTTTGTTTCTCCTTCTTTCTTTCATTCCCCCCCCGGTTCTTAGGGAGGAAACACCCAGGCTTAGTCATGACTCAGATATCATCTTGTTAGGAGCTACTTCTGAAGTATGGCTCAAGTTCTTGTCTCTACTATGGTTTAACTCTTTCAATTGGGGAAATTATGCTTTTTATTTACTTATGTACTCTGATGGTGCAAGACAGAAGTTGTTTTATTGTAATGGTTTTTATGACTTATGATGTTGTAGACCACAGTATTATGATTTATGTTTGAAATACAAAATTAAAAATTTCCGCTGCTATCTTATTTATATATGTCTTGTAATTATTCTGTGTTTGTTTACCTATAACGCTTCACTAAACTTAATGCATTCCCTTAGTGAGTGACATTAACGGACGTGGGGTGTCACACTTGGTGTCAGAGCTAAAGGTTACTAGATTAGATAAAAGTTTTTGGAAATTATTTACAAAAAGGTTTTAAAAGAAATCATTTTCAAATGAAAAGTCTGTTTTGAAAAACATTTCCCAAAAAGCCATCTATAGTATCCTTCGGTCCTTTATCTAAACTTCTTCCTTTTCCCTTTTTCAGCATGTCTGGGGAACAAAACATCCCTAATATCCCTGAAGGCGTTACAATACCCGGATGGTTCCGTAGGTATTTGGAGGCCACGGCGCCTGTCGAAGGCTAAGGAAATGTTCCTCCCCCAGCTGCACCAGTCATTCCTCCTCCTCCCCCTCCAAGAGTTGATAACTTCGCCAAGATCTATAAGGACTTCCGTGCTATGGGAGGGAAGCCATTCCATGGGAATGAGACATTCGTAGAAGCTCGAAATTGGCTTAAGGAGACCGAGGACTTATTCGTAATCTTTGAAGTGGAGAACCGAAGAAAGATTCATTTAGATGCTTGGCTATTAAAGGACGAAGCCTCATTTTGGTGGGAAGTCACCCACGCTGGATGTCCAGTGGAAAGTTGGGAAGATTTTAGGCAGAGGTTCGGAATGAAATTTCTTTCCCAAACTTAGAGAAGCATACAGATGGAGAGGTTCTTAGCACTCAAACAAGGAAATTTGACGGTAAAGGAGTATGTGAACAAGATCAACCAACTGGTAAGGTTCGGGTTAGAGTTGGTGGATACACCGCACAAAAAGGCTTTCGATTTGCTAAAGGGCTGAATGAGCCTCTGCATGGTTTAGCCATGTCCCATATTCTAATGGGGGCCACTTTTGAAAAGCTTGTTGATATGGCCCTAATGCATTAGGAGGACAGGGGAGAGAAGAAGGAAGCAAAGACTAAGGGGACATCGCAGAATAGGAAGGTGTAGCCCAAGAAGGGGTAGCAACAATAGCAACCACAGCAACAACAACAGCAACAGCAGAAGAAAGGAGGGAATGATGACAAAGGCAGGGATAAGAGAAAATGTCACAATTGTGGAAAGGAGGGTCACTTGATCAAAGATTGTAAGAGAAGGAAGGCCAATTGCTTTAATTGCGGAGAGGTCGGACACTTCTCTAAAGATTGCCCGAAGAGCAGGGATTGCAGGGACAAGGTCAAAGAGCAGGGACTTCTGGAGGGCAGGTGCATGAACTCGCGATCCGTGCTCCTGAAAGAGGTAGAAAATTTTCCATAGAAAGTTTAGTTTCTCTTACAAACCATCCAGTTAGAACACTTTTGATTCTGGCGCTTCACACTCGTTTATATTAAGCTCTACAGTTGAATCTCTACACTTAATTACTGGTATGGTAGTAGATCTCGTAGTTGTTTCAAACCCCATTGGTGGTTCGGCTCATTTATCGATGATTTGTCGGGTTTTGAAAATATCTGTGTTCGGCGTCGAGTTTGAATGTGATGCATATGTGCTTGGGTTTATGGGCTATGGGTTGATTCTAGGAATGGACTGGCATACCACATATGGTGAAATTTTGGATTGTGAGAGGAGGGTTGTTAGACTCCTGACTTGTCATGGGAAGACCCTCGAAGTTTCTTGTGACCCCCAAGGGTCTGTTATGCTTAGCTTCCTAGAGTCTCTAGAGCATCTATAGATGATTTGCAATCTGTTCCAGTGGTTCGAGATTATTCTTATGTTTATGATGAGGTATGGGGTTTACTTCCAAGGCGCGAGGTCGACTTCCGCATATATATGGTGGATAATGAAAAGCCAGTTGCATTACCAGTACGCCACATGGCTCTAAGGGAAAGGAGGGAGCTGAGTAAGCAAGTTGGGGATCTACTTGAGAAAGGGTTTATCAGACGAAGCATATCTTAATGGGGTGCTCAAGTAGTATTCGCAACTAAGGCGGGTGGTTCACATTGTTTGTGCGTTGACTATAGAGAATTGAATAAGCTCACCAAGAAGAATAGGCACCCACTTCCGAGGATTGATGGTTTATTTGATCAGCTTGTTGGTGCCTCGGTATTTTCTCAGTTGGACTTGGCTATGGGGTTCCATCAGTTGAGGGTGGTTGAGGACAGCATAGATAAGACTGCTTTTAGAACTCCGGATGGTTTCTTTGAATGGTTAGTTATGCCTTTTGGGTTGACAAATGCACCCGCCTATTTTGTTGATTTGATGAGTAGGGTGTTTCATGAGTTTCTAAACAAATTTATCGTAGTCTTTGTTGATGATATTTTGATATCCTCCAAGAGTGAAGAAGAGCATGCCCAGCATTTGGGAGAAGTTTTGAAAACTCTACGTGACCATCAGCTAAAGGCAAAGTTCTCCAAATACCATTTTTGGAGAAACAAGGTGAGATTTTTGGGGCATGTAGTCTCCAAAGAAGGGATTGCTGTAGATCCCGCGAAGTTGGTTGCAGTGCAAGATTGGCAGATTCCTAAAAATCCAACCTAGGTGAGAAGCTTTCTTGGGTTGGCAGATTATTATAGGAAGTTCATTAAGGACTTCACGAAGATATCAGCCCCTCTCACCAGGCTGACAAAGAAGAATTTAGCATTCTCATGGGACATAGACTGTGACGTTGCTTTCCAACGACTGAAAAGAGCTCTGACAACAGCCCCAGTCTTAACCTTGCCTGATGGAAGTAAAGTGTTTATTGTTTACACTGATGCATGCGGTACAAGGATTGGTGCAGTTTTGATGCAAGAAGGGAAAGTAATATGTTATGGGTGTAGACAGTTGAGAGTTCATGAGAAGAACTACCACACCTATGATCTAGAGCTAGTTTCCATGGTATTCACATTAAAGATATGGCATCATTATTTACTTGGAGAAAAGTTTGAGTTATACACCGATCATAAATCTCTCAAGTATTTATTCTCACAGAAGGATCTCAACTTAAGGCAACAGCGGTGGATGGAGTTCTTAGCTTCATATTATTTTGAGATTGCTTATACCCCTGGCAAGGGTAATGTGGTGGCAGACGCACTATGTATGCAGAGGGTCTCCCTAAGTCCTCTGTTTGTGGAAAGAAAGAAATTGGAGTTCATATCAGCTTTTGATTTTAGACCCTCCACGAGGTTTTGCCTGATTTGTTTGCATCCTTGGAGATACGACCGACTCTTGTGGATCAGATAGGAGCTTCGCAACAAGGTGACCCACAGATTCTAGATGGCATGGATAAGATAAGAAGAGGGGAGACTTCTAGTCACCTCAGTAGGTATTCCACGGATGAAAAGGGGTAGTTGCGACAAGATGGAAGGCTTTGTGTTCCTCAAACTGGAAGCTTGATAAAGGTAGTCCTAGAAGAAGCCCATCATTCTAAGATGACCATTCATCCAGGTGGTGATAAGATGTACAGGGACATGAAGAGGATTTCCTTTTGGCCTGGGATGAAGAAAGATGTAGCCGAATTTGTTTCTCAATGTTTAGTTTGCCAGCAAGTTAAAGCTGAGCAAAAGAAGCTCGGTGGATTACTTCATCCGTTGGAGGTTCCGCGGTGGAAATGGGAGAGCGTCTCTATGGATTTCATAGATGGTTTTCCTAGATCGAAGAAAGGTAACACCAATATTTGGTTGGTAGTGGATAGAATCACTAAGAGCACTCACTTTATTCTAGTTAAGAGTAAGAGAACGACATCATGGTTGGCAGCAATTTATGTTCGTGAGATAGTTCGTCTTCATGGAGTACCTTCCAGCATCGTGAGCGATCATGACCCCATCTTTACCAGCGAATTTTGGAGGAGTTTGCAAGAAGCATTAGGTACATAGTTGTGTTTGATCACCTCTTATCATCCTCAGACCGATGGACAGACGGAGTGGGTGAATAGGATTCTTGAAAATCTTTTGAGGCTGTGTATCCTAGACTTCGGAGGGACTTGGAAAGTGCATCTTCAATTAGTAGAGTTTGCCTATAATAATAGTTATCAATCTAGCATCGACATGGCAACCTTCGAGGCATTGTACGGGCGACCCTGTAGATCGCCAACTTGTTGGTGGGAATCTACAGAAAGATTATTACTTGGACCAGATATGGTTAGGGAAACGTCCGAAAAGATTGACCTTATTTGATGGTAGATGAAGACAGCTCAAGATAGGCAGAAGTCCTATGCAGACAGGAGAAGAACTAACATCGAGTTCAAAGTGGGAGACTTAGTTTTTATCAAAGTATCGCCTTTAAGGAATGTGGTTCGCTTCGGATCAGTAGGGAAGGTGGCACCTAGGTTTGTGGGACCATTTCCCATAACCGAGAGGATTGGCCAAATGGCCTACTAAGTAAAGCTCCCAGAAAATCTATCCGATGTTCATGACGTTTTCCGCGTCTCTCATTTGCGGAAGTGCCTGCATGATACCATAAAAGTTGTTGAGCCGAGTATGTTGGAAGAGGTCGAAGTGGAACAGGAGGCGACAGTCAGACAAGTCCCTACCCGTATTCTTGGGTCAGAAGTTAAGAAGTTTCACAATAAGGAGATCAAATTGCTAAAGGTCCAATGGGGAGATAACCCAGAAGATGCGACTTGGGAGACCGAAGACAAGATTCGTGCTTCGTACCCTTTTCTTTTCAGGGGTATGTTCTTAACTCCTTTTTCCTAAGCTTTATTAGTGCTTGTTTCTGTCAATAGAGTATATGTTATCCATAGTATTTTCGACCTTTAGATAGGAATCCTATGGGTGTAAACATGTGCTTGAAACATGTTATGTTTGATGGATGCAAGTGTTTGCTGGTGGTATCCTGTGGACGCATATACACACACATTAGGCACTAAGATCGACTCAATCACTTTCATACTGCATATGGATATGTGTGCATTTTCTTTTCTTTTATGGATGGAAATGGATGAAATAGCATATGGATGTTGAATTTGGATGGATGGGTGTGCACACATATATAACTTATATGATGCAATAGGTTTATTTGCATACATGTTGGATTCTTCGCTCTAACATACATTGCACTAAGGAGGTCAACTGAATCAGTAGACCGCCTGATCTTCGCATTATTGTTGGGACATATACACATACCTTCGCATATATTCATATAAGCATTAGAAATCTTTAAGGATAATGGATGCCATTGGTTGGTGGATGAGTAGATGGATGATGGATGGTAGGATATGCATTTTTCTCAACTTAGATATTTCTAGACGAAATCCTTTGAGTAGGGGAGAATGTAACACCCCGAATTTTTAACGACATTAAGGAGAATAAATTAAATAACACTTAATTTAATATTCAGAATTAGAGGAAACGAACTACACCATTGCGTCCGTCTCGAAATTTTGGTCAAGATAGACATTTGGTTTGCGCAAAACGGACACCGTATGAAGAAGTTATGAGGGTTTTAAGTTTGTATACATGTAGAAAAATTATACATATATATATATGTATTCATGAGTCAGAGACGAGTCATAATTTTATTCAGAAAGATTCAAATTCGAAAATTCATCAGAGCGGCAAAATTCCCGCTCTAGGGGGTCGACCCCCTTAAGGGGTGTCGACCCACCCACAGGGGTGTCGACACCCCTAGGGCTGACGTAGCACTCAGTTTCAGGGGGTTTGGCAGCTATATATATGTAACACCCCACCTCCTCTAGGGTCACTCACAAAGGGAATGCCCTAGTTTTGGAGAGGTATTATCGAGATAACATCACAGAATTATCACAAGACAGAACATAAATAAATAATTAAGTAAACAGCGGAAGAATTTCTGAGCAAAACAGAACTTCATTTCATTCCAAATTAAACCATGTCTTTTACAAACATTTCAAGTAACTTCATTACAACTGTCTTGTAATAATAGCCAAAGAAGCAGTAATTTAAAAACAGTAAAACAGCTTATTCCCCAAGTGCAGTCAAAAGAAGCAGCCATAGCAAACCGTACATGCTGAGCCAAAGCAAGTGATATCCAAGCTAAGAGCTAGTTATTCCTCCCTGAGAACCTGGGGGGGAACGAAAGAAAAAGAGGCGAAAGGAAAAGGGTCAGTCATAAAGACTGAGTAAGTTCTAGTGACTTTCAGTGTAAAAACGGTTAAAACAACCTGTCATGTATGAACTGGAACTAGACTTTAGAATAGTGTCAAGGTGAACAAGATAGACTAAGGTGATCAGGATAAGTCAAGACAAGTCAAGTAAAGCATCACATGTTCGAGATCTGTTGCATCGACTTCACTAGTATACTAAGCCCGTATCACAAGTTAATCACGAAATAAATCCCACGGCCCAATATCATGAAATGACCCTGAAACGGGGTCTGACCCAAGTACGGGGTCCTACGGAGCGATTATCTAGTCGATCGGCTCCCTACAAGTTCTAGCTCGTCAAGTGTCCGTGTCATACGGCTAATCACGAATGTAGCCACCTGTGCTGGGTCCACCTTCGGGTGTATCAGCCCTAAGGTGTCAACCCCTGACACGATTCAAGATGCACAGATAAATCTACGGATACCCAGTGTCTGCCCCGGATACGTGCACGATCGTAGTCCGCCGAACCTACACTGGCGTACCCCACTGCGGCCGTTCACCTCTTACAATCAGCCCAGTAATCGTGCCCCCACCCGGCCTAGCCCCAGGGTACCTTGATACATCTAGAGGGTTACTGCTGAAAGGGGTTGTGTCTAGGGTTTCGTCTAATAGATTAGGTCATGTAATTCGTGACCCAACCCGCCTAACAGATTAAGTCATGTAATTCGTGACTCAATCCTTTTCTAGTCTAGTCATGTCAAGATGGTTAAGCATGTCATTTCAGTTCGCGACTTAACCCGCCTACGTGTCATGTCAAGTTGGCTAAGTGTCGTCGTTTTCAAGTTCATGACTTAGCCCTTCAAATCGTGTTCAAGTTGGTTAAGTTGTCTTTTCATGTTCATGACTTAACCCTACTTGGCATTAACTAATTCGTTAATGCACCGAACCACTCACATTGGATCCTATTGTTCGTAGCCACTGGATTTGCCGGGCGGTTCCGGGCAGGTTTACACTACGAACTCAACCCAACCTCGGGTTTCAAGCGCGATGTGACCAACTACCCACATTGGATCCTATTGTTTGTAGCAACTGGATTTGCCGGGCGGTTCCGGGCAGATTTACACTACAAACTCAACCCAACCTCGAGTTGGCCACTTTCTTGTTTTCTAAAGTCATGCCCATGTTCTTATCAGATTTTGATATCATGTTCATATGTCAACTTCGTGCCTAATTAAGGCATGTTTAAAGTCAAGTTATGGCATGTTCAAGTCAAGTTTTTCGTGCCATATTTCATGTTCTACTTATGCCAAATTTTATAGTTTATGCTTATAATTAATTCAAGTTTTGCCTATTCTACCCAATCGTATCCCCAACGTATATAAACGTACTTCGTTCACAAGTATAAACAGATCAAGAGATAAAGGGGAATAATACCAAACATGTGATAGGCATATGTGACAGTTATAACATTACTTGCATAATAAACAGGCTATAACATATCACATAGTTGCAATACTAGTATGGTGATAACTTGGCATAGTGATGATTCCAACTTAATTTAACATGATGTTTTCAACTTTGCATCATAGGCATAATAATCATTGCGGCATCATAAAAATTTTATTATAAACATGAAACATTAAAGGCATAGTAATCCTAATGGGCATAGTGGATTCCAATTTAGCATTTTTAACATAATGATTCTCATAGACATAATATTTCCAATTTATCATAATGATTCTCATCTAATATTATAAACATAATGGTTCCAACTTAGCATTATTAACATAATGATTCTCAACTAACATGATAGACATAATGATCCCAATTTAGCGTTTTTAACATAATTAACATGATAGACATAATGATTCCAATTTAGCGTTTTTAACATAATTAACATGATAGACATAATGATTCCAACTTAGCGTTTTTAACATATCTAACATTATAACAATTTCAACTTTTCATCATAGCCTAGCAATACCATATTTTTCATAAATCATGATGGGTATAATAACACCACAGGCATAATTCCATCAATATTCATAGCCATGGTCTAATTAACATCATAGGCATTGTTTAATCAACATAAATATTTCAATAAACATAGCGATTTCATGGACATGTATTAGTCCAACTTGCCAAACAATTAAGCCCAAGTGATTCATAACAACATCAAAATCATGACAAGTTTAACTTGCAACGTTGCCATAGCAATATCCCCAAATTGTAATTCAACGATAAATAATATAAACAATGGATTAGCAATAGTTCATAAATTCGGTTTCAATTCATCGTATGTCCATATTGTTTTAGCGTTTTTGCCTAAAAAGTAACATAGAACTTACAATATGAAGCAAATAAAAATCCCAAATCAATTAGTCTCAAATTCGTTGTCTAAAGCGTCGTAGTTGTTGTAGCTTCTAGTTGTACCTTCAAGAATCGTCCTCCATCTTCTATAATTTTATTCTTTATATTTTTAATTCAGAGCTCTAGGTTTAATGGCGGCGGCTTGAGGCTAAAATGAAATGGTATGATTTAGGCTAGGTCTTAGGTCCTTTTTATAATGTTTGAGAGTTGTTTTAGACCGTCGATGGAGCTTGATTCAACAATAGTCGTTCGTTTGAAGGAGAGGCCAATCCGGTGCTGCCACCTAGCCCTAGTAACAAGGCAGGGCTCAGAAAATCGACCAAACATAGACCAGGCCAGCCAGGGTGGGCTGGGTTCGACCTGGCTCTGGACCAGGTCGACAGCCCAGTCGACAGCCCTGTCGACTGCCCTCTCGACCTGTCTAGCCAGGTCGACAGCCCAGTCGACCTGGGTGCCTTAGGCGGGAATTTTCCCGCCTTGGCCAATTGGGCCCCATTTTGAATTTTAAACTTGTTTTTCTGAGCTGTTTTCTTCTGTTCGAATTTTAAACTTAATTCTGAAACTTTCGGAGGCCATATCTTCTTCATACGGACTCCGTTTTTCGAAAACTCGGACTCTATTTCGCGTATTTTTCCGAGACGAACACAATGACGTATCCCGTTTCCCTTAATTCTTTGATTTGAAATTAATTATACTTTAATTTGAGAATTTCACTGTTATAGAATTCACGGGGTGTTACAATATATATGTGTCCTATTCTCCTATTTTCTTCATTGGAAATCATGGAGGCTACATGCTGCGAGAGTGTGAGCTGAACTGTTTTTTACAACAACATACTTTGCAAATCAAATTCAGAAATTCTAGATCCACTCTTTCTCAATTCTCTAAACCTAACGCTGTGAGTTTCTAGTTGTTTTTAGGTTTAGACAAGTAAAAGAAAATTGTGAAAGAAAGTGAATTGGATATGTTGTAAATTATGATTCTGTGCTAGTGTTAAATCCTATGCTATGTCATGATAGATGTATTTCCTTAGATCTAATAAAATTGTGGTTATTCTATTATGTTGCCCATGAAGATATTGACTTGTAATTATATAGTGGTGGATATACATCTATTAAATTGGACAGTTGTAACATTGGCTAGATCTAGTTCCTTATGTAAATCACCTTTCACCTGTCATATTACGATTAATCTAAATATGTTGTAAACTTGACATGTGAAGCCATCTTTAGATCTAAACATGTTGCTTTGTCACCCTAATTATGCTAGATCTAAATAGTTGGAAACCTAAAGGGGTTAATTTAGATCTCATTATGTTCGCTTTTACATCGTAGTTGCCATAAGTTCATCAGTTTTATTTCCACCTTGTTATGATGTTAATTACGTGTCCACTCACCTTGTTATCATGCTAGTTTATGTTTATGCCAAGATATTTTGAAACTACCACCTTTGTCACATTCCCTTTTCATTGTTATGGTTAGGCTACTTTATAGCCTAGATGCCACCAAAAAACGTGCGAATACGTTAGTTAGGAAATGGGGAAAAGGGATTTATAATTGACATAATTTATGTAATATTGGACATATAATTCAAATAGGGAAACATAGGAATAATCACCTATAATGACATAGGCAGTTTTGGATAAAAATGGAATATTTAGTAATTACAATTAGGAATTGTAATGATACTTATGACACGAGGTTAGGTTGCATTAGTAGTGGAAGTCAGCCCGAACCTAACCGGCCTATCCAGCAGCCACTTATGTTGAACCTAATGTGGGAGGTCTAAGTATGTAAATACGAATCGGGCTATGACACGAGGTTAGGCCCAACTGTGGAATAAGTCTGCCCGGACCCGACTGGCATATCCAGCATCCACATTTCGTAGGTCTAATGTAGGAGGTATAGCCCCTTATAAACCATAAATGGACATGGTAAAGAATTGGACCACTTAACCTAATTTAATCCATAAGAATTGTATGATTATGAACTTAAGTTAGGGTTAAGTAAAATTGAATGGGTAGTGGGTGGGTTAAGTAAATTAGAGGGGGTGGGCAATATTTACATATAGGCCCACGAACTTAAACCAATAACGTTATGTAATTAAAGACTCCTAGTGGTATACATAACCGGTGGAAAATATAATAAATTTATATAATTAAAGACACCCTTCAGGGTAAGCATAACTGACATAGGGCTATGTAATTAAAGACACCTAAGGGTATACATAGTTCGTGAAAAACCTAGTGGGGATACAAGACAAAGGGGAGAGCTTGTATCATATTGTGTGGGACCCATTTCAGTCAGTAACCCGGAGTATGTATCAAGTAAAGAACTCCGTACTAGGTGGAGAATGGGCACGCTAACTGATTGATTATAAGAGATCCAAACGAGACGGATGCTATGGGCGGCGCAAACCGACCGGGCCATGTGCGTGCATGAGCCGGGAAGAAGGGGATAAGACGACCGTGACACAAGTAGATATGGTTATGCACACCTTAAGGGTTGCCAATTTAGTGAGTGATACCTCCTACTGTGGGGCCAGCATAGGATATCTACAGGGTAGGGAGCCGATCGATTGTGGTAGTGGTTAGGGTATACTCGGACGTATGCCCTAAGTCTACCAACTTATTGTGGACGGGATCATCTCATTTTAATTACACTAGTAATAGTGTGGAGTAATCACTAGGGAAGCACATACACCTTACCCTGTCTACCTTGTCACACATGCCATTTATGTAGTGATCTCTCTTATCCACTTTATATGCCCAACATGTTACTTTTATTTATTTACTCGTTAAAAGTAACTAGACTCGCCAGACTTTATGTCTGACCCTTTTGTTTCTCCTTCTTTCTTCCGTCCCCCCAAGGGTCTTAGGGAGGAAACACCCAGGCTTAGTCAGGACTCAGATATCATCTTGCTTGGAGCTACTTCTGAAGTATGGCTCAAGTTCTTGTGTCTACTATGGCTTAACTCTTTCAACTGGGGAAATTATGCTTTTTATTTACTTATGTACTCAGATGGTGCAAGATAGAAGTTATTTTATTGAAATGGTTTTTGTGACTTATGATGTTGTGGACCACGGTATTATGATTTATGTTTGAAATAAAAATTTAGAAATTTCCGCTGTTATCTTATTCATATATGTCATGTAATTATTCTGTGTCTGTTTACCTATAATGCTTCACGAAACTTAATGCATTCCCTTAGTGAGTGACATTAACGGACGCGGGGTGTCACAGTTTATAGATTGTCTTAGCCATGATGGAGGGGAAATTCTAGCTGCTGTAATGACTGATTGAAAGGAGGCATGAAATTTCAAGGTTGATGGAGAAAAACAGCTATGCATATAGCTGTGAATTGGCTGATAGAATGGTAACAACTATACATGGCTGTGCACCTATGAAAAAGATGGAGCAATATGGGTTTAGGGTGTGTATCTGATTGATGGAAAAGAGGCTATGTGCTTAACATAGCACGACCATGTGTTTTCAGTGGCATACTTGGCCATTCATAATATCAATTGCCCATATATTCACTGTCTTGACTTTGCAATTCATGTACAAACACATGTTTTCATTAAATGTTTAGATTATAGATCCCAGGCTGTAACTTCTTAGCTACAAATGGATATACTTCCATCCTTAAGCAACCAATTCATGTTAAAAAGGTATGATTTGAACATATAATGCTTGTGTACTACAGAAATGCAAAATGGCAACATAATGTACAAAACATATTTCTGTTGATTCAATTCAATGGGCTTTTTTTAGATTAATCATATGACACTCTCTTATCCATAAATTGTCATATTATCTTATATGTATATATATGTGAAGTAATAAAATATTCACAAAAGTATAAACAAAAATTACTGTCTTGTTATACATATATGCATACACATATACATACTAAAGATCATAGAAGATAAATTTATATTTTCTCAAATATAAAAACTCCAAGTTTACTTAAACAAATATATTTTTTATTTAAATTAAGTTTTAAATGTGAATAAAAATGTTAAAATGACATTACCTATGTATACAAGTCAAAAACATACATAAAGGATTTAAAACTAATGATTATTCCAAATTTCAAGAATATACACATTCAATATTATTTAATTAAATTTCCAACGTAAATCTAAGATTTATATATTATAAAGTTGGCTAAAAATCTGGGGCATTACAATCTATCCCCTTAAAATAATTTTTTCCCTGAAATTAAAGTGTAATGGGAAAATTCCATTTATAATTAAAATCATAGACCTATATTGAAACACACACATGGGTCATCCCCCAGCGATCAAAATAACAAGGCACCTAAAACGCATTGGTTAATTATTAGACATTTCACGATAGTCAAAGCATTCAATATACATGAGCAATCAGCTATCAAACAAAACTCCGGATAGACTTGTAACGACCTGGATTTTTCGATCATTTGAATTCGAATATTTAAAATTGTTTTAAATATTATACTAGAAATATTAATATATTTTAATATAGAATTCGTTTATTAAACGACGATTGAATGTTTAATATATATTTAATATAAAAACGAACTCGAAACGTCGTGGTATTTCATTATATTGAGTTTTGAACTTCAATTGAATATACATAATCCGTTTTAAGTCGGAATTCTATGAAACAAGAAATGTTAGGATCTTATTGATGATAATTTTCTAACGAAAGAGAAATATCAAGATTTCAGTTTATATATTTTAAGTTAGGTCCAATTCAAATTTTAAAATAGTCGCCATGGAAATCGTTAATAAACGATAATGTTTATTTATTAAATTTAATAAGGATTTCTATATAATTCAAATATCGTTAATCCCAAAGATGTTAATGTTGAGTTATAAATCTATATTGGTTGAATTGGAAATGATATATTATTTTATTTGGATATGATGATAATAATATATTATTATTATTGTTTAATTGTTTTGGAATTAAATAATATATATCGATATAATATAAGTTGTAGAAATAACTTTTTTTAAACAACCTTCGTTTTTTACGAAACAAAATTTATTGGAATAAATATAGCTATTTATTGTCAGATTTCCAGTTTGGTGCCAATCAAAGTTATTTTGTCTGTAAGCGAAATTTAGACGTGAACCGATAAATATATTGAAATTAATTTAATATCATTGTGCAAATAAGGTCCAGTTTCAATGAAATTAATTTCATTGCTACCGAAATGTTAAGGCGTAGTAGTTTATTTTTTTTCGTTGGGTTTGGAGTTAGTATTTGGCGGTGTGTATATTTAACGGTAACGAAATTAGTGGTAGGAATTTATTGACAGTGTACAAAAACAAATGATGTGTGCATATACCTTAACCGCTAAGTAATTAAATAAAAGAAAGCAACCTACCCTATATTATTTTTGGCCTACTAAAGATGCAATGCTCCCAACAAATGAAAATACACTGCCAAATTCCTGCCTTCATATTTTCTTTTCAATACAGTCTTTAAGCCTACCTACCCACGTTCAATCTCCCCTCAAGACATGAAAATACACTGAGCTGAAGATTTCCTACTGTAACACTACACAACTGCAGCTATATTTTTATTTATATGCATGCTAAAGCAGCTACACTATTTCTGAAGCCCACGCATAGCTATGTATAGGAAGGGAAATGAGATTGCCATTGAAGTACACGCCTACCTTCAATACTATATGCAGGGGCTAAGGAAGTGAAAACTCATGCTCAGCTATCTTAGTTTTCTCGGTCTATACGCACAGCTATGACAGACTTAGCCCTTATCTTCTTCTTCAGTCTATACATAAATACGCATGCTTCCACACTTTGCCTATTTCATTTCATTTCACCAAAAATATAAACAAACTAACCCTTTCTTCCTCAAAATAAATGAAATTAAAATCCCTGTTTCGGCAAAACAAATAAAAGTAAAGCTCGAACCCATTGTTAAAAATATATATTTAGAAAGAAACATGGGCGAAGTAATATACCCTATGGGTGTTCGAACAGTGCGGATGTTATGGGTAAGGGAGAGACTGAGCAGTAGTGCATGACATGCTCATGGATAGGATGGCGGTGTTGGTGAAGTTATGTCTGAAAAAGCAAAGTAGAGTCAGGTGATGGAGTTTCGGAGTGCCGAGTTGCGGTTCGGGAAACGAGTGGTGATACTCTGGAGAATGGCGACGGTTCAAGGACCATTTGGGCCAGTCGGAGCAAGGCGACACCGGAGGGGGAAGTGACGGGTCCGGCAAGTCGGCGTCAATAAGTAGGGTTGATAAGTGAATTTTATTTGGAGTTTTGGGATGTATTTAGTGGTATCATGTTATGTACGTGCGCATAGGTACACGAGGGAACCTTTAGCAGAAAGTATACGATACTATTGTATGCTGGTTTAGGGGTATTTGGGCTGTAGGTATGTGGGCTTCGAAGTTGGACTTGCGGGCCAAGAAAGAAAAATATATATAATGGCATGTAAAGAACGGAAAAAGGGAAAGAGTGGGACTGGTTTCCGCGTTGAGAAATATTGGGGATGAACGTTTCCTTTTTTCCTAGGAAGGGTTTAACTCGATGTAGCTCGACACATGGTAACGTGGATGGGGTTTATGCCAAGCAAAGAGAGATTCACAACCAATTAAGTAATAAGGTGATTAAAGTTGTATATTTATTTAATAATGGTTAATTAGGATTGAATTAAATAAATTAATCAAATTAATCAAATTAATAAATCGTATTGCTTCTACTACTAATAACTTGTGATTTCATTATCAGATTTTAAACAAAACAAAAGATAATGCGATCGTAATGACGAACGCTACAATACAACGTTGGAGTGGTCGAAGCGGGAAGCTACCGGAATTTGTAATAAAATTAAATTAATGTTTAATTTTATTAAAATGAACCATTTTAATCGACGGATTAAACCAAGGTGAGTTAAACTCACTCAGTTATCCCACTTATAATCTTTTTAAGTCGGGTTTAATGTTTGTATACTATGTTTGCTAATTGTTGGTTGATTTGATGATTGTTTGGATGTTTGTTAAATAGTTTATATCTATTATTTAAATAAAATGTTGTTTAATTTAAATGAAATGACATCGTTATTTTTAACGATGATTTCCAATAGAGGTAACTTACCTAGTTGGTTACGTTTATAATATAAACTTATGAAATTTAAGTTGGATGCTTGAATTAGTCAACCGTTATCGGTTGAATTAATTATTCATGTTTATTATTTTATTTGAGGTAACCTATTTGGATGCAGGGAAAAACAGGTTGGAGGGATCCAATTGGATTCCTCAAATTTATTGCTTATTTTCATATGGTTATGATATGAACTATTTAACCAATATGATCGAATTATTGATTTGGTTACCGATTGTTGAATCTGAATTCAATGTTTGTTTATTATTAACCAATGAGTGATATTGGTTGAGTAATTAATAGCAGATGGCCTAAATATACACTGTTCTATAAAGACCGATTTACCGTCGGGTAAATCGATAGAATTGAAGTTATAAAATTTATTTTATAACTAAAGATCTATTTTTTAAAATCTATTATATTAAATGGGAGTTTATAAAAGGAATTAAATATTTATTATTTATTTATTTAGGTTTATAAGTGATTATTAAATGATTTTATAAAACTGATTCTTATAAGATTGATAAGCAAGTAAGCGGGAATTAACGTGGCGATTAATAATAGAGATATATTGATTCCGAGAATAATTAAAATGGGATTGTATTGGGATTGATTATTATTAATTTAATAAAAATCAAAGTAAATGGAATTAATTTAATTAATTATATTATTAATTAATTTAAAATGGAAAGGGCTAAGTGGAATTGATTAACGAATAAATCATGTTTAGAGGCTGCGTTAACTAAGATTGTTTTATTTAATTAGTTTATTAATTTAATGGGAGTAGTTAATGGTGAAGTTAACCAGTTTTATTTTTAATAAATGTTGAAACTTGATTGTTAGTTATCAAATAATAATCAAAGTGATAATCTAGAAATGTAAAATTTAGTAATGGAAGTTTGTGAAGTTTTAAAACCATGTTTATAGTTTCATGAATATTTAAGCGATTTAAGGTTTTTAATAATATAAATTATGTTTAAATCGAAGATTTAATTTAATTCTTATTGAAATATATTTAATTGGGTTATATGAAATCCATGTTAGGCGATGTTAAAAACTAAGTTTTATTTAATATATTATTGGAACGAGTTATAAGAAAAGGCATTTGAATGAAATAAAAGCCAAGATATGAAATTAAAGAATTAGAATCTAACTGGGTATCGGTTGAGATAAATGATTTTCTAAGTATTGATCTGATGTTGGTTTCGACCACCGGGTTGATATTTATGGAATTATTTTCTTACTGATTTACTGTTAGGAACTAATGGAGGTATGAAATGGAAATCAAATCTGAAAACCCGAATTTGAATTAAAGTGTTTAGGCGAGTTGAGTATAAAGACGCGATATAGATTTGCCATATTAAATTAGAGAAGAAGTTCATCAAGATATAACTAAAATGAGATTTGTTTTGATATCTATCTTAAGATAAGAATGTTATTGATCAAGGTCTAAGAGGTAATTAAATACCCCAACTTGAACGACCTCAGGATTATTGAAGGATGATATTAGTTGTAATGGTGGAGATGTAAGAAGTAGTTTATTTCGAGAAATAATAATACAACGTTATTTGACGGATTTGGAAATACATATAATGGGGTTCCGAAATAAAAGGAAATAAAAGGGGCTTGATGGTATAAAATGATATTTCCATAATAAAATGAGAATGGTGAAAATATAACGATATTTTCAAAGTAAAGAGATGAGATTTAGAATGGGTTTATTCTAAAAAGGTAAGTGACAAATATTTGGTTTTAAATAATGAACCAAAGGAGATTTCGTAATGAGTATTTTTACGATATAATATGAATCGACTTTCCAAATATTAGAAAATAAGTAATATTGTAGCAATGTTTTAAAATGATATAAAATGGGAAACTTGATATGATTTTAAGATATATTTTTAAGTATTTAAAATGAAATGATTTGAGAATATTAATATACTAAAACAGAAATATTATTTTCGGTATTACAATTGATATATATATATATATTATTGGCCAAGTGACACTGTATAATAAACCATGGATTCATTTATTCTTATGATTGTTTATTTTGATAGTTAAAGAATCGACTATCAAAATCATACCTAACGCGTTGTGGTACAGAAAGACTGGGATCGAATTTATATTCGAAAATCATTCTGAATCAGCAACTATGTAAACAAAGAAGATATCTGAAGCTGATTGAGATAGAACAATTGAAGGCCATAAATCCTCATGAATGAAAGGACTAATGTTGGATTTATCTGGCTGATCCCTAAAAATATTTTGACAGTGATTCTGTCAAGATTGAAATCTACGGATTGCAAGGACTACTCGCTACTGATCTATAGAGTGATTCCTAGGATGTGGTAGGAGGGTACCTTCGGTTCATCGTGTTCCTGGATGATTTGTATGGACGATGTAGGATTCAAAAGTGAATGGTGGCCAGATGTTCAAAAAGAGAATTACAACCTCAAGCCTCATCAAACGGGAAATGACAGAAATCGGGCAGGCAGCATGGCTATGTGGGTCGCTCCCATTAGGATGTATAATCACCTATCTAGGGAAAATCCATTTCATTCTTTATCTATTTTCAATATTGTCACTTTTCGGGAAACGGTGGGTCGCACCCAACCGTTGGTGATATACATTTGATACACTCAACGAAATGAGTGGTCGGTCATGAATGGCTGGGTTGCAAGATGTTCTTGTTGAACCCAGTGTATTCCCCTCTAGAGATACACTATCAGAAGGTGGTTCCATACCTTATCATAGTCGGAATTCAATCTCCAATAAGCACCCATGGTTTTGATTGTATAATATTTATGTGGAGCGTGAGATGCAAGCGTTCTGCTAGATAGTTATTTATTTGTGTTTAGACATTATTATAATATCAGAAAAAGATATTGATTTCAAAATGTTTTAGGTTATCATAAGGTAAAAATCGTTCGTATTTATGTGTGGAATTGGTCTTACGATTATCCTATTTCTTTCGAAAGGAAATGTTTTAACTTTAAAAATCAAGTTGGATGATATTATAAACTTAGCGAGTTTTTTTTACTCTGGTTCACCAGACTAATCCGGCGTTTGTAATGCTCGGGTTAGCCCGAGTTTTACAGGTATAGGTTACCGGATGCTGTGAAGTCCAGAGACGAGCTGGAGAAGATCAGACGTATGATATCTAGTTTTTACTCTGATTTGTGTTGTATTAGAGGACAGATATTTATAACTGTCCAGATGTATTGATGCATTTTGATGTTTGTAAGTATATTTCAAAGCCTTCAATAAAGATTTATTTCTATATTATATTTTGTTCCGTTGCGATGTGAGACTCTGTGTTGTAATGTCCTTCTTTTTATTCTCCTATTCTTAACTTTCTTTCTTCCTTATCTCACCCTCTAAATTCTTCCTTTTAGCCTTCTACGGTTTTCAATACTTGAATTTGGATACGGGACGTGTTAATGTCAAGATTCGAGCATTAGAATTTCCGGGATGTTACAAGACTCCTCACATACTATCTTCAGCCTCTCATCTCAAAACTTCTTCGTTTCCTTTCCTCGTTCTCGACAAATCGTTGATGAAATTCGTATTTATTCAAATTGATTTTAAATCAATTTATTGCTCTATTAAATTATTTGGTTCTCAATAAATCAATTCTTAGTTATCAAAATTCTCTTAGGAATTAAATTCTTAAATTTTTGAGAAATTTGATAGCGTCTCTCTCGTATGGCTCTATCATATAACTCCCAAAATTTGCCTCCTTATACCTTCTCTAATCATTAGAGAATCCATAAAACCAACTAGTTTTCCACATAGGCTTCCTAAATCCATATTAAAATATACTAACTTGTATCTTATGTTAGTATTCAACTCTTATCCTCTTGTACTTTCGTTCATATCATCCATAAATCCAAACAGATTCATTTGTATAACCAGGATTTAACTATTATTATAGTTGGAACACATTTCCATTATTATTCACCCATTATCATTCTTCAACATTCATGTAACACCCCAAATTTTAACGACGTTAAAAGAGGATAAATTAAATAATAATTAATTTAACATTCGGGATTAGAGGGAACGGACTATGCCATTGCGTCCGTCTCGAAATTCTGGTCAGAATGGACATTTGGTTTGCGTAAAACGGACACCGTATGAAAAAGTTATGAAGGTTCTAAGTTTGTTTACGCACAAGATAAATATATATATATATATAATAAATTCCAGAACCTTCAAAAAACAATTCAAAAATCAAGATCGGGCCAAAGCGGGCTGGGTGGGAAAATTCCCGCTCGTGGGTGTCGACCCCCCCCCCCCCGGACAGATCTGGGCAGAATTCGTTTTACGTACCTAGACTTGATTCTGGGTCTGGTTCATTGGTTCTAGGTTATAAATATGGTTCCCTATTCTTTTATTTTCTCCATTGGAGATCATAAAGGCCATATGCTGTTGGGTTGCAAATTGAAACAGAATCAAAGTCTACTACAATCAATTTAGCTATTCAAAATTCAGTTCTCTCTCTCTCTAAATTTTATGAACCTAACGCTATGAGTTTTTAGTCACTTTTAGGTTTAAATGGATAAATGTGAATTAGGATAGAGTACGAATTGGGCATATGTTGTGAATCATGAACTTATGCAAGTTTATTATGTCATTATCCCTGGATCTAATATGATTATGGACATTCTACTATGCTGATTATGTAGATCTTGACTTGCAACTATATTGTGGGAAATGCGAACTTGTTAATTTAGATCTAATCCTTATTGCTAATCACCTTTCACCTGTTATGTTGTAGTAATCATGATATGTTGTAAACTTGACATGTGATGCCACCCTTATAGATCTAATCATGCTATTATGTCACCCTAATTTTGTTAGACATCTAAATGACAAGTTTAGACCATGTTATGTTGACTTTGACATTGTAGTTGCCACAAGTTCATCATCTCTGTGTTCACCCTGTTATGATGATTACATGTCCATTCACCTTTTTGTCATGCTTATGCCAAAACTATGCTGAGACTGTCACCTTTGTCACTCCCTTTTTATTGTTATGGCGAGGCTACTTTGTAGCCTCGATGACGCCAAAATACATGTGATCACGTTAGTTAGGAAATGGGGAAAATGGGATTTATAATTGGCATAATTTATATAATGTTTATATAAGTTGGACATATAATTCAAATAGGGAAACATAGAAATAATCACCTATAATGACATAGGTAAATTTGGGTAAAAATGGCATAATTCGAATATGACCATTTATGGACATGTAATTCAAATTATTGTTGCAAAATAGGTATTGACACCTATAAAAGGAAAGGATTAATTAATTGGTAAATTAATTAAAAATGGAATGTTAGTAATTACAATTAGGAATTGTAATTGTACTTATGACACGAGGTTAGGTTACGTTAGTGGTGGAATTCTGCCCGGACCCGACCGGCATATCCAGCAGCCACTAATGTTGAACCTAATGTGGGAGGTCTAAGTATGTAAATATGAATCCGGCTAAGACACGAGGTTAGGCCAAACTATGGAATAAGACTTCCCGGAACCGACCGACATATCCAGCATCCACATGTTGCAGGCCTAATGTGGGAGGTCTAACCCAGTATGAAACCATAATTGGACATGGTAATAGAATTGGATTACTTAACCTAATTTAATTCATAAAGATTGTATGACTATGAACATAAGTTAGGGTTAAGTAAAACTGGATGAGTAGTGGGTGGGTTAAGTAAATTAGAAGGGGTGGGTAATATATAGATATATAGGCCCACAAACTTAACCCAATAAGGTTATGTAATTAAAGACACCTGATGGTATACATAGCCGGTGGAAAATAGAATAAAGTTATGTAACTAAAGACACCCTTTAGGGTAAGCATAACTGGTATAGGACTATGTAATTAAAGACACCTAGGGGCATACATAGTCAGTGAAAAAACTAGTGGGGATACAAGGCAAAGGGGAGAGCTTGTATCATACTGTGTGGGACCCATTTCAATTAGTAACCCGGAGTAGGTATCAAATAAAGAACTCTGTACTTGGCGGAGATAAGGGCACGCTTACTGATTGATTGTAAGAGATCCAAATGGGATGGATGGTGTGGATGGCGCAAACTGACCGGGGACATATGCGTGCATGGGCCGGGCAGAGTGGGCTAAGACGACCGTGACACCAGTAGATATGGTTGTGCACCTCTTGGGTTGCCACTTTAGGATGTGATACCTCCTACTATGGGGCCAGCACAGGGTATCTACGGAATAGGGAGCCGATCGATTATGGTAATGGTTAGGGTACACTCGGACGTATACCCTAAGTCTACCAACTTATTCTGGAAGGGATTATCTAACTTTAGTTATACTAGTAATAGTGCAGAGTAGTCATTAGTGAAGTATGTGTACACCTTACCTTATCTGCCTTGTCACACCTGCCATTTATATAGTGACCTCTCTTACCCACTTTATGCCTGTCATGTTCACCTTTATTTATTTACTGGCTAAAAGTAACTAGACTCGCCAGACTTTATGTCTGACCTTTTTGTTTTTCCCTCTCTCTTCCGTTCCCCCCCCCCCCCCAAAGTTCTTAGGGAGGAAACACCCAGGTTTAATCAGGACTTGGATATTATATTGCTGAAAGCTACTTCTGGAGTATGGCTCAAGTCTTTGTCTCTACTATGGCTTACTCTTTTTATTGGGGAATAATGTTTTTCTTTAATACCTATGTACTCTGATGATGCAAGATAGAAGTATTTGGTTGTAATGGTTTTATGACTTATGTTATTGTGAACTACGGTATTATGTTTTATGTTGAAATAAAAATTTGAAATTTCCGCTGCTATCTTATTTATACCTATCTTGTAATTATTCTGTGTCTGTTTACCTACAACGCTTCACGAAACTTAACGTATTCCCTTAGTGAGTGACATTAACGGACGTGGGTGTCACAATTCATCAGTCCCTAACTGTAAATCGGTAAGAAAATAATCCTCTAAGTATCAACCTCGAAGACTGAAATCAACATCAGATGAATACTCAGAAAATCATTTAACTTAATCAATCCCTAGTTAGGTTCCAATTCCTTAATTTTCAAAAATCAATCAGTTCAGTTCACATGAGTTCATATCCAATTTATCTTTTAATTCTGAATTTACTAGGTAAAAACCCAAATTTTGTTCATTTAAAATTCCTTCATATTCCCTTGATTTCAAATTCCATTTTCGGTTTGTGTTATTTGTATATTTCATTCATATACAAGTTCATTCTTTAAAATCTTGTTATAATAACAACCATCGACACATCCATATATAATCTCAAAAAATTATCCTTTTTATAACAAAATATAATTTTAGCAAAATTATACCATTTACCCATCTTCTAAAACAATACTATGTCGAATTACTCTGTTCAAATGTTTGGAAACACCGATCGATACATTTTGCAACGCTGTATTGATTAGAATTCATAAACCAATCAACATAAGATTAAACAATTTTTATATCAATTAACAATATGCACTCATATATACGCTCAAACTCAATCTAGTGTATTACTAACCCCATCTCTATCGAGTCACACCACAAAGCCAAGGTTACTACTCAACCTTCAGCTCTGATACCAAGTGTGATGACCGCAAATTCATACCTTTCGAGATGACCAAATACAATGTAAGTCCAACCCAGATTACATGAAAATATAAGCCATTACTAGAAAGAAGTTAGAATGTGATAAATAGAAAACATAGAAAATTTTAACAGAAGAAATAAGATAGAAGAAAGAACTAAACAGTACAGAATTTCACAATCGCAACGGAATAAAATATAATAAATATATATAAACTCTTGGAAATACAAAACTTTATCTTTACTTACATACATCATTAGAGTACAACATATATACATTAGTAGAAATAAACTCTATAAATCTGATGATGAAGCCTCCTGCTCTAAGACCCTTCCAGATCATCTATAAATTCTGAACTACTTGACTGCCCATACAAATTTGGGCACCCAAGAGTTTATGGAAAACATAGAAAGATAAACTCTGGGTCAGTCCTGGGACTGGTATGAGTAAAGGATTTTAAAATAGTATGAGAAACTAAAAGGTATCTCGTAAGACCATGCTGCATATAAACACGAAACGTGTTTTTCCCTTATGATAACAAAACATTTTGTATATCGAAATCAGATATTATAATAGTGTCTAGGGTTTTCACAAATAGATTAAAATCTAGCGAAATGCTTGCATCTCACATTTCACTACATAATATACAAACATAACCTCTTGGTGCTTAGGGATAATGGATTTCCAGCTATGACAAGGTATGGAACCACCTTCCGATAGTGTATCTCTAGAGAGAAATACATTGTATTCAACAAGAACATCTTGCAACCCAACCACACATATCGGTCACTCATTTCGCTTGAGTGTACCGAATATATTATCATCTTACGGTTGGCGACAACATAACCGTTCCCGGGAGATATAGAAGAGAAAAAAGTAACAAAAAGAATATCCTCTGGATGCTGACATTATACCCTAATCGAGAGTGACCCACTTAGCCATGCTGCCTGCCCGATTTTTGTCATTTCCTGGTTGTGAAGCTTGAGGTCATAACTTTCTTTTTAGAATAGCATTCCTTTATTCACTTTGAATGCCACATCGTCAAACCCGTTAAATCACAAATTGACTTCCCCAAAACCACGGGTATAAAGCTAAGAGAAACGAATTCCTCCGCCACCAAACACGGTTTTGAAGAGATCAACTTACGCAATCTGTTAGGTATACTCTGTCTGACATTCGTCCATACAAGTTGTCCTAGGACTGGACAAACCGAAGTCACTATCATGTAAATCCATCTTAGGTAATTTCTACCTAGGATCGACAAAACAACCATTGCATAAACACCATCTTCACTTTTACTTTAGATTTGAACAACGCCTAGGTCGAAACAAAGTAGTATTTGGATTTCATTTAGAAAATATATCCCGATCTCTTTGAATCGATGAACGTTAATAACTTTTAGGGCTAAGTGATTCTTAAAGGAATCAAATCAGTATATTTCATATGAGTTTCCATATCCTTAATTGATTATCATACTTATCTACAAAAAATATTTAACATATAAGATTCCAGATTTCAACGTAGTTTGTATAAGTCAATATTAACGAGATGTGATTAAACAAGTTAATTGGGTCATGTCACACATTACCATAATTCAAATCAACAATCAATTATCACAAAAAAATGTCTATCACAATTCAATGATTCAAATAATCATCGTTCATTACTTTGTTTATCTTGGAAAATAATCGTTTCCAAATTACATCTAACTAAGATTTAATTTCGTTTAAGAATTCCATTTATTGATCATATTATCATCCATACTTCAATATATATATATATATATACGACTTATAAATATAATTACTATTTTATTCCCTTAGATGAATAATTAATTCACTGTATATGATTAGTTTAAATATTATTTAAAATGGAAAGTAAATGTTACTTTCCTTAATTTATTATCAAATTCAGAATCCCTTATCGAATCATTTCTTTATCCCATTTATTTCTGAACTTCAGAATAATCTTATCGGTACCGTTCTTACCAAAATTCTTTTACCGATATCCCTCACAACCATTCTTGTCTGCAAACCACTTGCTCCCAAAGTTATCCACTTTGGATTTGAATATTATTCCATTTGGACTTGTTTATCCTATCTACTCGGTTTCATTAATAATTACTATAATAGAGTAAAATTTCAGTTTATCTAGTTCCTATTCACATGAATTTTCCTTTTTTTTTTAATCATTGTTAATTCAATTTTTAAATCATTCTTGCTTTAAAATCTATTTAGCAACCAATTAAATAACAATTTCATTGTTTATTTCAAAATAATTGAGCTCATAAAAAACAATATTACTGATGATCGTACATAATTCGTTTGATTACTTTGAAACGTCAATTACACTTCAACTTAAACTGATTCTCCAGTTTTATATCTTAGTGAATCCGTATTTCATTTTAATTGATTCAAAATAAATAATTTAATTCTATTTACTTATTTGAATGAAATAACTTTCGTTACTTCAGACCAAGTACGACTCCGTCTATAATGATCCTTGTCTGGCCACCCAATGTCTCCATTCTAGATTAACTCCTTTTCTTTTGCAACTATTTTTATTTAATTTATACTTAAAAATATAACTTTTATTTTATTTCTATTTTGTGGCCCATAACCCATTAGCCCAATGCCAAGACTCCTCATTTTTCATATTTCCTGCCCTTCCTTCCTTGTCCTTCTGCCTGTCATCTACCCCATGCTCTCTTTATTTGTTCCGTCGCCTGCCACTCTTCCTTTTCTGTTCTTTATTTCTAACACAAGCTCCAAATCTTGCATATGAATATTGCAAACCAATGCACCTGCTTCGATCGACATTTGCACCAGACAGCTATCCACCCATCTTCCATTTCGGCCATTCATCTTCTTCAAAACTGATCCCGTCCATACTCACTGCTCCGACCCTCTCTCTTCTTCCCAAAGCCGAACTCCATGCCATGCTTCGACCGTGACTCCTCACTCCCTCTTCTTCTTTATCACCTTTCTTACTTCAGATGAACCATTGTGTGCATGTGCAAGTGCACATGTCCTCTGGCTAACACCATCCAACTCTGACAGTCCCCACACATGCCATACCACCCACTGACACTACCCATCACCTAATACCCTTCCGTGATCAACTCCACCAAAAACCACTATTCCACCACAAGCATAAATCTCCTACCTATCTAAGAATCTACCTTCCCACTTGACAACAGGTATATACCCATGTATTCATATATAGGTAAGACATCAGTTTCAAATCAGGCTAACGACCTTACCATTGAACGTATTATCACTCCTCGAATTGCTCGTACACCTGTTGAATACCTTGCATATGAATGTGGAAAGCATATCCTTGTCATCTTAACTAACATGAGTTCGTACGCTGATGGTCTTCATAAGGTAATGTTAGTCCACCTTTTCATATGGAACTCTTACTACATGAATATTTGACAGTATTACAGATTCTTAGCTGTATTAACTACTATGCTTAATACAAATTAGTCGTAGACTCTATTATTTTTGGGTTTGAACTATTGATTTAGCATTTTTGGGTAATTTTCTCTTAATAAATATAGATACACTATCCTTTTATTCATTCTTCATTAATTTTGTGTCCATGTGCTAATACCATGGACTTGTATTGATTTTTTTTCTTGTTCCATTCCTGTTTGTGAACTTCAGACACAGCGCTGGGTATGTGTGTAATCTAAGTATAGTTAAGGCATAAAATAGTAAGATTACTCAACTGATGATGGAGTTTTAAGTGAATTACTCACTTTATGTGTGTTATTCCTTTGTTTCCAAACAATATACCTTATTCAACACACATCACACACTTTCAATCTTTACTCTTTGCTAACCATACATGATTTATTCATTATATTAAGTATTTGCAATATAACTTATACTACATGTCACTGATAATTAGATAATATGGGTGTGTACCAAGTAATATATAATATAACAATCAATGGTGGTTAAAACAAAATAGGTTTGTATTGAGTATACTAACATTATTACTCTGCTGTCTTTCCTAGGTTTTTCTCAACTTTGTTTTAAGTTCTCTCGGCTATTTCTTTTTCTAGTGTAAGTATTCAGGTTTGCTTATAATTAAGGTGTGGATTTATACTGGTATTGATGTGTATTTATATGTGGAAATGGTGCATGGTTTCAAAGACTTGGCAGGGTATTTTATAGATTTTCTTAGCCTTGATGGAGGGGACATTCTAGCTGCTGTAATGACTGATTGAAAGGAGGCATGAAATTTCTAGGTTGATGGAGAAGAGCAGCTATGCATATAGCTGTGAATTGGCTGATAGAAAGGTAACAACTATACATGGTTGTGCACCTATGAAAAAGATGGAGCAGTATAGGTTTAGGGTGTGTATTTGATTGATGGAAAAGAGGCTATGTGCTTAACAGAGCACGACCATGTGTTTTCAGTGGAATACTTGTGTAATAACCCGGAAATCTGGGCCAATTTAAAATTTTTATTTTGGCAATTTTAGCGAATTTTGATTATTTAAAATGAATTATTTTAAATAAAATCGACGAGAAATTTATTTTGAATATAATTCGAACGTATATATTCGTTTGAATCGACGTTAGAATATAAATATTTATTTTAAATTATAAAAGGAATTGAAAATGGCGCGGTAGTTCGATAATTCGATTTCAAAGTTCAAATGAATGTACCGGGTGCAAAATAAACCAGATTTTAGTGAAACCAAAAATAATAGGATCTAATTGAAAATATCTTTCCAACGAATCCGAAAAATCAAAATTTCATAGCGGGGATAAAAAGATATGTCCAGTTGAAAATTCTGAATAGTCGCTAGGGAATTCAGGCCCTTAAAAATGGAATTTTTGCAAACGACCTCGGATTTCGACGAAACTACTTTTGTTGGATCCGTGATGTCAAGTTGTTGCTAGATTCCAAATTTCATAATTTTTCGAATCAATATGTGAGCGTGGCAAAGGAAAACGCGTTTGACCAGTTTTAGTTGATTTTAATCGACTGGAAATTGACCATTTTTCAAACGGTCTCAGAATTTGGTGAAACTAGTTTTGTTAGGACCGTATCGTCAATATGAAGCTAGAAAATATTTTACTGTAATTTTTAGAGTTAGTATGTGGCCCCAGTAAATTGAAATGTACGTTTAAAATTCAATATAATGATTTAAATGTAAATTTGACAAAAACTGATCAAAACGATCGAATCGGCTTACGCAGCATATCCCATTGTGTTCGGAATGGTGGTAAAACGCTAGGGACGAAAGGTGGTGAGTCTCGTTTCAAGGTCGAAAATAAAAGTACCTTTTTAGAATTAAAAAATTAAATAAAAAAAATTCCCCCTTTCTCTCCTACATCCCCTCTGCCCCCCCCCCCCCCCGTTCAGTTTCTTAATCAAAGGAAAAAAAGAAAGAAAAATCCTCCCATCGCAGAAAAACCCGCTGCCACCCACCCTGACTTCGCCGCCGACCTCCCCTTGACACGCGCCTCCACCTCCTCTCCCCCCCCCCCCCCCCGCACCAGTCTCCTCCTCTTCTCCCCCACCAATCGACGTTCGAGCCTCCCCAATTTCACCTCATCGAACCCCACCGCAACCCAGTCCGACCCTCTACCAGCGTCGCACTCCGCCAGCACATTCCCCCCGACAGCGAGCACCCCCTCTGACGACGCGACGCCGACGCCAAGACCCCCTTCCCCCTTCTTCTTCGTCTGAAAACCCGCCTCCTTCGAATGAGAAAAACAGTAAGCCCATTTTCAATTTTATTTATTCATTCATTTTCTATGTAATTAGTTTTGAAGTTTTAAAATAAATCAGTAAATATATATAAATGGCATTATTATTATTTTTAGAATAGAAAAGCTTAGTTTTTATCGTAGGGGAAATATGAAGTTGAAGTCATAAAGAACTGATTTTTCTATATTGAATAGCGAAGTAAAAAATGTGATTTTTATATATTGAATAGTGAAGTAAAAACGTGATTTTTATATGGTGAAAGACGTGATTATTAAATAAGGAAAGACGAGGTTTTTATATAATAAAGGTGAGATTTTTATTATATGAGAAGATTAAAAATATAATTTTTATAATATAGAGAAGTTAAAAATAGAATTTTTATCTATATAGTAGCGATGTAAAAATAGAATTTTTATCTATATAGTAGCGATATAAAAATTCTATTTTTATCTATATAGTAGCGATGTAAAAATAGAATTTTTATCTATATAGTAGCGATGTAAAAATAAAATTTTTATCTATATAGTAGCGATGTAAAAATAGAATTTTTATCTATATAGTAGTGGTGTAAAAATGGGATTTTTATATATTGAATAGCGAAGTAAAAATTCGATTTTTATATATTGAATAGCAAAGTAAAAATTCGATTTTTATATATTGAATAGCGAAGTAAAATTTCGATTTTTATATATTGAATAGCGGAGTAAAAATTTGATTTTTATATATTGAATAGAAAAGTAAAAATTCGATTTTTATATATGTAGTGACTACGGGCAACGAAAGTGACAAGAGGCAAGAACGGCGAAGATTTCTACATAAGAAGATTCGTGATATTGGATTAGCTATCTGTGAGAACTCCTCACCTTTATTTTAATTTATTTCCAGTTAAAATATATACTAGGATGCAGACGGTGTTTAGTAGCACCCGACACCCGTCGTCCACAGACCATGGACGACTTGTATGCTTGGTTGTTTGATTTTGATGTGTAGTTGATTGTGTGATGTGATGTGAAATGAAATAAAATATTTATATAGTTAAAAATATTTTATAGTTAAAAATAGAATTTTTAACGTATATATGAAAGGAAATAAAAATAAACAAATCGGACGATTTGTTTATATACACACATTTGACTAATATTGATTGGGATGATAAATTTTACACATCGCCCAACTGCACAAATAAAATCTGTGTTTGATTGTTTGAAAACCCCACACGGGTATTGGGATGATATATGACATACACTAATCCCAATAGTTAGTTGTAAGTCGATTGATTGATTGAAAGACTGTTATAAGCGTTGAATATTTATATTTGATGCTTATACAGTGTAGAATGCACTTTGGATGATGGTTGATTATTCATCGTTGTTATTGTATACATGTGTTGTAGAAAATCAATATAATTAACATTATATGGTAATTGATTGGGCCTCATTCCATATTTGAAATAGAAATATTTGAAATAGAAATATTTGAAAAGGTAATATTTGAAATAGAAATATTTGAAATAGAAATATTTGAAAATAGAAATATATGAAGCCATGTTGATTAGATTGACGCCATTTTGACGTGAACGATATTTATATCGATTTTATTCATTTTATAATGAATATCGAAAGTGATTTCAAAATCTGATATTTTGAAAAGAATTGAAATTCGAATTAAATTGAATTGATTAGAAATTCGAAATAAACAGAAATGATTTGAATTTCGAATAGAATTGAAATTCGAATTAAATTGAAATAGAATTGAAATCGTTTTGAAATGAATTCGAATTAAATTGAAATAGAACTGAAATCGTTTTGAAATTAATTCGAATTGAAATTGAATAGAAATGAATTCGAATTGAAATTGAATAGAATTGAATACGAATCGAAATTGAATTGAAAACGAATTGAAATTGAATTAAAAATCAATTTGAATTGGAATCAATTTGAAAACGAATGTAAAACGAATTTGAAAGGGAAAATTCAATTTTGATTTGAATTCGAAAAGGGAGTTGAAATCGTTTGAAAACGAATTTAAAATAATTTATAAAAATTCGTTTTAAAAGGAAATCGACGAAGTATATATTATATATATAATATAATGGCCTGAATAGAACGCGTCGCGACAGTTCGCGAACTTCGACAATTGACTTCGAACGGACATTGCGGGAGATCCGACCGTCGGATTCTCCTAAAACCGGAACTGTTGGGTTCGTATCGAAAAGAGCTTTCGAACGAATATTAGAAATTTGAAATCTAACGGTTGGATTTGGAATTATGTCCAAATCAAATTTGGAAAAGGTCGCTATAAGTGCAGTTCGATGGCCGTTGATGGAAATCGACTGTACGGGCCTTGATAAAATTATTAAAAATATCAATAATTTGTGTAAAATCATAAGAAATGATTTTGGAAGAATTGGGATGAAAAACTCCATATTTGAAAAGATAAAAATAGATTTTTATCGAAATGAACTAGTTTTGAACTAGAATTAAAATTCTATTTGTTTTTAAATAAATAAATTGAATTTGGAAAGGGTTTTAAAAATAACTAGAATTTCCAATGATTGCATTGGAGTGGATTTGAATCGAAATTGTCTTCGGAGTGTTTCGATGTTGGATTTCGTGATTATACAGATGTTGTTATGGAAATTTGAAAGATATAGATATATATATATATATCGTTATTTCCAATACGATATCTGTTGGTCGTAGAATTTGATATTGAATATAAGCGGATATATTTTCTATTCAGAGCCTTGTATTTACTATTAAATGTGATTTGGGTTTGTCGTGAATGGTGTCTTCATTAACACTGCTCTTAAGCCCAGTTGAGAAAAGATTAAATCTTTTTATTTAGAATTAATGAAGAGTACCAATTAAATAATATTTGATTGGAATTGAATTGGAATTGATTTTTGGGTTTATCGTGAACAGTGTTTTAGATAACACTTGTTCTTTAACCCGATAATTAATGGAATGTGATGTTGGGTTTATCGTGAACCGTGTTTTAAATGACACTGATTCTTTAACCCAGTTAAAGATTAAAACTAAGTGGAGTTTTAATGAATCTTTAATTAGATTGAAAAGATCGAGAATGGAGTATCACCAGTTTTGCTCCAGGCGATAGTTAAATCTTTAATTCGATATAAACATGAAATGGTAATTGAATTTACCGATAACACCGTGGTGTTAGATGTGAAGTATTACCAGTTTTACTTCATGGGATGAATAGGTGGGGATTGGGAAATAAAATAAATGATTATTCCGGTGTGATTCGCTAAACCCGACTAGTTTGAATTGATATTCAAAAAAGATTAAAGAATAAATTTAAAGAATTTATCTTTGATAAAATTAATGGGAACCATTCCCAAAGTAGAAGAATATTTGAATAAACGAATATTCTGAATTGGAATGAGGCGTATGTCGTGTTTGTGTAACACTTGTTGATTATATACGCGAGTCATTCAGAAAGACCGGGTTTATCCCATTCTGAATAACTGATTCGACGTGGTGTCGAAGATGAAGACGGTGGTTGAAGACCGGAAGTCTTCACGTTGTTTGGGTGATTACTGATGATCTTGATTGGGCTGTACACCCAAGAGGAGGGAATCAGTTAGTGATCGTCCAGACGTACTTGGAGATCGATGGATATGCGGGGTACTAGGTGCCTCCGGTTTCATTCAGACTCAGAACGAACTTGTAAATGGACTGTGTGTCTGACATTGGATTTTAGTATGTGTGATTGATTTCTATTAAATATATATCTGTTTGGCGGCGGAGAATTTATTCTCTTGCTTAACGCCCTTCTCTGAGACGTACGAGCTCAGGGGTTATATACAGGAGGATATCAAACGCATAGAGTGAATTGCCTGTGTGGCATGCCTAAGTGGCAAATGATCAAGGCTTCTGTTGAAAAGCAAAGTCTTGTGGTTGATGATCAAAGCACCGCCTGTGTGGCATAGCTTTGTGTAACGTGAATTCGCGAGCCTCACACCCCGGTTGTGAACCAGAAATGGGAGAGGACCTCGGGGAGGGCATGCGTTTCCTTCTAGCTAGGGTGGTGTCAGTGACCTACCAGCCCTGACATTTATATACTTTTCACCTGTGTGGTTGTTGCTGTTGCGAGGCACCTCGGTTTGATCGGACGATCCGGGTCCGATGGAGTCATTCGTTGGCTCATTTACGCCCCAAAGGGCGGGGAAACGTAGTGTTCAGGCATAATAATCCACATCGGTGGACCGGCCCTGACGATCCAAGGGGCAGTTGCAGCTGTTCCTGAGGCTCGGGCTAGACAGTCTCGAATCGGTAGAGGACTATCTTTTGCCTCGGTTCACAGATGGAAATCCAACTTCCAAATATGTGACATTTGCGGTTTTAATTGTAGAACTAGTATGGCGACATGATATATGGTACCCATGCCGTCTATGATTGATACTTATGATTTGAAGTTGTTTTATACACTATACACTTATAATAGTATCAAATGATTTGTTTAAAACGTACTAAGCATGTTTGGCTATTATAAGGGAAAACCCTATCCCCCGGCTTGCGTTGCATTGTGTGATAGGACCTGGGTCTTATAATAGCTTCATTTTTTTCAAAAAGCAATGCGCTGTTTTGTTATATGCACTGGTATTCTTAGGAGGAAACCCGTTCCGTGTTATACGGCGTGGTCCCTTGATATATCTGATTTAAAGTAAAGTTTTAAATAACTGTTTTAGTTCTCACACCAGTCCCATGACTGACCTGGAGTTTTTTGTTTTGACCTAAACTCTGGGTGCCCCTATTTTGACACGGGCAGCTAGTAGTTTTGGTTTTGCAGATTTATATTCACAGGATCCTAGTTTACAGCTGGAACGATATCCGGAAAGCTTTGTATCCGAATATCTCCTTCTAGTTATGTTTTGTATTATTTCCGCTGCGATGTATTTAAATGTAATTTAAATCTCTGATATTTCTGTGTAATATTCATTTATACTCTGTATATTCTTGTATTCTGATGGAATTGTTGTAATTAACAATGAAATGTTCTTCCGTCTGCGTTCTATTGTGGCTTGTTCTCGAACTATCCGCGCTTTTCCTCACCGGGGAAGTTACGGGTTTTTACAACTTGGCCATTCATAGTATCAATTGCCTATATATTCACTGTCATGACTTTGCAATTCATGTACAAACACATGTTTTCATTAAATGTTTAGATTATAGATCCCAGGCTATAACTTCTTAGCTACAAATGGATATACTTCATCCTTAAGCAACCAATTCATATTAAAAAGATATGATTTGAACATACAATGCTTATGTACTACAGAAACGCAAAATGGCAACATAATGTACAAAACATATTTCTATTGATTCAATTCAATGGGCTTTTTTTTTAGATTAATCATATGACATACTCTTATCCATAAATTGTCATATTATCTTATATGTATATATATATATGAAGTAATAAAATATTCACAAAAGTATAAACAAAAATTACTATCTTGTTATACATATATGCATACACATATATATACTAAAGGTCATAGAAGATAAATTTATATTTTCTCAAATATAAAAACTCCAAGTTTACTTAAACAAATATATTTTTTATCTAAATTAAGTTTTAAATGAGAATAAAAATGTTACAACGACATTACCTATGTATACAAGTCAAAAAATTACATAAAGGATTTAAAACTAATGATTATTCCAAATTTCAAGAATATACACATTCAATATTATTTAATTAAATTTCTATCATAAATGTAAGATTTATAGATTATAAATTTGGCCAAAAATCCGGGACAATACACAAGGGAGGTAAAAGATGGATCGGGCAGGGAAATTGAGGGTGATCTGCTGTGTTGATTAGGAGATTTGAATTTTCTAAATTCATGGATCTGGCAAGAAGGAATGGACGAATAGGGCAAGAGATCTTAGGTTATCAGCTTGAGTGGTTCACCATTTTTGGTTTGTGCAAAAATGTGGGATTTGGAAAAAAAAGTAGGAGTGATCGGCCAACATTTCTTAACTGATTGACCCATGGTGATCACTCATTTTTGAGTGATTACACTTGGTTTTGGCCAGATTTCATTTTTACTAAGTTTTCGAGCATCGTGAGTCGTGCAAGCCGTTTTTGCTGATCGATGCGTGCTAATCAATTATTTTTGAGTGCGCAAGACTACTTTTTACCAATCATAAATATTTTTCCGCGACGAGTTTTCCTGCATGATCGGACCGACGTGCTTAGGTATTTTGAGCTGATCGGACCGAGTCGATCATGTATTTACTTTTCCAAGCTTATTAATGATGAATTTTGAAATTGACATTATTTCTATATTTTTCCGAACACTTCTCGACTTCAATTAAATCGCGTTGCGTTTTCCTACGATGTTCTCGAAATATGGGCACATCGTTATTCATAACTTTAATTGCGACTGTTTGACCTTATACGGGTCAACACAGATCACGATAATTTAATAAAATGTTAACACGGTTTACGGAAACTAAATCGTCCTTAGTACTATCATTTGAAATAAAAATATGATGTCATTTAAGTATGTTTAAGTAAAATGTCAAACTAGCGTTGTTAAATATGTTGTGATAATTGTTTGTTGATTAATTTGACAGTTATATTGTGATTATCCGAACATGAATAGTTTAAATTAAACGTTGACACATTTAATCATTCTGTATTAGATCATGGTTTAAATTTGAAAGTTGAATCGTATATGTGAAATAATTTCAGTAGCTAAGTCCTGCTAATCAATTAGGATATAGAAACCCGTATAAAATATGTTGATTTGATTGCTATTAAATATCACTTGACCCTAAAAGATACTAACGTTATCACTTAGAAGAGTCCGAAATCTAAATTTGAACTTTGATCCGATTTATACGATTACAAGTCGAAGATTTTTGAAGATGGAGTTTATGCAAGGGTTGTTCTGTCGATCCTAGGTATAAATTGCCTAAGATGGATTTTCAGGATAGTGCCTTCGGTTTATCATGACCCAAGACAACTTGTATGGACAAATGTCTGACAACGTATGCCTAATAGATCGCGTGAGTTGATCTCTTCAAACTTATTTACATTGGTGGTGGAGGAATTCGTTTCTCTTAGCTTTATACCCGTACTTATTTTTGGGGAAGCCAATTCGTCATTTGGCAGTTATGACGATATGGCATTCAACGTAAATGAAAATGTTATATTACAAAAAGGTAAGTATAGCCTCAAGCCTCATAACCGGGAAATGACAAAAATCGGGCAGGCAACATGGCTGTGTGGGTTGCTCCCAACAGGGTGAATTATCATCATCCAGAGAAAATTTCTTTGTTACGTCTTTCACTTCTGTATCTCCCGGGAAACGGTGGTTGGCCAACCGTTGGTGATAAGACATTCTGTACACTCAAGAGAAACGAGTAGTCAATCATGTGTGGCTGGATTTCAAGATGTTCTTATTGAACCCAATGTATTTCTCTCTAGAGATACACCATCAGAAGGTGGATCCATACCTTGTCATAGTTGGAAACCCATTATCCCTAAGCACCTTACAGTTTTGTTTGTATACTATGTATTGAAATGTGAGATGTAAGCATTTCAATAGATTTTGATTAATTTTGAAAACCCTAGACACTATCATAATATCTGATTTCGATATACATTGTGTTTTTTGTTCTCATAAGGTAAAAATCCGTTACGTGTTCATTTGCGGCGTGGTCTTATGAGATACCCTTTATTTCTCAAACTATTTTAAAGATTGTTTACTCACACCAGTCCCATGACTGACCTAGAGTTTATTTTTAATGTTTTCCATATACTCATGCCCAAATTTGTATGGACAACTAAGTAGTTCAGCATTTTACAGATACACTTGGATGAGCTTGGTGCAGGAGGCTTCAACATTATATACGTAGAATTTATTTCCGATGTGATGTATATGTTATTGTAATCTAATGATGTATGTAAGTACAAATATAGTTTTGTATTTCAAGAGATGTTGTATAATATATTTTGTTCTTTCTGCTGTGAGACTCGTGTTTACCCTGATTCTAATTATTGTGTTCTTCTTTTTCTTTTATTTTATCTTTCTTTCTTTCTTTCTTTCAATTTCTCAACCTCTAACTTCTTTCTCTTGATGATCTGGTATTTTCAGTGTTTGGAGGTCGGCATGTTATACATTGAATGTATTTATGTCGATTTTCAGAAATGAAAATTTTGTAACATCCCTGAATCTTAGCCATTTAATATTGAATATTTAAATTTATTTTTATATATTTATTTGTAATAATAAATGGATTTTTAGTATGAAGTTATCGATTTAATATCAAAGTTATTGAATTATCGTAATACGAAACGATAACAATTGAATTAAGAGTTAAAACCGAATCGAAACAATTCAAGCGATCAATATAAATTCTATCTGAATATAAAAGATAATAATAATTTATTATCAATGAATTTGATTGGTTTGAATTTAAAATAATTAAATTGAATTTAAATCATCGGTTTAAATTGATATCTTTTCAAGACGATCGAATCAGGCTTCGGAACATGTCCCAATGTGTTCAAAATAGTGTTTAAACCCTAGGAACGTCAGTTGTTGTGTTCCGATTGGAATTCGGAACTCGAAATATATTATTATAAAATTTAAAGGGATAAGAACAAATTCAAATTGAATTAAATACATGTCATTTCAAGCCACCCTAAAACATTGCCTGGCCGACCTATCTTTGTAACAACGTGGACAAAATTTCTTTCCTCGAGCCACTTAAATTGTCCTCCGTCTTCGATATCTTGGAAACCAGAAATTAATGGACTCATACTTCTTGTTTCCCTCGCGCTTGTATATTAACCCATAAGCCTTCATTTCTAACCATTTCTAAATCCACAAGTAAACAGTTCAAGCCATTTCCTTTTCAGTAAACTGAAATCGATCTCCGAATAAAATAAATAAAAAAGTAAATTGAAATTGGAACCCGCAATTTGAATCTCGAAGACCTTCTGAAGTTCGAAACCCACCTGACGATGATCACGAGTTGGACGGAAGATGGTTCGAATGGGCTTGGTTACCTGTCGAACTTTTTGAGGAGGAGTTGGATCAATTTTGTTTGTGAATTGTTGTGTCATCGAGTAGTAGTTACTCGCACGTTTTGAGAAGATTCGATGTTGAATGGTTTTAGGGGGAAATAGAGTGTGGTGTTGGTCTTCGAGATGAGGAGGAGCTCTGACTAGGTTCTATCAGAAATCAATTAGGTGGAGTTAGGGCGAGGTGGTGACGGTAGAGAGCTAGTTGGGTGGAGGCACATGTTCTCATCGATTTTGGCATGGTGCGATACAACCTGGTGAAACACAATTTCACTGGCATGTTGAGTGACCTGGTCGCGATGCTTAAAGGGGCATTTCTAGAGCTGAAGCAGGGATCGTTGGGTGCATCAGTGGTTGGGGTAGATCTTCGTGATGGAGCTGTAATAGCCAGAGCATTGTGAGGCGTCCAGGCTAAGATGATATGTGATGTTGTAGAAGACAATAGGATAGCAGTAGAAAATGGTGTTTCAAGTACTAGGATGGTGGATGCAGTAAAGTGGGTTTGGATTTCAGTGGAGTTGATGGGTTAAGATAATGCAGTGATGTGCTGATATATATTAGAGGCAGTTGTGCCGACGATGGGGAGGAGGTTAGACAGCGGCCATGATGGAATAATGGGGCTTAATGTGTTTACAGTGGGGAAAGAAGATTAACAGTGGGTTAAGGTAAATTTTACTTAATTAAATTAATTAAAATGTTTAATTATATATGTGTGTGTGTGCGCGCGCGTGTGTGTGTGAGTGGGTGGGTGGGTGGGTGGTGTATACAACTTGTAAAAAATAACAACATTGTCATACGATTTCAGATCCAAGTGAAACGAAGTGCATTAGAGTCGTATCAACAATATTTAACCATACGAACTGGATTGGAGCTGATTGACAAGCCGTTTCCTCGATTGGTCAAGATTTGCATAGGGATAAGGTATAGGTTTTTATTTTTAATACTTAGGATAATTAATTTATTATTTTGTTAGGTTACTTTAAATTAATGATAGCATAGTTGGTTAATAAAATTATATAATCATAGGGGCAAGATAAATTCATTTGAGTAGAATTGAAACCGAGACATTTTAGAATTTAAAAAAGATTAACTGGATATTTTGCCAAATAAAAATCAAGGTGAGTAAAGTCACTCTCTGGTTCGATGATAATTTATTATATTTGAAAAATTTATTTAATACAAATATTTTTGTGTTGTTTGTTCGTTAATTAGTTGAATTGTTGTTTATTGATAAATTGGGCTTATTATATATATATATTAGTTTCTTAGGGTTGGTGGTTGTGGCTATTATATATATATATATATATATATATTGGATATTTCCCGCAGTACCATTAGCGGATGCCCGCAGTATCATTAGCGGATGACCCTATCGCCCTACGATATACGAGTGGATGACCTTCTATACCGCGATATCCTGCCTTGAAGCGTGATTGGTATTATTTATGTTGTCAAACATCTGTGGTTGCAGGAAAACAGGTTGGAGGGATCCAACTGGATTCCTCAAATTTTATAATTGTTTGTTTCTATATATATTATCATATATGATGTGATTGAAAACATGTGATTGGAAATTGTGTGTTTTGGATGTTTGAATATCACTGACCCTTGGTATTGATATTTAAAAATATTATACAAAGGATTTTTAGATTTAAAAAAGGAAAATTTAATATTTGAAATAAAAATGGAATTTCAAACGGGTTGGGAAATATTTACTTGTTTAATAATAAAAACAAGTCTTGGAATTTATAAATGATGTTTATAAATGGAGAGAAATATTATCATTGATAATATTAAATTTTAATTTCAAGTATGAATTTAAAAAGGGGTTTATAATTTGGAATCGTTTCAAAAAGGAAACGATGAAATTTATTCCGATGTTTGGAATGTAAAGTGAACTGAAATAAATCCATACAGATTTATGATTAGAATTAGACCATATCAAATTTACAAAACAAATAAATAATTTTCAGATAAGATATTGGGATTATATTGAATATAACTAAGTTTTAATATGAAAATAGATTCCACGCATATATATATAAATATATATAAGTTGTATAAATAAAATATTCCAAAATAGGAATCGAGTTCAAATAGAATATTAAAATAAATTAATGAGGTAGTTATTTATAAACAATGTTTATCAATGTAATGAAGTAATTTTCAGTAGATAAATTGGAAATAGATTTTTCAAAATATAAGAAATGGCATCTAAAAGTCATATTTTTAAATGGGATAGAAGAGGGGATTTTGCCGATAAGTAACATCAGTTTTGTATTATAAATTCTTATCCGTCTCAAGATAAGAACTGTTGTCGATCAAGGTCTAAGAGGTAAATAAAATACCCCAACTTGAACGACTTCACTATTATCAAGGGATGATATTAGTTTGTAATGGTAAAGGATGTTGAATTAATTGATTATTCCCACAAAAGGGATTTATAATTGAAATTCGATTATATCGAATTGTTATAAACTATTTTTTGTCCAAGGAAATTGGAATTTAGTATAGAAATTGTGTTGTGAATAATTTATACCCATGTTACGAATTGTAAACAAAAGAAATCAGTGATTTTGAAAAATCAAGATGTTTAAGTTAGATTTGGGAAATTGATTTAATTTATAGTTAAATATTAGTGAATAGAGTTGGAATTTAATTATAAATGAACGTTTATATTTAATTTATTTAAAACGAACTCGCTGCAGCGCGGTATTTCGTAATTTGACGATTCGAACATCAATTGAGTATATAGAACTCAATATAAGTCGAAATTCAAACAAACAAGAAACATCCGGACCTATTAAATGTTAGTTTTCAAATGGAAGAGAAAATTTGGATTTCGTCTTATAAATTTTGAGTTATGTCAAAATCAATTTTTCAGAAAAACGGCTTCATAATTGTTTATGAACCATAATGATTTATTTATATAAGATAAAAGGATTTTGAGTAAATAAAATCCGAATTTCCATTAAAAAATCAAGATTTGAGTTATAAAATAAATACGAACTCGAGCGGAGTAAATAAAGTGATTTTTGATATAAAAAACATATTTTTAATTATCAAATGAAACTAACTAATTTCAAAGAAATTATTTAATAGAGTTTTGGGCCGAACTTAACTTTGTTAACTAAGTTAAACTCGTTAATTGAAATTGGGAATTCGAGTATGAAACATGGATTAGAATTGGGAAGCGAGCAAGGAATTTGAGTTTGATTTGTGTATAAGCGAATTCATATATATTTGAACGTGATATATTCAAATTAAAAGTAGATGAAACCAAGAAGCTAATTAGAAAATTAAATTAGCGAATGGAAAGCGAGTTATGTAAAAAGGATTGAATTGATTGAAATGAATTGGAAATGGCGCATGTTAGACAGGTATGGAATGAAGATAATGAAGATTATAATTTGAGTGCCCGACAAAAAGGTACATGTTTAAATTCCATATATGATTTTATGAGCCTACCAGGAAAGCCGCTTGGCTTTTTGATTTTCTTTTTGAATGAAAAGGCCTAGAAAGGCGTTTTGTAGTTGTACAGATTGAGCCGTGCAAAGGAGGCACTGGCGAAATTTTCCAAAAATTTAAGGAGTTAGAATATTTTTAAGAAAGTTTGATAACTAGAAATCAATATATATATATATAGTTTGATAAGGAAACTTAAAATAGAATATTAATTAAAAAGGGCCAGTGATTGTTTGATGAACGTTTATTTTCCTTTGGTAGTTAAATCACCGACTATCAAAGATTTTTTACCATCATTGTCAATACGGAGAGACCGGTTGGATTTAATATCCGAAAACCACTCCATATAGGCATGGGCGTTGCGAAATAGAAAATGTTGAAGATAATTGAAGATGGAGTAAAAATGCAAGGGTTGTTCTATTTGTCCAATCCCAGGACAATTGTATGTACGAATGTATGACAGAGTATTCCTAACAGATCTCATAAGACGATCTTTTCACGATATTACGTCTGGTGATGGAGAAATCCATTTCACTTAGCTTTTTATACCCGTAATATTTCAAGGAAGATCAACTAGTGATTTGACGTGTTTGATGATGTTGCATTCAAAGTGAATTGTGGCTGAATGTTCTAATAATATAAATGTAGCCTCTAGCCTCGTAACCAAGAAATGACAAAAATCGGGCAAGCAGCCTGGCTTGTTGGGTCATACGCAAGCAGGGTGTGTTATCACCTATCTAGAGAAAAATTAAATTATCCTTCTTTCGCTTCTATATCTTACGGATTATGGTTGGATGGCCAACAACCGTGGGTGATAATACATTCGGTATACTCTAGCTGAATGAGTGGCCGGTCATGTGTGGTCGGGTTGCAAGATGTTCTTGTCGAACCCCAGTATATCCCCTCTAGAGTACACTGATCGGGAAGTGGTCTCATACCTTGTCATAGTTGGAATCCAATATCGAATAAGCATCCTGCGGTTTTTGATTTTATACTATACATGTAGAGTGTGAGATGCAAGCGTTCTACTAGATGGTTATTTATTTGATTTGACATTATAACATCACTGGATTTTGATATCAAAAATGTTTTGGTTATAGTGAGGTAAAAACCGTCCATGTTTATGTGTTGGATGGTCTTACTATTATCCTTTCTTTCAAAAGGATTTTCCAAAGTTAAACAATATGGTTGGAATTTACTCATACCAGTCCCATGACTGACCCAGAGTATATTTTGTTTGTTTTATCCTAAACTCTTAGGTGCCCAAATTTGTATGGGCAGTCAAGTGTTTCAGGCTTTTACAGCTAAACTTGGAGGAGCTTGAAGCAAAAGGCTTCACCGTTAGGTATTTTAGAGTTATTTTCCATTGTATTAAATGTTGCATTGTACTCTGATGATGATATGTATATATGACACAAAATTTTGTATTGCAAAGGTTATGTTATATAATATATTTTGTTTGTTCTTCTGTGAGATTCTGTTTTGTTATTTATGTTCTTCTTCTATCTTTTGCTCCTAATTTCTCGTAATTTTGTGTTATTTGGGTTGGACATGTTTGATATTTATTCAACTCATATAGTATGGATTTGCAAGCCATTACATTTGGTATCAGAGCTTAGGTTGAGCGAACACCTAGGCTTTGGTGGAGGTTTACTCATTAGAGATAGGGTCAGCATTACCCTAGAATGAGTTAAGTGTATATATGAGAGAGCATATTTGTAAGTTAATATAAAAACTATTTTATATTGTGTTGATTGGTTTGTCGAGTTGTTTATGAATTCTGGTCGACACAAAATGTACAACTATATCGATAGGTGTTTTTAAACACTTAAACAGAGTAATTCAACACAGTATTGTTTTTAAAGCTGGGTAAATGAAATAATTTTGCCTAAAATTATATTTTGATATGAAAGGAATAATTTTCCAAAATTATTATAATATATGGATGTGTTGGATGTATTATTATAATCAAATGAGATTATAAAATTGGTATGGTTATATATAATCGAATAAAATTTGTATATGAATAATATATATACAAATTAGAAAAATTAAAATTAGATTGAAACCAGAATTTGGAATTTAAATTCCGAAAAGATGGAAAATATTTTTCCGATGTATATTAAAAGAATATAGCTTTGTTTTGGAAAGATTTTGAATAAAAATCATATTGGATGGATTTTGAATATGATAAAGCACTGAATTCACTTCGGACACTGGAAAACAATTCTGATGATGAAGCGCGCCATCATCGGTATTCATTTTCGAGTTTCTAAGTGATCGATTGCTACCATAGTAAGAATTCCAATGGAAATTTATTTTAGAAAACAAGTTGTTGGAAAATTCAAATGTTTTGGATTTGTGATGGTTATAAACATATCTACGTATATATTTATATGATTTCAAAAGGATTGAGATAAAAACTGGGTATTTGAATGCTAGAATTTAAAACTTAACTTGCGCAAATTAAATAGATTAAAATGAATAAAATGATTTGAAATCAATTGAAGTTGACAAAAAAATGGTCACTTCGTTAACCAAACAATACCAAAGATGAGTAGAATTTTTTTCGTTTATTACGAAGTAAATAAATTGATTGAAATCAACTTGAATAAACATGAATGCATATGTGTGGAAAATGAATTGAGTGTGAATATGTCGATTTTAAACTACTTAAATGAAGTAAATGTGAGTATTTGGCGAATAATATGAATAAAATGAGGTATAAACTAAAGGCTAGAACTTGTATTAGCATATACATGCTAAGTACACATGGTAGGACTTGTTTGGAAATAAATCTGTGTGTTTAACCATTTAAATGAATGAAAGGTATTGAAACCTTAATATTATGAGGCTGATGAGTTTAAATTGAGTAAGTACAGGTAAATGGAGCTAAATGACTTGGTTTTGGATATGTAAACTACATATATACTAAGCATGCGCGCTTAATAAACGCTTATATAAGGTACGTCTACGCAAATTATCAAATTAGGATATATGAACTATTTTTCGACCGTATGGGTCGATGTATACTTTTTCATCTCTTTTGGTATATTGTAAAAGCTCTTCTGTACAGGGGAGACTCTACCAAAAAATTTCCAAAATTTAGGGAGTTAGAAATTTTTTCAAAAGTTTGAAATTTTTTGTAAAGATCAAAGAGATGATTTTTAAATTAAATTAAATTTGAAGGTTTTTGAATGGAAAATAGGAAATAAATATTTTCCATGAAAACTAAAAATTGTATGGACCGGAGTTATAGAATATGAAATACTGGGTTATAACAAAGAGGGTTTTTGAAAAGTTAACGGGTATGTAGCATTTCTTCTGCCTTAGTAATTTCGATGACGAAATTCTTTTAAGGGGAAGGAATGTAACGTCCCGAATTCTTAGCATTTTAATATTGAATTTTTAAATTTATTTTTATATTGGTTTGGAATAATAAATGGATTTTTAATATGAAGTTGTCGATTTAATATCAAAGACATTGAAGTATCGTAATACGAAAAGATAACAATTGAATTAAGAGTTAAAACTGAATCGAAACAATTCAAGCGATCAATATAAATTCTATCTAAATATAAATGATAACAATAATTTATTATCAATGAATTTGACTGGTTTGAATTTAAAATAATTGAATTTAATTTAACGCATTAGTTTAAATTGATATCTTTTCAAGACAAATCAGGCTTCGAAACATGTCCCAGTGTGTTCAAAATAATGTTTAAACCCTAGAAACGTTAGTTATTGTGTTTCGATTGGAGTTCTGAACCCGAAATATATTATTATAAAATTTAAAGGGATAAGAACAAAATCAAATCGAATTAAATACACGTCATTTCGAGCAACCCTAAAACGTTGCCTAGCCGACCTATCATTGTAATAACGTGGACAAAATTTCTATCCTCAAGCCACTTAAATTGTCCCCCGTCTTCGATATCTTGGAAACCAGAAATTAATGGAATCGTACTTCTTTTTTCCCTCGCGCTTGTATATTAACCCATAAGCCTGCATTTCTAACCATTTCTAAATCCACGAGTAAATAGTTCAAGCCATTTCCTTTTCAGTAAACCGAAATCGATCTCCGAATAAAAAAATAAAAAAGTAAATCGAAATCGGAACTCGTAATTTGAATCTCGAAGATCTTTTGAAGTTTGACACCCACCTGAAGACGCTTGCGAGTTGGAAGGAAGATGGTTCGAATGGGCTAGGTTACCTTTCAAACTTTTTGAGAAGGAGTTAGCTAAATTTTGGTTGTGAATTCTCGTGGCATCGAGCAACAGTTGCTCGCACGTTTTGAGAGGATTCGATGATGAATGGTTTTAGGGGAAATAGAGTGTGGCATTGGTCTTCAAGATAAGGAGCTCTGATTGAGCTCTACCAGTAATCAATTTCAGGAGGAGTTAAGGCAAGGTGATGACGGTAGAGAGCTAGTCGGGTGCAGGCACATGTTCTCATTGATTTTGGCATGGTGTGATACAACCTGAAGAAACACGGTTTCACTGGCATGTTGAGTGACCTGGTCGCAATGCTTAAAGTGGAGTTTCTAGAGTTGAAGCAGGTCGTTGAGTGCATCAGTGGTTGGGGCAGATCTTGGTGATGGTGCCGCAATGGCTAGAGCAATGTGAGGCATCCAGGCTGCGATGATCAGTGATGTTGTAGAAGGCAACAACATAGCAGTAGCAAATGGTGTTCCAAGTTATGGGATGGTGGATGCAGTAAATTCCATATGAGATTTTATGAGCCTATTGGGCAAGCTGCTTGGCTTTATTATTTTCTTTTTGAATGAAAACTGAAACACCCCACCCTCCATTAAGGTCACTCACAAGGGACTGCCTTAACTTTGGTGGAGGTTTGTAAGTAAAAGTCACAGATAAAACACAAGATAGATATAAACACATATATATAAGCAGCGGAAAACAAACAGACTTTTTATTTCATAAATACGTGTTCATACAAAACATTTCCATAATTGTCACATAATAACTCCCAAAAATATTACATCATTATTTTTGTCTTTGTTATTAAATAAAGAAGCATGAAACATAATTAAAACCGCATAAAACCCCATGATTGTGTCCCACAGCCATAGCTAAAGCAAGAGAGTCCAAACCGTACATCTACTATCTTGAAGCTTGCAAAAAGTCTGACTAAGCTGAGTTGTTTCCTCCATGTGGACCTGAGGGGGAAACGGAAGAAAAGAAGACGAAAGAAAATAGGGTCAGACATAAAGCCTGGTAAGTCTAGTGACTCTTCAGTATGAGAATAAGAATAAGGGCATGATAAGTATAAACTGGAAATAGGAGAGTGTCATAAACTAAGACAAAGCAGTTTGAATCAAATATACTATCACACCCCATACTATATCTCTGCACCTACATGTATAACTTCTAAACTGGCACCCCATGCTGAGGGTGAAGTGATCCCCTTTTTCTAAAGATCGGCTCCTACTCCCATAATTACATGTGTCTTACGGCCCCCAAAGATTGTAGATACCTATGTTGGTCCCACCATGGGGTGTATCAAGTCCCATGGTGGCGGCCCGACACAATACTAGAATGCATAGGTTATACTACTGGTGCCCCCAGTGCCCTGTTTGTCTGCTCCGAAGTGTGTGCACGCCCGCACTCCGTTAGAACCCACACTGTTGCACCCACCGTCGTTGCTTTGACCGCTTACAATCAGCCCAGTAATCGTGCCCCACTCTGCCTAGTTTCAGGGTACCATGATACCTAATTGGGTTACTGCTGAAATGGGTCCCCGTCACTAGGGTTTTCTAGTCAAACATGTTAAGTGGTTAAGTGTCTGTATTTACCTAACCCCACCCATCAGTTTAGTTAACATGTTGAATTGGTTAAGTGTTTTTAGTTAACTTAACCCTGCCATCCTGACTTGTCTGTCCTTAGCTTTTTAAAGCACCGACCACTCACATTAGACAGATATTGTTACGGTTACTGGATGTGCCAGTCGGTTACGGGAAAATTTACACCGTAACTCAGTCTAACCTCGGGTCTTTATTGGGCTCAATGCTTAACCACCCACATTGGATAGGTATTGTTGTGACTACTGGACACCCGGGCGGGTCCGGGTAGGTTTACATCACAACTCAATCCAACCTCGTGTTAAGCATACTCGTATTTTCTAAATTTACATATTTGTCTTTATTACTTAATATATGTAAATTTGTCAACAATTAAATGTTATGGCCCACATTCCAAGTTTAACATTTTTGGTATAAGAATTTATACCGTTTAAATGCCACCAATTTTGGCATGTGATAAACATGCCAATTTCATATATTTTTATGTTAAGTTTTACTAATATTCCCAACGTTACCCCGTTTAAACATTAGGCTAACAATCCTAGCCTAATTTTCGTTCGTATAGTTTTAACATATAATATTAGGCTAAAAACTTAGCCTAATTTAGCGCACACAAATAGGTATAAGGGAATTCATAAACATAAACATGACATAGGTGTAAACTTGGCATTTTTGGCATAGTCAATATGAACATCATAGGTATGAACTTGCAAAATAGTCAACATGAATGTGAACTTGCAACATGGCCTAAATCAACATATATGTGAACTTGCATTGAAATAGCTATCTAACCAAATAGGTGTCACACAAATTAGCATATGATTTAGATAACATAAGCCTAAACTTGTTTTTGGATCCAGGCATAACATCGAACATCACTAGCATATGACAAGAATATTGCATTTTCATAAATATGTATAACTTTATGACAAGGGTGTGAACTAGATCCAATCGCATATCTAATTACAACATGAAACATGTACTAAAGTGGATCTTGACATGGATCCAATTAGGAACTTGCAACTTTTGTATAAACATAGGGACATGTATATGAACATAACCAATTAGGCATAAAGGTTCTAGCATAAAGTATATACATGAGGTTCTAATCACAAACAACCTATATAATCATATAAACATGAACTATACAACTTGCTTGTGATGTTGTTGTCATTCTAAAAGTACAATAGGATCAACATCAATCTTAATTATACCACAAACATCCCAATTTCATTCGCAACACAATCATTTAAATACATAGATATGAATTAACATCGTCGTTACATAATAGCACAATTCCACTTCCAATTTACATCGAATCAAGTCTTAGTTTTATTCTCATCGGAAAAATCACTATACTTACAACGAACGACGAACTTGGATTCTGGATTCTAAATTCTGAATTTGATATGCTTTCCTTAGGGTAGACTAACATTGTTTTGATTCGTGTTTTACTTCAGTATTGGCTTGTCTCTACGCTTTCTAACTGACGGCCACTCCTAGTTTCTTTCCAGCAGCATGACGGCTTTAGTTCTATATAATTTGTGTGAATTTAGGTTTAGACTTGAGTTGTATTTATAGAATTTTAAACTGATTAGAGCCATCGATGAAGCTAGAGTGAATCAGACCATCCATCTCAAGAGAAGCCAATCAGAAAGCGACATGTAAGCCCTAGTGACTCTGCCAAGCCTCAGAAATCGAACAGAACCCGACCAGGCCAGCCAGGGCCTGACCAAGCAAGTTTTCTGGCCTGGGCGCACTTGGCAGGTGTGCCAATGCAAATTTGTGCTGGCGCACTTCCCAAGTGCGCTAGTGCAATTTTGTTCTGGCGCACTTCCAAAGTGCGCCAGTGCATTCTGACCCGTTTCTGGTTTTTCTTCCCAACTTCGTTCGTCCATATCTTCTTCATACGGTATCCGTTTTACGCAAACTCGGACTCTATCTCAGGCCGATTTCCAAGACAAACGCAATGACGTAACCCATTTTCCTTAATTCCATCATTTAGAATTAATTATACTTTAATTTGCTAAGTTACAGTTAACAGAAAATTCGGGGTGTTACATTCTCCCCTCCTTAAAGGATTTCGTCCCCGAAATCTTCAAGTCTAGGAGAACGTAAGTCCTAATATCCAATCGTCCATCTACTCAATCAACAAACACAGGCGTCCATTGTCCTTAAAAGACTTCTAATGCTTTATGATTATATGCACAGTGTGTGTATATGTCCTTAACTAATGCAAAATCATGCGGTCTACTGATCCAGTTGACCTCCTTAATGCAAATCATGTAAGTGTCATGAATCCATTATGTATGCAAATTTGTCTTTACTCATAATTCTACATGAGTGTGCAACCATCAATACAAATGCGACATCCATATGACAACATACCAAGTTTCAACCACATACAAATATGAGTACATATATGCATATGCAGTATGAAGTGACTGAGCCGATCTAAAACCTAGGGTGTGTGTGTATACGCATCCACGAGCAACCTCTAGCAATCACTTGCAACCACTTGCAGCCATCAACCATAACATGTTTCAAATACATGTTTACATCCAAAGGGGTTTCTACCTAAGGATAAAGGATAATATCGAGGAGATATACCTAAAAAAATAGATACAAGCACAACTTAAGGAAAAAGAGATATCAAAGATGTACCCTCAAAAAGAAAAGGGTAGGCTGCGCGTATTCTGTCCTCAGTATCCCAAGTCGCATCTTCCTCGGCGTCGCTCCACTGAACTTTAACGAGCTCGACTTCGTGGTTGCATAGCTTTTTCACTTCAGTTCCTATGATTCGAGTTGGAACTCTCCTCACAGTTGCTTCGCATTCCACTTCGGCTTCTTCTAAAATGCTTGGCTCCACCACTTCCGCTGATTCATGTGGACATTTTCGGAGATGAGAAACGTGAAAGACGTTGTGAATTCCAGCCAATCTTTTAGGCAGCTCTACTCTATAAGCCATTTTCCCAATCTTCTTGATGATAGGGAATGGTCCTACAAATCTTGGTGCTAGCTTTCCTGCGGATCCGAAGCGAACGACGTTCCTTAAACGAGATACCTTAAGGAAAACCCTGTCCCCAACCTCAAACTCAAGGTCGGTCGTTCTTTTCTCGGCGTAGGATTTCTGTCTGTCTTGGGCCGTCTTCATTCTCCTTCGTATCAAGTCCACTTTTTTTGAAGTCTCTCTAATCATGTCTGGCCCAAGTATAATCTTGTCGGTAGACTCCCACCAACAAGTTGGTGATTGGCAAGGTCTTCCATACAAAGCTTCGAAGGGCGTCATACGATGGTGGCTTGGTAACTGTTGTTATAGGCGAATTCCACTAAAGGAAGGTGATCCTCCCAAGTCCCCCCGAAGTCAAGAACGCACAGTCTTATAAGATCTTCTAGTACTCTATTCACCCTTTCTGTCTGACCATCAGTTTGGGGGTGATAGGCCGTGCTCAAGCATAACTGTGTGCCGACAGCTTCTTGTAGACTCCGCCAAAATTCGCTCGTGAAGATGGGGTCTCTGTCACTCACTATGCTGGAGGGTATTCCATGGAGTCGAACTATTTCCTTGAGGTAAAGAGAAGCTAGAGACGAAGCAGTCCTTCTACTTTTGATAGGTATAAAGTGGGCGCTTTAGTAAGCCTATCCACTATTACCCAAATGCTAGTATTGCCCCTTCTTGACCTAGGCAACCCATCAATGAAGTCCATCGAAATGCTATCCCACTTCCATTGTGGGACTTCTAGAGGATGAAGCAGTCCTCCAGGTTTCTTTTGTTCCGCCTTGACCTGTTGGCATGTCACACACTTAGAAACGAAATCTGCCACGTCCTTCTTTATGCCACTCCAATAGAAAACTCTTTTTACGTCCTTGTACATTTTGTCTCCACCTGGGTGTATTGTCATCTTGGAATGATGTGCCTCCTCGAGAACCTTCTTCACTAAATCCCTAGCTTGTGGGATGCATAGCCTTCCATCCCGTCTCAGCCAACCCTTATCATCGATGGAGTACCTATTGAGGTGACTGGAAGTTTCACCCCTAATTAGTTTATCGATCACATCCACAAGCTGCGGGTCTTCACGTTGTGCGGCCCCTATCGAGTCTAAAAGAGTGAGCCGTACTTCTAGGGATGCCAATAAACCAGGTATAAAATCTGAGGAGGGCATAAAATTAAAACTGGCTATATACTCCAAGCTTTGCCTTTCTACAAAGAGAGGGCTTAGGGTCAGCTTCTTTCTGCTCAACTCGTCTGCTACTACGTTGCCTTTGCCAGGAGTATAGGAAATTTCAAAGTCATACGAGGCAAGGTACTCCATACACCTTTGCTACCTCAAGTTAAGATCTTTCTGCGAGAAAAGATACTTCAATGATTTATGGTCAGTATATAATTCGAACTTCTCACCTAGGAGATAATGGCGCCAAGACTTAAGCGCAAAGACGATGGCGGCCAACTCAAGATTGTGGGTTGGGTAGTTCTTTTCATGCACTTTCAATTGTCTTCAACCATAAGCTACTACCCTCCCTTCTTGCATCAGAACAGCGCCTAGCCCCGTACCACAAGCATCCGTATATACTGTGAACATTTTGCCTCCATCCGGCAAAGTCAGAACTGGGGCTGTTGTGAGAGCCCTTTTTAATCGTTGGAAAGCAAACTCGCAATCCAAATCCCAAGTGAACGCCAGATTCTTCTTTGTTAGCCTTGTGAGTGGAGCTGAGATTTTCGCGAAATCCCTAATGAACTTTCGGTAAAAACCGGCTAGCCCAAGAAAGCTTCGGACTTCAGTTGCATTTCTTGGTGTCTTCCAATCTTGCACTGCCACCACTTTCGCGGGGTCCACAGCTAACCCCTCTTTGGACACTATATGTCCAAGAAATCTTACTTCTTCTCTCCAAAAGTGGCACTTGGAGAATTTGGCTTTTAGCTGATGTGCACGGAGAGTATCCATGATCTCTTTCAGATGCTGAGCATGTTCTTCCTCATTCTTTGAGAAGATCAAAATATCATCTACGAAGACCACCACAAACTTATTGAGGAATTCTCTGAACACCATGCTCATTAGGTCCACGAAATAAGCGGGTGCGTTTGTCAAACCGAAAGGCATGATAAGCCACTCGAAGAAACCATTTGGGGTTCTAAACGCTGTTTTATCAACACTATCTTCAGCTACCCTTAGCTGATGGAATCCAGTAGCTAGATCAAGTTGGGAGAAGACCGACGCACCTACAAGCTGATCAAACAGATCGTCTATTCTGGGAAGCGGGTGTCTATTCTTTTTAGTCAGCTTGTTTAGCTCCCTATAGTACACACAAAGACATAGTGAACCATCTGCTTTGGTGGCGAACACCACTGGAGCACCCCATTTCGAGATACTCCGCCTTATAAACCCTTTCTCGAGAAGCTCCTTAACTTGCTTACTGAGCTCCTTTCTCTCCTTTGGAGCCATGTGTCTAACAGGCAGAGCTATGGGCTTTGCATTATCAACAAGATATATGCGGAAGTCTATTTCCCGCTTCGGAGGTAAGCCTTTCACCTCTTCAAAGACATCCGGATATTCCCGGACTACTCTAACCGACTGCAAATTCTCAACAGAAGCGTCAAGCGACTCTAGATAACTAAGCATAACAGCATTCAAGGGATTATAAGAAATTTCTAGAGTGTTACCGAGCCGAGTCAAGAGCCTAACCAATCTCTTCTCACAATCAAGAATGGCACCGTTACTGGATAACCAGTCCATGCCTAAGATCAGTCCATATCCTGAGAAGCCCAAAACAAAGGCACTACATCTAAATTCAACACTTAGAATAGAGATTTTCAAATCCAAGCAAACCATCGACAAATAAGCCGAGCCCCCAATCGGATTTGAAACAACCAAGTGATCTTCTACCATACTAGTGTCTTGGTGCAGAGATTCTACTAAAGCAGATGAAATAAAGGAGTGTGATGCACCAAAATCAAAGAGAGTGCGAACTGGATTATCATAAAGATAAACTAAGCTTTCTACAGAAATATTTCTACCTCGTTCCTGTGGAGGTGCCACCAGCGCGTGAACTTGTCCGCCTGAGGTGGATCCAGTCCTCTGTCCCTGCCCTCGCTTCTTTAGGTAGTCCTTAGCCAAGTGTCCAGTCTCGCCACAACTGAAGCAACCACCATTCATCTTTGCCTTCTTCTTTCTGCAGTCTTTTGCTATATGTCCCACAGTGCCACAGAAATTGCACTTTCTCTTTTCGCGGGATTTGTTATTCTTCCCGCCTTTCTTGGAGTCTGTTTTTTAGCCTGTAAACCTTTCTTCTTTTCTTGAGGCACTTCCGCCTTTGCCTCTTTCTTGCCTTTATCTTCCTCGTGTAGCAGCGCCATGTCCACCAAGCTTTCATAGGTCGCCCCCATGGGTATATGGGTCATAGCAAGGCTGTGCAGAGGTTCATTCAGGCCTTTGACGAAGTGAAGGGCCTTCTTGTATTGGGTATTTACCCAGCCCAAATCTGGCCAGCTGATTGAACTGATTGACGTACTCCCTGATCGTCATACTCCCTTGCTTAAGAGTTAGGAACTTCTCCATCTGCAGGCTTCTTTCAGCCTGGGAGAGGAATTTCATCTCAAACCTCATCCTGAAATCTTCCCATGTTTCCACTAGCCTCTCTGCAAGCGTAACTTCCCACCAATAGGAAGCTTCATCTTTGAGCAACCACACTGCTAGCTGTATCTTTTGCCTGTCATCAACTTCGAAGATAACGAATAAATCTTCAGTCTCCTTTAGCCAGTTCCTTGCTACCACAAATGATTCAGCTCCATAAAAGTCCTTTCCTCCCATAGCCTTGAAGTCTCTACACGTCTTAGCGAAAGTGTTCCCACGAGGAGGAGGAGGGGGAGGAGGAACCGCTGCCACCGTAGGAGGAGGTATGTCTGCTGGGCCCGCACCATTGGCCCTAGCCTCTAGGTACCTTCGGAACCAGCCAGGGATCGGTACTCCTTCTGGAAGGTTAAGATCTCCAGACATGCCGGAACAAAAAGGAAAGTATTCAAGACAAAGGATAGAGAGATAGTGCATATGGCTTTTGGGGAATTATGCCTTTTTTAAAAATAACTCTTTTTCTTGAAAAAGATGCTTCTTTAAACTTCTTTTTGAAAATAGTTTCAAAAACTATTATCTAGTCTGGTAAATCTATGCTCTGATACTAAGTGAAACACCCCACCCTCCATTAAGGTCACTCACAAGGTACTGCTTTAACTTTGGTGGAGGTTTGTAAGTAAATGTCACAGATAAAACACAAGACAGATATAAACACATATATATAAGCAGCGGAAAACAAACAGACTTTTTATTTCATAAATACGTGTTCATACAAAACATTTCCATAACTGTCACATAATAACTCCCAAAAACATTACATCATTATTTCTGTCTTGGTTATTAAATAAAGAAGCATGAAACATAATTAAAACCGCATAAAACCCCATGATTGTGTCCAACAGCCATAGCCAAAGCAAGAGAGTCCAAACCGTACATCTACTATCTTGAAGCTTGCAAAGAGTCTGACTAAGCTGAGTTGTTTCCTCCTTGTGGACCTGGGGGGAAACGGAAGAAAAGAAGACGAAAGAAAATAGGGTCAGACATAAAGCCTGGTAAGTATAGTGACTCTTCAGTTTGAGAATAAGAATAAAGGCATGATAAGTGTAAACTGGAAATAGGAGAGTGTCATAAACTAAGACAAAGCAGTTTGAATCGAATATACTATCGCACCCCATACTATATCTCTGCACCTGCATGTATTAGTTCTAAACTGGCACCCCATGCTAAGGGTGAAGTGATCCCCTTTTTCTAGAGATCGGCTCCTACTCCCATAATTACATGTGTCTTACGGCCCCCAAAGATTGTAGATACCTATGCTGGTCCCACCATAGGGTGTATCAAGTCCCATGGTGGCAGCCCGACACAATACTAGAATGCATAGGTTATACTACTGGTGCCCCCCAGTGCCCTATTTGTCTTCTCCGAATTGTGCGCACGTCCGCACTCCGTTAGAACCCACACTGTTGCACCCACCGTCGTCGCTTTGACCGCTTACAATCAGCCCAGTAATCGTGCCCCACCCTGCCTAGTTTTAGGGTACCATGATACCTAATTGGGTTACTGCTGAAATGGCTCCCCGTCACTAGGGTTTTCTAGTCAAACATGTTAAGTGGTTAAGTGTCTGTATTTACCTAACCCCACCCATCAGTTTAATTAACATGTTGAATTAGTTAAGTGTTTTTAGTTAACTTAACCCTACCATCCTGACTTGTCTGTCCTTAGCTTTTTAAAGCACTGACCACTCACATTAGACAGATATTGTTACGGTTACTGGATGTGCCGGTCTGTTCCGGGCAGATTTACACTGTAACTAAGTCTAATCTCGGGTCTTTATTGGGCTCAATGCTTAACCACCCACATTGGATAGGTATTGGTGTGACCCCTGGACAGTCGGGCCGGTCCGGGCAGGTTTACATCACAACTCAATCCAACCTCGTGTTAAGCATACTCGTATTTTCTAAATTTACATATTTGTCTTTATTACTTAATATATGTAAATTTGTCAACAATTAAATGTTATGGCCCACATTCCAAGTTTAACATTTTTGGTATAAGAATTTATACCGTTTAAATGCCACCAATTTTGGCATGTGACAAACACGCCAATTTCATATATTTTTATGTCAAGTTTTACTAATATTCCCAACGTTACCCCGTTTAAACATTAGGCTAACAATCTTAGCCTAACTTTCGTTCGCATAGTTTTAACATATAATAGTAGGCTAAAAACTTTGCCAAATTTAGTGCACACAAATAGGCATAAGGGAATTCATAAACATAAACATGACATAGGTGTAAACTTGGCATTTTTGGCATAGTCAATATGAACATCATAGGTATGAACTTGCAAAATAGTCAACATGAATGTGAACTTGCAACATGGCCTAAATCAACATATATGTGAATTTGCATTGAAATAGCTATCTAACCAAATAGGTGTCACACAAATTAGCATATGATTTAGATAACATAAGCCTAAACTTGTTTTTGGATCCAGGCATAACATCGAACATCACTAGCATATGACAAGAATATGGCATTTTCATAAATTTGTATAACTTTATGACAAGGGTGTGAACTAGATCCAATCGCATATCTAATTACAACATGAAACATGTACTAAAGTGGATCTTGACATGGATCCAATTAGGAACTTGCAACTTTTGTATAAACATAGGGATATGTATATGAACATAACCATTTAGGCATAAAGGTTCTAGCATAAAGTATATACATGAGGTTCTAATCACAAACAACCTATATAATCATATAAACATGAACTATACAACTTGCTTGTGATGTTGTTGTCATTCTAAAAGTACAATAGGATCAACATCAATCTTAATTATACCACAAACATCCCAATTTCATTCGCAACATAATCATTTCAATACATAGATATGAATTAACATCGTCGTTACATAATAGCACAATTCCACTTCCAATTTACATCGAATCAAGTCTTAGTTTTATTCTCATTGGAAAAATCACTATACTTACAACGAACGACGAACTCGGATTCTAGATTCTGAATTCTGAATTTGATATGCTTTCCTTTGGGTAGACTAACGTTGTTTTGATTCGTGTTTTACTTTAGTATTGGCTTGTCTCTAAGCTTTCTAACTGACGGCCACTCCTAGTTTCTTTCCAGCAGCATGACGGCTTTAGTTCTATATAATTTGTGTGAATTTAGGTTTAGACTTGAGTTGTATTTATAGAATTTTAAACTGATTAGAGCCGTCGATGAAGCTAGTGTGAATCCAGACCATCCATCTCAAGAGAAGCCAATCAGAAAGCGACATGTAAGCCCTAGTGACTCAGCCAAGCCTCAGAAATCGACCAGAACCCGACCAGGCCAGCTTCGTTCGTCAGTGCAAATTTGTACTAGCGCACTTCCCAAGTGCGCCAGTGCAATTTAGTTCTGGCGCACTTCCCAAGTGCGCAAGTGCATTCTGACCCGTTTCTGGTTTTTCTGCCCAACTTCGTTCGTCCATATCTTCTTCATACGTTAACCGTTTTATGCGAACTCAGACTCTATGTCAAGCAGAATTCTGAGACGAACGCAATGGCTTAACCCATTTTCCTTAATTCCATCATTTAGAATTAATTATACTTTAATTTGCTAAGTTGCAGTTAACAGAAAATTCAGGGTGTTACAAAAACAGTCTAGAGAGGCGTTTTGTAGTTGTACCGGCTAGAAAAATTTTCCGAAAAGTTAAGAATATTTGATAACTAGAAATCAATATATCCATATATGTAGAGTTCGATAAGGTAGCCAGTGATTGTTTGATGATTGTTTGTTTTCCTTTGATAGTTAAATCACCGGCTATCAAAGATTTTTGACCATCATTGTCAATACGGAGAGACCGGTCGGATTTAAAATCTAATAACCACTCCGTATAGGCATAGGCGTTGCGAATTAGAAAATGCTGAAGATAATTGGAGATAGAGTAAAAAAGCATGTGTTGTTCTGTTTGTCCAGTCCCAGGACAACTTATATGGACGAATGTATGACAGAGTATTCCTAATAGATCACATAAGATGATCTTTTCAAGATATTACGTCTGGTGGCGGATAAATTCGTTTCTCTTAGCTTTTCATACCTATAACGATCTGAAATACCCCGATCTCCGAAGAGACAGAAAACAACGAACTGAGGTGAGAACACGATAAATCATAACACAAACAATATAACATTTCATTGCTTATTATAACAATTACATCAGAGTAAAAGAATATATCAGAGTATGAATAAATAGTATACATCAGAAAAATATCAGAGATTTAAAATACAAAGCAATAGAAAATAATACATAACACAACTGAAAGAGATACACAAATACAAAGCTTTCCGAATACAGCTTCAGTTGCTATCCAGAATCCTGTGAAAATAATATCTACAAAACCTAAACTACTAGCTGCCCGTGTGGAAAAAAGGGGCACCCAGAGTTTAGGTAGAGACAATAAACTCCGAGTCTGTCATGGGACTGGTGTGAGAACTAAAACAGTTATTAACTTTATTTTAAATTTAGGTAAATCAAGGGACCACATCGTATAACACGGAACGGGTTCACCCCCAAGAATACCAGTGCATAAAACAAACAGCGCCATGCTAATTAAAGAAAATGTAGCTATTATAAGACTCAGGTCCCATCACACAATGCAACGCAAGCCGGAGGATAAAGTTTTACCTTATAATAGCCAAATAATGCTTGATACATCAAATTTCATCTTTTATTATTACTATAAGTGAAGAAATCAACTTCAAATATAAATGTATCAATCATAGATGACATGGGTACCATATATCATGTCTCCATAAAAGTTTTACAACTAAAACCGAAATGTCGTATTGGAAATTGGATTTCCATCATGAACCAAAGTAAGGGATCGTCCTTACCGAATTCGAGACAATCTAGCCATGTCTCGGGATTTAGCCGCAACTGCACCTGGAGCTACAGGGTCGGTCCACCCTTACGTTTGTGGATTATAATTCCTGAACAATACGTTTCCCTGCCCTATGGGGTATAAATCTAGTCAGTATGTCGACCATATCCATCCATCTGCCCCGTAGTGACCGATATATCCAAGGTACATCGCTTTCCATCATCCACATAAGTAAAAATGTCTGAGCTCCATACCATGACACCACTTCTATCTACAAAGAAACGCAAGTTCTCCCTGGATCCTCTCCCTTTTTGGTTCATACCGAGGTGTGAGGCTCGCGAATTAACGCTATACACAAAGCTATGCTATTTGAAGTCGCGCTTTGATCATCAACCACAAGTCTCTGCTTTTCAACAAAAGCCTTGATCATTTGCATCTTAGCATGCCACACTGACAACTCACGCCATGCGACTGATGTCTATCGATATATAACCTCTAAGCTCGTACGTCTCAGAGAAGGGTGTTAAGCAAGATAATAAATTCTCCGCCACCAAACAGATATATATTTAGCAGAGATCAACAATACAATTCGAAATACAATGTTAGACTTGTAATCCTGTCTTTAACTGGGTTAAAGAACCAATGTCATTTAAAACACAGTTCACGATAAACCCAAAATCACATTCCATTAATTATGGAATCTTCACGTAAAATAGATAATTATATATAATCGATATCAATTTCCGTATCCGACTAATAATATAAATGGAATAACAACAAAGCCTTTTAAATTCCATATATATTAACAGTCTTCCTCCACAGAAGCTCAATATGATTATTACTAAATTGAATTCCATTCAATTCCAATTTAATATATTAAATTGGAAAACTTTACTTTGGAAATTTTCCATTAATCTTAATTAAAAGATTTATAAGTTCCAAATCACATTTCACTGTTAATTTGAGTTAAAGAACGAATGTCATCTAAAACACAGTTCACGATAAACCCACAATCAACTTTCATTTCAATTCCAATTAAATGTTAATTAATTGGTAAACATCTCTAAAACTTAATTAAAAGATTTATTCTTTTCTCAATTGGGATTAATAACAGTGTTAATGAAGACACCATTCACGACAAACCCAAAATCCAATTTAATATCAAATACAAGGACCTGAATAGAAATTATATTGGCTTATATTCAATATCAAATTCTGAAACTAACGGATATCGTATTGGGAATAATGATATTTGTATCATCCAAATTCCCATAACAATATTCGTATAGCCACGGAATCCAATATCGAAATATTCCGAAGATTATTTCCATTACAATCCATTCCGATTTATTCATTGGAAAATTCTAGTTATTTTAAAACAATTTCAAATCCATTTTTATTTCTTAAAAAATTTTGGATTATTATACTAGTTAATAACTAGTTCATTTCGATAAAAAAATATTTTTGCCTTTACAAATGTGGAACTTTTCATCCAAATTATTTCAAAATCATTTATTATGATTTTACACAAATTATTAATATTTTTAATAATTTTATCAAGGCCCGTACAGTCGGTTTCCAATAACGGCCACCGAACTGCATCCATAGCGACCTTTTCCAAATTTGATTTGGACATAATTTTAAATCCAGCCGTTAGATTTCAAATATCTTATATTCATTGGAAAGCTCTTTCCGATACAAACCCAACGGTTCCAGTTTTAGGAGAATCCGATGGTCGGATCTCCCGTAATGTCAATTCGAAGTCAATGGTTGAAATTCGCGAACGGTCGCGGCGCGACGCGTTCTATTCACGCTATTATATTATATATAATATATATATTATATATATTTTGTTCGAACCGTATTTTATAAATTCGTTTTAAAAACGATTCCCACTTTCATTTCAATTTTGAATCAAAATTGAATACTCTTTATCATTATAATATTTAAATTATATTATTTTCAAAATATCATATTTTGAAATAATTTCCTTTTCGATATTCATTATAAAAATGAATAAAATCGATATAAATATCGTTCACATTAAAATAGCGCAACTCTAATCAACACGGCTTCACATATTTCAATATTTTCATGTCCATCCAAAATCGGACATCAAATTCACATTTTAATCCTTTACTGAATATTATTTTAAAATATTTTTTATTTTAAAATATTCGTTATTTTAAAATATTCGTTATTTCTGAATCGAAATGCGACTCGATCAAATACCATATAATTTTAGTTATATGGATTTCATACATCACATGTATTCAACAATGATGATAAATAATCTTTCAACATTCAAACATCATCCAGAGTGACATTTACAACTGTATAAGCGTTAAAATAAACAAATAATGCTCACCACAACCTTTCAACCCATCGATTGACATACCACTAATTATTGGGATTAGTGTATGTCGAATATCATCCCAATACCCTTGTAGGGTTTCAACCAACAAATACTGATTATTATTTGTGTAGTTGGGCGATGTGTAAAATTTATCGTCCCAATCAATGTCAGTTAAATCGGTGTACATAAACAAATCGTCCGATTTGTAAATGAATTTTTATTTTCATTTCAGGAGAATTTTATGTCATTCATATATACGTTAAAAATTATATTTTTAATGATAAAATATTTATTTCAACACATGAATATTTTTAATAGTTCATTTATACAATAAAAATGATATTTTTATTGTTCAAACATTTTACTCAACACATGAATATTTTATATTGTTTATTTCAGAAAATTTCATATACATTTCAGTTTTAGAAAAATTCAGCATTATAACGGCGCGATATTAAAACCGGAGTAATGTCTAGCATTACCCCTCTCCTAATACTGGCTCGCGCCATATGTAATAATTAACCAAACCACAAAACCACAATACAATCCATTCAACACAATATAGCCAGTTACACCATAATTCAATCCACACAAACATACATGGTTTGTACAATAAATAGTGTCGGGGGCTACTAAGCCCCGTCTGCAACCTAAAATATATTTAACTGTAAAATAATTTGAGTGAGAAAGAGTTCTCACATTGGGATCCACTCCGTCGTTATTTTCTGACGCTCTGATTTGTTGTTCTGATTCCATACTTTGCAAACGAGCTCCAATCTTCGTGCCATCTTTTTTTCTAGCTTAAGCGCGTCATTCCGGACGACTTTCTCCTAGTGGCCTTTCTTGTGAAAATGCTTCATTTCGCCAGAAATCGCGAAAAGACATAATTCAGATAGTAGATTTTGGACGCGTTTTCTGAATGATTCTGCAATCCTAAATACTTCCATATAGCCAAATCGAAGAAAAAATCGTGCTCTTCGATTTTAGTATTGTGGAGTTTTGGCCATTGGGTATCGGTTTGGGAGATATTGACTGTGGAAGCTCAGGGTGTTATTTGCAAATACTGAAATTTATAAAAATTGGATTTTTTTATTCAGTAGGGGGTCCACGGCCGGAGTGGTGGTCGGAGGAGGGGTGGCTTGGGTTGCTGAGGGGTCGGGGGTGGTGCAGGTGGCCAGCGGCGGT